>CM036316.1:9662692-10283650 GCA_020567845.1 Rhododendron henanense subsp. lingbaoense | reverse complement strand
CCTGTGCTAAAAGTTCCTCTTTTGTTTGTGAACTACACGAAACGAAAGCACACAAACCCTCCACTCTGAGCTCCAAGCATCAGCGATTTAGCCATCTTGAATTCATCAGGACAACATACCAGAGCTTGCAGTCATCACCGGTGTTTCGCTTCCGGTGCTTGACCGCCACAGCAAACAATTAGCCAGCATTTAATTGAGTTAGAGCTTCTCAATTTTTACATTCATCTTTCTCCACAAAATTTTTGGGGAAACTCTATCACTTATTCAACTTGGTTTACTGAAGTTTCCTAATTGGTTTATAGCATTGGTAAGATGCTGCAACTTGTTGAGTAAATTTCCGATCTCCGCTGCACTTTTTATGAGTTTGTGTCTTCAATGTGCCCCCGCTAGTGGTTTTGTTTCTTGCTATGCCGCTGACCTCCACTAGGGTATTGGTTAATCCCGCCTCACGGGATTGTTCTCCCTCATCAAACGGTCAGAGATAATAATTCTCTAATTATCCAGTTCTTTATCCCTCTCTTACTCATATTGGTACAATTAATCTTTTTTTATTTTGTGTGTATGTGTTTGATCAGCAATATTGGTACATGCAATGTCTTTGACTGAAAAATTGAGACAGGTAAACTTTTGTCGCATATGATTTGAACGTCATTACCACTTTTCTTGGTCTACAACTTATCTTCAGGCAGATGTGATAATGGCATTAGCTGGATCAAATGGAGGATCTTGGTCTACAACTTATCTCCCAAAATCTGCAGCAGCCCCTGGCGAAAGCTATGTACCCGGTGGAGAGAATGAAACAGGAATGGCTAGTAATTTCGCGTCACCGCACGAATTTCGAAGGAGGTTATCCAATATGAGTACCTCCAGTCATGGGTTTGGTACTGGCGATCAAATCTCAGGCCCCCTAGCTTCAGGTTATCAACTGATCCTTCGAACTACAAGCTGATGGTATTTTTTTCGTTTTGGTGGGTACTTTGTGTTTTTGGGGTGTTTGAATTCACTACATGAAACTGGGCCGGTTGATTTCTTTCATACCATGTCAATCGGGATTAGAATACTCTGCAGATAATGAACTCTGGAGTATGAGTCCTATTAACTTCTTTTTACATTGGAATCATTTTGGATATTAGAAACAGCCTCATTATAATCATCATCATGGTTTGCCATGAACCAAGATGCAAAATGCCACGACCCACCTAAATTATTGAAAAATTCCTTCCGTACTGCCCTTTCCAAAAAACACAATAAGTTACGATCCCCACGTTACTGGATTACCCGTCCCCAACTACTTTGATGAAATTATAGACCACAGTAAACTAGATCTCTATCTATTCGGAAGTATTTTTTGTTCTCAGTTGTATGTGAATGGACATAGACACATAGTTAATTATTATACTAGTCCACGTTCATTTTTTAGTGCAAGGCCTTCCAAATTTCTGCTGTTAATCTCTCCTACTTGTGAGTAATCTGCTTGTTATAGTAACCAACAAACATACATGTAAGCTTTGTTTGAAGCAAGTACCGACGGGAATCTTGTCATTCTTCCTACGTGTTTTTACGTAGTTATGATACAGTGCGAGCTACTTACTTTTTAGTGTCTTCCTATGTCATGATTATCATACCATCCAAACAAAATTCCCAGGTTAGCACTGGTTCGGTAAACATATGTACTAGTATTAACTCCATTTGTTGACATGATCGAAGTACCATAAACTATGAAGTATCCGTTCCAAAAACACGGGGACTAATTCTAAGTGACGAGCCTCCAAAACCAGTTACGATGCATCTGTTTCATGGAATTTGTGATTTTCTTGAACTGGGATGGAATTTGTGATTCATTAGATGATTCTTGAGTGGTAAAATCACATCAATCCATTTTCGTAATCAAAATGCATTTATCGTTATTGCTGATACTACGTAGTATATGGTGCAGGGATTCGTCAAGGCAACGGGTTAATGAAAGATGAAAAAGTCTCTGTTCAAGCAGCCGAATCGAGGATCGAAGAGAAACGGGAAGCGTGAATCCCCGTAATTTTAAAAGGGTCATAATTTTAGTTTTACTTACTTTAAATCTTAGCTAAACTGAACCTTGAACATCTCCTTTCTGTTTTCTTCTTGTATTTGTATAGAGTTCATTAAACTTCTAGAACACCACCAGATTAGAACCTTCTGAAATCCCTTGTGCTTTTAGTTCTGGATGAGGAGAATCTGTTTTCAATAGTTTTTCTGGTGGCATTTTAGGATGTGTTTGGATCGAAGGATCTGTGGAGGAATTTTCCTAGGGAAAAGAAAAAGGATTCAGAACCAAATACTACAAGAATTTGGGTTTTCCATTTCATTAGCTTCTTGTGATTTTCTTTTCTTTGCCTGGCTTAAACCTACACAAATTGAAGTAGAACCCTGCTAACCATACATACATCTGTGCATAGATTTTATTGTGGGGCCCACCACGGGTTCCATACAAATGATCCGAGCCGTTCATTAGATGTAAAATATTTTTTCAAGGGTCCCCGTAAAAAATAAGCTCAATCTAATATCTATAGGTGTTCGATCCAATCATCTAAATTTTCATTTAGATTTTTGGGTAATAAAAAATTAGATGATTAGATCAAGCACCTATAGGTATTGGATTGAGCTGATTTTTTACGGGAACCCTTGAAAAAATGTTTTACATTTAATGAACGGCTCGGCCCACAACAAAATCTGTGCACAATCTGTGCACAGATTATCTGTGTGGACAGATTTACCGATTGAAGTATAGCCTTGGGCATTGTTTAAATGATGGACAGCCCATTGCCTTAATTTCTTGTCCCGAACCACATCTCTTTTCAAATCTACGGTCAAAATACAACTGTACATCTAATGTTGCAAAGTTGGCCCTGGTCTAAAGTTTGAGATGTGGACGTTCCGGAAAATTTTAACTTTTATGGATCTCTTCTTCTTTGGTACCATTATAATAGTCCTAACAAAAAAGGAAGATCACCTCAAATCTTCTCTTTAGGCTCCCGAAAAGTCAAGGCTAACCCTGCGATCGTGGATGAATTCTGATATATTTACCACTCCAGAATACCAGGCAATATATGATTCACCCTAATTTTTTTTTGTGGCAATTGATAGTAGAAACATCTAGAAGATGTTTTTTTTCCTCTTTAAAACCAGCAAATAGAAATACTACCATGGTAGAACCACGGCAAATAAACTCATCAAGTTTGAGAGTTCGTGTTCGCACATTAAGACTGCTTTGTTACATAAACAAATTAAGCTCGAATGTATGTTTAAAACTTGATAAATGAGCAAGCTAATATTCGGCTCATGTCATAACAAGTTAAGTTTGAATAAGTATATATACTTTTAAAACGTGTTAAGCTTTCAAACCAAGTTTGAAAAATTAATAGCTCGGTTCGTCTAGCTCGTTTATCAACAGTATAAATCTAACAGAAGGAATTGGTTGAGGACCCAAATTTCTACATCCAATATCCGATTAATTCAACTTGAACCAGTACATTGTTTGGCACGTGAAGCCCAATAGTTAATTTTCAAAGGGTTGGTAAAATTGGACAATAGGGCATAGAGAATCAAATTTCTCCTGTCATATGTTTATGACTTCTACTCCACCACCACGTGTCATATTTTAGTTGGCTTCTAATTTTCAGCAGTTTACTTTCCCCTTGGCTTTATTTTGCATGGAAAATTCCGTGCCTCAGCGGGTCAGTGAAGAAAACACGTCATTTGTGCAGAAAAGCATACGGAGAAGATGGAGTCCTCCAACCCCACGAGCACCTCAAGGAGCAATCGGGATGAGCTGCAAATACAGACATCCAACCCAAAAGTTGGCAATCCGTTGAGGCCAGATTTCAAGAGCGAAATAATTTTGTAAATCTCTTAGTTCCGGCATTGATGACCTACTTTTGACCGAATCGGAGAAAGAAATAATCGAAGGTGGCCCGACACCCTTGACCGTCGAAAAAGAAAAGAAAAATAGAGTCCTCCAATGAAACTTCTCCCTAACAATTGTTCTTGTTTTTGTCTTCTTGTAGCAATCACCAAGAAGGCACAAAAGCCTCCAGAATCACTTGGAGACAAAACTCATTCCAAATAGCCACCACCCACCCACCCACACTCACATGCCCTGTTTTTCTTTTTTATTTTATAATTAATTGGGTATCCTATTATTATATCAGGAGGGGCTTAATCAATGATTAAGAACCCTTTGGCCGTATGGAGTAAGACAAGAGAAGAGGCCAGACTTGATGACGTGGTTGCCACACCGGTAGAGATTTGAGTCATGATCCGGGACGGTGTGGTCTAAGGTTTGAAATTTAGGAATTTCTTCATTTCTATAACCCAGGTTCGAAATCTCCCTCATGTTATTAGTAACTACTACGGTCAGTCTCCGCGGAGTTAAACAAGGTGATAGCCTATATGAATGCTTAAGTTGATCTGAATATCATAAATCAGATCGTCTATATCTAACTTATAGATATATATCATCTTTAAAAAAAATTCTCTTTTCTAATTTGGCTCTCCTTGAGTTTGGATTTTGACTCCGCCACGCTGACAATTATGACTCACAATATAAAGGTGTCTATCATTTTCAAATGAGTGTTTTTATTTTTTTGGGGGGGGGACAAAATCTTGTTGGCAAGTGCAGGAGCAAGTCATTTTCCCTCTGTATATATGGTTAACTTGTTTCATTGTATAACTACTACCCAAAAGTCCTATGTTTTCTATAAAGCTTTCCATTCTATCTTTGCTCTCACTCTCAACACCCCAAATGAGTACTCTCTTAGAGGCCTACAAGGACGACCCTGTCCAACTCCACCATCTTATCCCCCTCGACTTCCCCTCTCTCCGAGCGGTACCGGAGTCGCATGTATGGCCGGAATCCTACAACTTCCGGGTATCCCCTTCCGACGAAAACCTTTCCATACCCATCGTGGATCTCAAGGATCCCAATATCGCGGATAATATCGGCCGTGCATGCCAGACGTGGGGGATTTTTCAAGTCACCAACCATGGGCTTCCTTCTGGCCTGTTGGAGGATGTGGAGTACGAAGCCCGGCGCCTCTTCTCACTCCCGGTCGAACAGAAGAGGAAGGTGTTGCGGTCGCCTTGTGGAGCCACGGGATACGGTTGCGCTCGGATCACGCCTTTTTTCCCCCAGCTCATGTGGCATGAAGGGTTCACTGTCATGGGTTCTTCAGTGGATCATGCTAGGGTTCTTTGGCCTCATGGCTATAAACGCTTCTGGTAAGTCCCCATGCACGTTTCATGCAAGTACATAATATAAGAAAGTACGTGGCTTATGGGTTTTTTTTTTTTGTTACACGATAGGATGTTAGTATAAATTATCACCTCCTGTCCATAGGAGTCGAACCCTAAATTTCACGCCCCAAAAAGCGCTACACAACTATCAGGCCAAACTTCACGGTTGTAGTACGTGGCTTAGGTTTGGTTGTAGATTTTGGAGCAACTTTTTGGGAAGAGAACGGCTCCATTTGGTTCATCTCATGAACTGAATTTTTTGAAGTTAAAGCTCAACCATTGAGCTCTTAGCTCAGTTGGTACACCTCCCTCAGTGGAGGTGTGATTCGAGCCCGGTAGAGGCGATTTGGAGTTTAGGGCTATGGACAGCCTCTGAACTTCTTGTGGACTAACATATTAACACTCTGCTAACCCCCGCTAATGTATACAATATTGGGAAAAAAATAAAAAAGAAGAAGAAGTTAAGACTCAAATCGGTGCTTGTTTGGGGTGGTTTATAGTTATATACTATTGAAAAAAGTCTCTCACAAAAGTAGGCCTCAACAGAAGTTGGCAAATATATTTTCAAAATTTATATTTAATATTTGAAATGAGCAAATTTTCGAAAAAGATAAAAAAAATTAATTATCTAAAAAAGTTATGATAAATAGACTAAATGTTCGTTTTTAGTTAGTTCTCTCACCATCCTCTTTGTATAGTCTTCTCAAATGGGAAAGGGTTCGGAGAGAATCTAGTCCAGTGATTGGATTGGACAGGACAATTCACTTGCGTCTATTACTGCAATTAATTGGTCAAATTTGTTCAAATATTCTTATCGGATCATGACTCTCTCGGTATCTAAGAAAATTCGAATAAGTGATTATATCAAATGAATGCTTTCCATTTAGACTGTTCCGTCCAATCCAAATTAAAAATCAGAGAGAATTCAATTCCAGTTAAAAAAGGGATGATGATGTAAGTCAAAAAGTAGTCCTTACCTAAGGGGGGATCATGTCCTTGTTGGATTTGCACAATATCTCTGTTGATTCATTCTACTAATTAACATTTTGTGTTTGTTTCCGTGGATGCAGTGATGCAATGGACAAGTACCAAAAACACATGAAAACCCTTGCCCACAACCTCTTTCTCACAATCCTCAGCTCACTGGACCTATCCGAACCTGAAAAGAACTGGGCTGCCGCGGTTTACGACTCCGAATCCAACGCCCTCCAACTCAACTCCTACCCGGCATGCCCCGACCCGACCCGAACCATCGGTCTCGCCCCGCACACCGACTCCCTCCTCCTCACCATCCTCCACCACTGCGAAACAAACGGGCTCCAAACTTTTCGGGACGGGTTTGGGTGGGTCCCGGTCCATCAGGTTTCCGGAGCACTCACGGTTAATGTTGGTGACTTGCTACATATTTTGTCCAATGGGAAATTTCCAACGGTTTGCCATCAGGCCGTGGTGAACCGGACCCGGCACCGGATATCGGTTGCTTATTTTTACGGGCCGCAGGCCGATTCGGTTTTCGGGCCTTTCTCGAGGCTTGGGCTCCCGCGTTACCGGACTTTGACGCTTAAAGAGTATATTGGGATCAAGGCCAAGCATCTAGACAAGGCACTTTCTTTGATTACAAACTAAACACATTTTTTTTTTGTCAAAAAATTTAATTTAATTTAATAATAAAAGTTTTGTGTTGTTTTTTTTGAATAACTAGGTATCTGAGTTAGTTTACGTGCATTTTCACTAATTTCGAAATCCTGAAGTTAAAATTGTCGGTCAAAGTCCAGTAGTCCCAAGGGTTTTTTTTTTACTGTTGTTGAAGTCGAGTTTGTGAGCTTGAAGAAGTAGGTTCTCATTTGATGTCATGCTTTCCATTCGAATTGGGTGGCTTGGAGATTGGAGTTTAATTATTTCCAAGAGAAAGGGAGTTGATTATTTATATTCCATTGTAAAGCTTTTTCTTGAGTTAATTATTTTTCTTTTGTTTCCAGTTCATATTTTCTTGTGTTAGCAGTCAAGGACGGAACCAAGATTTTACCTTAACAGTGGCGAAATGTATATACTAAAAAAAATCTAGTAGTGGCGAGACTATATAAGTTGGGCATAATTTTTTTTTTTACATATAATAATTGCATTTTCTAAAAATTTTATCGTGGCGGTCACTGCCACTAGACTCCCCCTGGTCCCATCCTTGTTAGTAGCTTAACGTAATTTTTGCTAAAATGCAGAATATAAAAAGCTTCTTAAAAGTCAGTATTTTCTCAACCTTTTTGAGTTATTTTCCAGTTTGAACTATAGAAACAACGGTGGCAGGAAAATCACATTCCTTAACAACACTCCATTTAATTAATGTTACATTTTTTAATTTTTTGAAATGATTGTATAAGAAATTACAAGACAAACGCAGTACTCACCTTGAACAGGAGTATTACTTAGGCTAAGTTCTGCTAGGGGCTTTTTAGAATTTTTGAGTTTTTTTTGTTTTGTTCCTATTCAATTTTTTTTCGCATTTGTTCATTTTGCGACAAACTTTTTACCCCTATTGATTCGTCTCGACAAGAGAAATCGAAAAAGTAAATTTTTTTTACTTTTACCTTGATATTTTTTTAATATCCAAGATAAAGCCCAAAAAGCCAATTTTTTCATTAGCAAAAATCATTCCCCACAAAAATTTACCGGCGCATTGTTGATAGGAACATAACGTCAACAATGAGCGAAGACAAAAAATAATTAAGAAGGCGTAAGAATGCGAATCTATAGAGGGGTCACGTGATCCTTTTGTGCCTACATTGAATCTGCCCCTGCCCTTATTCATGAGAGGGTAGTTTGTCACAATAGCTCCAACAAAGAGCAAGCTAAATAGATAGTAATCAATACACAACATTTGGTTCACAAAGACTATGTACTATCCACGAGCAGAATTTGAACTCCCCACCATGTGCTTGGGGTAGTTTCACCCTCACACCACTTGCCATCTTGACGACCACATCCAAGTGGTTAATATGGATTAATAATTAATCAAGTGCATGTGTACAAGAACAAGGATGATAGCGAGTGAACAGTTGCTCGTCTGGTTTGACGAGTACTTTCTCTTCGACAATGAAGCGAGGCTGATTGTGACGAGGTTTCGAGTCGCTCACTCACTACTTTAACGGAGTGCTTCCGCGAGCCCGATGAGGATGCTCTTAAAAACCTGCAGTTTGTCTTGTTATGATCCTCTCGGTAGACTCATTATTAGACTCATGTGATTTTATTCCCAAAAAAGCCACATACAAACAAAGAGAGATTCATGAATTGCGTGCATAATTAAGCTGTAATCATTAGTTTGTTCATGAGCAGTTCAGTACTCTGTCAAGTAGCTGGTATATATAAGTGAGATAGAATGTGCCACGTCCGCGCGCTCGCCGTCGTCGAACATCTAGATGAGAATGGGGCCGGGACTCAGGATTCCTGGGCCCGCGACCTGTGGTTCGAGATCTGTGGCTTATAATATAGTTTAGATTGGTTTGGAATTGATTGTGCTTTATTGGGTCTGAACCATTCGCCTTTGGATGGTCTAGTTACAGAATCAGTTGTGCATAGCTGATTAATAGTAGGTAGAATGCCCAGAATAAAACCCACGATTTAATCGTGGAATTAATTGCTGGATTAATAACTGTAGCAGTTTTTTTTTTCTTTCAGAAATTGAATTACCCGAATTCAATTCCCTATATCCAATATGAAATATTGAATTGACCCTATTGAATGGATAGGCTCCCCCTATTGAAATCTCGTATTCAATGAGAATGCTCCTCCTCGGCTATATAAAGAAAGCCTCTCCCTTTCAAGACCCCGAAAATCCAGAGCTCTTCTTCTTATGCAAGATTGTTCTTCCTTCCGAAAGAAAGTACACACAAGTTCGTTCGACGGGCAGTCGACGGCGGTGCTCTGGCGGCCGAGTGGGACCGAGTCAATTCTGTGAGACAAACAGCGAAACAACCTCCAGCACCGGTGAGGCGACGAACTTGTCTTAAGGGCACCGTGGTGTAACACGGGTCTCGGTTTGCGAACTTGTCAAATTTGTTCTATTTCCGTTCTAGTTGTAGTTTTCAGAAATTTAGTTAAAAACTGTTTATTGTTTTTAGTACAAAATCTTAAGACAAATTCTTTTGGAAAAAGAGTTTCGGCTCGGCTATTTTGAAATTTTCCATTACGAACAGTTTTTTGGAAAAAGGAAAACAGATTTGGGAACTTGGTTTTCGAACAGTAGAGTTGTGAAGTTTGTTTTATTTAGTTTTGGATTTATTCCATCTTTTGACATGATCTATTTCTCTAATTGTGAATACAGAGACTTTTGGAGTACTCTTTAGTTAATTTTTTGACTCTTAGTCGGTGGGTTTTTTCTCCATTCCAAAAGTGTATAAAGTCAGTGCTTTAATTTATTTCTAGTTAGCAATGGCTGTCCACGGTTCAGATTGGATCGGATTTCTATGAATCCAATCCTAATCCGTATCTCACGGTTTTTAGAAAATGCAATCCAATCCTAATCCAAAAGTCTCACGGTTCGGTCCCGGTTTTATCCACGGATTTCTTTCCATAAAAATAAAATGATGCTACTACCAACTAAAAATGCAAAAGTGCAAATAATAACTAATAAGTGTTTGCAGCCTTGCCGGTTTCACGGTTCAGATAACATTACAGCAAGTTAGACGTTCTTGTCCAGAATCCTGATACAAGCAACTGAAGCAAGGCAACAACCAAATAGGCAGCAACCAAATATTATCACACTAATGTAAAATTGTTTAAAAAATTCATAACAATTAGTAGTAAAGTTATAATTTTTTTTATAAATATTACACACACATATATTTTAAATATCTCACGGTTTGGTTCGGTTAATTCACGGTTTTAAAATGAAAATCCAATCCTAATCCGTATCTCACAGTTTTTTAAATTTTGAATCCGTGTCCGAACCATTAATTCATGTACAAAATCCAAAAGGCACGGATCGATTTGGTCCGGACCGGTTTCACGGTTCTCGATTTTTCTTGTACAGCCCTAGTTAGCATTAGTCATTATCATATTATTCTGGTTATATAATATTCTTAGATTATATATATTTATATATTCCGTGGACTAATATCTTGGCTACTGGGTTTTGTAATGAGATCAGTGGATGAGTTTCTTGTCAATTGCTTACTTTGGTTAATTTTACGTATCAGTTTCGGAATAATTGGAAGGAAAAAAAAATTGTAATTTGTTTTAAAACCAGTAGGTTCATTGCTGTAAGACATGTTTGGTGAGTTAAATTTTGTTTGACTTTTCAAAACTCTTTTCTTTTTTTAACAGGAAGAGAGGTTTTGAGAGTAAAGACAAAATTTGTTGGAGATCCGGGGCTGAGTTCGTTTGGGCTTTTTAAACCGGGTTTCGGGTTAAAAAGCCCATAACCCGTATTTGGTCCCAAGTTCAAAACCGGGTTTCATGAGATCAATTTTGTAACCACACTCAAACATTTTCCTCCTCTCTCGTCTTTAATCTACGATTAGACACATCGACTGTAAACCCTATCTTCCACCCGTTTTGAAATCTTACAGCAACCAAACCCTATCTTCAACCTCTTTTCTCTTCAATTTCTGCAGAGCATGCAGACCGAATCTCACGCCCCTCTCTATTCTCTCTCACCCACTGACTTTACTCATCTTTAACTGTGCCGAAGAAGCCATCTCTTTAACACTCAACTACTCGCACAGATCTCAACCTTGTCTTCTCTCTGCACAAAGCTCTCTATACGATTAGTCACACCCATCATTCAAGTAGATTTGCAAATCTCATACCTATACCAGGTCTTCTTTATCTTCAAGCAAACAAACCCCTTTCTCTATAAAATGGCCCCAATCTGTGCTGTTAAAAGCCATAAGCAATCGAAGAAGAACACCACGGAGAAGGTTGGGGCAAACGTTGTGAGGTGCGGAAGATGGGTTCTCCGATAGACGAAAATTCGAAACGCTAGAGGTATTCAATCGACAGTGCATGTGGTAGTTCGATTTTAATTTATAAACTTGAACAATTTGTAGAAGTGTTTTCAAATTTGGTTTGGTTAATAGTCACCTAGATCTGCAATGAGTTTTAGATTGGTGGAAAAAGAACATTCATTTTGCAGATTACCACTCTTTTGGATTTTTCAAATTTTTTTTGTAGATTCGAACCTTCATTTTTCAAACTTTAGCCAAAAACTGTATACCAATTTTTCGGATTTGAAGCTATGTATAATTACTTCTGTGATGTTCCTAACTTTTCTGATGTTTCTATGTAGCCCAAATTATTTCTCCAAAGACGCCTCCAAGACAAGTTCCAAGTAAAGCTCCATTCAAGAAAAAGAAGCATTCATCTTCTCCCGTTCCTTCAGAACAGTCGTGCATCGGCGAGAATAGCATACTAGTGGTATATGACTCTTACTTGCTAGCCCAGAATAAGTCTGTAGTGTGCTTTTGGTCTTATCTTTTTTGTAAATTTTCTATTTCATCTATTTGAAGGTTAAGGATCAAGCCAAAGTGAAAGTGATGTGTGGAATTTGTTATTAGCTAGTTTAGGATACGCTAAAATCAAAATGGACCTCCACCTTTTTTTAAAGAAGTCAACACTATTCTGACTGTTTTCTTTCCTGACTGTGGCAAAACAATAGTAGGGGAGACCTTTTTCTATTTTGCTTCAAACTAGGCTATAAAGAATCTTAACAGTGGTAACTAATGTGTCATATTCTATATACCCTTTTGTTACTTGAACTAGGCTAGAATGGTTGATTAGTTGTTGGATATTGGGATGTGGGGGTACTCCACTGTGGAGACTTTCATAAATATAATGCTTGATGAGGTGAAGAAAGAGGGACAAACAAGTACCAAGAAAGATAGAAACTTTACGGCTAGGCAATGGACATCCATTGAGGGAGAGATGACATTGAGGTTGAGGAAGAGGGGATATATTGCGAAAAAATTGCAGGGCAAATTTGCGCGTTTGAAGAAGGCATATAATGCATTTGTGGCACTAAAAGTCAAGCAAACAAGGCTAGGATGGGATGAGGCTACTGGAACAGTCACAATGTCAGACACTGAGTGGCAACTTTACCTTCAGGTACCTTCACATTAGGCAACCCAATCAACAACAAATTTTCAAATTCTTCAATCTATTTTTTAACTTTAGGCCCTTTTGATTTCTCGACTTATAGGCACACCTTGATGCTAAGCCTTTCCGAACTAAAGGACTTGAACATTATGACCTTCTTGTTGAATTGTTGGGCAACACTATGGCGACTAGAGCATATACGCCAAATTCAACTATAGGGCCAATAACGACGGATGATGAGGATGAGATGGAAGCACTCATGCATAGGATGAGGAAAGGGAAAGGGCTGCAAGGTGATACCTCTTCAGGTTCTAAGGACAAAAGAAAGTCAGATGATGGGCAGAGTTGTGGTAGGAGTCATCCTGGCAAGATGGTTAGGAAGGACCATGCATATGAGCAAATAGCATTCTGTCAGAAAGCTAAAAGAGAGTGGTACCGGACTGTTAAGATTCAAAACACTGAACAAGTTGATCCAAAGTCCGAACCTTCGGCCATTGAGATACTAAAGTCATTCAAGCCGTTTGTTGACCGAACTCAGTTTCTTAAGGCTTTCAACAGGCTTGCCGAGAACCTGCAACTTAGGAAATCATTTGTTCAATTGGATCCTGACATGAGGCGCTTTTGGGTCGAAACCCTTGAGTAGTGGTTGTTGCTTGACTAGGCAGTTGGAAGTTTGTCAAGTTGGAAGTCTTGTGTACCAGTTGGAAGTTTGTTGTAGGTTTAAGTTTCCGTTGGTTGTTGTTTTAAGTCTTAGTTGGTTTTCGTCTGTTGTAGGCTTCATATGTTTGCCTCTTGTTTGTGCTATTATCCAGTTTCTATGTTTTAGGTAGTAAGAAGAATGCCACAAACTATGTCAGTCTCTTTTCGTTCAAAGAAGTGGTTAGGTCAGTTGCTTTCTTGTTGTAGGAAAATGCCAATAGCATGGTGATTTTGTCATTTCTTTCTCGTATGAATTGATGAATTTCAGCTATTTATTAATGCTCTACTTGTACTTGTGTGTTGAATGCTTCTTTTTTGTGTGAAAATGGATATCCCCTGTGATATTTGTAAAATCTTGAGAGAGAAAAATAATTAGCATTGTATCCTGTTTCTGTCCATTGTCCGAACTTGATTAAAATGTGCATTAATACTTCAAGAAAAAATTGCTATGCTGATTTTTGTCTCTATTAGTTGTGTTTGTAAGCCTGCATAAAAAGTCTTTCACCTGATGTTATACTTAAGTTCATTTTTTGGAAATATGTTTCAGTTTTGATTCTTGATTAGATTTTTTTTTTGGTGCTGTTTTTAGCCTACAGTTTTGTTGCAAAACTTAGGTTGTACTCGTAAAGAATCCACTGGTATGTCATCATCACATGGTGCATCATGGCAATACTAATACGAGCAGGGAAGTAGTAGTAGTGATGGTGATGAAATGATGATAATGGAAATGCTTTCATCTTCGGACGATGAAAGGCAACTAGAACACAACGCTCCCTTCACTGGGCAAGAATATGTAACACATTTATTGAATGGGCATCAAGATACCATACAAGATGTCTTGCGTGTAGATGCCCCAACGTTTAGTTCATTGGTTGCTGAGTTGGTACTTAGAGGCAACCTTAATTGAGATCATATGCATTTATCTGTGGAAGAGTCATTAGCCATATTCTTATACATTTGAGGGCAAAGCGGAAGGCATAGAACTGTTGCAGATCATTTTCAACATTCCATAGACACCATATGTTGACACTTCAAGTACATGAGGTGTGCCCTTTGTACGTTAGCTCCATTCATAATTCGACCGCCTGATTTGAATGTTACCCCTCCTGAAATTATCAATGATCAAAGATTCTATCCCTGGTTTAAGGTAATTATACAGTCCAATAGTACTTAAATACATGGATTCCAATACGACATATTTGTAATTATGTCAACTGTTACAGGACTGTATCGGTGCCATAAATGGGAAACACATTGAAGCTTGGGTGCCTGCCACACAAGAAACAGCATATCGTGGAAGGAAGGCTACCAAAACTCAAAATGTGATGGCAGCATGTTCATTTGACATGAAATTCACATTTGTTTATCCTGGTTGGGAAGGTAGTGCCCATGATTCACGGGTGTTCTTAGCTGCGGTTACAAATCCTAATCTTAACTTTTCGCACCCACCGATCAGTAAGTACTACACTTGAATGTTATTTTGTTATAGTAGATTATTGTACGCGCATGTATGTCTCACTAAATTTACTTACGTTTAGACAAATATTATGTGGTGGATTCTGGATACACTAACATGCCTGGGTACCTAGCTCTATATCGTGGCGAAATGTATAATTTGAATCAATACAATGGTCCCAATCCCGTCTACAACTCACATAGGGAGTTGTTCAATCATAGACACTCGTCATTGAAAAATGTTTTTGAAAGATGTTTTGGGGTATTGAGGAGACGATTCCCGATCCTTAAAAGTATGCCCTCGTACAAGCCAGTGAGGCAACCTTCAATTGTGACAGCTTGTTGTGTTGTTCACAACTAGATCATAATCCAGCGTTAGAGAGACTTGTATATTGATTCTTCGGATGATGATGACGATGAGGAAGAGGATGGTGGAGATATTGAAGTTGTAAACATGTCCCGTGGCGGTTTATAGCAAATGGCCAATAGGCGTGATGAAATTGCGACTCAATTATGGGATGCACACAATTGGTAGGTTAGTATGCTAGATATCTATTTTTTCCCTCTTAATTCCCCCCCTGGCCATCCTTTTTTTTTTTTTAGAGTTCTGCCTTATTAAGGTTAAGAATTAATGTTGACAAAATATTTTTTTTCCTAGGCATGGCTGAAAAAAGTTCCTATTATGTTGTTTCTGTTGGAAAAGTCCTTGGAAGAAGTTCCTATGATGCATGGAAGGTGTATGTGGAGCGTCAATCCCTTTGCTCTTAAATGTGCAATCAAACATGGATGGTCATGGTAGTTCAAATAAGTGCATTAACATTGCTTGTTTCTCACCTGGAGCAGTAATGGCATTTCTAATTTAGTAGGTTATCATATTTGTTTTCTCCATGTACACTTTAGTTGGGGGTATGTAATGCTACTAATATTTGTTGGTGTTGGAGTGTTTAGGAATGGTTCTGTTATAGTAATGTTGTAATAGATTTAAGCCTTGGATTTGATTTTGCTTATGTTGAACCGTTGGGACTATGGATTTGATTTGCTTTCTTTATGCAATGGATATGTAATGTAATTAATTTGTTATTGTCATATATTTTTTCCCCCTTTTTAATTTGATTGTGCTGACTACTCTTTTTTCCCCTTTTTAATTTTAATGCAATGGCTTTTAGCTGAAATTTTTACAAAAAATTAAAAATATAAACAACTTTTTGAAAAAAAAAAAAAAAACTCAACCAAACAGCATCTCCGAAATTTAGTTTTATAATTGCTCCAAAATTTTGAAACGAACACAATTTTTTAGAGAAGTTCAAAGCCAAGTTTCTGAAAACATTTCAAAGTTTTTTGTCAAAACCAGCAAACGAACATAGCCCGGTCTTCAGAATAATGAATATGATGAGGTCGTCTCTTCAAAATTGGAACGGCAGAAATAATTCTCGAGTCGCGTTAGGAGAATGCTATCCTAAAGACAGTATTTGCTCCACCAAATGGTGTGCACCGGGTTACAGCAAATCTGTCTTCAAGATAAAATGAATCCGAACTCTAAGTTCTTTTTGTCTGTGTTTGCACAAACGCATACAGACAGAATATCCATTACACAAATGCAAAGGAACAAAGAACTGATATTCTATTTCTGCAGAATATCAGTATGTCTAAAATTATAGGAAGAGAGTGTGTAGAGAGAGAGAGAGAGCGCAATCCAATACGGAATTTTTTGGTGTGTGGAATGACTTAACCAACGGCCTATTTATAGGCACCCTTACGTGAAGGGTTGTGTCTTTAGTAAACACACATTAGGAAGGGTCATGTCTTTTTAAGACACTAGTTAGGAAGGATCATGTCTCTTAAAGACATTTAATTAAAAGGAATCATGCCTCTTAGTAGGCATCCTTTCATGAAAATAATTAATTAGAAAGATCATGCCTCTTGGAGGCACCCCCATGTTTCACACCCCTTCCCAACAAACACATCCCTCCCAAAACACACATCCCAAACTAATGGGTATTATAACCATTCATATAAAGTCACATCTCATGAGAAATGGTATTGCAACATTTCACAAAAAACCTCTCTCAATACCTTTTCAAAAATCTCAAACTGAAATCCATTTATTTTGAAAATCTCTAACAATCCCCCACCATTTTCGAAATAAGAAGTTTTCTTGGTTCTCTTAGAAGGCTTGCGCATACATGAATAATGTCTCACGACTTCAACCATTCACTTTGTGAAAACACATAAAAGCTAGGGACTAATCGGACATGTCTCACACACAATCCTTAAAAAAACGCAGATGTTCCAATTGGGCGACCCGTGTGTTGGCCTTGGGTCAGTATCTTAATTTTATGAGCGCTCTAAGGTCTAGCCCCCTTGACCTATAGAAAGCGACACCACTTCCACACTCACATAGGTAGATTCTTACCTATGCCCTTGTAACCATAGCACCTAAAATCTATTAAGAACTAAGCAGTTCATCATCCTTTGTTTACATATTACAAGTACCAAGCACTCTACCTTGGAATGAATAAAATAACATTTTGAGTGCTTACAATCACGATATATGGTGTAGTTTCTCATTGAATTCAAGAGATTGAGAGCATCAATCGGTTGAGTCGAGTTTCCACCAAGAGTGATTAAATTAAGTAGGAAAAAGTCCCATCCCCTTTGATGTTTTCCACACCAAATCTCTTGCAAGACCTTTTGCTTACGACGGAAGATAGTACTCCTGGATGTATAGTCCGAAGCGTAGGGCTTCTAGTCATTTGCAGAATAACTCGGTAAGACCGAGATCGATCCACAGGGAGCTCGAATATAGCTAGTTCGGATTGTAGGCTTCACGTAAGATTTTCGGTGTTTAGACGGCCAATTGTCGGTATTGCTTTGAAAAGTGGAAAACTATTGTAAAAAAGACTAGAAATGAGGTTTGAACTTTGATAAAACAGGCGGCAAGGTATAGGGGATCAAACCGCTTGATGACTTAGCTGATTTAACCATTTCTTTCTAACAACTCAAGTTCAAGATGTAGACAATCTAAAAACCAAAGCACTCAACGTTAAAAGTCAAGCATAATCATGGTTTAAGCTCAAAAATGACTTAATCTCATTATCAAATATTGAATTCAAACATCGGGAGCGTTAAAAGCTCCAAGCACCGATTGTGCAAGACGAAGGTTAAAACTCTGACCGACACATGATCAAAAAGGATAACAGCTATTTGGTTTGGCCGAAAATAAGAGATTAAGCATTTCCTTACCAAACCATGATCAAGTCATAGAAAAACCATTAAAACAACTAAGCCATGAGGAAGATATCACCTCATAACTGATAAGCACCCAATAATGCTGCGCTAAGTCCTTAGTTTTATCTCAATTACGTCTTTAATTTAGTTGTTTCGTTTGCTTTTGCACATAAGGTTGTTTTGAAGATGTTTCAGAAAAATCGTGCGAATAAAGCTACTTTTGATGCCATGGACGATCTCCGAGGGTGGCCAAGTCCCAAGAGCTAAAGAAGGAAGGACCGGAGGTGACCCGAAGGCATAGAAGGCCAAGAGGAAAACCAAAGAGCAAAAACTGAAGATAAAGGCTTCGGTACCAATACCTAGGTTGTGGAGGTATCGGTACCGAGACACCTTGTAGGGCCTTCGTAGCATAATCTTAGGGTTTTCTTGTGAGATATTTTGTGCGTAAATGTGGGCGATATAAATACCCCATTATGTCACAAATATCAATTATGAGATATAGTAGTAAAACTTTTTATATCTAGAATAGGATTTACTTACTCTTGCTATTTTGTTCTTGTTTGTTCTTCATTTTCCTAACTGAATCCTGCATTTTCTATCTTAGTTTGTTATTTTCGTCTTAATTAAAGTTGTAGCTACGCTCTCGATCTATAGTAATCTCAAGTTTATTTCAATTTTTGTTGGTTAAATATGTTTTCTAGTTTTTACCTTGCTTCTATCTCTCTAGATATAAGTGAGTAGTTTATAAGGCTTGGTCATGAGGTGATTAGCACCTCAAGGCTCGGGTTGATCTTACTTTTCTCGTCATAAAGTTTCAATCTTTGGTTCGAAAATCAAGTTAGCTTGGGTTCGTTTGTCAAATTGCTAAGGTGTTAACCTCTTTGATCATTTGTAGGCAAGAGCATGCTACTTGCCACACATGATACTTGGAGCTATGTCGCTCGAGGCGTTTGCCAAATGAATTCTAGAACTCGCTCGGTATTCGAACCCCGTTTTTAGTCTAAAATGGTTTCCATTGCAAAATCCTCCGGGTTGAGAACCTTAGTTGCGTATCTCAAACCGAGTAACAATACGAGAAAAGTGGATTGACTTGAGTTGTGGGTGTTAGGATCTCCTAGACCTAACCTTCCATTTTTATATTAGTCAAATTTTCGTTTAATTAGCCGTTTATTTTCCACCGCTTAAAGTAAAACAAAGTTGGCCGTCTAAACGCCGAAAACCTTGCTTATATCTACAAATCCATCCAAGCCGTAACAAATATCCCCTTAGGTACGATACCCGGTCTTCTAGAATATTATGCTTATCTTGACATATTAAACCCTACGCTTGGGGTGTTATTCCATTATATTGGAGACGGCGAAGCTATAACCAAGCCTAAAAGACATGCTTAAAGAACAAAGCACAAAGCTAAAGAGAGACATAAGATTTAACCGATAAAAATGAAAATAAACATAATATTAAGGAAGATCCAACACGTAGCTACAACATTAATACTTGACAAAATAACAAACTAATTAAACTTATTTGAGTTCTTGAAGGAAATAACTTGAAAAGCTTGGAAGAACAACAATGAAAATCCTAGTGTGGGCACACGCCCCAAAAACTCCCATGTTTTAGGCATAAAAATTCCGGGTGCGCCCTTTTTGGAAAGCGCGGCGAAGCGCTTCGCAAATCAGAGAGTCGCCACTCGGGTTTTGCGGATAGTACCCAAGAAACCGTTCTTTTTGAAAACGTTTGGATCACGTTTGTTTGATTTTGAAAAAGGCTTTTGTAGACTGGACCGTCGTCACCTTTGATCTTGAGGTTTGGGAGCCAGATTACGAGAGGGGAAGGGTTTTATGGCACCCCCCTCGCCCAGTCCGGAGACCGATCTCTACTCAGGCGTTTTATAAAACATTTGCATTCCTCTCTTTATTTGATCATCCTTTTAACCAGTTAGGGCGGGGAACAGTTAATAGGGATTAAAGCTGTAAAAAAGTTGCATTTATGTACAAAATATGTGACAAAATGTTTTGTGGATGTTTGATGTTTGGTCTATACAAGTATAATAGATCGAGAACAAGCTTTTGTGGACGTTTTAAGCAGACTAGAACACACTGACTGTGAGGTGGTGCACACAGGAACAAGCTTGCATGCACTGGCTAAGCCACTGCATGCAGCCTTGACCTGCGTGCGCCACACCACAACTGGCGTGCGCCGGTAAGCTTAAGACCACAGCTTCTGTTATCAACCCTCTGGGCTCTGGAAAGGACCAGTGCACACCCAGGACAAACCACGCAGTTTGATATAAGTTACTAAGCTATTACAGACAGGTTAATGGGCTTAAAAGCCTCCAAATGGACAGAAAACCCCTTAAACAAAGAGGGGAAGATGATCAAAGGCCTGGATGTAAGATCCAAGCAAGGGCCAAGCCACTGGAATATAGACCACTACCGTACGCCACTTAGAAGGGAACGTACGCCAGTTATCACTATGTTCCAATGCTTTGGCTTTGCATCATCTGGGCTCTGGAACAAGACCAGAAGGCTCCCAGAGGCCAAAGCTAAGCAATAAATACAGATGGAAGAGAAAGCAGCTCTAAGTACAGAAAGCAATAAACTGGTTTTTATCATGCATCAGGGTGATCAGAATGTAAATAAAGCAGAAAAACAGTGATCCATGATCCCCACGCCAGTTTTGCACATACTACCATTACTGGCGTACGGCACTCATTACTGACGTGCGCCACTGATCATTGTGCACGGTTTTGAAACCTTGCTAGCATTAGGGCCAGGACTGGTATAGATTACCAGCCTTGACCCTGCCAGCCCCCCTCAGGGGTCAGAACAGAAAGCAGGAGCAAAAGGTATTATACCTTTGCTTGTGAGTTTTGAGAAAGAGCTTGAGTTTTGGGCTTGAAGATGATGGTGGATGAGAGTGTGGTGAAGGTTTTTGGGACTGTGGAGAGTGTTCCCTTACTTGTTCTTTCTATGGAAGAGAAAGAAAGCAAGGGAGAATAATGGAGAAGAAGACAAGGTTTGAGCTTCTTTAATGGTGCTAACCCCTTTTGAACTTGGTAACCCTTGTAAGAGTGAGAGAGGGGAGTATATATAGGCAAAGGGGGACTGAAATCAGTTGGCTCCTAAGGGGGTGTTTGGAGGTTAAGGGAGGGAGGAGCCTCCCATGCATTTAATGCATGGGACTTGCCTTGAGAGGTTGTGTAGGGGAGAGGGGGACAGTTCTGGCCGAAGCAATGATCAGGAGGCTGCCAGCTGACGTCAGTCGGTTATAAAAACTCCCGCCCATTTGGCTGAAAAAGGTTGATTTGACTGGCATTGACTGGCGTGCGCCCCTTGTTGAGTGGCGTGCGCCAGAAAGCGGCGATGACTGACACGTGGCAGTGGCTCCTGCGCACGCTAGTCCATCACCGGCGTACTCCAGTAGGGTTTTGCTGAGGCCATTTGGTTCTGGCTTGAGGGTTCGACAAGGGTTTGAAACGGGTTCGGATGAGATTCGGGACGCTCAAAGCTCAAACTCGTTTCACAAACTCGGAATGTTCCTGACCCATTTCATCATCGGGGAATCAAAGACCGTACATAAACTATTCTGGAAAGTCCAAAATAGGGTGTCTACACCTAGAAAGCTAAAAAAGACTTAGGCCTAAAGCTAACTATATGGCCATCTCCATAAATGGCATACAAGCCTATTTATATAGCTCTAAAATTAAGTTACAAAGGACCAAAAAGTCCCCCAAAATATTCCAAAAAACATTTCATAAGTGGAAACTTTCCATAAATGGAAGGTTAAAAAAGTTACAAAAATCTGTAGATTTTTCCCAGGCAGTACCTGTACTGGAAATTCTTCAGTACCGGTATCAGACTTCAACGGGCTGGTTCTGCTGCTCTCTGATCAGTGGGTACCAGTACTGGCAATTCCTCAGTACTAGTACTGGCTTTGCTTGACAGATTTTTGGGCAACTTTGCGGGCTCACTCCGGACACTCCCAAACTTGAATTTGGGTGTTTTTTGGACCATTGAAAAGCTTGTCGAGTCTACTTTCTAACCCAAGTGGTTTGGATCAAAAATAGTTTGCACATCAAAAGATAGGACGATTCTATCCTCAGCTGGTCGGAAATGAATTGCTTTGATAAAATTCTCGCATCTCCCTCACTTCCCTTGACCCTTGGGCATCTCGAGTAACCTCCAAACCATCTTTTCATGACTCTTCGGTCACCACCACGGGGTGACACGTGGTCTTGGGCACTTGGTTGCACCCGAAGCATTCCTTGGCGTTCAAACGCGCCATATTTATACGAATTACCTGAAACACACAAAAATCTACCTTATGTGCAATATCGCATAAAATACTAACTTTATAAATATAAATACAATAAAACTAAGGACTTAAGCACCAAAAATATGCATTATTGGGTGCTTATCACCTTTCGTAAAAGGATCAGCCAAGTTTTGACTTGACTTCACATAATCAATGGCTATCACCCCATCAGTTATCAACTGTCTAATATAGCTATGTCTAAGTCCGATATGTCTAGCCTTTCCATTGTACACTTGGCTATATGCTCGTGACAGAGTTGCCTCACTATCACAATGCAAAGATATTGCTGGCATAGGCTTAGGCCACACTGGAATTTCTAGCAAGGAATTTCTTAGACACTCTGCCTCTTTTTCGCTAGAAGCTAAAGCCACAAATTCGGCTGCCAAGGTCGAATCTGCGATGAGGGTCTGTTTCTTTGATCCCCAAGAAATTGCTCCTCCACCAAATGTAAACACCCAACCACTTGTTGACAAATGATCATCCTGCCCAGTAATCCAACTGGCATATGTGTACCCTTCCAAAACCAGACTAATCCAAAGTCAATAGTACCTTTATTAAGGTACTTCAATACCCTATTCACCGCTTGCCAATGCATATGTCCTGAGTTACTAGTATACCTACCCTATTTAGTATTTACCTCATGGTAAATATCTTGCGATCATTTGTCGATTTTTATCCGATCAAATTCATTTTTTCAGATATTGTGCAAATCCAATAAGATCATGTCCCTGTTGGATTTGCACAATATTTCTATTGATTCATTCTAACATTTTGTGTTTGTGTTTATGACTCCTGATCCAACGCTCTCCAGCTCAACTCCTACCCGGCATGCCCCGACCAGAACCATCGGTCTCACCCCGCACACCGACTCCCTCCTCCTCACCATCCTCCACCACTGCGAAATGAAAGGGCTCCAAACTTTTCGGGACGGGTTCGGGTGGGTCCCGGTCATCGGGTTTCCGGAGCCCTCACGGTTAATGTTGGTGACTAGCTACATATTTTGTCAAATGGGAAATTTCCAACGGTTTGCCATCGGGCTGTAGGGAATCCGACCCGGCACCGGATATCGGTCGCTTATTTTTACGGGCCGCGGGCCGATTCGGTTGTTGGGCCTTTTTCGAGGCGTGGGCTCCCGCGTTATTGGACTTTGACGCTTAAAGAGTATATTGGGATCAAGGCCAAGCATCTTGACAAGGCACTTTCTTTGATTACAATCTAAACACATTTTTTTTTTTTGGTCAAAAATTTTAATTTTATTTAAAAAAAATTCCTTTATATTTCCACATTTTCTGAATGAGTTTAGCCTACATTACTGTCTGGTTACTTTTTCGCGGGAAATGTTTGGGATCTAAAAATTTTGTTTCTTTTTTTTTTTTTAATTTTAAATAACTAGGTATCTGAGTTACTTTATGTGCATTTTTACTAATTTCGGAATTCTGAAGTTAAAATTGTCGGTCAAATTTCAGTAGTCCCAAGGGTTTGTTGTTGTTGTTGAAGTCGAGTTTGTGAGCTTGAAGAAGTAGGTTCTCATTTGATGTCATGCTTTCCACTCGAATTGGGTGGCACTTTTTGTGCTTGGAGATCGGAATTTAATTACTATTTTCAAGAGGAAGGGAGTTGATTATTTATATTCCATTATAAAGCTTTTTCTTGAGTTAATTATTTTCTTTTTCTGTTGCCAGATCATATTTTCTTGTGTTAGCAGCTCAACGTAGTTGCTAAAACGCAGAATATGGAAAAGCTTCTTAAAAGTCAGTATTTTCTCAAACTTTTAAAGTTATTTTTCAGTTTGAACTATAGAAAAAAACGGTGGCAGAAAAATCACACTCCTTAACAACACTCCTTTTAATTAATGTTACATTTTCTAATTTTCTGAAATAATTGCATAAGAAAATGACCAGAACTCATTTAGAAAGAAATTACAATTCAAACATAGTAGTTACCGTGAACAACTATTACATTAACAAACGATCCCAACTGTGGGGTATCCGTCATTCTTTTTGTGCGCGCCTACATTGAATCCGCCCTCGTCCCTATTCATGAGAGGGTAGTTCGTCACAACAGCTCCAACAAAGTGCAAGCTGAACATATTCCACCCTCACACCACTTGCCATCTCGACAACCACATCCAGTGGTTAATATGGACTAATAATTAATCAAGTGTGTACAAGAACAAGGACAATAGCGAATGAACAGTTGCTCGTTTAGCTAGTTTGGCGAGTTACTGTAGCACCGCTACTTCTCTTCGACAATAATGAAGTGAGGCTGATTGTGATCATGACGGTTTTGAGGAAATCGCTCACTACTTTGACAGGGTGCTTCCGCAAGCCTGATGAGGATGCTCTTAAAAACCCGCCGTTTGTCGTTCTTCCTCTCGGTAGACTCCATTATTAGACTCTCATGTGATTTTATTCCCAAAAAACCGCATACAAACAAAGAGAGATTCATGAGTTGCGTGCTTAATTATGCTGTAATCTTTGGTTCGTTAATTTAGTTGCATTAAAATCAGAAAAGCATAAACGACAAGTGTGAATTCTGGAGTACAATATATCCAAGGGCGGAGCTGTGTAGGGGCCCGGGGCCCGGCCCCGACCTTCCGAGCGTCAGAGTTTTTTTTATTTTGTATATACCTGATTTTGAATATTATTCACGTATAGCTACTTATAATCTTAATAATTTTGGTTTGATTTGAATTTTTTTTTGGTTATTTTACATTCTCATTTCTCAATTTCTTTCACAAATAAAAAATAAGCACGTTACGGTTGAAATAGTTTAAAGAAAAAACAAAATAATTGATATACTTTAACATTATTAGGCTAGAATCATTTCAACGTAGAAATGTAATGTATTGAAAAATAAAAATTTATGATATAATAATAAATATACGTTCTGATAAAAAATATATGTCTATTAAGTCGGTCCTCCGAAATCTTAATCCGGGCCCCGCCACTTTATATCTTTCAATGATGAAGTGACCTAATCAAGTCCTCATCAAAACCTTTTGTTTATAAATTCGTACTTGGCTCTATAACCAGTCCAGGACTGAGGATTACGTAATCAAGAGAGCCTAACAAAAAATGCTTAAAAGAAAAAGCCTAACAATAGGACAAATGTTTCCCTGGAAATTTGCATTCTTTATTTTGCATATATTCTTGTTCTAGCTAGTAAGCATATGAAGGGTGTGTTTGGATTAAAAAGTAGGGAGTGACTCTTTTTTCTTCTTTATTTAATTTTTTTTTTTGGCATTTGTTAGTTTTGCGTCAAACTTTTGCGACTAATTGGTTCGTCTCGACGAGAATAATCGAAAAAGTAAAAAAAGTTTGATCGAAACTCATAGTAACTTTTATGGGTTTTGGTAAATATTTATAGTTTTTCGGTTCTTCTCATCGAGACGAACCAATAAGTCGCAAAAGTTCGATGCAAAACTAACAAATGTAAAAAAAAAATTGAATAAAGACGAAAAAAAATTCACTCCCTACTTTTTAATCCAAACCCACCCGAAAGTTAGTTTTATTTGTGTAATTGCACTATCAATGTTTGTAAGTGTAAAGTTAGGCTTTATTATCCTAATTAAGCTTTATTTGTTCAAACAGAAATAAATACTTGTTATATAAATGAAGTTCTCTTTTATGTCAAAAAAAAAAATTCTCGTGTGGTCTCCAAATGAAAGTTATTACTTTTCTCTATCATCTAAATCATTCATCTATTAAATCGCTATCTTTTTATAATTGTGTGGACAATTAAGTTGTTTAGATACCGACAAATTCCTAATCCATTAATGTAAAATAAAACTTTTTTTTGATCAACTTGTTCATGAGCAGTTCAGTTTGTCATGTAGCTACTCCCTCCGTCCCGATTTGTTTATCCCTTTTCACTATTTGGGACATCCTACAAAATTGTCTATATGTTTCGGTATATAATGTTTTGTATATGCAATATGGATCTTGTTTGATAGATTTCGATTAGGTCTATAATACGATGTTTTCGAAATTATATAGTAAAACATTATGGATTGTGAGATATAGACAATTTTTTGAAGAGCACGTATGTCGAAATTGGACAAATAAATTGGGACGGAGGGAATAATATATATAAGTGAGATAGAATGCATATAAAATTTAGGTGCCAACAAATAACGAAGTTAGATTTGGTTTTATGCGTGAAAAGAAATCAAGAAAATATATGCCCAGTTGGATAATAATGAAGACAATAAATCTATTAGAAAAATATATCCTTCTTTGCTGGAAAATTCCTTGGAAGGGATCACCAGTTCCAAGGAATAAGACAATCACTATCACAAAAAATGGGAAGAAAATGAAACTAAAGTATGGCAGGTTGAAACCATGCAATATTCAATTGTATCAGTTGGTTTATCATTTTAGAGCTATTGGGTAGTCTATATAATTATCTACTACAGTACTACTTAAATATTAGATTGATGTAGACAATGATTTTTTTTATTAAAAATAAGAACAACAAAAAAGACGCTTCATCGGAGATAGAACTGAAAAATATAAGAAACGGCTTCTCTGCTGTTTGGGGGGCGTGCAGTCCAGCAGTTCCGTCCCCATTTCACGTCCATTTCATTGATGGGGTTTGTTTACATTGTAGAGCTCGCTGAGTTCGAAAGTCATGGAAAAATCAAGTTAATCGGATGCTGAATAATATTTGATCGCAGTAAATGTACATGGAAACAAAAAAACGTTGGGCACACTGCACTGGGGAGCCCATTTAAATTTACATGGAATCATATGAATATAGTGAAACTAGCTAGCTATTTCGTGTTTTCATCTATCTAAACTATAGAAGTTTCAATTTACAATTTTTGAAAGCACAAAAAAATTAGCCGAATACAAGTGAAATCATGTGTGTTTAATATGTTTATTACCTTTTTAATGTAAATCTCTATTATAAAACACAAGGGTGTGGGTCCCATACAAACACAAATTGTTAGAAGGGTTGAGATTTATTTGATCCAAGGATTGAGAAGGAACTTGCAAATGTAATGTAAGTGCCCACATTCTTTGTAGTAATTGCACAAATGCCACCGATCTCCCAATTCCAAAACCCTACTAGATAGCAAGTGCCGTAGGCACGGACAACTCTAACCGGGGTATGTAGTGCCGTAGGCACGGGCAAACACTAGTGCCAATATAACACATTATGTAAGTCCAAAATGCCTCATGGGCTTGGCCCAAATCAAGAGCCAAAACCCAAAAAAAAATAACACATGGATTATTATTATTATTATTATTATTTACTTTTGGGGCCTAGTCCTTTGGGTGTTGGTGGACTTCGACCCATCTTTTTTACTTTTTTCATCCAACCCTTGGTTGGATTCCTCTTCCCCTTTCCCCACTCGATGTACCATTTGTCAGGTGTTCTTAATAAAACTTGTACTATTGCCTATAAAAAAAAAAAACACATTATGTAAGATGTGAACGTGATAAACAAACAAAAACACATTATGCAAGACTTTTAAGTAGGATTTGTCTAACTTAAGTTATTTTAAACCCTCATGAAGACTTCTAGAGCCGCCATTGGACTGACCGAACCCCAAATTTTCCAGTCGGTTTTCTCGGTTATATTTTCACCCTTATTATTTTGAACACAAGGCGAGACCTATGAGAAAAAATCACTTTCTGTGACTCTTTAACATATAGTTGGGCCTACTTTGAATATCCTTGATCTTCTCTCACAAGTTATAAAACTTGACTGAACGGCAATTAGCCAGAGTGGTTTCTGTTGTTTGTTGCTAGGAAGGAATCAGGAATGCCTTCCTTTGCTAAAATCTTTTTTGGTTATAATACTCCGTAATCCGTATGATTCATTTACCAAAAAAAAAAAAGTTTACTTGGATAATCATCATTGTAAGATATTTAAATATTAGATAGATAGAGAGCATGATTATTGATTACGAATAAAAACAAGAAAATAAGTTTCATCAAAGATAAAATGAAAAATTATGCAACTCGGATTGCGCGGTAACCAATCATCATGTGGATCTCACACCCACATCTGAGTGCTAATACTCCAGCCCATGTAATTAGCACTTGCTTCATAATTAAACCATAAACATAATAGGATTATTTATGAAACATTCAGGACATAAAAAGCTATTATAACAAAAAGGTGGAGTAATTCTATTGTAATTTCCCAAGTAGATCTCAAGAAGTGTTTAGATATGCACAGAAGCTGTATTTAACTACGAAGTACGAAGGTCTGATGGTGCAAAATTATCATTGCAAAGGCAAGATTGATCCAGTTTTCATTGAGAATTATATTGGGTAGTGACTTTCACAGTCTCTGAATTATATCTACACGTACATTTTTTATTTTCTTTCATGTGAAATTACAACATCGTCATTTCAATGAGTGAAAATCAATTACCGGTATACTACTATTTGACAAAGAAAACTGCCAAAGAGGCCAACAAAATTGACGAACAATGATTTCTGCTGCTTCTCCATGTGAACTGGGCTTAAAACTTTGCAACTACCCATTCAACTTTTCAATGATCCACTGGTCTTGACTTTGAAGATTATGCTGCTTTCATTGATCCTGATGTAAAAGTAGGCAACTAGATTAGCACCTCTTCACACTAGGAAGGTATCGTTGAAGATTGGCTCTGAAGTCGCTCGTTCTTCGCGCATTCCTCCTACAAAAATTTGATAAAACTCCTGTGAGATTTTTGACGAAGCAAAACTTCCAATATTCGAGTCAAAGTAGGCAGCACAACATTCCACGAAGTCTCCTGCCAAACTTCAAGAATAATCTCTATCATGGAGTATATTTGATACCTCACACCACTATTGAAATGCTACACTACAAAGGGTTCCACCATTCTACTGCAAATCATACTGATGATGGCTTTGAATTTGGTGACACAAGATTATTATCGTAAGTATGTTTTCACACTATCCCAAGCACGAAGGTCATACAGTTTGAGTAAGTTTTCCTTTCACACTCTTTCTAAGTGTTAATTTCTTGTTAAGGGGGTTCTGTTGAGTAATAATCCAAATGTACCAATCACCGACCATATGAAGCAAATTTTACGCTTGTAAAATATCTAACATGCCGCTAGTTATTAGAAACAAAACCAGAGCATACCTTAGCAACGAAAAAGACCAGCTGAGGGTGCAGTTGCATTATTTGCTTTTCACTAGGTTCCATTCAAATGCCACCAGATAAATGTTGTTTTTTATATGCTCCCTGATTTGAATGGAGCCATTTGAATGGTCCACACACTAATGTGAAGTAGTTTTGCTATTATGGTATATGAGTAATTTAAGTTCAACTTAAGAAAAATACACAAAACCAGAGGATAGCAAGCTGGTCCAATAGGCTCTTATCTTTTGGGAGAAGGGCTCTTTCGATTCAATCTGTGCATTTTAGCATGCAGAATTATTGGTGTTCCCTCTTTGTTCTTCCCAAAAGAATCCTAAAGGAAAGATGCTATGTTGAGGGCTTTCTTATGGTCTGGGGTGGATTTAAACTCTAAAAAAGGCAAAAGTTAGATGGTCTCAGGTTGGTTTGCCTAGACCTCCTTCAGATTTAGGCAAACCAACCTTTAACTGAATGGAAAAAACCTCTATGTTGAGACATCTTTGGGCTTTTTGCAAGAAGCAGGATACTCTGTGGGTCAGATGGATTCACAGCTACACTATAAAGGACAAGAATTTCTGGTATATGAACATCCCCAATGATACCTCCTAGACTATCGAAGAAAATTTTGAATCTGCGCAAGCTGGGACAAGATCTGGTTAAACTTGTCATAGGGAATGGGCAGAATACTTGGTTATGGATGGACGATTGGCACCCCATGGGTCCTCTTTATAGGGTATTTGGGGAAGCAGTGGCTCATAATTTGGGCAGAAGCTTGAATGCAAAAGTTAGTTCCATAATATCCAATGGCACTTGGAGATGGCCAAAGGCTAGAACTATACAAACTCTGCATATTATTGAGAATACCCCAGTGAATTTTTTGCCAAGAGATGACAGTGAAGATCTGGTTATTTGGCTCCCCTCATCAAATGGGCATTAAAGTACTCGCTCAACTTGGAAAGCTCTTAGGCCTAATGGGAGTGAAAGTTCCCTGGGCTCGTCTAATCTAGTTTAATGGGAATGTTCCAAAATGGGCATTCATATGCTGGTTATGCTGTCTAGGGAAGTTATCCACAGAAGATAGGTTCAGATCTTGGGGCATGGAGATTGAAGCTAATTGTGTTCTTTGTTCTCAACAAGAAGAATCTCTCCAACATTTATTTTTTGGATGTTCCTAGTCTAGAGGTTTGGGGTAAAATCTTGACGAACAGCATGATTTGGAGGCAACCTGGGCTATGGGATGATGATATGGAGTGGGCTGTGCATAGATGCAGAGGGGACTACTACAGAGTTGAGCTTTGCAAACTGTCCCTAGCTGCTACTATCTATCAATTGCAGTTACAAAGGAATGCAAGATCTTTCGGGAGAAGCCAGAGGAGTGCCCAAGGGGTTATTCGGACTGTTGAAGAGAATGTTAGAGCTCGTATCAATTCTTGGAGGAATATACCTGCCACTTAGGCTCTGCTCTCTGTGGAACCTTCCTCGGTGGATTTTAGGCAGAACTAGATTAGGCCATTAATTTCTTTTTTTGAGCTGTTTTGTTCTTGTGAGGCTTCTGTTGTAGTTTTGTTTTGCAAAGGTAGGGGCTTGTTTTGTAGATTAGCCCATTGTTTTGTAGTAATTTTTTTTTATCTGGTTTGATCTATAAAAGCTGCTATCCTCCCCCCACCCCCCCCCCCCCCCCCCCCCCCCCAAAAAAAAAAAAAAGAAAAAAGAAAAAAAGAAAAAAAAGTTCAACTTAAGAATTATAATTATTTACACATAATAAAGAGATATTTTATTCAATTTCTACCAGAATCAGCATTTTACTCACTTGAAACTGGAGCCATGGATTGCTTTGCAGTTTAACTCGGGACAATAACTTTTGGGGAAAAAATCTGATATTACTAAGTCATACTTTTTACCAATATAGCCTCCTTTCAAATCCTCACAGACAAATAGAAAAGTCATGAGAAACTAATTTCAACTACTTGGTGCTTTCGCTAATGACTGCTTACCTGCAAATCTTTTAAGAGAGAATAGCAGGACCTTTGTTCCACAATTGCTGCAGCATACCTTTTCTTGACAGCATCACAATTTTTTTGTTCTGCTTGTACGGCAAGTGCAACCTTTTCGAGCTTCTATAGGAAGCAAAAAAAAAAAAGACGAAAGGTAAAATACCCATCTGTAGGAAAGCATTTCGAACAAATAGATGTGTAGTTTAAGCAAACAATGATGTAGCAGAATGCTGATATCCAAATGAACTGAGGTGGTTGAGGTTTTTTGATGTCATTTAGAGACGAAACATTTATTGGGTCTAGGCCAGTCATCAGAATCAGCTTTCCCATGAAGAGGAATTTAGTCTCCAAGGGCTTCTTCCAAAGTAGGAATTTAATGTGATGTCGGCATAGAAGGATGATTCTCACTCTGAACACTTGACTCGTAGGCTGTAGCTGTTAGATTTTGGTAAGTTTGTGTTTCCTATGTAAGCAAAGAATAAGCATTGGCTTACCGCCTTCTTATTCATCGTCTTGTGGCTAGTGAGCATGAGTGGCATCACCTTAGATGTCTTTTCTTACTAGTCTTTTACATAAACTAAAAGTGGAGTAATTAAATTCAAATGAACAACAGCATTGAACAATTTTAACAATTGAGTAAATAAGGTTATCCAAACTATTTGAAATCACTCAAACCAGCGACCATTAACATACTACTGGTTACACTAAAAGGAGATAATTCTTAAACTAAAAGGGGGATAATTCTTTCAGGAAGATTTTGAATGCCTCACGTTCAAGAACTGGACAAAATTTTGCAGAATACTGTATAAAAAGTGTCACATTTTGAACATTGCAGCAACCTAAGAAGCACGGATACAAGCACAGGGCATGGACACAAGGACACGAATATGTGGACATATCATTTGCAAAACTTAGGCCAGACACGTTGGATACAAAATGTATGGATGGTATATGGATTTTAGTGTCGACACCCCATTTGGGCCCCCAGGTTAATCCCGAGGATGCTACCCCCAATGACGAAAACAGCCTCGAAAGAGCGATTGGATCAAATGTGAACCCCCCCCCTTGGAACTCAAAGGAAACATATGCACAGTGCCTTAGTGTTCGAGTCGAGTCTTGGCAGGAAAACCAGGATAATCACTAGAAGGCGACATGCGCCGGACGGTTGTCACGTGCGCCGCAATAGGAGGGCGCGCGCTAGCTTATCACCTTTTTGAAAATCGTACATTTGAAATGGACAGTCATGCGCACTATTTTGAAGTCTGTGCTCGCCACTATGGAGCGGCGCACACCATTTTGTACCTCAAATAGAGAGCCCATTTTCCTATAAAAGGAGGACTCCGCCCACTTAGGGGTTGGTTGGATCAGTGAGTTTCCTGCATAAACAGAACCAATCAGAGAGTTAGGTTAGTGAGAGAGAAAGAGAGAGTCACCCTTCTCCTTCTACTTTTTATTCTTTGGAATAGAGAGTAGTTAGGGTCTTGAGAGAGCACCCACACACATACACACACCCGTACACTTGAATCCTTCGACTTTCGAAGGGAAAACAAGATATCTGAAAGCTTGAGAGAGGTAGCCGACACCTCACCGTCACAATGTAACCTCTGAGGGGGATGGTCGGGCCAGGACCAATGTTCTAAAAGTCGCTCGGCATTCGTCGCTCAGTCAACCACCTTCGAGCTTCAAGGCCTTTTAATCACCGATTAATCGGCTTGTAGCAATTAGTTGGGTTTTTTTTTATTATATATATATATGTATATAAATACTCCCCAATGACAACCCTTGTGAAAAAATAGTAAAGTAATACCAAATAACTAGTCAATACAATGAGAAGTTCAATGTTCATAGTTCAACTTCATACCAAAGGAAACCAAGTACGAAATTACTAGTCAATTACAAACCAAATGAAATCAAGTACGGAATTACTAGTCAATTACTCTTTACTCATCCTCTTCTTCCCCATATCCATCCATAACTTGGTCTCCATCAGACTCAAACTCAAAATCCTCATCTACCTCCTCTTCGGTATCATCTTTCGACAAAAAATCTTCCTCATGTAGCTCTCGTACTCCAACATTTCTAGTAGTTCTACTAGGTTGAAGGATTTCATCCGCTCCCGTAGCTTCCCCGATCAACTCCCATGTAAGTCCCGAAACCGGGTCTTCTTCGTCAACATCACCACCTTCAACAATCCATCCTTGTGCATTTGTTGCTTCACTAGCACGTAATACATCCTTCCCCCTTCTTTTATTGTTGATGAGTTTGGCATTGAATTGGACATACACTAGATTGTTCAACCTTGTCGCATCTAGTCTATTCCTTTTCTTTGTATGTATCTATACAAAATAGAAAAATCCTAAGTTAATATAATTCTTGTCCGATGCATATACATATATAAAGAAAGAGAGAGAGTGTGTATGTACTTACTCCCTCAAAAGTGCTCCAATTTCTCTCACACACTGATGAACTTGAAGTCAAAGAGAGAATTCGAGAGGCCATTCTTTTCAAATTGGGTGTATGATTGAGGCCATTCTTTTCAAATTGGGTGTATGATTGCCATAGTTAGACCACCATCCAATTAGTCATGAAAGAAGCACAATTCCATTAGTACTAATTAACCTCAGTAGCAAAAAAATAATAATACTAAGAAAAGTAACTACTTATTTACCTGGATCATAAGAGTCATTGTTCATCGCACATCCCATTGTGGCTAATGGTCTTCCAAATCCACCATCTTTGTTCTTGTACTTCAACAACTCTCTATTGATGACTTCATCTTGAACATTGACATCATCGGGAAAGAAAGCTTCAACACAAGTAAGAACCCCATCCATAATGATAGGATCATCTTGAATGGTATGATCTTTGTAGAAGTAAAAAGGATTCAAAAAGTAAGCCGTCAATTGCAATGCACTATCTAACCGACCTTTGGCTTTCCCATCAATGATATCTAGTATTGGCCGGTAGTTAGTCTCAACTTGCTTGTATGCCTCTTTGATATCTTCTTTTGTGTTTTTGAGCTCTCCATATACAAAGCCTATTGAGGGCTTCTGATCCCCATCAACAAGTCGAAGAACCATCACCAACGGACCAAACACTTTCAAGCATAAGGTTACGCCATTCCAAAATGTCATACTCATCACGGCAGCAAATGCCATTTGCCCTTTGGGCTCTTCGCCCATTTACTCTTGTCTAGGGCTGCAAACGAACCGAGCCGCTCGCGAGCGGCTCGTGACTCGGCTCGCTAACGGCTCGTTCGAGCTCGGGTTATCAAGTAAACGAACGAGCTCGAGCCATCATTCTCAGCTCGTTTCGTAAACGAGCCAAGCTTGAGCCACTTAATGCTCGGCTCGTTGAGCTCACGAGCTACCATATACAGTACACATATATACATATACATACATACATACATACCCATACATATGAATAGAGTCAAATTTTGTACTTGACTTACCACGTGTTTGCACACAGTAGCGTGGAGAGCCACAATAAGCTTGGCCCACTGCATATTTTTATAGAGGAGGAGTGGATACTCCTTGCATGTCTTTTGCCGATGTGGGACAAGAGTTGAGGAAGGCTAAGAGGGAAAATATTAGTCCCACATCGCCCAGTCAAGAGAACTTACAATCACTGTACTAGTATAAACAAATAATCCAGCTCCCTCACTTTACGTTTGCAGCGCAAGGGTCTCTGACAAGCTTCGAGCGAGCCATGCGAGCCGAGCTCGAGCTTTTGAACATATATTCGAGCCGAGCTCGAGCCCGCATATTTCAGCTCGATTCGAGCTGAGGAAAATTAAGGTGAGCCGAGCTCGAACAAGGCAAAACTCGGCTCGTTTGCAGCCCTACTCTTGTCCCATGCCTCACTACTAAACATTGCCCGCAATTCTTGTTTCTTTTCCATCAAGCTTTGTAAAGTCAAGAAGGCGGTCGCGAATCTAGTAACACCCGACCTCACTATGTCTCTCCTCTTCGTATATTTTCTCATCATTGCCAATGTATTATGATGAGCATAAACAAAAATAGTGAACGCCTGGGCCTTATCAATAATTCCTTTAAACTTGGATTGCTTACCGATTCCTTCAAGCATGAGATTTATTGTGTGGGTGCCGCATGAGGTCCAAAATATGTTAGGCCTCTTGATCTTAGCAAATCCGCCACTGCCATATTGTTGGATGCATTATCTGTGACTACTTGAACTACATTTTGTGCCCCAATATCTTCAATGAACTTGTCAACGTATTCAAAGATATACACCCCCGTGTCTGATGCCTCAGAATCTTCCTTCGAAGAAAGAAAACAAGTCCCTTGCTTACAGTTAACGCACAAGTTCATAATGCTTCTCCTCTTTCGATCGGTCCAAGCATCCGTCATGATAGAGCAACCTGTCAAAGCCCACTCTTCTTCTTGCTTCTTTTGTAATTTTTTTGTTCTATCCACCTCCTCCTTCAACAATGGCTCCCTTAGTTGGTATTGGCTTGGAGGTTGGTATCCCCGTCCAAATTGGCCAACCGCTTCAACAAAATGTTTGAAGCTATCATTGTCTATGGCATGAAATGGAATACCGGCTTCGTACACCCATCGAGCCAAGTATTGACTCACTTCATGACTCCTCTTCTTCCAAACTGCATCATTTATGTTTGGTTGTCTTACCTTCTTGAATCCACTCGTGTCAGAAGAACCGGGATGATCTCTGTATATCTATCCATGGGACCAAGAACATGGGGCCTCTTCCTTGATCCTACATGCTCAACTTCATCATCTTCAAATCCATCACCTTCTTCATGTACTATATTAACTTCCTCCCTAAGATTCATGCCTCCTTGCTTCTTCTCTTTCTTTTTAGCTGTTGTCTCATCAAGGGCCTTCTTACACTTTAATATATCTTCCTTGCTTGCCTTAGTGCATGAGGCAACATCTCCCTTAACCTGAGCTATGTGTTTTTTCATCCTTCTAACCCCTCCAGTATACTGATTCCCACACAAAATGCATTTTAGGCAGTCCTTATTTTTAACATCCACAAAAACTCCATAATCCCATCCAACGTCATCCCAATTTCTTTTTAATACCGGCTCAGAATTAGAGGCATCCGAAGATGGAATATGAGTGATCCATTGACATTTGATATCAGTATAGACTACACAATAACACACACACAAAAAATAGAGAAGAAATTGTTAACATGATTATAAGTTAAGATTTTACACTTTGTGTTAACTGTTAACACCAAACAATACTACACTTTGTTTTAAGATTTAAAAAAAAAATTTACTACACTTTGGCCACTGTCCACAGTGTCCAGACGTGGCCATATGGGTATGGACTTTCAAAATAAAAACAAATTTTCAAGGTCGGTCGAGTGAGGACAGAGGAGATCTCGAATTTGAGAGAGAGAGAAACTGTGAGCGAGAGAGAGAGAAAAAAATTACAGCAGTGCGGCGGCGATGGCAGCAGACGGCGGCGACTTCACTCCAAGTCCAAGATCGATCGATCGACTGCAATGATTGGGTACCAAAGCCCTAAAACTGTATTTGAAGCCCTTTAAACTGGTATGAGATATAACAGTTACCCTCCTTCATTTTCCAAAAATACAAATTTTCCCCTATTAATCGCCGCACAGTCGACTAATTGCCTTTTAACCGATTAATCGACTAATCGCCGATTGACTAATCGCCGGTTAATCGCCGATAACCTCCCGAGCGCCAAATCCAACAGACTAGGCATTAATCTTATCGGAGATGGCAAATTTCTAATTGGCGATTAATTCTGCCTTTTAGAACACTGGCCAGGACACTGGCCATTGTTGTTTCTTGAGCCCGGATCTGCGAAGGAAGCGACTGGCGTGCATCACTTCGTTTGGTGCATGCCACAAATCAACTGGGCACACACCACTTCCCAAATGCACAGTTTACGTACTTTCTGTTCACAGCAGGCACATTGCTGTGCCCTATGTTGTATTTTGTTTGTCTCTGGGAAGTTGGAGCCATATGACAAAATGGATGTCCGTTGTGTGCCACTCCATTGTGTCACGTGCTATTTCCGCCCGAGGAGGCGGAATGCACAACGGAAGGCCCTGTGCGACGCCCTACCGTTTCTTACATGTTTATTGTTTACAACTTAATCCCCGATTAACTGTACCCACTCCCTATACGGGTTCGGCTAACACAAAAATGCTTTTTGATTTCCCATGAACGATGATTAGAGACTAACCGGAAGGTTAGGCGAGATGGGTGCCTAACACCTTTCCATCTCGTAACTTAGCTCCCAAGCCCCGTACCGAATCTCTGGTAAGTAGACCGATGCCTCGCGTCTTGCCATTACAAAAAGGCGGTTTCTCGGGTTTACCGCAAACCCTAGTGGCGACTCCATGTAACGTATATCCAGCCTATCCTGCTGAAGAAGCATGGATGCCGTAATTTGCTGAAAAGCGTTAGCTTTGAAAGACGGACGATGACCTCTGAAGGTTGCAAGTTCTTTGCTCTTGGCTTCATACTCTTTCATTTGTATCTTAAGGTTGCAAGTTTCTAATTTATTCTCATCTTCAAGCTTCTTCTTGTCATCACACAACTTGTTATTTCCTGACATCTAACTCTTCAATTTCGCGCAATAGTTCTTGAATCTTTGATTTTGCATAGGTAGGTTGTTTGGATCTTTTCTTGCGTTAGCTTGTCAAGCGATATGGGAAATGAGCTATGAACAAGAGGAGTGCTTGCTGCAGTCAAGAAGGTAAGGGAAGGTGGACTTCTCACAGGTTTCTCCTCTTGAATTCCCCCACTTTGTACTTTATGTGCTCTGATTTTATGAAACTAAATACCCAGTTTGGTCTTCTTGGATATGTAGTTGGGAAATGCCTTCAACCTCAGTTTGTCTTTTTTCGTCCTCCCCCTCTTCTTTTTCTTTACTATCTTCTACTTCTTCTTGACTATCTTCTTATTCACTGTCTTCTTCCTCCTCTTCTTCACTATCCTCCCGTGTTTCTTGTTGCAGCTTAGATTCAAATTCTGAGAAAAGTTTTGCTTCTTCTTTAGTTGCAGCAATTTGAATCTGTCTTACCTTGATTTGATTAAATGCTAAGCCTTCATCTTCTTGTCAAGATTTGTAAGGTCCCATATTAGGAACCTTGGGATTGATACATCACTCTTACTTTCCATAGTGCATGTTCGCATAGCTTCGACGCAAATGCTTTACCAGCGCATCCTCTTGAGCCGCACAGCTTTACTCCCTCGGGTTTGGTGCCGTTCAAGTTTCAAGGTGAGCCCCCTCCTATTGAGTTTCTACTACGAGAGCGAGAGCACCACTTGCCCTACACCCTTTTTTTGGTATGCCTTTACGAACCTTCTACATTTTGCTTCAGTTATGGTTCATACATGTGCACGCAAGACTTTGGATAATGTACCCTTAGATACTGTTTACAATTCTTTGACTTTGGTTTGGAGCAGAACACCTAGCGGTCGACACCTTCCACTTTCCTATTGGGAAAGTAACGATGACTCCTCGAGACTTCGTGGGGATTACAGGGTAGGTGGTCAGCCTATACCTTTTGACGATCATGTCCACCTCATGAAGGATGTGCTGGAGCGGCTGCTGGGCCGCATTCCACCGATCAACGTGCGGGGGAGGATTCGATATATGTGGTTTCGTATGAGGTATTTCTCTGCGGTCCCGACTAACGAGCGGGTCACCGTTAGCTTACTAGGGCTTTCCTTATTTACTTGTTTGGCAGTTGTTTATTCTCCTCTCAAGACGGTGATATGTGATAAGCACCCAATAATGTAGATTCTTGGTGCTTAAGTCCTTAGTTTTATTGTAGTTACGTATAAAGTTAGTGTTTTATTCGATATTGCACATAAGTGTTAGAATATAGTATTGGTATTAATCCCACATTGGTTAATGTAGTATTATGTTATGATTTCCCATTATATAAATAAGAGTTGATTGTGTTAGGGTTAATTAACACAACACCCTATACACTTTTCCTTCTTTCTCTCACAACATGGTATCAGAGCGGGTCCACCATCCACCTTAGATATACAAAACCCTAGCCATCACCCTCTACCGCCATCATCATCTCACCACGAAACCCTAAAATCACAACCCTAATCCTGGCCTCTATCTTAACCCTAATCTCTTCCACCCATCGAAATCCCAAATTGGACACTTAACTGAAATCTATAGCCATTAACCGCTGTTCACCGTCGGCACTGTTCACATATATACTGTTCATCGTCAGTACTATTCACTTATTACTATTCATCATCATTACTGTTCATCATTGTTTAGTACTATTCCATCACTCATGGTTGGTCAGATTTGTTCTATGGTTCTGCTTTTGGTTGTCGAAGGTATATTCGTATTGGTATTGTTGGTAGTTGTTTATTTTTTGTTGGTGGAATATTGGTGGTTGATCCGTTGGTTGCCTCTCATTGCACGGTGATATATTTGCAATGAAATCTGATTCTGATTTTGCTTCCGCTGTCTCTGGTGGGTGTGGTTCTTCATTCAGCCATGGTTATGGTCGCAGCCATGATTTTGGGTATCGTGGTCGGGTTTTTGGCCATGTTTTTGGTGAGCGTGGTAACATATCTTGTTTTGTCGTCTATTTCGTTAAAGTTGGTGGTTGTTGGTTGGTAATTGAAATTGGTTGTTATTGGTCGTTGATGTTGGTAGTTGAAATTGGTTTTGTTGGTCGTTGAAATTATTTCGTTGAATTCGTTCGTTGATTCGTTGGTCGTTGAAATTATTTCGTTGAAGTCGTTTCGTTGGTTGAAGTCGTTCGTTGGTCGTTACTATTGAAAGTTGTTCCATTATTTTAACAAGTTGGTTATTTTTCGTTATTGCTGTTAGCAGTTGAGGTAATTGTTTCGTTGGTTGATATGTAACAGCTGGAGAGTCTCTAGCTTGAGGGGGAGTGTTAGAATATAGTATTGGTATTAATCCCACATTGGTTAATGTAGTCTTATGTTATGATTTCCCATTACATAAATAAGAGTTGATTGTGTTAGGGTTAGTTAACACAACACCCTATACACTTTTCCTTTTTTCTCTCACAACAGTAAGGTAGTTTCTTAAGTGTTTCAGGTAAACCGCGAGAATAAGGTGTGTTTTTTACGCCATGGACATGCCCCAGAGGTATCCGAGCATCCAAGGCCATGTGGCAAGTCGCCACCGAGCCCCAAGATTCAAGAAACGAAGCATCGGGTGATGATCGGGACCGTCGTGGGCCAAGGAGGGGCTGATTTTGGCGTGGCCCTGTTTTTGTGAAGAAGGTTCTCGATACCTCAGAAACCTGGTATCGATACCAATGAGCCCCAATCTGAACAGTTTGATTGGTTGGTATCGTTACCAGATTCCATAGGTATCGATACCAATCGAGTTCGGGGAAAATCCAAGTGGGTGGTATCTATTGATACCTCTGCGTCCTAGTATTGATACCAATGACCTTCGGCCAGATTTTGAGCTACTTTTTGGACTTTCCAATTATGGAATACTTACTACTTTTAGTATGTTTTTAGGATATTTTTAGAGAGAGAAGCTGAGATGTATAAATAGCTTTCTCTCTCACTTTAAACATTATCTACCTCTTTGTATCTCTCTCTCCCTTCTCTCTAGGATAGAACTCCATTGTTGCTTAAGCTTTTCAAGTGTATTTCCATCAAGAACACCTTAAGGTATTCGTGTTAAGTTAATTTCTTGTTTATTAACATTGTTTGTACGGACGAGATCCTTCTTAATATCAAGTTTATCTACGTTTTTATCGGTTAAATCTCATGTCTCTTTTTATCTCCATGCTTAATCTTTCAAGTATGTGTGAGTAGTTTATTGGCTAAGTCCTGGGGTGACTTCTTCCCAATGATTTAGGTTGTTTATCGTTCTCTTAACCTCAGGCTTAAAGAATGGGTTCCGGAATATACTAAACTTGTGATTTTTCGGTCTTAACTAGAGTTGTTAACTTCTTTGATGTCGTGTCGACAAGGAAACTTGGCACACGGCATGCTTGGAACTCTGTCACTCTAAGTGTTTGATAAATGTGTTCGAATGAGTTTATCTCTGTTCTAGGAAACCATATTATTTGATAAAACAAAATTCAAAGCTATATCTTCAGATAGAGAGCACACGGTTGTGACTCTCTTTTGGGTTATCCTCGAGAATCGATAAATGGCCTAAGTCACGGGAAGGATGATCCCTAGACTTGCCTTTTTTAATCTAGTTCAAATCCGTTTCTAGTCTTTTCGAGAGAGAGAGAGAAACCACCCTTTAAAAAAAACCAAGAGTTGGCCATCTAAACGCTGCAAACCCTACATAAAACCTACTGCCGAACAAGCTATATTCGAGCTCCCTGTGGATTCGATCCTGGTTTTACCAGTTATTATGCTCTCAACGACCTAGCCCTGCGCTTGGTGTTTTCAATCTTTTCAACGGTTAGGTTGTGACGAAGCAATATGTACTTGAGCTTCTTGTCTGCTCTTGAAGACTTAGGCCCTGTTTGATACGAGGGATTGGATTAGACGGGATTGTGGTCAAGGGAGTATTAGTGGGGGGACTATTTGGGAGTATAGTCCCTCATATCCCATGTTTGTTTGTGCATGGGATTCAACAATGGACAAAGTCAATCCCGTGTGTCCTACGTTTGTTTTGAATACTGCTTGACAAGGATTAATGACTCAATTGTCCATATTGCCCCTAGTGCAATTTATAGATGAATGATTCTATTTGAACCCAAAAAATTATCTCTAACCCCGACTACTTTTTACAACCACCTCAATTAATTTGATAAAAAAAAAAAAACTTGATTTTCAATTGACTATGTTGCCTCCAAAGCAATTTACAAACCCACCCATATCCTTTTTCTTTAGCTTTTTTGGTGGCGATTAGCTTTTTATGGTGGCGACTTCCACAACCAATGGAGTTCATCCATCTGGAATAAAACAATCAGAAGGGTTCGGGCATGGTGGTGGAAGGTGGTGAGGGTTGGGTATATGGCTAATGGTGGCAGCGAGCACATAGAAATTGGTTTTACGAACTATAGAACATGAGTGTATTTGTTGAACAGCATAATAATTTAATGGGTGTTGAAAAAGATATGGAGTTAAAGAGAATTTCATTGGGTTCTAATAGGGGTGAGCATGGACCGGATTGGTTCGGTTTTATAGTAAATCAAGAACCAAACCACTATGTACGGATTACGAATTTGGAGAACCAAACCAATCCAATCCATTAGACTACAGTTCGGTTTCGGTTTCGAACTACGGTTTACTTGAAATTGATATATCATCTTCGTAAACTATTTAAAGTACTCAAACTTGCAGAGATAAACTAATAGTGATTGGTTTCCATTTATAGAAATATATGACAATTTAGGAATTAATTGAGCTGTGGAATCAGTGACAAATCACTAAGCATTACGTTATACCATGTGCTTTTGGTGTACCAAAATTATATAAATGGGTTGTGATATATATAGAAGTTTATGCCAAATAATTTTGGTAGTAAATGAATATTGAATAGGACGATGGATTGTATAGATTATTAATTCAGGAAATTAGTTGACTATAACTCCCATGTATACTAGGTATATCAAAATTAAATGAGTTATATATATACACGGTTCGGATCAATTTGGAACCAAAACCATTAATGTAAATCCATAGACCAAACCAGACCAAACCATTTAACGCAGTTTCTAATTTTTTAAAACCGAAACCAAACCACACTACAAAAAAACAAAACAAAATTATTCAATTTGGATTGGTTTGGACTGGATTCGCGGTTTAATGGATTTTTTGCTCACCCTTAGGTTCTAATAGAACCACTCTTTATAATTCCAACTACTTCTTCAGCTCTTCCTATTCCTCAGTATTACGTACAACTACAGTAAAAAAAAATGGAAACAAAAAAGTATCCATTTTGGAGCATCCAAGGTTATTTTGGTAATTCTCATAGTTAATCTAGAGTAACCCCCCCCCCAGAGGATTACATTGTCCCCCATAAAAAGATAATCAATTCGGTTGGGATTATTAGTCCCAGGACTAAAACACACACAAACATGAGATTAGTGTTCGAAAAGGCGGAATTTATCACTGATTAATCGAAAATTTGCCATCTTCGATAAGATTAATGCCTAGTCGGTTGGATTTGGCGCTCGGGAGGTTAATCGGCGTTAGTCGGCGATTAACCGGCAATTAGTCGGTCGGCGTCTAGTCGGCGAGTCGATTAATCGGTTAAAAGGCGATTAATCGGTTGTGCAGCGATTAATAGGGGAAAAATTTGTATTTTTGGAAAATGAAGAGGGTAACTGTTATATCTCATACAGTTTAAAGGGCCTTGAATACAGTTTTAGGGCTTTGTTACCCAGTTCGTTGCAGTCGATCGATCGATCTTGGACTTGGAGTGAAGTCGCCGTCGCCTGCCATCGCCGCCGCACTGCTATAATTTCTCTCTCTCGTATGGTCTCTCTCTCACAATTTCTCTCTCTCTCTCTCAAATTCGAGATCTCCTCTGTCCTCTCACTCGACCGACCTTGAAAATTTGTTTTTATTTTGAAAGTCCATACCCATATGGCCACGTTTGGACACTGTGGACAGTGGCCAAAGTGTAGTAAATTTTTTTTTTAAATCTTAAAACAAAGTGTAGTATTGTTTGGTGTTATCAGTTAACACAAAGTGTAAAATCTTAACTTATAATCATGTTAACAACTTCTTCTCTGTTTTTTTGTGTGTTACTGTGTAGTCTATATTGATATCAAATGTCAATGGATCACTCATATTCCATCTTCGGAGGCCTCTAATTCTGAGCCAGTATTGAAAAGAAATTCGGATGATGTTGGATGGGATTATGGAGTTTTTGTGGATGTTAAAAATAAGGACCGCCTAAAATGTATTTTGTGTGGGAATCAGTATACTGGAGGGGTTAGAAGGATGAAAAAACACATAGCTCAGGTTAAGGAAGATGTTGCCTCATGCACTAAGGCAAGCAAGGAAGATATATTAAAGTGTAAGAAGGCCCTTGATGAGACAGCAGCTAAAAAGAAAGAGAAGAAGCAAGGAGGCATGAATCTTAGGGAGGAAGTTAATATAGTACATGAAGAAGGTGATGGATTTGAAGATGATGAAGTCGAGCATGTAGGATCAAGGAAGAGGCCCCATGTTCTTGGTCCCATGGATAGATATACAGAGATCAATCCCGGTTCTTCTAACATGAGTGGATTCAATAAGATAAGACAACCAAACATAAATGATGCAGTTTGGAAGAAGAGGAGTCATGAAGTGAGTCAATACTTGGCTCGATGGGTGTACGAAGCCGGTATTCCATTTCATGCCATAGACAATGATAGCTTCAAACATTTTGTTGAAGCGGTTGGCCAATTTGGACCAGGATACCAACCTCCAAGCCAATACCAACTAAGGGAGCCATTGTTGAAGGAGGAGGTGGGTAGAACAAAAAAATTACTCAAGAAGCAAGAAGAAGAGTGGGCTTTGACGGGTTGCTCTATCATGACGGATGCTTGGACCGATCAAAAGAGGAGAAGCATTATGAACTTGTGCGTTAACTGTAAGCAAGGGACTTATTTTCTTTCTTCGAAGGAAGATTCTGAGGCATCACACACGGGGGTATATATCTTTGAATACGTTGACAAGTTCATTGAAGATATTGGGGCACAAAATGTAGTTCAAGTAGTCACGGATAATGCATCCAACAATATGGCAGCGGCAGATTTGCTAAAGATCAAGAGGCCTAACATATTTTGGACCTCATGCGGCACCCACACAATAAATCTCATGCTTGAAGGAATCGATAAGCAATCCAAGTTTAAAGGAATTATTGTTAAGGCGAAGGCGTTCACTATTTTTGTTTATGCTCATCATAATACATTGGCAATGATGAGAAAATATACAAAGAGGAGAGACATAGTGAGGTCGGGTGTTACTAGATTCGCGACCGCCTTCTTGACTTTACAAAGCTTGATGGAAAAGAAACAAGAATTGCGGGCAATGTTTAGTAGTGAGGCATGGGACAAGAGTAAATGGGCGAAGAGCCCAAAGGGCAAAACAACATTTGCTACCGTGATAAGTATGACATTTTGGAATGGCGTAACCTTATGCTTGAAAGTGTTTGGTCTGTTGGTGATGGTTCTTCGACTTCTTGATGGGGATCGGAAGCCCTCAATAGGCTTTGTCTATGGAGAGCTCAAAAACACAAAAGAAGATATCAAAGAGGCATACAAGCAAGTTGAGACTAACTACCGGCCAATACTAGATGTCATTGATGGGAAAGCCAAAGGTCGGTTAGATAGTGCATTGCATTTGACGGCTTACTTTTTGAATCCTTTTTACTTCTACAAAGATCATACCATTCAAGATGATCCTATCATTATGGATGGGGTTCTTACTTGTGTTGAAGCTTTCTTTCCCGATGATGTCAATGTTCAAGATGAAGTCATCAATAGAGAGTTGTTGAAGTACAAGAACAAAGATGGTGGATTTGGAAGACCATTAGCCACAATGGGATGTGCGATGAACAATGACTCTTATGATCCAGGTAAATAAGTAGTTACTTTTCTTAGTATTATTATTTTTTTGCTACTGAGGTTAATTACTAATTAGTACTAATGGAATTGTGCTTCTTTCATGACTAGTTGGATGGTGGTCTAACTATGGCAATCATACACCCAATTTGAAAAGAATGGCCACTTGAATTCTCTCTTTGACTTCAAGTTCATCGGGGTGTGTGAGAAATTGGAGCACTTTTGAGGGAGTAAGTACATACACTCTCTCTCACTTTCTTTATATATGTATATGCATCGGACAAGAATTATATTAACTTAGGATTTTTATTTTTTGGTATAGATACATACAAAGAAAAGGAATAGACTAGATGCGACAAGGTTGAACAATCTAGTGTATGTCCAATTCAATGCCAAACTCATCAACAATAAAAGAAAGGGGAAGGATGTATTACGTGCTAGTGAAACAACAAATGCACAAGGATGGATTGTTGAAGGTGGTGATGTTGACGAAGAAGACCCGGTTTCGGGACTTACATGGGAGATGATTGGGGAAGCTATGGGAGCGGATGAAGTCCTTCAACCTAGAAGAACTACTAGAAATGTTGGAGTACGAGAGCTACATGAGGAAGATTTTTTTGTCGGAAGATGATACCGAAGAGGAGGTAGATGAGGATTTTGAGTTTGAATCCAATGGAGACCGAGTTATGGATGGATATGGGGAAGAAGAGGATAAGTAAAGAGTAATTGACTAGTAATTCCGTACTTGATTTCATTTGGTTTGTAATTGACTAGTAATTTCGTACTTGGTTTCCTTGGTTTCCTTTGATATGGGGAGTATTTATATATATATATATATATATATATATATAAAATAAAAAAACCGACTAATTGCTACAAGCCGATTAATCGGCGATTAAAAGGCATTGAAGCTCGAAGGTGGTCGACCGAGCGACGAACGCCGAGCAACTTTTAGAACATTGCATGGGATAAGAGAGGGTGGGGGGATTGTTAATCCAATCCTACTTCCAATCCCCCCAATCAAACACGCCCTTAGAGACGACGTCTCGTTACAACTGGGGAGGTTGCACTACAGCTACTCTTTACACCTTTATGAGTTTAGCTTCTCGAGGCGAGTCTCCTAGCACTGGCGAGCTTGGGAGGTACACTTCTTTCCCATTTTTCCGTCACGCTTCGTTTCAAATTCAGTTTACTATACATGCCTATTTAGACCATCAAACTTCCTCTTTGCGCAATTTCCTTGCATTTTTGGAGTTATGAGTTTTTGCAGTTGAGGGTTCCTCGGAACACTGGAGACGCCTCAATTCTTTCTCATGCTACGAGGTGGTCTAGCGACTCTCAGGAGGCCAAAGAAGGTGTTAGCAACCTTGAAGTTGCAGGAGAGACTTGGACGAGTTGACAGTCCACCAGGTATTCCTTTCCCCTTTTTACATTCCACACGTCAATATCCCTTTCTTTTTTGCTCAGTCGTCTTACTGGCACATGTTTATCCATCTTCAGGTGTGTTGGGATTTTGGGACGAGATCATAGCAGAGCCTGCTTATAGGCAGTGGTACCTTGGGGAGCGCATAGTCCAACAGTCCCTTCGTTTTTGTAGGCCAGTTGTGCCCGTCTCTCCTCTTGCGGATATGTTCAGAGGGAATAAAATGACTCCTGCAGAAGTGGCACAACACTTTACAGGTGTACAAGTTAGCGACGACTTGATTGTCTTTGGAGCCAACTACGCAGCTTTCGTGGCCAACTCTCTTGCTCCTCATGGTGTTGTTGAGTATCGTCGCGGCGAGGTGGCGGTCAACCTGACTTGCTAGTGCTTGACTGGATAGTTGTGGGAGTTACTTCTGACAGGAGTAACCGAGTCACGGAAGTTCTAGTCCCTAGCAACCTTCCTTTTACTTTGCCACCGCAGCTTGACCAGGTACCTTTGTCAAATTTTTCATTTTCACGCATGCTTGCCCTTCTTGCACTTTGTTCATTCTAGCGCTCTCGTTTTCAGGTCCCTCAGGAGTTTGTAGAGGGGTGTTTACGCTATATGGGCAGTCTGGAAACGTTGGTGAGGCGGGGGATCTCGCATGGAGAGTCCTTTGCCGTTTCTAGAGGTTCACAGCCGGAGAGCTCGGCAGCGGCTGCTGGTCGCCCTCCTCAGGTATGGCCACAATTCTTTCACGTTCGTAATACTTCCCATACCATCACTTCTGTTTTTCATTGTTTTATAATGGACTTTTCACTTTGCTTCACAGGGTACCAGGCCAGCACGAGGCCGAGGGAGGGCAGATGGGTCCGCGGGTGCGAGGCAGAGGAAGGCAGACTGGTCCACGAGTGCAAGGTAGGGGAGAGCGGGGGGGTCCGCGAGTATGAGGCCAAGGAGCCAGGACCAGGCGTGTACCTGTTCCAGAGCCAGAGACAGAGCTTAGCACAAAGGAGCAGGAGTTCCACTTAGGGAGCAGCTCGGAGGGAGAGCTTGGAGACGGCAAGCAGATGGATGCTTACGATCTGTACAGCTCAGAGCACGAGGAGGACGACGAGTCCGTTTAGTTTTTGAGTGCGGGCCATCTGCTCTGAGCTGTACGGATCGTAAGCATCCATCCACAACAGAATGGCATGTGCCCCTGCGAAGCTAGCATACACCTCATTCAAAATGGCGCACATATTTTTCAAACTGGTCGTCCTGTACATTTTTATATATATACAAATCCTAGTTTTCCAGCTAAGACTCGACTTGAACACTAAGACACTTTTCATACGTTTCCTTACTCGAACACTAAGACACTGTTCATCCGTTTCCTTCGAGTTCCAAAGCAGTTCACATTTGATCCAATAGCTCTTTCGAGGCTATTTTCGTCATCGCGGGGTAGCATCCTTGGGATTAACTTGGGGGGTTCAAATGGAGTGTCTACACTTAGTTGCAGGAACTTTTGTCGGCCAGACGAACCCACCCAGAACCTCGCTCAGCGCTCCCAGGTTAGAACCTTGCTCCCATCGAGAAAAGAGCGCGTTCCTAAGTACAATAGAACATCTCAAGCCAGGGGTGAGGAACTTCCGTGTAACCCAACAAACCCGTCCAGCCTGATCTGACGGATTTCGGTCAACTTCAACACCCCAGCAGTCGGCTGCAGGTTGTAAAATGTGTGGAATCAGTTCTTTGGTTGGGTAGCGGATCCAATGGAGAATAACCAAGAAACCCGACCGACCAACACTAGATGTTATACATCTCAACTGTATGCATGTTGCCAGGCCTTTTCTTTTCTTATGATATCCTACCCTTATCATCTCTCTACATCTCTTCATGACAGCGACTTCCCCTTTCTCTGCATCTCTAAAAATCTAAGAATTGGATACATAATTCATATAATATGCTTGGCTTTTTTGGGACCAATTTGCTCAAATATGGGTGGGATAATCTGCCGAAAATAAAAAAAACTCAGCAATATTTTTGAACTGAAGCCTGCAAAATACTAACTACCTTACAATAAATGGGCTCTAATGCTCTAAGAACTCATGCATGTACCTAGATTATCATACTTTTGCACATTCTATAAGAAACATAGAAATATCGCAAAGTTCATTATCTATTCAGATGAAAGCTGAAAATGTGTTCGGAAGATGGTATCAAAATGCAATTCTCATGAATATGATTCTTTTATGTTCTATTTACTACCTCTTTGTCTCTCTTTGTTTCATGTATTTTTGTAGGCAAAAGATTAGCTTGGTCTCTTCAATTTTTGTCTCTCCAATAAAAAGTAGTAATTAATGGAGACATAAATTTGATATTTTGAAGACCTTGACTGGTTTTTCCAGATTTAAGTAGCAATTGGTAGAACTTTTGTTGTATTCGAGCATCTCATCTTGCCCATAAACTAGTTGAGACATTGTTTCCGCAGACAACAGGAAAACGAGTGCTTGCCTGTTGAGTTCCCTTCATAATTCCCTCCATGGAATCAATAAGTTTCATGCGGCCAGCAGTGCTAGTGATAGCAGCTTGAAACTGTACAAAATAAATGCAAAAGGAGTCAGAATCAGAAACAACGAGGAAAACAAAGGGATGTCTGTAATACGGGATACACTGGTGGTCTGGTAGAACACAAATCTCCAGCATGGGTCAGGTGGCATGGTAACAGACTAACAGTATATTGTAAAATACAGGGGTTTCCTTATATCCATAATCCACACCAAAAAAAATACACTAAACTGCTCCTCTTGAAATTGTAGAAGTATAAGGGAAGTATATGGCATAAGTATGAAGAGACTCAGTGGTAAGAAATTCCATAGCCACCTTAACATGATGAGAAACCAAACCAGTGTAGTCACGAATTTTGAAGAAAGCATTTGCAAATGAAAAAGGTTGGAAATACTACTGTCTGTACGATAAGGAAGCTGCCACCATTTCCTATACCTGTGAATTTATAGAGTTCAACAAAGATGTTTCCTTTAGCATCAGGTCTTTTATTTCCAGCAACGCATTATAGGTGGCATATAATTTACGAGTTTTCCGAAGCTTTTCCTGCATATTAGGAGAGAGATTGTTAATTTAGTCAAGCTTTGAACCAATAAAACAAATTCATATATGAAATGAAGGACAAAGAATAAAACACCAGCAATTTTTTACACCTGAATATGAGCATAAAGTTCTGAAAACCGGTGTTCGTACCTGCAAAAAGAGAATTTAGTTAGACAGTAATGTCTCCAGTACACATCCCCAAGACAACTGCAATATGGTGATTTTGAGAAAACAAATTTGAAGCAAAAAAATGTAATATTAGAAAGATATCGTGGTATAACTAAAATAGAAAGGTAAAGTTAAATCTTCAAACAACAGCGGTCTCTCTCCTGTTTGAAACTGGACCATGCCCTTAGTTTATAGAGTTTCATACAAGTTCAGAAACAACATTAAGAGATGTCAGGAATCTGGATTGATACAAAAACAGTAACGATGACGATAGACATACGTAATGAGGCAAAGTTTCTAAGAAGAGAGGCATACTGGATGAGTTCTGCTTGCACTGGCACATCATCAAGCTGTCGTTTGAGCAATACAATTTCCCTAAGCTTAACAGCAAGTTCCTGCACCAAATAATTCTCTACCCTTTAGTCTACGAAAAGAAGCTGATAGGCTTTTTAAGCCTCGGGGAGAAGTTTTGGACATGCAATTGGAATGGATATGAAATAGCAAGCAATTTTTTACTTGAAATTGGATTGGATATGAAATAGCAAACAATGAATATGTAAAACAACCTCCATGTCCCTCCAAGTTGAAGAATGAACTCCCTCCATTTAAGAGGTAGTAGGAGATAGCACTTGTGCTAAAAGCTAGTAGTAGATTCAATGCATATGCAAACCTTCTATTATGAAAGACAAAGTAAGATAAATGGTAACCATTATGCGGAAGGTGCAATAAACAAACCTAGATAGTTGTTTCACCTCTATAAAATTTGGTTATAAACAGAATATGAGTTAACATTATGGGTGAAGTACCAAACTCTGGAGTCATAGTGCAGTTAATAGGCTAAGAGGGGTGATTGCTATACATGGTAGTTAAAGAGATTTCAGCTATGGGTGAAGGAGAACACACTTCTCAAAGTATTCTCAGAGATTGTCCCAGACATGCGTGTGATAGCTTATAAAATCTCGACCTACTATACATGCTGCCATATAATCAGATATAGGACACAAATGACAATAGCAAAGGACCTAACATTGCTATGTCTTTGTCAGTTCGATAAGTACTTGCAGGTAGCAAATGAAAGCTTACCCTCTTTACTGAATTCAATCTCTCTAGCAAATTGTGTAAAGAAAGATCGTAACCATAGGAGAGGTTGTCATCATCATTGCCACAAGATAGCATATTCTCCAGTTCATTAACCTCAGCTTGCAATTTAGAACATATTTCATTTGAATCTGACTTGAGTACAGATTCTTGCCTCTCCAGATCCTGGAAACATTCAACTATTGAGTTAGGAAATAGATAAGGCAAATAAAAAGGGCAAGATAACTGCTGGAAGAAGGATAGATACAAGGGTAATAAGAACAGACATAATGCGTATCATTATATAATCACGAAAGCATCATTACTCGTTAGTGTTCTTCTAATTCAAACATAAAATGTACATTTTTGGTATGAAAGATGTGTTTCCAATGATCAAAATTTCGTTTCAGTTTGTTGTTAAATAAGTCCAAAAAAAAAAAATAATAACTTTGATGCAAGAATGCATGAATTTCAAACTGGAAGTATAGGAAGTGACATCAAATTGACCTTTAGGGATCGTGAAAGTGATAACAATCTCTGTACCACAGCATCAGCACCCTAGAATGCATGAATTTCAAACTGGAAGTATAGGAAGTGACATCAAATTGACCTTTAGGGACCGTGAAAGTGATAACAATCTCTGTACCACAGCATCAGCACCCTCCCTACTGATTCTTTGTTGTAGATGTTGCATCTCATTCAAACAAAGAGCCTTTCTTTGATTCTGGAGAACAGCACAAGGAAAAGACAGCAACTTAAATAACTTACAAAGCAGAAAACAAGAATTTAAGAATCTGCATTGTCTCTTGTCCTTTAATCGTGTTCTTCCTCAAAAGGAAATAAGATTCATTTTCCAGAATTTTGAAAACAATAACAAAAACTAGAAAGCTATAGTTTACTTTATTGTATATATACGATAAGAACAACAGATCTGACCAGTTGTTCCACATTGCTGGTCAGCATGGTTACTGAACTTTCTATAGTCTTCAACTCCTCCTCGAGCTGCAGAAAAGCATGATCCTCCTCGTCAATGAAATGCTCAGCAGAAGCAACCTTAGCATTCAACAGATAAAGCCAGCAGCGTGTTAGATACTTAATAACAATCCACATTCTACAGAAACAGTATTGCCATTTTTAACGGTGCTTTTGCCCGCTGATGAATCAGTATATCGATTGCTTCTGTCCAAGAGCATGCAGATCAAACTAAACCAGTCTGAAAACCTGAGTGCATATGATGCATACTTCGATTCATTTAAAGATTTCAAGTTTCACGTCAACTGGTAGCACTTGCATTTCTCTTACTAGAAGTAACGTAAATAAGAACAGGGACACAAACTTCAAACAGACCTTTACAAGATATGCCTCAAACAGGCACAACAATGACAGAAAGTCATTAACCAATCCGAACTTTTTTTTCTTTATAAGAAATAAAGTTTTATTGAAAAAGCATGAAGGGGATACCACCCATGTACAATAGAAAGCAAGGAAAAGAACAGAAAACGTCAAAAATAAAAGAACCCGTACACCCCTATACCCCAAAAATATCTAACATGTCCAAAAAAATTGATTTCAAAGAAGGGTAACACTGCGGATCAAAAAAAAAGAAGGGTAACACTCTCTCGGCTCCCAACTAAACAAAGTAGAAATCAAAAGACTCTTAACCTCGGGCAAGTTGTTTGTTGGCAATTTGGCATGACTAAGAAGCAACGGATACAAACACGGGACACAAACATTGACAAGCAAAAGTGTCATCTTTTTTTTTTCTTTTTGTTGATAAAATTAGGACACGAACTCAGTTTGGGACACGCTGAATATTTACAGTAGAGATGCATCTCATCAATCCATATAAAAGTAAAAACATTGTTGCCATGAATTAGGACAAAAACCAAAACAGTAATTGATACTATGTAGATACAGGTCAATCATCACTAAATAGTATTCGCCTAATTGATGGACTAAGGATCCTCGGAATATTAACTCGGGGCCAACTTTTAGACCTACCATAACGTGTTCCTATTGTTTCCTCAACGCGTCCGACTGATCCAATACTTGAACATAGAAGCAACTCGCTATTGCACTACGGATTACAGAGAGAGAGAGAGAGAGAGAGAGATTCAAACTCACCATCTTCAATTACAGAAGAACGCGCCCGCCGATTAGAAAACGAATGTCCGTTGTGCGTCTCAAGATCGCTGGACTCGAATTATATTCAAAATAACGTCAGATTTTAAGCCCCAAGGGTTGGCCCGTCGTCCATGGGAGCAGATCAAGTCCAGTCCCTTATGTCCGGTTTTGGGCCATTTGTTGAATCTTTTTAGGTCCATAATAATGATCGGAACCGTTCACTTTTAATAGTTTGCTGAGAACATTAGCCACGTCGAAAATTACGTCAATCCAAAACTATTTGATATTATTTTGAAATGCATTAAGTTTGTTAGAAAACAAGTGTGCAGCACTGGATTACAACCTATGTAACACAATTACACGAAGATCAATGCATTTTGAATCATAACCAGTATCGGATCTGACATGATTTTCGACGTACGTAATGTTCTCGGTGAGTTCTAAAAAGTTGGGGAAAATGACGGCCCAAGACGTATTTTGATAATTAATACCAGCCAATGACATTTTTAACATTAACAAATATTCTCAGCATGTCCTTCGCGATTATTAATTATCAAAATACTTCATTCACCGTCATTTTTCCAAAAAATTGGTGGTTTCGGTCGGTCATTGTTTTTGGCCTAAAAAGGGCCCACAAATAACCCAAAACTTGATTTGGACCATAAGGGACTGGACTGATCCATGCTTACTCTTTTGTGAATCGAGGTATTCGGATCAGCTATCGAGGTGAATCAATTGCAATGTCTACAAACATGACCCAATTAAAATGCGTCAAAGTTTTCCCCAGGGTAGTTGGCAGGGAGATTACGAACTTAGGGCGTGTTTGATAGCATATTTTGTTTTGGGGGGATTCGTAATGTGATGGGATTAGGATTGGAATCGGTAATGAGGTGAGATTGGTAATAAGGAGATGAATCTTTTATTCATGTTTGTTTGGCATAAGATTAAATCATGGGATTGTTAATAACATGTTTGTTTGGGTTAGAATAGGATGGGATTAAAATTTGTATTTCCAATTTTACCCTTACAATTAGAACACTATTTACAATTTTGACTTGAGAAATTTACAATTACTAATAAAAAAAAACCATTATCTCTCTCTCACCCATTATCCTGTCTCTCTCCCCAATTATTGAAAACCAAAAAACAACAAAACCCATATACGATCACTGCCTCCCACAAAACCCACCGTCTGAAAACCCAAAAACCCACCGTCTGTAAATCAAAAAATGAAGACGACAGGTTGAGAGAGAGAGAGGAGTCGTGGTTGCCAGAGTCGAGGTAGCTGGAATCGTTGGAGGAAGGTTGGCGGAGAACGACGGAGAACTTGTTCTGATTTTTCCGGTAAGCCCAGAGACCTTGTTCAGATTTTTCCGGTGAGCTTGTTCTGGTGAAATGGTGTATATGCAGTGGGGGTAATTGGGTCAATAGCTAAAAAGGGGAGGTCCTCCACATTCAATCCCATGGGGACAAGATTGTTAGTAACGCCCCCCATGGGATGGCTAATCCGGTGAAATGGGGGGTTTCACAATCCCTTCGAATTAGCAATCCGGCCTACCAAAATCAAAACAAACAAGGTTCTTGAGTGCCCCTCCACCTTCGTAATCCTATCCCATCCCTGAATCTGGCTATCAAACACGCCCTTAGAATTTTAAGACGGAGAATATCTGTAAGCCACGTGCCTTGACCACTAGTGCAATTCCTTGGGGTTATCAAGGCTTGAGAGTTGAGAGTTAAAGGTTTCATCTCACGTGAGATGTGTCAACTTTTATGGGTCAATACATACACACTTTCAGTCCGTTAATTGATGATGAAATTAAAATTTCAAAATTAACTAAGATGGGCGTAAGCTTCCCAACACATTGAGGGGCGCATCTGGTAGTTAATAAGTTGTAGATAGGTATGTGAGTGAAAAAATTATTGAAAAAGAAGTTATTGTTGACAAGTTGTTAGTGTAAATAACAAGTTAAAATGTCAAAATTTGTTAATTAGTATGAACAAGATGATAAAATGGCGTACGTTTCTCACCAAAAACTTAGTGGAAACATGGCCTGAATTACTAAAAGAAAAAAGACAACTCTTACATTGCTTCACCGGTCGGATTTACTCGGGAAAAAATAAACAGATTCAGGTCATCCATCTCTTTTTATACAAAAATGTTAAGGGTACCAATCACTTTTAGGTACTAATTAGGTGTAGATGGTGTGTGGGGCCCCCCAAAGACTCTCACACGAATGATCTGAGCCATTTAATACTCTTAAAATATTTTTTTGAATGACTCCATAAAAGATGAGCTCAATTGAATATGTATCCAATCTTTCATTTAGAAGTTAGGATTTTAAATAAAAATTGAAATACTGGATCAAAGACTTACACATATTCAATATTCAATTGAGTTGATTTTTTACGAAGTCACTCAAAATGATAATTTAAAATAGGGAAAATTTTACAAATAGTCCCTTTACTTTGCCTGAATTCTCATTTTCGTCCCTCTAGTACCAATTGCGTTAGTTTTAGCCCTATAGTTTATATTTTGCCTCAATTTCGTCCCTCTTGCTTACGGTGTCAATGAAGCAAACGGAATTGAAGGGCAAAATTGTCATTTCTCCTCACAGAGGGACTAAATTGAGACTTCATACAAACTAGAGGGACTATTTCTAAAAATATTCTTTTTACTTTTGTTTTTGTAAATATAATTAAAAGACACCATACATAATATATTTTTCATCTCAGTTTTTTTAATCAAAATATGTTGAAAGTTTTAAAGCTTTTATTATATTCCTTCAAAAAGTAACCCCTATGTTAAATGTCTATGTATCGTATTTTTTTCAATTGGATTTTCAATCTCGTTATGTTATTTGTTACGCGATTAAAAAGAAAAATTGTTCAATAGTATTTAGGTGTCTTGTATTTTTGTTTAATTAACCAATGAAATACTATTGCATTAAAACATGGGTATAGTGTATTTTTTTGGGACTTACTCATAGGACCACTCATATAACAAATAAATACAAATTGAATATTAATAGCTACATAATCAGTTTATTTTAGTCTTCAAATAATTTAACGACATATAGCTACATAATGAAATACGAAAATAACATCTTCAGATCAATATAAGTTAGCAATATCAAAGTTGTGAGTTGGCTTAAAATATCACCCCCAAGTCAAAAGTTCAATCGCTTATTTGTTATTCAATAGTGATCCACTTCTTAATCAATGATTACAAGATTAACTAAATAATTTTGAACATTATTTTTTATTGGGTGAAAAAAAGAGAGAACATTATAAAAACATGATACTAATGATATGGAATATTAAGTATGGAATATAATGATTTTCAATTCCATACTAAATGATAAAAACAAAACTTTTTGTGATATGGAATATAATAAAAACATTATATTTCCATACTTAATGATATGGAACATCATTAAAATTTTTTGTGATATGGAATATAATAAAAGTAAAAGCTTTAAAATTGTTTATATATTCCAAATTTTTTTGTGATATGGAATATTAAGTACTCCTATTATATGTTGAAATTTTTTGCAAATTGTTTCCTCTTGCGTTTTTATATTCCATATCATTAAGTATGGAATATTAAGTATGGAACATCATTAAAAAAATTTGTTTTTGCAAATATAATGTTTTTATAATAAAAGCTTTAAAATTTTCAACATATTTTGATTAAAAAAACTGAGATGAAAAATATATTATGTATGGTGTCTTTTAATTATATTTGCAAAAACAAAAGTAAAAAAAATATTTTTAGAAATAGTCCCTCTAGTTTGTATGAAGTCTCAATTTAGTCCCTCTGTGAGGAGAAATGACAATTTTGCCCTTCAATTCCGTTTGCTTCATTGACACCGTAAGCAAGAGGGACGAAATTGAGGCAAAATATAAACTATAGGGCTAAAACTAACGCAATTGGTACTAGAGGGACGAAAATGAGAATTCAGGCAAAGTAAAGGGACCATTTGTAAAAAATTTCCTTTAAAATAAGTTAACTGCTTGAATAGTTCGATCCTTTAGAGCATGTACACATGAGTAGGCAAACCCATCTTTATAGTCATTTTACCTAATCAAAACCACAAAAGCAGCTTGCACCCGCCTCTAGAAACACTCAGGTATTTTACCTTTTTGGAAAATGCTCTGTAAAACTAGAGAGCAACTATTCACAAACCGTTTGTTTGGGTGTAAAATATTTTCCTATTTTTCGGTATTTGGTTGTGTAAAAAATGAGAAAAACATTTTACATGTAAAATATTTTCCATTAATTGGATGAAAATGATTTACCCTTAAATCTTCGGTAAGTTATTTTCCGAAATGAACCCGCTATCTTCTACTACAATTTTCACTGCTCAATTTCCTAGATCGTCAGTCTTGACCCACGTTCAATTCCAATATTCTCAGATGCCTCCACCGTTTAAACCCCCATTTCTCTTTCTACGCTATTTTGTTAATTTCTGAAAATATTTTCAAGTGTCAACCAAATACCGAAAAATAAAAATTTGAAATTTGTTTTCTGAAAGAACATTTTACATGTAAAATATTTTACCTCGAAACAAACGGAGCCTAAAATATTATTCTTCCTCTCACTCTCTCTCTCTCTCCTTCCTACCACTCCCTCATTCTCTATCTACTCTCTCTGTCTCTTTCTTTTTTAGTATATTTTATAAGGATGAAGAGGTATAATAGAGAGGATTAGTGTGGGGTTGAGAAAGATTTGAGTAGATAAAACGAAAAAAGTAGATTATTAGGTAGGTAAATTACCTTTTACTGGTTTACATGCTCTTAGAAGGCCTCACACATCCTAATCGGTACCTAAGTGGTCGGTACTCATAGTGGGTCTCAATTTATATGGGTCTCTCCATATGGGGCAGCCCAGCTATATATAAGTAGGCCAGCCCAATTTGCACGCATGTATAAATATGGGCTGGGCTGCAGGCTTCAGATAGATAATGCGTACGGCATGGCCCATAACAAATCATACACTATATGGATTGGAAAGGACTTCACTTCAGGGATAGCCAATTTACAAGACCCAAATAGGTAATGGTCATTTCGTTTGACCCGTCCGTATCCGATCCGTGTTGTGCCCCAGGAGTCACTCACGCACACAACACATACACACTGATTTCAGAGGAAAAACTCCATTATATATATATATATATACACATATATACACACTCACAATATATACAAAACTTGAAAAAACCTCTCCGAGGAGAGCCACAACCGGCTCTCCCTCTTAGACCTCACCCTCTCACGCTCACATTCTACTACCACACCTCTCAAATACATCAGTATTTATTGGGAGTTCCTAGGAGAAAACTTCCAAGAGCATTTAATGCTCTTCTATGCGTGAGATATCCAAGATCTCCAAAAGTCATCAGTGGCTGCCAAGCCTATCCAATTCTTGACTTTGGCCAGCCATTACTATCACCCACATGGGTGAATTCCAACAATCACCCCCTTCACCTCATGTGGGGTAATTGTCAAATCCATTTAGCCTCTTTACCAAGCACCTGTGTCACTCCAAATCTAGCTTCCAACACTCTCATATCGGAGTACCCATGCCCGACTGAATATCTCCTTCCTTGACTAGTTCTTCTGAGGCTAAACCCGCAGCGTTGTCCGGTTGCAATACCTCTGGCAATTCCCGTGTGCCAGAGCACCAACTCAGCTTCCCTCTACTCACACCAGAGGCTTCATTCGCCAAATGGTCTCACACACCACCTAGGAAGAGGCTTACTTCCGTCTCTGTTGACACACTGCATCCCCCGTTGAGCTACGTCGTACCTTCAAACCAAGATACACAACTTGTGAATTCGCGACGTCTTTATCACTGCTAGATTTTCGTGGCCCATACCGGCTTCACCGCCGATATACCGCACCCCATGACCGGATTGCCCGTACCCCTTAATCGGAGTGCCCACATCCACAACCGAATGACCCACTTGCCATCAACCATTTTGAATTCCCAGGAAAGAATGGTGGGGACTCGGCCTCCTTAAAAACCACTCTCCTTCAACCCTTAGGTTGTTTTGCCAGAATTCACAATGTTTGCAAGTATTCCGTAACATAGTCCATTTATATCGCTCTGCTTTGCTGCTTGAGCGCCCACATCACTCCTCCAGATGCCGTAGTATGCGTCCACCAATCCACGAACGCTAGTGCCCAGTCACAGGACACATCTCAGTGACACCATCTCTCCTCATCATGTGGCAACACATCTGGAGAGGATCTCAGTCACATAATCCATAAAGGAAAAGATCCTGTAAAGCTTTGTCTTCATCTCCATCTCAATTCCTCTATCCGGAGCATCAATAAACACTTCCCAGCAAGCTGTTGTACTCATCATTACCGACCGGTATCCCGCACACCTCCTGATTCGTTCTTAGGCACACACATCAGTATGTCTCAGGTTGCGACTCCTCGTCCTCCCGTGCCTATTCTGTGTGCGTCTGTAACTGCTGCTCATTCAGTTCATTGTGATCAATACACACCCATACTACTTGACCATGTCTGGCATCAGCTCCACTCTGCCACTACACTCCCTCAAGCTTGCATAAGTGGCCCCTCATCCGTAAGACCGAAAATCGCCATCCGATCAGCTCCTCCTGCAGCCCGAATTAAAAACTGCATTTCTGGATGATAGGTCTTTCCGAATTGATCTAGACTACCTCTAATTTCTGTTGATCATCTCTGCAAACACCTCGGTTGCCCTAATCAACCTCCAATCACAAGTTTGTCAATCCTCTTGGTGGATAGCTTCTCCAACACAGTCTGCCACTTCCGCCACTTTTCGTCATCTCTCCCGAGGTCTCCTCAGGTCTCCTCTTGCCACTCGTCCATCATCATTCCATTCAAGCTTTCCCACAGCATCCCTGGATCATCCATCGATAAAATCGATCAATCGCCCTAGTAAGCGCCTGTGTCACTGCCAAACACGAGCTCTTCCGTACCACCAAATCGGGATACACTGCTCGAATGAGTGTCTCTTTGCTTACAAGCTCTACAACAGATCACCACCGAAAAATCCTTGCTGAAACAAGCCTCCTCCAACCCAATCAGGCTCCAAACATCTATTTCCTGCTCCACTAAGCAAACGCACCAGCTTAGGAGCCTCCGCATGGAAAACGGAGCACATGGATGGATCCGAAACGTCGAGATAGTCAAAATTGACTACTCACACGTAAAAAACTGAGTTGTGTCGACTCTGAAATCGCGAAAATACACCATGGACCCTTCCTCCAGCAGATTTGACCCTTTTGAACCTCCTGAACCCTCTGACCCTTTTGACCCACAAGGGGTTAAACAGGTCAAACCCAGGTCCGCCTGACCCCTCTTGATGATGTGGCGCACCTGCCACGTGGGATAATTTCTCATTTCTCATTTTCTCCACCAATCTATTCTTCCACACAAACAGATTCAGAAAAGGAAAAATAGAGCATGCCAAGGCTCTGCTCCGACAACCCATGTGTGCACTTCGGTACTCTAATCTCCGCACCGATTGCGCCATTGGACTCGTCTCGACGAGAGCTTCCAAATCCTTGGGTAAGGAAATTTTTTATTTTTTTCTTGATTTCAAACCAGTGGGTTTGAACGCCATTTCCGGTAACCCCTTCGCTCCGCCTGAGCTCTGATACCAATTGTTGTGCTCTAGAGGTCACTCACGCACACAACACACACACACTGATTTTAAAGAAAAAACTCTATTCTATGTATATACTCACAATATATACAAAACTTGAAAAAACCTCTCTGGGAAGAACCACAACCGGCTTTCCCTCTCAGACCTCACCCTCTTAAACTCTCAATTACATCAGTATTTATAGGGAGTTCCTGGGAGAAAACTTCCAAGAGCATTCAATGCTCTTCCATGCGTGAGATATCCAAGATCTCCAAAAGTCATCAGTGGTTGCCAAGCCTATCCAATTCTTGACTTTGGCTAGCCATCACTATCACCCACATGGGTGAATTCCAACAATCACCCCCTTCGCCTCATGTGGGGTAATTGTCAAATCCGTTCAGCCTCTCTACCAAGCACCTTTGTCACTCCAAATCTAGCTTCTAACACTCTCATATCGGAGTACCCATGCCCGACTGAATGTCTCCTTCCTTGACTAGTTCTTCTGAGGCTAAACCCGCAGCGTTGTCCGGTTGCAATACCACCACTCTGGCAATTCCCGTGTGCCAGAGCACCAACTCAGCTTCCCTCTACTCACACCAGAGGCTTCATTCGCCAAATGGTCTCACACACCACCTAGGAAGAGGCTTACTTCCGTCTCTGTTGACACACTGCATCCCCCGTTGAGCTACGTCGTACCTTCAAACCAAGATACACAACTTGTGAATTCGCGACGTCTTTATCACTGCTAGATCTTCATGGCCCATACCGGCTTCACCGCCGATATACCGCACCCCATGACCGGATTGCCCGTACCCCCTAACCGGAGTGCCCACATCCACAACCGAATGACCCACTTGCCATCAACCATTTTGAATTCCCAGGAAAGAATGGTGGGGACTCGGCCTCCTTAAAACCATTCTCCTTCAACCCTTAGGTTGTTTTGCCAGAATTCACAATGTTTGCAAGTATTCCGCAACATAGTCCATTTATATCGCGCTCCTCCGTTGCTTGAGCGCCCACATCACTCCTCCAAATGCCGTAGTATGTGTCCGCCAATCCACGAACGCTAATGCCCAGTCACAGGACACATCTCAGTGACACCATCTCTCCTCATCATGTGGCCACACATCTGGAGAGGATTTCAGTCACAAAATCCACAAAGGAAGAGATCCTGTAAAACTTTGTCTTCATCTCCATCTCAATTCCTTTGTCCGGAGCACCAATAAACACTTCCCAGCAAGCTATTGCACTCATCATTACGGTCGATATCCCGCACACCTCCTGATTCGTTCTCAGGCACACACATCAGTATGTCTCAGGTCGCGACTCCTCGTACTCCCGTGCAAATTTCGTGTGCGTCTGCAACTGCTGCTCATTCAGTTCATTGTGATCAATACACACCCATACTACTTGACCATGTCTGGCATCAGCTCCACTCTGCCAGTACACTTCCTCAAGCTTGCATAAGTGGCCCCTCATTCGTAAGACCGAAAATTGCCATCCGATCAGCTCCTCCTGCAGCCCGAATCAAAAACTGCATTTCTGGATGATAGGTCTTTCCGAATTGATCTAGACTACCTCTAATTTCTGTTGATCATCTCTGTAAACACCTCGGTTGCCCTAATCAACCTCCAATCACAAGTTTGTCAATCCTCCTGGTGGGTAGCTTCTCCAACACAGTCCGCCATTTTTGCCACTTTCTGTCATCTCTCCCAAGGTCTCCTCGGGTCTCCTCCTGCCACTCGTCCATCATCATTCCATTCCAGGCTTTCCCACAACATCCCTTGATCATCCATCGATAAAATCGATCAATTGCCCTAGTAAGCGCCTGTGTCACTGCCAAACACGAGCTCTTCCGTACCCCCAAACCGGGATACACTGCTCCAATGAGTGTCTCCTTGCTTATAAGCTCTGCAATAGATCACCACCGAAAAATCCTTGTTGAAACAAGCCTCCTCACAACCCAATTAGGCTCCTAACATCTATTTCCTGCTCCACTAAGCAAACGCACCAGCTTAGTAGCCTCTGCACGGAAAACAGAGCACAGGGTTGGATCCGAAACGTCGAGATAGTTAAAATTGACTACTCACACGCAAAAAATTGAGTTGTGTCGACTCTAAAATCGCGAAAATACACCATGGACCCTTCTTCCAGCAGATTTGACCCTTTTGAACCTCCTGAACCCTCTGACCCTTTTGACCCACAAGGGGTCAAACAGGTCAAACCCAGGTCCACCTGACCCCTCTTGATGATGTGGCACACCTGCCACGTGGGATAATTTCTCATTTCTCCTTTTCTTCCACCAATCTATTCTTCCACGCAAAACAGATTCAGAAAAGGAAAAACAGAGCATGCCAAGGCTCTGCTCCGGCAACCCATGTGTGCACTTCGGTACTCTAATCTTCGCACCGATTGCGCCGTTGGACTCGTCTCGACGAGAGCTTCCAGATCCTTGGGTAAAGAAATTTTTTGTTTTTTCTTGATTTCAAACCAGTGGGTTTGAACGCCATTTCCGGTAACCCCCTCGCTCCGCCTGAGCTCTGATACCAATTGTTGTGTCCCAGGGGTCACTCTCGCACACAACACACACACTGATTTCAAAGAAAAAACTTCATTCTATGTATATACTTACAATATATACAAAACTTGAAAAAATCTCTCCGGGGAGAGCCACAACTGGCTCTCCCTCTCAAACCTCACCCTCTCACGCTCACATTATGCTACCACGCCTCTCAACCTCTCAAATACATCAGTATTTATAGGAAGTTCCTGGGAGAAAACTTCCAAGAGCATTCAATGCTCTTCAATGCGTGAAATATCCAAGATCTCCAAAAGTCATCAGTGGCTGCCAAGCCTATCCAATTCTTGACTGTGGCCAGCCATCACTATCACCCACATGGGTGAATTCCAACAATCCGATTCCCGTCCCAAACATCGGTAATTTGGAGATCTAGTTGGGAATTGGGTAAGATATGGAGATTTCTTCTAAAAAATTTAGGGGATGGAGGGAAAAAACAAATTCTCGTTGGGGTGGGGCGTGGACGAAGACAGGGAAGGGGTTTGGGTATCGGGTATGGGGATAGTATTCTCCGGCCCCGATCTGTTCCCATTGCCAACCCCTAGACCCAAAGCGAAACAAAAAGGGATATCGTCACTTGTAGATTGATTGGAAGTACACGATCGGAGTACATTTTTCTTGATAAAATGGTCAGTGTATAGGCGATACATTTCTCCCTATGATGCAAATTGCCGATTGTTGGAACGGTTTTTTTGATAAACATGGTTACAGACCTGGTAAACCCCGGGTAGGGTAGGTGGTCAAGTCGCCTATAGATACTGGAACTCTGGAAGAAGACACAACAAAGGATCCAAACTTTGATACAAGAGAGTAGTATGAGTAAATTATAGTTTCATTAAGGCTCCGTTTGTTTGGATGTAAAATATTTTCCGGTATTTGGTTGTGTAAAAAATGAGGAAAATATTTTACATGTAAAACATTTTCCATCAATTGGATGAAAATGACTTACCCTTGAATCTTCCGTAAGTTATTTTCCGAAATGAACCCGTTGCCTTCTACTGCAATTCTCACTGCTCAGTTTTCTCGATCGTCAGTCTTGACCCACGTTCAATTCCAATAATCTCATATCTCTCCACCGTTTAAACTCCTCATCTCCCTTTCTACACTATTTTGTTGATTTCCGAAAATATTTTCAAGTGCCAACCAAACACCAGAAAATAAAAGTTTGAAGTTTGTTTTCTGAAAAAATATTTTACATAGAAAACATTTTACATCGAAACAAACGGAGCCTAACATTCAGAGTGAACTCTCGGATCAATTCATGTGTACTAGTGCTTGCCCGTGCCTACGGCACTACGCACCCCGGTAGTGCCGTAGGCACGGGCATTTTTGTAATATATATTTATTTTTTTATGCCAATGCCAGAAGCCGAGCAGTGGGTAAAAAGAATTTATGGCATTTTTATAATGTATTTGTGAGAGTGTGGGTGTTTTCTTAAGAGAGTTAAAGAAGATACATCAACTCTTGGATCAAATGAATCTCAACCCTTCTTTTAACTTGTGTTCGTGTGGTCCCCAGACCTCTGTGTTTTATTAGGTAGATGGTAAAACTACGGACAATGATACTGCAATAGAATGAACTTACAATGAAAACGACTGAGGACCATTGTCTTCGAAAAAACGCACGAGTTGAATTCGAAAATAGACCATCTAATAGATATTTCTCAAGATAAATGTGGTTAACTCATGGGCAGATCAACCTGAGTTTTTTTCAAGCTACTCAACACACTAAGACTCACAAGAGGGATGGTTTAAATCGTGAAAGTACGTACGACTGAAAGTCCCGAGTTTCACTCGCCATGACTAGATTTCGAGTCTGCCTATTTTCGATCAGGAATGAGACACATGAACTTGTGGTAGTCATGCATTCTCCTTAAAATCATTTGTTACAACTAAATAAACTTTACACCAAAAAAGCAAAAACACAACCGCGGCACGTGAACATTACGAATCGCCCTCATTTACTACTAACTAAGCCAAGTAGGGTGGCTCTGGTCCGATCATATTTATATCTGATGCTCTTACTGGTTAAATATCATGTCACCGTGCTGAGTCGACACTCAAATAATTCGCAAGTTATATCACGACGAAAGTTTCGGATAGTCATGTGCCCTTTTCAAAAGCAAATAGTGTAACTGCATAATCAATCTCTCAACTGCAAAGGATCTCCCACAATGAACATTAAGAATAATTGCCCTCATTTACTACTAAGCCAAGTAGGGTGGCTCTGGTCTGAACATATTCATATCTGATGCCCTTGTTGGTTAAATATCATGTCACTGTGCTGAGTCGACGCTCAAATAATTCACAAGTACTTATATCACGACGAAAGTTTCGGACAGTCATGTGCCCTTTTAAAAAGCTATAGTGTAACTGCACAATCAACTGCAAAGGATCTCCAACAAGGACAAATATGGAAAGAAAATCTACATAGCAAATGAGGTTGTGGGCTGTCACCAAAGTGGAATCAGGGCATTGTTCAACAACATGATAGCAGTACATATTATGAAGGGAAATGGCTTGCACATATCCCACTTTGGAAGCTGCCATGCAATAATACGTTCCTATAATGCCCTCAACAGTTTAACCAATGATCCAAAAGCCGTCCAAAAATGCAATGGACGGCTCGGATGTGCCGAGCGGGCACCACGTGGTACCCACCCGAGTCCCCGACACTGAAAAAATTTCCCTCAACTGCAAATTAAAGGATCTCCAACAATGACAAAAAAGAAGTAAAAAAAGGAGGATCTACATAGGCAAATGAGCTAGGTTGTTGGGCTGTCACCAAAGTGGAATCAGGGCATTTTTCAACAACATGATATAAGTACATATTTGAAGGGAATGGCATGCACATATCCCACTTTGAAAGCTGCCATGCAATAATACGTTCCCACATAATGCCCTGAACTGTTTAACCTAGATACCCAGTAACTATAGCTAGCTATAGGAATTCCAATGATCCAAAAGCCATAACAGAGCATATTCCCCGTTTGACAAATTACACACTATATCAAGATCAAGCATAGTATCCACGAATAGATTCTTCCAGCAAGGGGGCCTTGTTGTTTGAATATCGAACATCGCTGTCACGCGCGGCGGGTCCATATATGATTACATGCTTAGAATTTTCGTCACGACGATCTTTTTGCGGTCAATGATCGCATGATTAGAATATTCGTTACGACAATCTTTCTGCGGTCATTAATTCTTCAGTTATGTTTTGCCCTTGTTGTTTCCGGGGCTCGCTCCGAAATTCTTCAGGTGCTGCCAACTCTCGTGGGGTCAGTCCATACGGGGCTGGGTATGTTGCGGATTTAATTGTCCCGTAGTAGAAAGTGGGATTAGTACTTTAAAAATTAGTCGAGGTTTGCATATATAGGTTGACTCAAACACCCTAGTAATCGAAAAGAATTAAAAAAAAACAAACAAACAAACAGAAAGATCCACGAAGATCGGATTGCGTTATCATTGGTGAATTTTTGAAATGGATCGACAGAAGGTCCAAGTACGAAATTTTCCAGATTGCAATGGAAGATGATTTTGAAAAGGGGAACCATTCATAACTACTGTGATCTGGGCTCCTATGTATCAGAGTATGCAGGGCTATTATATTGCTTTATTTTGCTGTCTCACAATGCCAATCTTTCTGGGCCACAGCATCAGAATTTGCACACATGCAGTAGACAGTGGAGAGGATACTAGACTAGATATAAAGCAACAATTTAGTCTTGGGTAGTGATTTTGCCACACCCTTTTTTGATAATGCCACACCTTTTTTGATGCAAAAATACACTTACAGGGTGTTGCATTATCAAAAAATGATGTGGTAAAATCATTTCCCTTTAGTCTTATAGTATTTATTTTGAGGGAGTGAACTGAAGAAACAACAGCCAAGCACAGGAAATACTACGATGCACAACCCCTTTTTTAAGCTTATATATGATATGCATCTACGAAGCACCGACATTCTTATATGATACCCCGGGGACACACAAAAACATATACGGGAAACGCCACGTCAGTGGCGGAGCCAGGAAGTGAAATCAGAGGGGACCCAACTATGAAAGGAATTTTTCGTTCGGTAAATTTTGAAGACTAAATCCAGTCATTCAAGTTTTTTATTGAACGATTTTGATAAATTAAAGAATTAATCTCGAGTATTGTTGCTATCATATCATTCGAAAACATGTGGTGTCATTACCGCACGATCTCACTTGCATAATTTTGGATGCTCAAAATAAATTTAAAAAAATTGGGCTCTATGGACTAGCATTTGTTAATTCTTAGAGATATCGTATTACTATGAAAGAATAAAGTTTAGCCAAAGTTTATGATTCCTGAATGTAAAAAGGTTGGTATTCAAAACTTTACGTTGTCGACCAATAAAATATTGGTGTTCAAAGCTTCCCCAAATAATTAATTGATATACACGAGATATAAAACTTATGTTAATAAGAAAGATAGTCCAATGCGCTGGGACCCTTAGTAGCTCCGCTAATGCGCCACGTGGCTGTCCATCAAATTTGTTTTAACAGTTGAAATTGGAGGGGAAGAGCTGACGAGGCACAAAAGGCCTGGGCCATTTCCTCAGCCAATTTTGGCCAGAGAAATGGCTCGGTCCATTTTTGGCAGGGCAAGTGGCTCTCCGTTGAGGAGGCTGAAAATGAATTACTCCTATTTTAAATTGATATAACAATAAATCCGTAAATGAAGGAGTATTTTAAATTGACAATATAAGATTAAAATTAGGCTACCTTTACTTTTGAAATGAGTGGTGCTACTGGTACAGATTTAATATCTGTACCAGCGGGTACAAACGTATTTTTGGGTATGTTTTGGGTCACAAAAAAATGATCGAAACCGCTCATTTTGTTTAGAATACTTTGTTTATGATCCTTGCAAAAAATAAGTTCAATCCGATATCGGTATGGGCATTTACAAAACATCCAACTTTGTCACAGAATTCAGGCCCGAATTCTAAAGCAAAATTGGATGTTTTGTAAACGTCCTTACCGGTACCGGATTGAGCTTATTTTTTGCAAGGACCATGAACAAAGTATTTTAAATAAAATGAGCGGCTCCAATCATTTTTTTGTGACCCAAAATATGCCCAAAAATGTGTTTGTACGCACTGGTACAGATTTTTGACTGTACCAGTATCATTTCTGCTTTTGAAACGAGTTAATTCAATCTATCGATATCAAAGCTTAATTTTTTTTAAGAGTCTGTGTCTTACTAACTTCCGTCTGTCCAAAGGCTATAGTTCATCCTCCCACTTCCCGATTAAGTTCACATGGTTTTCACCTAAATCACACAACTACCATCCTCTTCTAACCGGGATGCGTAGTGCCGTAGTATGTATATAATGCTGAACAAGTAAAAATTTCAGTACACACATCTCGCGATTAACAATAAATTTTTCTTGGATATCAATACGCTTTTTACGCACTATTCACCGCCCTAAGGTTGTGGTTAACATTTTCCATACTTGCAAAACTAGGGTACAATGGAGAATCGATGGTACACCCACACAAATGATCTAAGTCATTCATTAATCTGAATATAAATTTTTGAGTGGGTTACAAAAATTCAGCTCAATCGGATAACAGTAAGTGGTTCATCCAATTTTCAAATTTTTGCATTCATAATTTAGGATCCCGATTTTTTGATGAATTTTGAAGAAAGCTATTAGAATTGGATCAATAATTTACAATTATCCAATTGAGCCGAATTTTCAAAAGGGCTACGCAAAATATTAGTTTGAATTTAACAAACAACTCGGATCATTTTTATGAGATCCGAAATGGGCCCCACCGGTCTGTGCATCACCGTTACACTCCCAATCTATATGGTAGAATTACTAGTGCTAGCCCGTACCTACGGCACTACGCATCCCGGTTAGAAGAGGATGACAGTTGTGTGATTTAGGTGAAAACCATGGGAACTTAACCGGGAAGTGGGAGGATGAACTATAGCCTTTGGATCAAATGAATCTAAACCGTTCCAACAACTTGTCCCCACACCCTTCTGTTTTATAATAGAGATTGTAATTGAAGCATGAAGGTTAGTTAGCTCGGCCGTTCCACTTTTGTGGAAAAAGAATTTTTTGAAAAAGAAGGCAATTTCAAGCTCAAAAATCATATATTTACGCAAATAATTTTTCTACCAATATAGATCTTGTTTGATAGATCTCATTAAAATCTTTTAAACGGTGCAAAAAAAATTGAAAAAATATTTTTTATTTTCATTATATTTGAATTTGAAATTACCTTCTTTTGAAAAAAAAATACTTTTTGTAAAAGTGGAACACCACAATCTATCAATAGAAAGGCTACTTGCACGAAAGTTATGAATCCCGTACCATACGGCTGGTATGTATCGGTATTGTCCAAATCCGGTACCCTACATCTCTAATTCTGTTTCGACTCAAATACCGATCGGTATCGGTCAATACCGGACGGAATCAGACTACTTTTAGATTTGTTTTTTTCTTCAAGTACTGGACAATACCGGTCCGTATCGGACAAATACCGGACTATTTTTTCTTCTTCTTTTTAATAATAAATGTGTACATTATGCTATAAATTCTTGAAGAAATTAAATAGGCATCCTGTTTAGGGAACTTATTTAGGTGTTCATCCTGATAGGTTTAAATACTTATGTTCCCATTCTCAAATTGTCAAGTTGCCCTATTATACCCCTATCTATACATTAATGTATTAATATATATTTTCTATGGGCTATACTAGATTTTTAATCCCACGATTATAGGGATTATGTAAATCTCTCTCTCTCCTCTCACATTCCGTTTACATAACACAACGTGCTCCATTCAATTTCATCAGCAACAACCATGAAATTCCTCCTCCTTCCTCCTCATTTTATTCTACCTGATACAAACCCAACTCTCCTTTCCTTCCCCCACTTCCCGTTACTATGGGGGGAAGGAAGGAATACTGGGTTTTTGACTACGGAGTGCAGGCACCATTAGAGCAAGTTTATCGGTCAATGTAAAAAGCCTTTTTATCTATTTTAGCTCATCAAAATAAGAAAAAGTGCTTGCACTAGAGAAGCAAAACACAAAGGTAAAATAACTCACGGTGGTTTGGCTAGATATTAATACCTCAGAACTATTAATGAGTTACCCATTAAACAATAATTGTTTCTCTCTCTTCCTCTCTCTCCCTCTCCCCAATGGAACTCAAGTACCGGATGAATAGTAAAGTTTTATAGTATTTTATAAGAATAGAGATGGTAATAGAGAGGATTGGTGTAGGGTTGAGAGAGATTTGAGTAGGTAAAATAAAAAAAGTGAACTGTTGTGTAGTTAAAATACACAACTAATGGTGTACATGCTCTAATTAGTAATCAGCCTAATCCCTTTTTGAAAGAGGCTCTGTTACCTTTTTTTCGGTCAGCCCCATATGAAACTACTACTCGCCCCCCTCCATGTCAGGCCCCCCCGAGACATGGTCGAGGTTTTCCCTTTTTACCCCCGTGCTCTCTCTTTCTCTCTCCCAGCAGTCTCTCTTTTTAATTTGATTTGTTTTATAAAATTTTAAATGATAATAACTTTTTGCCACACGTATTTTTTTTAATAAATTTTATATTTTTGAAATCGACTCAATGAAACCTATCAAACGAGCCTAATATTGATGGTGAAATAATGTAAAACGAAAAAATTATTAAAACGAGCCTATTATTAATGGATTTTTTTCACGTAATTTTTTAATAAATTTTATATTTTTGAAATCGACTCAACAAAACCTATCAAATGAGCCTAATATTGATGGTGAAATAATGTAAAACGAAAAAATTATTAAAACGAGCCTATTATTAATGGAAGAGTTCCATACTTGGCGGTATTACATTAGAAGAGTTTCCTTCTTGGTGTATTTCCTAGTCCGAGTAGGAAAGGAATTACAAGGCAGTAGGAAGCCTTAGAGGTCAAGGCGACTCTATAAATACCGAGGCGTATTTGGGATTTATATATGTGCGTGAGATATACACAATTGGTGAGAGCAAGACGAAAAATATATTGTGAGAGTGAGGGAGAGATAAAAAATATTAGTGAGCGTGGACTTGGGGATTAATAAAAAATCTCAACTTTCATTTTATTTTCGTAATTCATAAAAGAACATTATGGATCAGTACAATTTTTTATTTTCGGATAGTCGGTCAGATAGGAACGATGTTGCGAATGATGTTCCTTGTGGGGAGAGCAGCTCATACGTTGGACGTAATTACACAACCGAATTTACGACTGACCAGGTTAATTATTTCTGTTGTTATTATACATATTTATTACTTATTTTTGTTAATATTGTACTCTTTTTGTAGCACAACAAAAAACATAGAAAAATATTTTTGTTAAGGCCGGATAAAAGGTAATTTCTGCTTTTTGCCGGTGTTTTGATGTTTTCTAGCTGCTTTGCAAGCAAGAAATTTTCCCCGTGGATTGTAAGTTCAACAAATAGGAGGTAAAGGCATTACACTTTACTCTAGACTCCTGTACCTCTTTAGAGATTCCTTACTATTCTAAAGCTAGTGAAGAATAGAATCACCATTATTTTGGGAAGCCATAGAATAGTCTCTATGTTATAGAAATAGGAGGGAAAGGCATTGCAGTTTGCTCTATACCCCCGTATCTCTTTAAAGGTTCCTAACTATTGTAAAGCTAGTTAAGAGTAGAATCACCAATATTTTTGGAAGCCTTGTACTCTATGAATTCGATAGTCTGTATTTTTTTGAATCCTCATAAAGTTGCATTATTTCCAATATTGTGCTTATATGTATTCATTTTTTTTTGTTATAGATATTTGAAACTAGAGCTGTCATGGTAGATTGGGCGCGAAGAGTTGGTCAGGAAAATGGTTTTGTGACAAAAATCATTAACAAAAATATAGTTTTTTCGTTTTACATTATTTCACCATCAATATTAGGTTCGTTTGATAGGTTTCGTTGAGTAGATTTCAAAAATATATAATTTATTTTAAAAAAATATGTGAACAAAAAGTTATTAGCATTTAAAATTTTACAAAAATAAAATAAAATAAGAGAGAGAAAAAGCGGTGAGAGAGAGAAGGTGGATGGGGTAAAATGGGAATTGGATGTCAGACCCCCCCGACATGGGGGGTGATTAACAGCTCTCTTAGAAAAGATTAAAAAAATAGAAAGATTTGAAAAATTAGGAGAAAGAAAGGGTAGTTTAGGATTTAATTGAATTTGAGGATGAAAAGATAAGTATTTAAATACATTAGGATGGGCACCTAAATAAGTAGGGTAAAAATGATGGCTAATTAAGTTCCCCTAAATTCTTTTATGCGAGAAAATAACAATAATAAGAATAAATCTGAAACGGTACTCAGTATCTCATTGGTACTGGTACGTACCATACCAGTAGAAAAACTAGTACTCTAACTGGTACGGTATTTAAAACCTTGACTTGTACACAGCACAGATTGCGGCATGACATTCATTTTGGGTAACACACAAATTATTCAAGTTGTTCATTAATTTTAAAATAGTTTTTTAAATCGCACCAAGAGAAGATTTTGTTAGATAACTCTAAATCTTTCATCCAATTGTTCATTCAGAATTTAATATCCTAAATATTAAGAAAATTTAGACTATTGAATTAAGTACTTTTGTCCGATTGAGTTGATTTTTTACCGAGTTATTGGAAAAACTATTTTAAAAGTAATGAATGAGTTCGATCATTTGTGTTTCTCCTAATTGGGTCCGGATTTGTGCACAAATATATGTACCCCTAGTCATTCTCTTAGATACTAATTGCTTTTGACACTCCACTTTTTAATAACCATACTCTATTTTTTGTCATTTAGTGTTCGAAATACAAATAACATGAACCTCAAAATACAAATAATTTAATTGTGATTATCAACATTTAGAATGCTTTATTTTCCTTCTTTTTTTTTGATAAAAAATAAAGAATGCTACACTTAATTGTATTACGAATTAAAAATAAGTCTGGAGTATTTCTCTTAATATGCCAATCATATCATTGCATCACATGGAAACAAAAGTCAACGAAATGGACTGACGCAAGCGCAGCCGTTCCATGTTCTTCGTTATCTGTGTGATGCTGATGCAATGCTTTTGAGGTGCCATCCGACGGCCCAAAATCACGGAGAAACTATTGACTAGTTTACGCTTACCCTCCGAAATCTTTCCCATACATGGAAACAGAAGAGACGGTTGCCCAGTTTTCAATGACAAAAATAGCCCCGACGATCAAATCAAAATACGGAGAAGGACCTCTCGTTTACGTAAGCCGTACGGCGTGCACTGATATACTCCAGTCTGGGGTGTCAGGGTCTTTCTTCGTAATTTCACTGGCTTTGGGTCCTGCGTGTAAAAATAATACTGTACTACTCGCTCCGTCCCAATCTGAAAATATAATTTTTTAAAAATTCAAAATTTTTGCTCTATATTTCCAAAATTAACCACATAATTTGTGAAGTTAATATTATGTATTTAAATTGTTTATATTTATCAATTATCAATATGGATCTAAAAAAATATAAAATATAAAATTTATTTGATAAATCTCAATTAATTTTAATATACAAAATTTTTAAAATCCTGAAAAATATTATCAATTCAAAAATAATACGAATATTAAAAGCAGTCAAATCAATGAGGAAGGAAATGATATTTTTTAGGGGTAATATTGAAAGTTAGACATATTTAGATGATTATTTTTAGAAAAGTGAACACTTATTTTGAGACATTTCAAAATGAAAACATGAACACTTAAAATGGGACAGAGGGAGTAAATTCTCCAGGGGAGTGATTTTGGCACTTTCCAAATTATTCAAAATCATCTCATATTGATTTTGCCACTCGATTTTGGCACTCTCCTGGAAAGTGCCGTTAACAATTTGGAAAGTGGCAAAATCACTCTCCATTCTCCATTCTTGTAAACGTAAATTTTCTTCATTCATTTTGTGTGTTTTATTCGTTCTTTCTGAATTTTTGTTAGATTCGCGTGATGTTTTGAATTAATTATCCATCTTGACGAGAGGAGTTTAAAAAATATAAAATTATGACCGAAAACCAAGGCCGGCTCATATATTTTGGAGGCCTGAACAGAATTCCCTATATTGAACGCCTTACATATTTAGGATACAATTATGACAATATAAATGTAAAAAGATATGATTATAAGAGTTTTTGAAAAAAATAAGATACAACTGTGTTTTTATTTGAAAACATTTTAATATTAGTAATATGTAAGTTACATTACAGTAGGGCCTGAATTTTGGACTAAAATTCAGGAGCCGGAAACGGTCACTTCTCTCACCTCCCTTATGAGCTGGCCCTACCAAAAACAAAACAAAAAAAGTTCACTAATGACGAAAAAAATATCAAACGACTGTTTTATTTGTTTAAAATACCGCCTTATGGAGTATTTTAATTATTTCAACATTCATTCATATTTTTATCTTTTTTAATTCGTCTCGTCAAAATTAATAATTAGCCTTGCTTGTAAACAAGTGGGTCAAGATGTGATTGGGTGATGTTAGATCTGTAGTCAGAGCCACGTGACTAGCAGGAGTGATGTGGGATGACATCAGATGACATAAGCGCCTGCAAGGAGTCGAAGCCTCCGTACAAGTGGCGAAATCAATGGTTCGCTTCACGAGTGAACACTCCAGTGTCAACAGAAAAGCTAAAAGAACCGTCGGTACTCCGTCATTCGAGCCCACTATGGATTTTGCACGAAAAATCCGAGCCGTTCAATAATTTTTAAAAACAATTTGAGCAGGCACGGCGAAAAATCAGTTTAATTCAATATGTGTAGGTACTCGATCCAATTTTACTATTTTTGAAAAATCAACAAAAAATTGAAAGATTGAATGAAAAATGGAAAGACAAGATCGAATATCTACACATATTGAATTGAGCTGACTTTTTGCATTGCTAACTCGATTTTTTGTTTTAAAATTACTGAACAACTCAAATTTTCAGTGCGATACCCGTAGTAGGCCCTGTGTTGCCGTTGGTACCCCGTCGTATGTGCACTGTCAGTGGCTATAGCAGAGTTGTAAACCAAAAAGATCTACTGTAAAATGCTAGGGGTACCCATGAGAAGAGTACCGAAAATGTATCGGCTAATAGGGCTCATTTTTGGGTACCGAAAGTGTACCGTTAATTTTAAAATACTGTAACTTTTTCGGGTAACTCTGCCAAAAATCAGTCTAATTGAATATTATAATGGGTCTCCGCCCCAAATTATTGTGATTGTTTTCTTTTTTGAACATCTCAAAAAGTTGTATATTTCTTTTTTAATTATTTATGAATCTTGTTTGATAAATCTCAATTTATATTATTAAATAAAAACTTCGAAATCATAAAAAACATATAAATTGTGATATATAGACAATTTTTTGAGAGATCCCCAAAAAATATACACTATAATTTGGGATAGGGAGAGTATTTGGAATCGAAAATCTTATAGGAACCACTGAGAAGTGCGCCTATGTTGCACCGATCGATCCCGCAGGGACCAACTTTTAGTTCCTGCATAAATTATTTGAATTTTTCTTTAACATTAATTTTTTTTTTCCGAATAACCCTTACTTGATCTGTACTAATTTTTCATTTAGAACCCAGGATCTAGTATTTTGATTGAAAATTTGGTACATTGGATCAAACACTTTCAGTAATTAGATTGAGCTAGTTTTTTTAGGCCACTTGAACAAATATTTTAAAATCAATGAACGGTTTAGATTATTTGTGTCGAACCCAAAATTGGCCCGCGCGCAGATCTTTGCACCATCTATGCACTTCTTGTTGGTTCCTATAGACGAGTTCATTTGGAGTATGTAGACACCCTATTTTGGGCTTTCCAGATTAGTTTACTTATGGTATTTGATTCTCCAATGATGAAATGGATCAAGAACACTCCGGAAATGTTAGTGTGTTTGAGCTCCGAGTGTTTAAACCTCTTTTGAACCAAACCTTAAAAAGCTTCAGCAAAACCCTACCTGCATACGCTGGTCTAAAACCATTGTGCGCGGTCCAGTTGCCACGTGCAGACCTTGCGTGGGGATTAGTGTCTAGTTGTTTTAAGCTTTTACATGTTTATACATCATTGTGAGCATGTTAAAAATCAGTTTATTGCTTTCCCTTGATAAAACTGCTAGTTTTTGGTTCAATATTTATATTTGCTGCAATGGAATACCTCTGGGGTCATTCTGAACATGTCTCAGAACCCAGAAAGTGTAAAGCCAAGCATTGATCAGATGGCTCAGGCGTGCTGTAGTGGTTTACCCACGCATGCCAGTTCAATCCTAACCAGTGGCTGGCCTTTGCATGATAACTAGGCATTGGCCTCTGTTTTTGTCCTCACACTATTTTATGGGGTGTTTTGTTTATTTTTGTTGGGCCCAGAGTGTCCTCATGGATTTGCTTGGCTCGTCTTGGGTGTGCACTGGTCACTTCCAGAGCCCAAAGGATTGAAAATAAGAGTTGTGGTCTTAAACTTACTGGCGTACGCGTGTGGAGGAGTGGCGTACGCAGGTGGAGTTAGCATGCAATGACTTGATCAGTGCATGCTAATTCTTTTTTGCGTATTTCGTTCCAAGGCAGTGTCTTCCAGTCTGTTTAAAACTCCCACAGGAGTCTGTTTTCATCCTATACTAATTGTGTCAATAATGCGAGCATGCCATCTATCACATTCTGTCAACATGTTACAGTTTTAATCCTTTTAAACTGTTCTCCCGCCCTAAATGACTAAAAAATGATTAATGAGATAGAAGCGCAAATGTTTTACAAATGCCCGAGTAGAGACCGATCTCCAGATTGGGCGAGAGGGGTGCCTTAAAAACCCTTCCCCTCTTGTAACCTGGCTCCCGAACCTCAGATATCAAAAGTGACGATGTACCAGTCTACAAAACTTTTCCAATCAAAACAACATAACAGGCGTTTCAAGTTTGGTTCCTTGGGTGACATACCATCAAAACCCAAGTGGCGACTCTGAATTGAGCGTTTCGCCATGTTTTTCCAAAGAGGGCACACCCGACAAACCTGATTTTTAGGGGCATGTGCCCATAGAGTACATAATAGATATGGTTACAGTCTGTACCCACATGTACATTTTTTAAGACCCGTCTCAGGTCTCATGAAGATGATTTGATCCACTCATATAATTCAAAATATATTGTTGTAGGTCCCTTAAAAAAAATCAGCTCAACCGGATGTTGATAATGTGGTTTATAAAATATCTAATTTTGGTTTAGAGTTTAGGCTTGAATTTTGGGATGTTAACGCCTTTTTCGATATTTGATTGAGTTGATTTATTACAGGGACCTAGGACAAATTATTTTTAACATAATGAAAGTCCAATCATTTTTTTGGACCCAAGACGAGTCCCTGTCTGTACTCGTAGTAGTGTTGTTTGGAATGAACCTTCACAAAGTTTGATCAAGCCCCTATATTCGAATGAACTGATTTTTCAGAATGACAGTTAAAAATGTATTCACACAAATTTGAACAGCTCCGACCATTTATATGGTACCTCGAGGTGTGTCTCACATTTCGGTCTACCTGTTGTTTTTTTATTCGATTTACATGTGGCTTACAAAATAGAGATTAAATTCTTTTCGGATGAGGTGAAAACCCCATGGTTCCTGCCACCCATTGTGGGCCCTATGGAGCATTCACGGTGGTAATTTGAACCGTTCATCTTCCAGGGCCCGCAAAATTATATGTACGTGTGAAAAATCAGTTTGATTGGACATCAATAGCTATATCAAAATTAAATTTTGATTTATAAAATAGATGGCCGTGGACTTTTTAACTTAGAAAACTAGTGACAGAATCAGGTTGTCCGTTTTATAAACGATAATTCAATTTTTGATATAGCTATTGATGTCCGATAAAGTTGATCTTTGCATGGACATATTAATTTGCAGACTCTACAAAATAAACGGTTCAAATTATTACAACGAGCGCTTGGTAGGGCCCACAATGGGCGATGGCGAAAATCTCATGGTTTCCACCTCATCTAGACAAAACACATTCTCTACAAAATAAAGAGGTAATGAATATCGAAAGATCCATGTGTCCTAATTAGGGTATAATGACTTTAGGCATGCGATGTGTGTAAATATGGCAATACATTCCTTCCAAAAAAATTACCTGATCTGCAAAATGAGAACTAAAAATTATAGATATTTGTAAAAAAAAATCAAATATATTTTGTTCTAGCTACAAAATTTCATTGAGTTATGTTAGTTTATAAAAAATGAAGTTTGAATTTTTTTAAGTTCACGTTTTGCGAACCAGACAATCTTTTTAAGACGGATGGAATATGTACAAGTGAAAAATCGTCAGTTTGATATTTAATCCGTAATGAAATATAATATGGGAAATGGGAGAAGACAATTAGGATAACAATTTTTTGTCGTTTGTTTGCAATTTTTTTTGGTAGTTAAAATGTTTGGAAATTTAAATGTGAGCCAATATTAATTTGAATTCGTGCATCCATCAAAAGAGATGTTCCATTAGAATAATATTTGTGCGTACCTAACATTGTTTATTTTTGAAACCAAAATACTAGCCATCCTCCAACTTGAAAGGCTTTATTTTCGCAGAGATTTCGGTTAATATTCTCACTGAACTTTATTAGTTTTCGAAATATATGTTATGGTCACGATAATTTTACAATATTTATCATGAATTTTGATAAACAAAAATTAAAACTAAAAAATTATGAAAAAAGAAGAAGATAGTTTCCACTTATCTATTGACATTTTTTTCATAATTGTTGTACTTTAAAATTTTGCGTATTTCCGTATCTAGTGATATTTTACCATAATTTATGTCGGTAGACACTTCACGAACTTTTATAATTCTTAGTTGTTATGATTTATGTGTTTCTATCGTTATGTCAGTACCAAAATTTATAATTTTCTTACGTGTTTTGATATATTTAATATTTAGAATTTGTATTGATAGATTTAATATTTACAATTTGTATTAAATTTATGGCGATCATCATGTAAACTCGATGGGATCACCAATTTAATTGGATGACTTGAGTCGTCTATTAGAAGGCTTGATGTGTTTTTCATCTTTTTATAAAATCAAATCGATCGTAAATTGATACACATCCCAACAAATTATGTTGGGCAAAATACCAAAATTACCCCCGAGGTTTCAGCAAATTATAGATTCTCCCTCACGTTTGAAAAATTACAAATTATCTCTTGTCGCCTACAAATTTAATCCATGTCATGATGTAGCTGCTTGGAAATCTGACGAAATTTGTCTAAATTCATCAAATGTTAATTTCATTGGACCACAATGTCCCTTCGTAGTTTGTGAAAGGTGCAAATGTGTGAAAATAGTCTTTAACTGGTTACAAAAGACAATTTGGTCGATTGTGAATTTATAATTAGGATTTGATGATGCGTTCTTCGTTGCATACATGATAAGCACCCAATAATGCATATTATTGGTGCTTAAGTCCTTAGTTTTATCGTATTTATGTTTATAAAGTTAGTGTTTTCTTTGATATTGCACGTAAGGTATGTTTTTAGTATTTTCAGGTAAATTGTGTGAATAACGCATGTTTTGACGCCATGGATGGCCCGAATGCGTCCAAGTACCTGAGGAACCAAGGAAGACCTTGTCGGCCCCTGAAAATCTATCTAAGTATGGAAAATTGACTTTTTCGAAAAACTATCAATTTTTGAGATAAAAAATGGCGGTAATTGATCCTTAGATTTTTCTAAGAGCAACTTCAAATTTGCAAGGTTTTATTTGAAGAGTAAGGTCATATTTTGAGCCATTTCTTATATAGAAAAGCGTGCTGTTTTCTGTTTTACACTAAAAGCTGGGGGTCAACATTTTGATTTGATTGAAATCTCAAATTTCTAGTAATGCCATTGTTTCCAAATGGGGGAGGGGGTACTTCCTTGTTTTCATTAGATGAATTAAAGTAAAGAAAAGGTAAAAGAAATGTTTAAAATGTAGTATTTACTTAAGTTTAAGGAATGAAAATAAGATACTATGAAAGCTGTTGGGTGCTGTGGAAGTTGCTGGGAGCTGTGGAGCTGAAGTTCTGGCTATTTGAAGGCGGCATTGATACACCATTATACCAGTTTGCAAGCAAATTCCAGTGGACTCGAAGCCATTGGGTATCGATACAACGTTTTGGTGTATCGATACCAAGAAGCTACGGCGGCCAAGAAGTACTGTTCAAAGCTGTTCGGTATCGATACAAGAATCCCTTGTATCGATACCGAGGTGTTTCGTGGCAGATTTTTAGGGCGTTTTTGAGATATTTCGTGGGCGAATGTGGGCTTGTATAAATACCTCATTATGTCACAAATAGGGCATAGAATAGGTAGATACACTAGATTTTTACTACACTTCTAGATCTAAGTAGGATTTTCATTTCTTGTTGCTCACTCTTACTAGTGTTCTTCATTGTTTTTGCTTAAATCCAGCGTTTCCTTCCTTAGTTAGTTGTTGTTTGTTATTTTACTCTTCATTAAAGTTGTAGTTACGCTCTTGATCTATCTTAGTCTCTAGTTTAATTTGAATTCCATGATATTTTCAATAATTAGCTTCATTGATTCAATTCCTAGCATGAGTGAGTAGTTATCTAGGCTTGGTCATGGGGTGATTAACACTCCATGACTTGAATTAATCATGCTTCTCTCTCAATAAATCTACATGTTTAGTTGGAAATCAAGGTAGTTCGTGTTTGTCTATCAAATCTTGGCGGTGTTAACCTCTTTGATCATGCGTAGGCAAGAACAAGCGTACTTGCCACGCATAGATGCTTAGAGCTATGTCATCCCTTGTGTTTGCTAGATGTATACTAGAACTCGCTTGGTATTTCGACTCCTTTTCTAGAAAATGGGCTTAATGATAAATCCTCCGGGTTGGGAGATCGTTGACGCGTATCTCAACCCAAGTAATTCAAGAGAGAGCTGATTGATTCGAGCCGTGGGTGTTGAAATCCCCTAGATCTAGCCGTTTAGTTTAAATCGTTTTCAAATTGTATTTTTACCGCACATTTAGTTCATTTCAAACTACACCTAAAAGTTAGCCGCTTTAAGGCCACAATTCTTACATCTATAAATCCAATCAAGCCATGATGATATTCTCTTGGGTACAATCCCGGTCTTCCGGATTATTATGCTTCAATGGACGTTATTAGCCCTATGCTTGGGGTGATCATTTGATGTATATTGACGGACAAAGCAATATAGGTTCTTACAAAAAGACAAAGACAGACAAAAGCGGTAGCAGCAATAACTAATTTTCTTACGGGACAGTTTGTTATGTTTGTTGAATTTCTTAAGGGCTACATCGCGACAAGGGAGTAATATGTTGTGCGACAGTTGGCTCATGATCAATTTTGACAAGAGAAAATCTTTTTAACGGCAGAGCCATAAATAGTTGTTTATGGAGCTAATCACGACCATCCAAAAGTGTTTGGGATGATTTGGATGTTAATAAAACTTTCCAGGGAAAAGTTAAATTTTTTCCAGAAAAGTTTCATTAAAATTCAGACCGTCCAGAACACTTTTGGACAGTCGCGATTAGCTGCTGCTGTAAAGAATTCGTTCACGGCGGAATCGTGAATAAGTTTCTCTCTTTTGACTATTCATTTTTGTTTTTGCAAATATAATTCGATTATCGATATTTGATGAATACTCCATAAGAGCATGTACACCAACAAAATGTATTTTACCTACTCAACAATCCACTTTTTTCATTTTACCTATTCAAAAATTTTCCAATCCCACACCAATCCTCTTTATTATCATCCCTATCCTTATAAAATACTACTCCCTCCGTCCCATTTTCATTGTCCTTTTTTGATGTTCGTGTCAGTTTTCAATCGCTTATATCTTTTAATGTGCTCCAAAAATATGCAATATGGATTTTATTTGATAGATTTCAATTTGTTCTATAATACAAAATGTCAAAATCATGAAAAATATTATAGATTGAAAGATATACGTAATAGAAATAAAAGTGAAAAAAAGAATAATGGACAATGAAAAAAGGACGGAGGGAGCATAAAATATTATTCCTCTCTCTCAGACTCTCACACACACACACACGTCATCCACAGAAGGGCCCAAAGAAGCCGACAAGCCGATCGGAAAACTTTACCCGAGGAAGCCAACGAAATCAGAAGAAGAAGCTGATCGAAAACTCAATTAACCCAAAAAGTGAACTGTACAAAATCGAAGCCTATCGAAAAACTCTGCCCAAAGAAGCCGACGAGGACGCGTCGATCTCCGGCGATTCAAAGCGAATTCAGCTGCTCGTCAAGAAACCTCTGGTGCCTCCACAGAGAGAGAGAGAGAGAGAGAGGGGCGGATAAACAACCTAGATCTTCGTCGTCATTCGTCGGAATCCTTCGTTGGCTGTTTGCAGTCTTGTAAAGAAAGGGAACAAGTGAGTGGGAGGGAGGTGAGAGAAACAAATAATATTATAATAGATACATTGTGAACAGTATAATATTCAAAAATTTATGGATATTTTTCTAGATTTTTTTGGGACCCGAAATGGGGCTAAACGCGTTTTTCTTTGCGTGGTTCTCTGCAAATCGTCTCTGCTGTTAGAATTTTTGTATACGGAGCATTTTTTGTGAAGGAAAAATGGCTACCAATTTGCCGAAGCAGGTGCAGCCTGTTTATTTGGTCTTAAATTAAGTAAAATACCTAAAAGTGTTCATTTGGCTACTTTTGTATAATAGGGAAAAATTCAAAAAAACCCCTGAACTTTGAATTCAATGTCAAATAGGCACCTGAACTTAAATAAATTTCAATTAAACACCTGAACTTTCATTCCGTTATTCAATTTACCCCCTACCGTCTCAATCTGTGACTTTTCTAACGGCAACCGCTGAGCTGGACACTAACAGACAAAACAAAACGTTAGAGGGAGAAATTGGAGGGAAACAACAGTGATCTGGCACCTTTTTAAGGCCCCGTTCGGCTAAATAAGCCTACTGGCTTATTTTTTGCCCTTATTCAATTTTTTTTTGTATTTTTTATGCCTTGTTTTCTTTACAATTCAAAAAGAATTTTTTCAAAAAATTCTCTCTAAATTCTCCATACTTCCAACATTTCACTCTCTATCTCTCTCCACTTATTATCCCTACTATTTTTCAAAAAAAATTTCAAACACCAATCCAAACATAGCAAGTTTTTCGTTATTTTTTTGGGGATTATTGCATCGTCATGACAAGAGGAATCTAAAAAGTAACAAATTACTATCGAAACCTAACTTTTTTGAATAAAGACAAAAACAAGCCAATTTTTTCGTGTTTATTAAAAAAATGGATTTCGATCATAATTTTTTACTTTTTAGATTCCTCTCGTTATGACGATGCAATAATCCCCAATTTAAAAAAAATGGATTTCGATCATAATTTTTTACTTTTTAGATTCCTCTCGTTATGACGATGCAATAATCCCCAAAAAATTGACGAAAAACTAACAAATATGAAAAAAATTTGAATAAGGACAAAAAGTAAGCCAATAGGCTTATTTAGCCGAATGAGGCCTTAAAAAGGTGCCAGATCACTGTTGTTTCCCTCCAATTTCTCCCTCTAACGTTTTGTTCTGTCTGTTAGTGTCCAGCTCAGCGGTTGCCGTTAGGAAAGTCACGGATTGAGACGGCAGGGGATAAATTGAATAACGGAGTGAAAGTTCAAGTGTTCAATTGAAGTTTATTTAAGTTCAGGTGCCTATTTGACATTGAGTTCAAAGTTCATGGGTTTTTTTGAATTTTTCCCTATTGTATACATGCTACAACAAACCCATTAAAAGTTATAGAAAACATGAGATTGCCACATAAAACTCTAAAAAACGTGATCTTGCATTACACATAGAATCATAGAAGAATCTTGGTTTACGGGAGTTGCCCAAAAAAGCTCCAAGTGCGAGGGGGATACGCCCCAAATCTGATCTGCAACTAGTATAAAAATCTCTCTCTGCCCAACTTATAAATGCACTTTCATTAATCTCCCCCCTTGGCACATTTCTCACAAGAGAGAAGGAGCGGCCTTGAGAAACTGAAACCAAATCCTTTCCTTAACCTTCACGCCGCCATTACACCTCTCTCTCTCTCTCTCTCTCACTTCAAATAAAAACCTCTCTGTTCATCTCACCGTTCCACTTCAATAACCCTGCATTCCAAAGCATTTAAAAAAGTCTCAGAACTCACTGCGATTCGCTGCCTCCATTGACCCTACCCACTACCCCATTTTCTTCCCCCTTTAAATTCCCACTACATGCTTCACATACTTTCTCGAGAAAAAACACAAGGGAAAATAGAAAAAAAAAACCCAGTCTTTCAGAGGGAAGAAACAGAGGAAATGTCATTAATAAACAGCCCGCCCTTATCTTCTTCTCGTTCCGTTTCTTTGTACTAGTTTTCTTGGTCTTTCTTGCACATTTTATCTCGTAAATCAAAGAAAGAAAAAGAAACAGAGCATTACAGAGTGAAAAAAAAAAAACAGGGGAAGGGCATCAAGAAACAGGATTTTCCTTCTTCGGATTTTCTCTTCTTGGAGGTTTTTCCACATGGGTTTCTGGACAAATCAAGTGGTTAATCAACCAAAATGCCTGAAAATCGAAGGGCCGATCATAGTCGGCGCAGGGCCGTCCGGACTGGCAGTCTCTGCTTGCCTCAAGGAAAACGGTGTACCCTCTCTGATTCTCGAGAGAAGCAATTGCTTAGCTTCATTGTGGCAACAGAGGAGCTACAATCGCCTGAAGCTCCACCTCCCCAAACAATTCTGTGAGCTCCCCATGTTTGGTTTCACAGAAAATTTCCCAAAATACCCAACGAAACACCAGTTCATTTCCTACCTGGAGTCGTACGCTGAGCACTTCAACATTCAGCCATTGTTCAACCAAGGTGTGGAAAAGGCAGAGTACGATCACAGTGCGGGGATATGGAGGGTCAGGACTCAGGACTGTGAGTACGTTTGCCGGTGGCTGATCGTCGCCACGGGCGAAAACGCCGAGCCGTTCACGCCGGAGATCGCCGGGATCGAGAGGTTTGATGGAGCCGTGGTGCATACGAGCGGGTACAAGTCTGGTTCTGATTTTAGAAACCAGAGGGTTTTGGTTGTTGGGTGTGGGAATTCTGGCATGGAGGTCAGTTTGGACCTCTGCAGGTACAATGCAAGCCCTCATTTGGTTGTTAGAAACACTGTAAGTTCTTTCATCTTTGAATTTAATCTCTCTTTTTTTTTTTCTTTTTTTTTTTTTGGGTTTGGAAGAAAAGTCAAATCTTTGGCATTTGAAACCATATTTCTCCCCCAAAGGGCGATTTTAGTAATAACCGAATAGAATATTTGGTCTAAGGGTCAAGTTGGTAATTTTTTTGTTCAAAATTTCTGTTTTAAACAACTCCTTTCATGTGGTTGTTATTCATGTTCTAATCATTACATGCATATATTTCTTGGGTTATTTCTTCTTATTTTATTTAATTTTGGTCTCTCCAAATATGTGCCTTGTTTGTTTTACTTTTTGAAAAGAAAAAAAAAGAATTTTTCAAAAGATTCTCTCACTTCCAATAATTTTTCTCTCTATCTCTCCACTTATTATTCCTACTATTCTCATAATTTTTTTTAAAAAAATGAAACCAAACAAAGCAATGATCACTCTAATTTTGAAAGTACATTGCATTTTATTTTGTCTCACTTTCATCAAAAATAAAATTTTTGTTTCTTGGTTTGCTAAAAGAAAATTTGACATTTGAGCATTTGGAAGATATCTTTCTACCTTCTTCATTTGGTGGTGGAAGGTAGAAAAATATCTTATACTATATACTTGTAATGATTGCCTTAGAAATTTCTTGGATATACTTGTATATTAAAAGGCCAACTCTGTATTTTCAGGTTCATATTCTGCCTAGGGAGATGTTTGGCTTCTCAACTTTTGGAATAGCAATGGCCCTTCTCAAATGGCTCCCTCTGAGATTAGTAGACAAACTTCTGTTACTGGCAGCCAACTTCACCTTAGGCAACACAGACAGTTTAGGCCTCCGGCGGCCGAAAACCGGCCCAATCGAGCTCAAAAACGCCACCGGAAAAACCCCGGTGCTCGACGTCGGAGCAATCTCGCAAATTAAATCTGGTAAAATCAAGGTAATTAACAATCCAAACACACCTTACATGGTATCTATCACATTTTCTTTGCTATTTGCCATAATCTTTTGCACAATCTTTAGCATGTCTTTTATTCTTTTATTGGAATTTTCTAGGTTATGGAAGGTGTGAGGGAGATAACAAGACACGGGGCCAAGTTTATCGATGGACAAGAAAAAGAGTTTGATTCTATAATCTTAGCAACTGGGTACAAGAGCAATGTTCCTTGTTGGCTTAAGGTATTTGTTTTAATCCCTTTTTCCAAGGACCAATTCTACTTAGATATATTTATATGCATGCAATACACATATCTATGTCCGAAGCCGTTCAATACATGTTCAGTTTTAGTCGTTGTTCGATACACAAGAGGGGCGTATTAGATTCGATCCTAGCCGTCCGTGCCGAGATGCTCTGCACCCGCTCGGCAGCATCTCGGGTCTGCGTATTGGATCCACGTACATCGAATAGTAACGAAATAATTTGTGTACACTTATATTCTTTTTTATTTGTACAAAGCGGGGGCCCGAATAACATGTACTTGAGATTAGTGAGAACAAAAATTGTAGTCTATGATATAAATATTAAGTACTACTTACGAGTTCTCAGAAGAAGACGAGATTGTCTACATATACATAGTCGCATATAATTTTATACCCACAACCCAAAAATTGTCGATAACTTGAAATTTTAGGGGGTTTTTTCAAACATATATAGAAATTTTAAATTTTAGGGGTTTTTTTCAAACATATATAGAAATTTTATCAACTTTTTTTCATTCAAGAGACTTGCGCGCAGAGGCCGATTTTCCAAATTACTAACCTGAATACTACGGTATAGTTAGTGGGATAATTGGGGGTGTGCCAGCCCCCGCTTGTACCCCCTCTGTACGCTCCTGGTTGCAAATGTCAGGCCCCCGCTTGCACCCCTCTGTCCGCCCCTGGTTGCGAAAGAATCTGTACACAGCATTTTTTTCATTTAAAAAAATTTAGTTTTTTCTACTCTATTAATGACCGGCAATCTCATGTCTCTTTCTGTCTTACATATTCAGAACACTACAAAACGTTTCGTTTCCCTTATTCAAAAGAGAAAATCTGAAGGCATTTGTTTGGACTATTCCCTGTTACTGGAATTACTTTTTGGCAACATTTGAATTTTTTTTGTTCGGATCTCTGATGAGACGTAGCTTTCATGATATATTCTATCTTCCGAGGATACATATGTTATCGTGCATGTGTATTCCTATTGGGTTCTCTATACCCCCAGCAAGTGTGCAATGCGCGCAACTAGGCCTGTCAACGGGTCGGATCGGATCCGGATCCGAAAATTTTTTTACTTCAAAAATTTTAACAAAAAATATATATATATAGTTAGTTAAAAAAATACAATTTTTTTTCAAAAAAAAATTATTTTCCAAAAAAAAATTTTAAAATAAAAATACAACTTAACATTTTTTTTCAAAATAAAAAATTTACTGTTTTTTTTTAAAATTTATAAAAAGAAAAAAAATATATAAAGTTCGGATTTGGATTGATAACGGATTTAATCCGATCCGATCCGAATCCGATAAGGTTACCGGATTCGGATTATCGGATTGCCGTTATCGGATTCGGATCGGATTTTTCGGATCGGATCCGGTCCATTGACAGGCCTACGCGCAACCGACCTGAGTTCGTTAGTTTGGTTGGTTGGTGAGTTTTGCATTTTATGATATGATTGACCAGAGTTCGATTATGGGGTCATGCCGCTAGAAAGTAATTATTGTGAATTTTCTACTCCGGCGTGAATAACCTACCTCTGACCGGACCAGAGAGAGGATTAGCTGGCCCGGGCACTTGAAAAAAAACCAAGTGTGCAATGAGAGTATCGTAAAATTCAAATTTGAAGTGTATCACATATTAGACAAGTGAAACCGTTGGATTTAAGTACTACTAGTGAGGGTTTGAGAAACAGACAAGGTAATGTTGGACAATACGTTTTATTTATAGATCACATCAGCTTGGTGTTGCCTTGTAAGGGAGTATGTTGCGATGAGAACAAATTCTAGATTCAACTCTTCTACAACGGCGCATAGTTTGGACGAACACTAGAACACACTCACATTCACGTGGACGCCCAAATGGATGTTAGCGTTTGAGCAAATGTTCGTGTTTCATAAATAGATACTAAATGTGTTTGTACTGGTACCGTAAGATCCTTCGCACCGGTTTCCGAATTTTGATACGATTCCGTTTTTTGAATTTAGATCAATTATGTTTTTATGATTCTTCTCGTTTGAAACACAAAATCCGTTCTATTTGCTATTTTTTTTAGAGGGAAACAAACTTCAAACTTATGTGTACTAAATTCTTGTTGAAATTATGAAATGCAGGGTAGTGATTTCTTCACAGAGGATGGGCTGCCCAAAACACCCTTTCCAAACAGTTGGAAAGGGGAGAAAGGATTGTATACGGTTGGGTTCACAAGAAGAGGCCTCCTTGGCACTGCATCAGATTCCCTCAACGTTGCCAGAGACATTGCTGAACAATGGAAGACAATCAAGGGCTCCAACATTATTTGGAATTCCCATATTGTCCTCCAAGTATAGCCAATCAGAAAAAGGACATCACAAAAGGGAAAAAAAGAAAAGAGAAAAGAAAGTTGATATGAGGGGTATAAGGGGGTTTTTATGGTCACCAAGCAGAACCTTTTCATTTTTATTTTACCTTTGTTTCCATAATGTTTTTGTCCAAGTTGTAAATATTGCCAATTTTGCTTGGGGGTTTGCTTAGTATGTATGCTTTTTAGCTTTGTATCATACTCCCTCCGTCTCTTTTTAAATGTCCCGCTTCGTAACTCCAACTTATTAAAAAGACATCATCATTATACATTTCACATCAACTTTTTCCTCCACTTTCCCTACTTACCCATCATCATTACACTTTTACTCACTAACTTTTTAAAATGGAATCTACTTTTAGGGACAAAATAGACAATTCACCAACTTTTGTCCACTAACTTTACAAAATGGACACTTATTAAGGAACAGCCCAAAATGGAATACTGGACTGTAATAAAGGGACGGAGGGAGTACAATTTTCCAACAGCATATGAAGTTCCAACTTCATGATGGTTTGCAACCTTTATTTGTCACATAATCAGGACAGATTACGCTAATTCTCGTTCTCTGCTCGCGCTTTCAATGTTTGTTCTCGCAAGTTTTAGTAGTTTAGGATGTCCTTGAAAGATGTTACGCTCTCGTTTCTGTTCTTGCACGTGCATTGTATCACTTAGTTCGCAACATTAATGAATCAATTTAGAAATCGAGTTGTCCTAGGCTCCTAGTTAGCTTTTGTGTTCATATCGACTAATTTTTGGGAATTAATCTTATCATTCACTACTTGGGCATTTTAAGGTTAGAGTAAAGTTGAGAAACCACTGCTACTGCAGTTGGCTGTCTCCTTTTCCTCCTCCGTGGAGGTTTCGGTTCGAGTCCCACGAGGGGCGGGTTTTGTGGGGCCAGGGTGGATAGCCTCTGGACCCTCTTGTGCTAACTCTAATACCCCACTAATCCTCGCTAATGCATACAATATTGGCAAAAAAATAAGAAGGTTAGAGTAAAGTCTTGTATGAACTGTGTGATAAAAGTGGTTTTTTAACCAACGACATAAAAAAATTACTCAGAACATTGGATCAAGCAATTATCCGATTGAGCTAAGTTTTTTAAGGTTACTTGAAAAAATATTTTAAAATTAGTGAATGTTCTTATCTGAAAGCAGGCTCCGCACACCAATTTGATACTTGGTCGGTACACTTTCTGTTAGGGCTGTCCATGGTCCGGATTGGATCAGATTCCTATGAATCCAATTCTAATCTGTATCTCACAATTTTTAGAAAATGCAATCCAATCCTAATCTAAGAGCTTCACGGTTCGGTCTCGGTTTTATCTACGGATTTCCTTCCACAAAATTAAAATGATGCTATTGCCAGCTAAAAATGCAAAGTGCAATAACTAATAAGTGTTTGCAGCCTTGCTGGTTTCATGGTTTAGATAACATTACAGCAAGTTAGATGTTCCTGTCCAGAATCCATACAAGCAACTGAAGCAAGGCAGCAACCAAATATTATCACATTAATGTAAAATTGTTTAAAAAATTCATAAAAATTACTACTAGTAGTAAAGTTATAATTATTTACTCCTATAAATATTGCACACACATATATTTTTATTTTTTTAAATATCTCACGTTCCGGTTCGGTTAATCCACGGTTTTGAAATAAAAATCCAATCCTAATCCGTATCTCATGGTTTTTTAATTTTTGAATCTGTATCCAGACCATTAATCCATGGACAAAATTCAAAAGACACGAATCAATTTGGTTCGGACCAATTTTATGGTTCTCGGTTTTTCTTGAACAACCCTACCGTTGATTTGCGTGACCAATAGCTCCGAGGAGTGGAACAGGCCTCTGTCCATATTGGGCTCGGACAAGGGATCCTCAATGCTCATAGACAGGTTTGTGGCTAACCAGTGTTCTTACCATGAGGTCTCAATCATGCAATCTCAGATTATGACAATAATTTGCCCGAATACTTAAGGCCCCGTTTGATAAACTTATTAGACCTTGGGATTGGACTACCAATCCCAAGGGACTACCAATTCTTTGTTTGGTAACCCAAAATGGGTTAGGACTATTAGTCCCTTGGGACTAGTAAGGTGGGTTTTAGGGGGTATTATGAATACCCCGGGGGAGATGGTATTACCAATCCCAACCCAACCCCCAACACATTCTCATTACCAATTCCTTCTATCAATCCAATCCAATCATCTAATCTCATTACAAACAAACATGATATTAATAATTCTATCTCAAACAAACATACTCATTACTAATCCATTCTCATTACCAATCCCTTCTTATTATCAATCCCAATCCCAATCTCATCTCCTTACGAATCCCACCCATCTATCACTGTTATCAAACATGGCCAAAAAGTAATTTTCCCAATACGTGGGACCAGTTTATACCTTGCTTCTTCTTCTTTTTTCCCAATAGTGATTACGGAGGGCTTTTTAACTTTTTTGGTCCCCAATCTATTTCCGCAGTGCCATTTTGGTCCCCAATATACCAATTGCTAACATTGCATCCCCAAAGTATCTAATTTGTGTTTAAATGGTCCCTGGGCCTCACTCCGTTTCTTCCCTCCGTCAAAACCGAGGGTAAGGTTGGTATTTCACCACCCCCCATCATCAGACGTGAATATCATGTGCCTCACACCTTTTCCAGCCAGTCGCGATATACATACATACGTATACGCGTACTTTGAACGAAATCTCAAAAGTCAAGTACAGAGTGAAACTGGGTTTCATCGGCCTTGATAGAGACGATGGCCTTTGACGACTGGAATGCATCGCTGAAAGGTATGAATCGCAACTGGATCATCTCAATTTCAGGGCTTAAAGTTGAATTTTTTTTTTGATCGGAGGGGTTAAAGTTGAAAATGAAGACATGCATGAGCTTTTTAGTCGATGTGGTTAAATATGTATAGAATATGTATAATATATAGATGTATATGTATATACATATGCAGGTGGACTGAGTGGAGGTATTTTAGGGTTATTTTGTGTATGAAAGCATCTTTATAATGGGTAGAGTATTAAAGTAGGGTTTTTTTGGGTAGTTGTTGCTATTCCTGTTGTTTGTATATGCATAAAAGCAAAGTTTGTGGTCCCATATTTGGTTGACCGTATATGGTCATGGATCCATGTAAAGTATGATTTTTTTTTGTTTTTTTGGGTGCTTTTTACGCAGGAGCCCCTATTTACCTTACTGACTTTTCTATTGAAGTGCATCATGGTGGTGCAATTACTCTTAAGCCCAAGAAAGTGTACAGTGGGGGTAAAATAGACACAGTAAATGGACTGAACTCAGATTATTTGTCAATGCTTGAGTTGGATGGCCTGGTCGAACAACTTGGGTATGCTCCCAATGTCTTATTGTACTGTAAGAAGCCCAATTGTAGTTTGGATAATGGGCTTGTACCTATTAGGTGTGATAAAGATGCATATGGGATGTTGGATTTGTTGCACAAGGATAGGACTATTGTACTTTACTTTGAACATGTAAGAGGATTGGACCCAATTGAGAGTCAAGTGGGCAGTTCAAAGACTAGTGTAACCCAGGCCCAGGTAATGGAGAGTCAGGTGGGCAGTTCAAAGAATAGTGTAGCCCAGGCCCAGGTAATTGATTTGGATGTAGAGCCCCAAGTTGACCTTTGGCCTGCAACTTTGGAATCCCATGTTCAAGTGTTTGAAGAGGGTAATATGGAACAGGGTAATGGATTGGATGATGTGAACATAGAGGATGTGAACCAAGTAGACATGGAAGATGCCAACTCTGACTCTTCCAGTGAAAGTATGTATTATAGTGACCATTCTTACCAAGAGGGTGATGATGATAGATTATATGACACATTTATAGATCAGAATGAAGAGTTTGTTGGATTCCCTGACATTGATGAGAGAAACCCACATGTTGAACCTATTGATGATCAAGGGCAGTTGAGTGACGGTGATCCAAAGTATGATTCAGACTATAGTTTTTATAGTTCATCTGATGAAGAAACTGATAGGAGACCCAAGCCACCCTTTAAGACTTTCAAGCCTGAGGCTGATATGGAAGATCCTAGATTTACGAGAGGCCAGTATTTTAATTCAGCCAAAGAGTTTAAGGATGCTGTTAAGCAACATGCCATTAAGCATCAAAGGAATGTAAAACTTGTGAAAAATGACAAGAGAAGAGTGAGGGCAAAGTGTGAATCTCCTTGTGAATGGCTGGTATATGCTGCTAAAGTCCTAGCAGATTCAAAATATCAAGTGAGGACCTATAAGAGTAAACACACATGTACCATAACTTACTCCAATAGGAATGTAACTTCCCACATGATAGCAAAGAGGTACATGGAGGATATCAGGACCAATCCAAGGATTCCATGGCAATCATTCAAAGACAGGATAAGGAAAGAAATGAAGGTGGATGTTTCTAGGACACAAATCTACAGAGCAAAGAGAAAGGCAGGTCAATTGATTTATGGTTCTGATCTTGAACAGTATGGTAGGCTTTGGGATTATTGTGCAGAGTTGAGGAGGTCAAATCCAGGTTCAACAGTGGTCATGGATGCACCAATTGACTCAGAAAGTGGGCAGCCTAGATTCAATAGGCTTTACATATTTTTAGCTGGTCCCAAGACTGGATTTCTAAGTGGTTGTAGGAAGATTATTGGAGTGGATGGCTGTCATCTCAAAGGTCAATATAGTGGCCAGTTGCTAACAGCAGTAGGTGTGGATCCAAACAATGCTTCTTACCCTATGGCTTATTGTATGGTGGAGACAGAGAGCAAAGACACATGGAGGTGGTTTTTTACCCTTTTGAAGATGGATTGCAACATTACAGATGCAAATGAGCATGAGTGGACATTCATCAATGATAGACAAAAGGTCATGTTTTGTTAATGCATGTTGAATTCATTTTAGTTTACTGACATTGTTTTACTAACATGGATTAACATTGGTAAATGTTTTTTTTTTGTTTTGCAGGGACTAATTGGTGTGCTTAATGAGGAGGTCTCTAGAGCTGAGCATAGACACTGTGCTAAGTATTTGCTGAGTAATTTGCAGAAGAGATTCAAAGGACTGTCTGTGGATGACAAGTTCTGGGCATGTTCTAAGGCAAGCCATGTACCTATGTTCCAAGATGCCATGGAAAAGATGAAGGAAGAGAATACAGAGATTTATGATTGGTTGTCTGAAGAACCCCCAAGGTATTGGACTAGATCTCACATCAATGATACTGTTAAATGTGACATGGTGTGTAATAATCTGTGTGAGGCATTTAACAAAACCATTTTAGAGGCAAGACAAATGCCAATAATAGAAATGTTAGAGTGGATAAGATGTTATTTCAGCAACAGAATGCTGATTAGAAGGGAGTGGATTAAGAAGTTTAGTAATGAGTTATTACCCAATTCATATGGCAAGTTAGAGGAATCCCTACATGCGTCATTAGTATGCTCAGCTAAGTGGTTTGGGGACCTGCAATTCCAAGTTTGGTGTGGGAAAGGAGAGCAATACACAGTTGACCTAAACCAAAGGTCATGCAGTTGTAGGAAATGGGACATAACTGGGATACCATGCCCCCATGCTTGTGCTGCAATTCATTTAAAGAAAGATAAACCACAAAGGTATATTCATGACTGCTACTCAAAGATGAGTTACATGAATGCATACCAACCACTTATAAACCCTACAAATGGATACAAGATGTGGCCAAAGACTGAATTTGACCCTGTCCTACCACCAAATGAGAGGAGAAAGCAAGGAAGGCCAAAAAAGAAGAGAATTCTTGGGGCAGAAGAGTACATAAACCCTAAATATCCCCACAAGTTGAGAAAAATTGGACAAAATTCTGTGTTCTGTAGTAAATGTGGTCAACATGGCCACAATATAAGGACATGTACTGCACCTATGGCAGAGGAGGGTGAAACAAGTAGGGGAGGTGGGCAGATGAGGGGTGGGAGGAATGGTGGGAGGACTGGTGTGCAGACAAGGGGTGGTGGGAGGACTGGTGTAAAGGTAAGGGGTGGTGGAAGGGGTGGTGCATCTAGGGGGCAAACCAGGGGTGGTGGTGCACAAGAAGGAATGGTTGCAGCTGGACAAGGCAGGGGAGCTGGACAAGGCAGAGGTGCAGCTGGACAAAAAGGCAGGGGGGAGCTGGACAAGGCAGGGGTGCAGCTGGACCAGGCAGGGGTGTGACAATCAGAGGTGGTGGTGTGTTTAGAGGTGGTGCAACTTTAAGATCAAATCAGGTACACATTTGCAAGTCAATCATATGATGAAGCCTACAAGTCAATCATATACTTATTCTTGTGTATTACATTTGCAGCTCAATATTCCAACAAACTATGATCAAGCAACACAGGCCTCTCAAACATCAACTGTGACAGTAGTAAGGAAAGACAAGAGGATGGCTACAATTGCTACATTGTATGGAAACAAGCCATAGGAGGTTTGAAGGTTCTGTTTTTTGTAAATGGTGCACAAACTAGTTTGCCAATTTCTGCACATTTAGGTCCACTTTTTGGTATAGTTATGTTGAAGTAAATAACTTATGTTGAACTGGTATATTTTGGTTGGTTTAACGGGTATATTTTGGTTGGTTGAACTGGTATATTTTGGTATGGGCATGCTGCTATAGATTTGATGCAGCATTGTTTGGTCCACTTTCTGGTATATTTGGTTCAGTTTTTTGTAATTGGTGCTATGTTTTTGTAAACACCAAATGATGTTAATGGTGGCAATGGAGAATAGATGGACATGTTTTTTGCTGTCTTCCATGTTGTTCCTCTGTTTTTGTTGTTTGTATTGCTACCTGTTATTGCACAATTCTATTACATGTTTCATGTACATGGGCAGTTCAATTAGGCACAAGTATGCAAAAAGTGGGGATTTCATTACATGGGGGAATCCACATTACATATTACATGTGGTTTTTCCATTTGTTTTTTCATCCATACTCATGCCACATTCAACCCTTTCATTATTCAAAAACCTGCAACATAACTCTACTTCACCACATTGGAGCAAAATGAAACCCTTCTTTACCACCCCAAAACCTAAACCCTACAATATTAACCCCACAATACTACCCCATTGCTAGTACAGAGACACTGTCTCACTTGTACAGCAACACCCAAGCCAGGACACAGAACCACAGAACCCAGCTAGTGATTAGGGCCAGCCCCAGAAGCTGCTTCATCTTGTTCTGCCTCTTTAGCTGAGCTTCAAGCCTCCCATTAGATCTGATGAGTCCTGGAATCACCACTCTTGATCTAGCACACATAGGGGGGTCAACCCACTCGAAGTAGCCACATGCACCAGCTTTCTGCATTTTACATCCACATACTTTTGTAAGAGAGAGAGAGAGAGAGAGAGAGAGAGAGAGAGAGAGAGAGAGAGAGAGAGTGAACTGCTTACCCCATAGCTCTCACAACCAATGAACCTCCTTCCTGGGTTGGAGTCTGTCCAAGAGGTTGTGGTCTTCCCAACCTTTCCACAGTAGCAGAACTGGCCCTCCATCTCTTCTTCTTCTCGTTTTTTTTTTTGTTTTTTTGTTGTGCTCTGTTTTTTTACCCTTCCCATGGCAGGTTCTGTACTTATATTGTAGGGCAGAGAGCTGGTTTGGCGGGAGTTTTCCCTCCATGGTGATGGGGGGTGGTGAAATACCAACCTTACCCTCGGTTTTGACGGAGGGAAGAAACGGAGTGAGGCCCAGGGACCATTTAAACACAAATTAGATACTTTGGGGATGCAATGTTAGCAATTGGTATATTGGGGACCAAAATGGCACTGCGGAAATAGATTGGGGACCAAAAAAGTTAAAAAGCCGATTACGGAGTATCATAAGTGATGACCTCTTCCCCATCAAGTCGAACCTTCAAACTCTCACTACCAAAGGGGAGCTACACGACCGCTTGATCAGCTAGGCCCAAGAGTCATCAGTTGTATTAATTTTTATTAGTACAGTATGACCAATTAATTTTTATAGGTGAATGAAGAAGTAAAAAAACTTGGACGGATTTACATTTTCTATATTAAAAGTCCATCTTTATGACCCTGCTTTGTGTCGACCTGCTCCGAGCAGGAAAATATTGAAAACATTGGCACTGCATTTATGACGTATACTTTGTATTTATGACATATTCTCTCTCTCTCTCTCTCTCTCTCTCTTCTCTCTCTCTCTCTCTCTCTCTCTCATCACGTTGTTAAGAGTTGAGACGATGATAGGGCTCTGACCGCAAATTGCACGGGAGTATTAAACTCACACCAAATTGCATGTATGAGTAATGGAGTAGTAAATTAGGAGTATAGCAAGGAATGGGATTCTCTCCATTTATTATCCCACACAATTCACATTTTTTCTGACAATACTAACATACTTTTACCCGAGTATTTTTTTTGTCACTCGATAGATGTTTAGTAAACAGGTGAAGATGGAGAAAAGGTAGAGCTATGCGGCATATAAGTGGGGCAAACCCAAAGGGCATCAACTATGGGGTGGTGGCTTCTTTTCACGGCTTCTCCGGATTGCCGACGGATACCGCCACATGATACCCGCTTGGCACCCAAACATTTCTTGTACTTGGGAGCTAGAGAAGTTCAACTACTGGAGTCTGGAGATGGCAAAATTTATTAGTACTACTGCTAGTAACTGGAGAACACAATAAGTAAGGGTACGAAATTGTACTGTAGTCACGCCAAACATTACGCGTTGGGTAGTTTTCATCATTTACATTATCAGTTAATACCGTTATTTAATACTCCTACTGCTACAAATTTGGTCATTGGATCCTCTACTATCAACAACCATACTACGACCACAACCAAATTGCACACCCAAACAACAAGAACAAAAACTAGCATCTTTCTCAATCAAAAAAAAAAAAAAACCATGACTACACCATTTGGTGTAAAGCAAATATACACCAGATTGTATGGGATACATCTCGAGGTCCCACACAAGTCATCGGAGTTGTTTACTTTGTTTGAAATATGTTATTTTAATGTAATTGTGAGAAATCAACTCATTCAGCTATTGGTAAGAGCTTGATCGATTTTTGCAGTTTTGTTCCTGTGAAAATCGATTAAGCCTTTATCGATATCCGAATGAGCTAATTTTATTGAAGACCCTTTTTTAAACAAATTAAACGGTTCCAAACATTAGTGCGGGACTTGAAGATGGATCATATACAATCGCGTATATATTTTGTGTACACCAAATCGTCTTCGACACTGCTGTTCGTTTTGGGTTTTTTTTGGCCCAAAATTGAGCTGGATTGATTTTCGTAGTTGTTCGTACACCAAATCGTGTTATTGCCTCGTTGTTGAACCTTTGGTCCAAGTTCGAATCTTGTTGCATACCTTTTTACAATACTAGTGTAATTCTACGTGCTTCGCACGCTGTTATGTGCTCATTGGTGTAACTACTAACTGTTCATATATGTAAGATAGTTCAAATTAGATATTGTTATGGAAATAAAGAAGTCGTAAGAGTAAGTAATTGAATGAAATGTCATTTTTACAAAAAAAGAAAAGAAAAGAGATAGTATTTTATAATACAAAAGGAGTTCTTGTATGGAAAAAATAACATATAGAACACTATTTTGGAGTACCAAAATATTTTTAATTTTGTAGACTCAAATAATTGATTAAGACTATTTTAATTTCATAGATCATGCAAGTAATTTAATCCAACATATGCATTAAAACTGAAGAGAGTCACAAATAGCTCAACCTTGTTAAAAAAAAGGATTATAATGAACAGTATTTCTGATTCCATCAGGACAAATTAAACATTGCATAAACATAGATCAAAGAAATAGGTCTTTGGATTAAAATATAAATTCCTTCTCAAAAAATAGCAACAATAATCAAGATAATGTCATGGATTAGATTCTAAAACTGTGCAAATAATGAGGCTTTTTCATCCGTGTGTTTTGAAAAATAAATGTAAAACCTTGCTGCAAGAGAGCATTTCTCCAAAAATATCGAACAAAATTAGAGCTCGGTTTGTAGAGAGCACACAACAAACTATCAAGTATACAACAAACTATCAAGTATTGATGTTGAAAAAAACAGAACCATAAAAGTAAAACAATTAGAAAACCCTAGAAAGAAGAGACCACTCAAAATACTTACAATTTGAAGAAATTCTAACAAAATCATAGTCTAGGGTTATGAAATCTAAGAGAATCTGACCACATAGTTGCTTCTTAATTTCTTCGTGTGTAAGAATTTACGATTGAGAAATTGATGCGTCTATCTTCATCTAAATTATAGAGGGATCGATGAGAGACAGATCGGGGGAGATCTAGGAGGAACGAGAGAGAGAGAGAGAGAGAGAGAGAGAGTAGTTGCTTCTTTCTTCATGTGTAAGAATCTACGATTGAGAAATTGATGTGTCTATCTTCATCTGAATTATAGAGGGATTGATGAGAGACAGATCGAGGGAGATCTAGGAGGAACGAGAGAGAGAGAGAGAGATTTCTTTCTTTCTAATGGTTAGATTGAGAAGATGTAAAAAGCTTTTTCTTCTTAACAAAGCAAAGAGGGACCTAAAATACCCATGAAATGCCTTTTCTTCTTAACTAAACAAAAGGGGACCTAAAATATCCCCGAAAAGCCTTTTCTTCTTAGACTAGCAAAGTAGGACTTAAAATATCCCACAAAAGTCTTTTCTTTTTGACTAAGCAAAGGAGGACCTAAAATATCTAAAATTCCCTCAAAAAGCCTTTTCTTCTTGACTAAGCAAAGTAGGACATAAAATAACCTCAACTCAAGACATCCAAAAAATATTTGAAAGACGAAATCTACAAGGGTAATTTTGTCTTTTAACATGGTAGCTTGGCTTGCCTTAAAGTAGGGAAAAGAAAGATTTTTTTTTTGTACCTTTAAAAAATAATATCCCTTAAATTAGGGAAAAGAAAGATTTTTTTTTGGTACCTATAAAAAACAATATCCCTTAAATTAGGAAAAAGAAAGATTTTTTTTGTACCTCCTTTTATTCTTGACTAAACAAAAGACCTAACACTGAAATGCCTAAAATACCCTCATATCTTAATTCCACCATTGACAAACTACAAGGACAAATTGGTAATTTCACAGTGTGGCTTGGCATGCCATCCTACATTCTTTTAGATATTTCAAACAAGGTGAAATGACGACCATATTCTTCAACTCAAACTACAAGGGTAATCCTACGAGGGGTAGTTTCATATTTCCACGGCGTGCCTTGATTTACCATCCTATCTTCTTTTATTACAAGTGTATTGATCAACAAAAAAAACAAAGTACCCAGGTAGCAAGCGTTTCGAATTCAATACCCAAAATGTTTTTTTTTTCCTAATCAGATGTCTGAGCAGCTTATACAAATCTCAATTGATTCTGGAAAATTATAAACCTACCGTCCACTAGTAGGGGTCTCATTTGAAGTCGGAGCAAATACTATGCATAGGCTAATCCCGAAGAAATTGATAGAACCTGAGAGACATAAGCTTTGAGTTGGAAAAATTTGACAAAGCTATTTATATGTACAAAAGGGTAGTTCCTCTACTTTTCTTCTAAAATTTCCCTTCCTAGAATTGTAGGTTTATGTTTCCGTATTTTATTTTTTTCTAATTAAACTCAATTTATATATAATTCAATTTTATTCTAATTATTTCGAGAATTTTTTTTCCTAATTATGTCTCTTTATATTTGCTTACCAAAACATATATGGTCCCCATATTACAATCCCTAGGACCCCAAAATGTTTAAAAAAGTCTAGGTATACAACAATTCAAACATAACACTAAACACAACTTCTTACATATATGTAGCATAACTTTTGATTATCTGAACTACCCATTTGTATAAATAGCTTTGTTAATTTGGTTGTGCTTTTCCGATTTGTCTTGACAAAACGAATCAATAATCCACAAAAAAATAGTCGCAAAATTAACAAATTCGAAAAAATTGAATAAGTTCCAAATAACTTAGTAGGCCGTTAGTTGTATTAGTTTTTTTTGGCATATGGAGTAGTTAGTGATTATCACAAGTGATGACCTTTTTCCCATCAAGTCGAACCTTCAAACTCTCACTACCAAAGGGGAGCTACACGACTGCTTGATCCGCTAGGCCCAAGAGTCATCAGTTGTATTAATTTTTATTAGTGCAGTATGACCAATTAATTTTTATAGGTGAATGAAGAAATAAAAAAAACTTGGACGGATTTACATTCTATTAAAAGTCCATCTTTATGACCCTGCTTTGTGTTGACCTGCTCCGAGCAGAAAAATATTGAAAACATTGGCACTGCATTTATGACGTATACTTTGTATTTATGACATACTCTCTCTCTCTCTCTCTCTCTCTCTCTCTCTCTCTCTCTCTCTTTGTTTTTATGACATACACTCTCTCTCTCTCTCTCTCTCTCTCTCTCTCTCATCACGTTGCTGAGAGTTGAGACAATGATAGGGCTCTGACCGCAAATTGCACGGGAGTATTAAATCCACACCAGATTGACGACTGCTTACACAACCTACACCCGATAACTTCCCAATCTATTGCTGATGTAAGCATGTAGTATATGAGTAATAAATAGGAGTATAGGTATAGCAAGGGATGGGATTCTCTCATTTATTATTCCACACAGTTCACATTGACAATACTAAGAGCAAGTTTATCAGCTTCTCTATTTGTTGCTTTTAAGGTAAAATAGAGAACTTGAACCAGAAAATTCCCTTGCAGCAGAAGAGCAGAATCTGAAGCCAAATTACATTTTGCTACAGTTGATAGGTAAATTTGCCTATCAACTGTTCACAAGCTTTCTGTTTTTTTATTATTACTTTCTCTCTCTCTCTCTCACACACACTCCATAAATCAAATCTAAAGTAGGGAAAGAAAAAAATAGTATTATTTTATGAAGTGATAGTTAAAATAGATAAGATTGGTGTAGTGTTGAAAGAGATATGAGTAGATAAAATATAAAATTTACACTGTTCATTAGCATTTTTACCTATTAGTTGGTGTACTTGCTCTAACATACTTTTATGGGTAAGGGGATGGGGAAATGGTAACGCTATGCGGCATAAAGGTGGGGCAAATTCAAAGGGCATCAACCACCACACCAAACAGTGGTGGAGCCGGAATTTTGGCTCGAGGGGGTGACATAAAAGAAGTATTTCTATGCAAAAATGTACACAATATGTGGTGTACCTTTGTGGTACATCAATGTATCGGATATATATTTCTTTTGTATTATTGTCGACAATTGCAACGCACATGTGTGATTATTTTCGATGATGAAAGAGTTCAAGAAAATTTTCCCTGACAATGTGAAATAACTTTAATTTTTGGCTAGATCAAATCAAAATTATTCATAATTTTAGAGATTGATATATGAAATAATAACCGTATTACATGTAATATTAGTTAAAACTATTTTAAATGTCGGGAGGGGTCGGGGCCACCCTGGGCAATTACATACCTCCACCAGTGACACCAAGTACCAAGCACTCACGCTCCTTACGAGAATCGAACCCTCACCTCCCATATAAAAAAAGTGAGGAAGTGTCATTTGGTTACAAGCCTCTTGGCCGGCTTACCGGTAAGAATATACTTGAGAGATCCACACTGTTACACACCTCCATTGTTCCGTACAGTTGCAGGGGAGGGTCCATTTCCATATAGCAGTACACCACAAAGCTCCACGTCTCTGTATCAATATGTCTACATCACACCTTATGCTGCCGCCATAAAACCAAATATAATTTGGCAAATTTTTAGGACAAATTTTGGGTGGTTCTTGTAAACTTAATTTTTGTTTTGTTGTGTGCTTTTAATTTTTTTTAGATTTGCATTATGTTTTTTAGATTAATGATCATCTGTTTAGACGAGAGGAGTCTAAAAATAAAAAAAATTGTGACCAAAGAAAAAAAAAATTCACCAAAGACGAAAAAAGTAACAAATAATTGTTTATTTTGTTTAAAGTGTCGTCTTATATGAAATTTTTTCAACATTGATCCATATTTTTATAATTTTCCAAATTGACAAAAAACTAAACAAAGAGTTAAGAAAAGTAAAAAAGTACCGAAATAAATTCGGACAAACAAGTTTACAAAAACGCGACCTCTAGTTCACCAACCATTATTTATTGAAGAATAAAAAACAAAAAAATGTCACTTTTAATTGGTGTCAAATTTGACGTGAAATGTGCTATTGCCATTTCTTTCATAGTACCATACAATCTGTTTGATATGCATTAAAAATGAGGTAAGTTTATTACTTTATTTAAGTAGTCTAGGTTTGAGATTATATCCAAATACTCACAAAACTGGTGCAATAACCTCACTGTATTTTAGCCTTTCAATGCCGTGGGGAGTTAAAAAATAAAACTTTTTTTTTTGTGTCGAAAAGTAAGAAGATTGTATTGATAAACGCCGAGTGACACTTACAAAACGGAGATCATTACAAAGAACTTGGACAAAGCCAAACTAATCGTCAAACAAATACAAAACAAGTAAATCACAAGACAATCGATGTCTTTCATCCTAACCCAGACATGGCCTGACGCAATAGCGACACTTTTAAACTGCCTAACATCTAATTAGGAGTCTCAAACGAGAAAAAGTACAAAGTTAAAGATATAAGACACCAAATACCCAGACGATCAGATGCACTCCATCCAAGTATGAACGCATTAATGAACTCCCAAGAACTACAGATCTATCAAGCCGCCATGGGTTGCCTCGCCAAAGACATCGTGTAGGGATATAACGCTGAAGCACAGATATCGTTGTGAAGCAACCTCGATTGAGAGAACCCGATCTGTAGACAAAATTCGTCCAAAGATGAAACTAATAACTCTCATTGAACGAGAGACAAAACTCTCATAGATCAGACAACAAGTCGTAGATTTGAAGAGACGGAAGGGAAAAAAAAAACAAAAAAAGAAAGGGAGTCGGTAGTACCATGGCCTCCCCCTCCCGCCGCTGCGCCCGGGTATGGAACCCACGGGGGAGGAGAAGGGAGAAGATCGAGGAGTTGTGGTGGCTAGGGTGGAAAGAGAGGAAGAGAGAGATAGGGTTGAGAGAGATAAAACTTTAACAACGTTATTTGTACATCGTAAAAAAGAATTAAGTTTTTTTTTTACACCAAGGGGAGAAAAAGTCCAAAGATGGAAATAATTATTCCATGTTCTTGGGGCACTGCATGTGATGCTCCAACTACCGACCAATTTTTTTTTTTTTTGCTAAGCACAAAAATTTTCTTATTCAAAAGGGACTGAAGGCATTCTGGCCGAAAAATGCCATCCAAGACCCGAAGCAATCAAGAAGGCAAGACGCCAACCATTGAAAAGGAAAATAAACCGCCCACATTAAAAACCCAAAACACAGAATCCAAATTAATTTTTGAGGTTAGCTTGGTCATTGATGGAAGGGGATACGAAGGAAGGAGTCAGGTCCAGTCCCTTTTTTGTTGTGGTCTAGTCCAGTTCAGTTTTGGTCTTTTGTGAAAGGGTAGGCCCACAACAATGACCGGAATCGTTCAATTTGTAGAACTTATCGAGTATGCTATCCACTTGAAAAATTATCTTGATCGAACATCAATAGTACATGAACGAAATATATCTGCACAAGAAAAAAAGGGCTATTATTAGTTTCAACTTAATTTTTGTCATCATATCTTTCTCGTACAAATCTGTTTCGTTCACTTACCTATTGATGTTTCGTTCACGTACATACTCGACGAGCTCTACAAAATGAACGATTCGATCGTTATTGGGTCCACAAAAGCCCAAAACTGGACTGGACTAGACCATATAAAAAGTGTATTAGGAGATGCTGCCAAGCAGAGGTGCTTGGCAGCGGTGCCGAGCGGCCGATCCGGCCATTCGTCTCGTCATGGATCTAATTCGAATGCACAAAAATCTGAACTGTTCATTGCTCGAATTTTAATCCGAGCAGTTGATTGCCGAAATAAACGGTCAAATTAGACCGTGGCAAGCTGGGTGCTCGGCAGCATCCCCAGATTTGGACTGGACCTGACTCCTACGAAGGAATGCAAACATCACACGCTTCCATGCACGCGGTACGGTAATCCTCACGTCACCCTTAAATTTCTACCCCCCCCTAGGGGCCCCTAGCTAGCTAGTTCAACCACTGCAGAGGCACTGACCATTTTCCAGAGAGAGATCCAGACGGCAGATTGCATGGTTTATGAACTCTCTCTCTCTCCTCTCTCTCTCTCCTCTCTCTGTTTGATAGATATACTGTGGAATCTGCATGTACACACGGTGTACCCATAGTTTGGTTATTTCTTCCGGATACATTCCAAAACCTTTTGGATCGTTGCATGCCACACCTGACGTCCCCTCTTTTGGGGACTGGGCAGCGTGCTGTCCCAGATGAGGGGGTCCCGCTCCAGTCTTGCTCCGATAATCGAAAACGTTTACTTCGTAGAACTCGTCGAGTTGAACAAGTATGCAAAAAATCAGTTTGATCGGATATTATTAATTGCCTGATTGGAACACATTTAACTTGTCAATAATGGGTTCTAGTAGATTTGATCCAGTGTTTCGGATCCATTCTTTTCAAGACAAAAAGGTTTCGATTAGGCACTTGATGATATCCGATCGAGCTGATTTTTTACATGCTTGTTCAACTCGACAAGTTCTACGAAGTGAACGTTTTCGATCATTAGAACGAGACCGGAGCACGACTCCCTTGACCGAGACAGCAGGCTGCTGTCCCTTTTAAGGGCCAGCAGCTCCGCCAACTCCCTCTTTTGGAGTACTATTAAAGCAGGCATCGGTCGTCACCCTTAAGCAAAAAATCTCGTTATTTCAATGTACCCATCGTACGTAACAGCTATGCTATTTACGGCCTCTTGAGTTATAAAATAAGGATAGTGATTTTGCCACACCTTTTTTTGTTATTGTTACACATTGTAAGTGTATTTTTTGCACCAAAAAATACACTTGCAGGGTGTGGCGATAACAAAAAAGAGTGTGGCAATATCATTTCCCTAAAATAAAGTACTCATTCTGTCCGGATCTAATAATTTCTTGTTCTATTCTAACCGGATAAAAAATAAGTTATATTTTTAAATTGATAAAACATAAAACATAAATTTCAATGCATTTAGGGGTGTTTTCGGTAGTGAAAAATTTGTAGATTTTTATTTGTAGTTGAAAAGTTGTTAGGTGTTTTCGGTAGTGAATAAATTGTTGATGGATTTGTGAGTAGAGTTACTGTAGCAAAAAAAGTTTTTAATGACAACTTTTTTGTTAATGAAAACGAGATGGTAAAATGCTTTTTGTTAGTGAAAACGGGATGATAAAATACGTTAAGGCTCCGTTTGTTTCGATGTAAAATGTTTTACAATGTAAAATATTTTTCATGTAAAATATTTTTTCAGAAAACAAAATTCAAATTTTTATTTTCCGGTGTTTGGTTGGCACTTGAAAATAAAATATTTTCAGAAATCAACAAAATAGTGTAAAGAGAGAGATGGAGAGCTTAAATGGTGGAGAGATATGATATTATTGGAATTGAACGTGGGTTAGGACTAACGATCGAGAAAACTGAGCAGTGAGAATTGCAGTAGAAGGCACCGGGTTCATTTCGGAAAATAACTTACGGAAGATTTAAGGGTAAGTCATTTTCATCTAATTGATGGAAAATATTTTACATGTAAAATGTTTTCCTCATTTTTTATACAACCAAACACCAGAAAATAGGTAAAACATTTTACCGGAAAACATTCTACGTCCAAACAAACGGAGCCTAAGTTTTTAGTATTTTTTGTTAATGAAAACGGGACTTTAGTAACACTTTTCAAGGAAACTGGCACATAGAATATGTTTTTTTCTTCTCCTTTTTTTTTTGGGGCCTTATTATTGACATCCACTGGATTGTGAAAACAATGAGCTGGGCACGGAGTACAACTTGAAAAGTCACTTTTTTTTTTTAACATAATCTACTCTAACAAGATATTACTACATTCGTTTCACAATGACAGTTCCACTTTCTCTCTTTTACTTCTTTTCATATCAAAAAATTAACCACTTCCGTGCATAATTTTTTAAATTTTTTCTCACCGTATTAAAGATCTTGATTAGTATTTTTATTTGGTGCAAAAAATTCAAAAAATTATACACGAAAGTAGTTGATTTTTTTAATTGAAAAATGACACAACTTTTCATGGTGGACTCTCAATATGAAACGGAGGGAGTAGTTGGTTTTCGATTAGGCTTAGTTTGGATGGCAGGAATCATAGATCAGGAATGTGTATCCTATCCCCGGAAATGTCATTCCCAAGAATAGGATACATGGGTAATCCTATTGAGGTGTTTGGTTCATGTGGGAATGTTATGAAGGAAAAAAATGATAAATTCTTATTCAAGCGTTTGGTTCAACCATTGAAAGTTAGGGAATGTAATGAATTTTTAAGTAATTTTTCAAAAACACCCTTTAACAACTATTGCTAAATTATTTATACAACAAACTTCTTACAAGACAATAAATAAACAAGTTATTGTATACATTTGTCTAAAGATTATTGTATTTCGAACAAGAATAACTTATTCGAGCTGTGAATAAGTTATTTACAGAGGCGCGCGGCAAATCTCACCTGTCTGTTTCGGCTGTCAATGGTCCGATTGGAAGAGTTCTTTTAAAAATCCGGAACGTTCAAAATACTTTTGGACGTGTGCGATTAAGCTCTGTAAAGCATATTCACGGAAACCTCCATAAAAAAAAGTTATTCTCATTTCGAACTGATATCTAATGATACCCATGAACATAATTACTGTTTAATTACCCAAAAGAATTTAATTACTGTTGTCAACGAATTCTAATAAATTATGATTTCGATCATTAAAAAGAACCCAAAAAAGACCCCGGTCCTTCTAGCACAACACAAAATGCACACGGTGTGTTGTGCAACCATTATTATTATTTTTAAAAGGACACACAAAAGTCTTAAACTTGAGTGGGACCACTTTCGAGTTCCACACAAATGATTAGAGCCGTTCAATTTGTTCAAATTTTTGTAAGGACCCCTAAAAAATTCAATTGGCTCAGTCGGATATTGGTTAAAGGTTGATCAATTTTTCGCTCAATTTCCTATTCGGTGTACATTTGGTGTACCATATTTTTGATAGAAAATTAAGCGAAGAATCGATCAAGCCCTTACTCACAGATATCCGACTGAGTTGATTTTTAACAAAAATATTTAAAAAAATATTTTGAACAAATTGAGCGGCTCTGATCATTTATGTGAAATTCAAAATTGGGTCTCACGAAATCCGGTGTATATTTGGTGTACACCAAATGGCATACCCATAGTTATTTTTTTGGTAAGTTGTTTACCCATAGTTTTATTGCTTAAGAAAGTCAATTTGGAGGACCCTCCTACTTTTTTTTTTTATCCTTCTATTTATAAACCCCTTGGAGAAAAAGACAATGGCAGAGCCGGAGAAGCAGCCACTTCCCAAAGGGGGTCCGATTTACTATGTCCCGAAAACTCCAATGCCTCTGAAAAACCTCTTGGCACAAAGGCACAGGAGCTTTCGGGACAGAAGATCCTGCCTCTGGCATGCAAGCGTGTGGTCCACACGATCATCTGTTACGAATTGTGGAATGGATCAGATCGAGTTACACAGTGAATCATATGCTAGTCCAATGCTGGCATCCATATATATATGGATCGAGTTGGCAATTTGAGTCAAATATGTGCGAACTGCAGCAGTGTAGTACTGATCAAAGAAATTGACGGTTGCATGCAATCAATGGCCAATTTGCCAATTCTTGCCAAAACGCCATATACGTACGTACACTGATACACGCCCCATGCATGCATGCAACAATTAACAGAGGGAGGGACAAAACGAAATTTCCAGTGGATTCCCTTTTCTATCAGTGTTGAAAATCCTCAGGAACTTGGAGGGTTATGAGGGACTCTTAGCTTTGTACTATTATTACTAGATGTTTTGGGAGCTAGTTGGATTCACATGTCCACAGGCATAACGAAATTTTCTGAAAGGAGTAGTTACCTTGGGCTTTGTTGCGCGACAGGCATGCATGTGTTTTGGCGTCAGTCTTTTTTTTTTTTTTCATTTTCCAAGGGGTGTTCAGACCAGCTTACGCGCACCTTGACTATTCTTCACTCTAGGTATTCCGGTCAAAGGCATGTATGAAAAATAGTGCGGAAAACAATAAATTAACAATTTACTAATTTCTGGAAATTACACATTATGGAATTTACAACAAGAACACAGATTACAGAATGTGAATGATAAAACATAGACTGTAAAGATTAAGGAAACCAAACTGAGACCCGTGTTTTCAAACGGTGCCCTTAAGACAATGTGGGCACACGCCCCTGAAAATCGTGAAATCGGGTGTGCTCTTTTTAGAAAAAGCGTGGCGAAACGCTTACAATTCAGAGTCGCCATTCGGGTTTTAGCAGAATGCACCCAAGGAACCAAACTTGAAACGTTCTGCTACGTTTTGATTGGAAAAAGTTTTGTAGACTGGTCCGTCATCATCTTTGATATCTGAGGTTTGGGAGCTAGGTTATGAGAGGGGAAGAGTTTTAAGGCACCCCTCTCGCCCAATCCGGAGATCGGTCTCTATTCGGGTATTTTGTAAAACGTTTGAATTTTTCTTTCTTTAATAATTTTTTAGCCAATTAGGGCGGAGGAACAGTTAATGGGGATTTAAACTGTAACAAGTTGGCAGGATGTGATAAAATGACATATTTGCTTTATTGAAGCAGTTATAGATTGAGAACAGACTCCTGTGGGAGTTTTAAAAAGATTAGAAGTCGCCATTCCAGAGTGACGTACGTGGGAAGGAGCCAGCATGCATTCCAAGTCAGTGCATGCTGGCTGTACCTGCCTACGCCCCTACCGTACTGGCGTGCGCCAGTAAGCCTAAGCCCACAGCTCTTATTCTCAAACATCTGGGCTCTGGAAAGGACTAGTGCATACCCAGGACAAACCAAACAGTATATAGCAGTTTATATATAGGTACAGACAGTTTAAAAGGGCTTTAGAACCACTAGATGAACAGAACACCACTTAAACAGTGAGGGGACAAAAGCAGAGGCCAAGGCCTAGTTGCCATGCAATGGCCAGCCACTGAAATGGACACAACTGCCGTACGTTGGTAGTGACCTACCGTACGCCAGTTATATACTTTTGTCCAGTGATTGGCTTTGCACTTTCTGGGTTCTAGAACATGACTAGAAGAACCCCAGAGGCATTCCATAACAGCATAAATGAACATCGAATAATACAGTTAACAGTTCTAACTATTGAAAGCAGTAAACTGATTTTATCATGCTTAAAAGTGATGAAAATGAAAAGAAAGACAGAAAACAGCTAGACACTAATACCCACGCCAGTACTACACATACTACCATTACTGGCGTACGCGTGCTATGACTGGTGTGCGCCAGTTCTAATCATACATGACTTTGAAACTTTGCCAGCTTTAGGGCCATGACCGATATTGATTTCCAGTCTTGACCCTACCAGCCCTCTTAGGGATCAGAACAGAACATTTTCAAAGGTGGTAAACTTTTGGTTTTGAGCTTGCAAGTGTGTTTGAACTTGAACTTGTGGTTTGAATGGATGGATGAGGGGTGTAAGAGGATATGTATGAGGCTTGTTGATCACTTTCCTTGGCAAGAAAATAATGAACAAAAGGTTGGAATGTAACTAATGCTCTTCAACTTGGTAACCTTGTGAATCCCTTGCACATGAATGCAAGGGGGTATTTATAGAGGAGAGAGTAACTAGTTGAAATGGGGCTGGTTGGAATGGAGTGTAAGTCTCCATGCATTAAATGCATGAGACAAGGTGATGGGGGAGGTTGTGAGAGAGAGGGGAACATCCTTTGCCCCGAGGTTGCTCATCAGACCGCTGCACAGTGCACTGGGGTGCCCCAAAAGTCCTGTGAACGTGACTGAATAAAGGTGATGGGACTACTTTTGACCGGCGTACGCCACTCCATGACCTGCGTGCGCGGGTCCCTGCCTGGTCAAAGGTCAAAGCTGACCGATGATTGACACGTGGCAGAGGACTAGGGCACGCTGGTGTGGGACCAGCGTGCACATGTAGGGTTTTGCTGTGACTTTTTGGCTCTAGTTTAATTAAAAGGTTTGAAAAGGATCTGAAAGGATTTAATAACGCTCAAAACTCAAACACACTAACATTCTCGGGGTGTTCTTGATCTTATTCATCATCGGGGAATCAAAGGCCGTAAGTAAACTAATATGAACAGTCTAAAATAGGGTGTCTACAGACAAATTCGCCTTTGAGTGCCCATCGAACGAACTCGTGTTTACATTCTCTCTTTAGAAGGAAGAAGGATCTCAGAGGAAGATGGAGAAGCTTAGTTTTGATGTGTTGAAACAAAGGGAGAGGCTCTCTTTATATAGCATCCGGGATTCAATAGGGAAAATTGAATACGGGAAATTTTTCTGGAAAAAATTGCTACAGCTATTAATCCAGCAATTGATTCTATAGTCAAATCATGGATTTTATTCTAGGCATTCTATCTAATACTCCGTATTAATCAGTTGCGCACAACTGATTCTGTAATTCGACCATCCATACGCGAACAATTTAGACCCAATAAAGCACAATCAATTCCAAACTAATCTAGATCAGACCATATACCACAGACTTTGAACCATAGGTCGCGGGCCCAAGATTCCTGAGTTCCGGCCTCGGCCCTGGTCTCATCTAGGTGGTTGGTGACGGCGAGCGCGCGCGTCCCTTGGCTTTTTCAATTCCCATATTGAGACAATTCTCATTCATATTTAGGCTCACAAAAATATTCAAAAAATATTCCATTTTCCCTACATGGCAGGCCATCCATGCTTAGATTAAGGAATTTACAAGAGATTTCTCTCTCGCAGCCTAACCCCAAAAGGTTAATTTCCAAATTTCGAACTCAAGATATCTCGGTTTATGTTTTGTTTCTACAAAAAACTGAAAGAATCGCTTATGATCTGTAGGGAATCTCTTATGATTCCATTAGCATATAGCTGTGCGCGCGCTTTTAGCTAATTTTTGGAAAAATGTCTTTTATATCCCTTTGATTTTTACCAAAAATTCATTTTGATCCTTCACCTTTCAATTTCGGCATAAAAATACTTCGACTTTTCAATTTTTTTCAATGTCATCCTTTAGACGGAATCCGTTTTCTTTGAGTCTTGCTATAGGGACCGACGGCCACGCCGGGCCATCTCCAGCCACCAGACGGCTGATCCGAGCCGTCCAAAAATTCTAAAAAACAAACAAACAAGGGGGCTTATGCGGGAATCAACAGCATCCGATATGTGTAGTGTGCTTGATCTAAACACCATATTTTTCGTGTATATATGTATATATATCCCTAAAGGATGACATTGAAAAAAATTGAAAAGTCAAAATATTTTTATGCCGAAATTGAAAGGTAAAGGACCAAAATGAAGTTTTGGTCAAAGTCGAAGGGATATAAAATAAAATTTCTCTTTTTCTTACTATATCACAATTGGTTTTTAAATTTGTAAACGGCCCTATGCTCCCAAGTTTTTTTCCCCCTTAAATTTTTAGATTCTTCTAATCGAAACATATAAATAATTTTAAAAACCTGACTTAGAACTAAAATAAGTTTTTTTTTTTTTTTGGCCATTTGTTAATTCTAATATACTTTATCCTAGGGGACTTGGGGAAGGGAAGGGGTGCTTACGGAAATCGAACTCTGCCTATGTGTATGAGAGTATAAGGGAGGTACCAACTGCACTTGACTACACTTGCGAACTAACACAAGTTCAGAAACGGAAAAAATAAGCCAAAATAAATGACTTAGGGCCAAACCCCACAATGTAAATCACATTAACAGAATGTCTAAGTGCACAAATCATTGTGTGGGACCCATTACGGCTCCCATACAAACGATTCGAGCCGTTTATTAAATGTAAAATATTTGACATTTGTTCGAGGGCACCTTCGGAAAATTAGCTCAATCCGATAACTATAGGTACTCGATCTAATCATCTAACTATTTATTTAGATTATTGGGTCGAGCAGCTATAGGTATCGGATTGAGCTGATTTTCTCGGGGGCCGTCGAAAAAATATTTTAGATGTTATTAACGACTCGGATCGTTTTTGTAATCTGAGTGGACCCCACACCAAAATATGTGCACAAAATCTGTGCAGTTAGACGTGTTGCCAAATTAATGGCCGGAGGAATAATTCCATTCGGAGATAAAGCCCTCTTCCTCTCCCCAATTTTCTGAATATCAGAAGTGTGACACTTATACCAATTTAAAATTGTTGGTAGGACATTTTACCTCTAGGTCTAGAAAATATAAAGTAATTCTCATCAAGTCTCCTCTAATTAACGAAACATTAAAACTCTATGAAAGTACCTAAGACCCTAAACACTAAAAATGCCTAACCCCTAAGGCACTCTATGAAAGTGCCTCAACTCTAGGGTACCCTATAAAAATGCCTAAACTCTAGGGTACCCTATAAAAATACCTAAACCCTTCGGGTAACCTATGAAAGTGCATAAACCGCTAAAACCTTATAATAGGAAAGTGCACCCTAAAATCCCTATGAAAGTGCCTAAACCTAAATCCTAGGGCTCTATGAAAGCACCTAAATCTAAACCCTAGGGTACCTTAAATCCTAGGGTATCCTAAACCCTAAAATCTTAAGGTACCCTAAAACCATAGGGAACCCTAAAATCAGGGTGGCACTTCCATTAATGGTAAATGTATTTTTGTAAAAGTGGACCTAGTGATAATTAAGTATTCCATATTTCTTTAATGAGAATTACTCCGTAAGTCACTTTTTTGTACTTAGAGGTAAAAAACTGTTAATTTCAGCCTCTGACATTCCTATTTGGTATTTTACTATAATTGTTTTCCTATTAAATATACGAGTCCAAACATCGTAATTCCTCGCCGCTGTGTTCGGATATCTTATCTTTATCTCTCTAGGAATCTGGAATCGTAAGAGATTCCCAACTTATCATATGATTCCCGCTCTTTTTCAAAGCGAACTGTGACAATTTTTGGTTTTAAATTTATTTTAAACTATAGCACCAGAGCTTAGTCATATACGGTGCGAGCGTGAAAGCATATTTCAAAAATAAACTACTAAAATTCGCGAGGGATGATTTAAAGTGCGATATTGGGCCGTTCCCCACAAGTGATCATTCCTCTAATGGGCCTATAAAATACCTGTTCGGCTAATGTACATTATGGGCCCTGAAGCTTGATCCCGGCCCAAGCTTGTAGGTAAATGGCCCTTTTCATCTGTTATAACATATGAATCTCTTCAATACACCCACTCCATGGATTATGTAAACACAATTTCCTAATTAGTGTGATAAGAATTAATGCACAAAATATTGGGCCAAGTGCATGATCCACATTACTCCAAGGTAGGCCTGTCAGTGAACTGGATTGGGACTTTCAATACGAAATGAGTAGAATATCAATTATATTCACATCTTTATTTTTGTGCATAGCAATATGTAATTGGGGATTATCATTTTACGCAGTTTGCAATAACATGTCACTCCAAATGTTGCACATTATTTAGTACGATTTTATTGTTTGTGTTGTTTACGGCAGAAGGGGAGGGCTGATGGCGCTCTCTTTGTGACGCTTTTTTGATCTCCCCTTATGGGATGTTTTGGTTATGCAGTGGTAATAAGACGAAGCTCTGGACGACCATAGGGTTGAATCGGAGATGCTGTTCGTTGATGAATTAGAGACCGAGTTTTTTTTCCTTTTCATTTTGAGGTTTCTGCTAAGGGAGATTTTGCCCCCTTTCCTATTTTTTCTCCATTAATTGTTAGCTTGTTTGGCTGCTATGTATATTAAGGTCTCAACAAGATTTGCCTTTGGAAATTGGCGGAGATGGGTGTAGCAATATTCAATTCGAGGTTTTGAATCCGGTTGAACTCAGACATGCGCCAATTGCCGGCTGAAATTTATAGTGAGCACTCAGGAATCATCTTTTTTGTGAGAGATCACGCCTAAGCGTACGTAGAATAACAAAAATTCTAACAGCAGAGACAATTTGCAGAGATCCACGTAGAGACAAACGCGTTTGGCCCCATTTCGGGTCCCAAAAAAATCTAGAAGCTCAGTTCGCCCTTACGAATCCAAAAGTAATACTTATCGATATCCGCAGGAGCTGATTTTTTACAGAGCCCCATAAAATAATATTAAAAAATTTATGGATATTTTTCTAGATTTTTTTGGGACCCGAAATGGGGCCAAACGCGTTTGTCTCTGCGTGGGTCTCTGCAAATTGTCTCTGCGCATAGCAGAGCTGCGTAGAATAATGTGTCTTTTTTTTTTCTTGATCAGTCTGGGATTTTCTTTGTGCAAAACCTTCATTGAGAAAAGTTCATATTGTATTGGACTATTAGTATCGTCTACTTTGATTTTGTTTGTGGGTTTGTATTCCATTTCCATAAACTTCCATTGTTGCTTTTGCCTGACTATGCCACTTAATTGCTATGGGTACCAACTCATAGAGTACCGATCATGTACATAGGTCTCACACGACAGATCCGAACTGTTTATTTTTTTAATCTTTCTTTTATAGACTTGAGTAAAAAATCAGCTCAAAATAATAACGACAAGTGCTTGATCCATACATGCAATTTTTGGTTCAGAAAAAAGAGACGTGTTTTTGAACAAAAAAAATTGGATATATGAATCAAGCACTTACGGATTGTTGATTTAGTTTCATGAAAAAATTGTTTCAAAAATATTGAACGGATCAGATCTGTTGTATGAGACCTATAAGTGGGTCCCACGGGCCCATTTCTACATGTGTCATGTGTGCAATCGATTCGTTTTCCATACATTAATTTTCCTAAAGAAATATATGATATTAACTTAAGGGTTGTTACACGTGTCATGTGTGCAATCGATTCGTTTTCCATACATTAATTTTTCGAGGCTTTTATTTTTTTTGGCTAGACGATAAGATGTTAGTGATTAATATATAGTTACAACGAGAATTAAGTACATTATCTCCATGAGAACTCGAACTCAAGAACTCTTCCTTACGAGGTCTACATGGTAGAAACACATAAAGATCTTCTACTTGTACTTCTTGTACTACATATAGTACCAACTCAAAAGTTGTGCACATGTGTACTTCAGCTTGTATACTACTTGTACAATCTGCATATTCCAATTTTAATTTTATATTCTAGATTTGGATCCATTCAAAGGAGAAATTATGAAATCCTCCTGGAGCTAATTTTGTTGTGATTGGTGAATCTGACTTTTCTAGATGCCGTATGGCTTGTCTAAACGAATATGTTTTTTCTGTTGACAAAAAAGAAGAAGAAGCAATGTGAGTGGGGTGAGCATTGCTCCAAGAACACTCAATAACTTCTCCATTCAAAGGGTTAACTCTAATTCTTACATGGTAGAGCATGTTAATTTTGTGTGAGTTTTTGAGATTAAGCATTCATCTTAGCGAGACGAATTTAAAAAGTAAAAAACATTATGATCGACCAAAACTCTGCACTTTTCTAACGAAAAAATTAATCCTATAAATTTGAATTTTTTTTTAATCTTTTTTTTATTATTGTTTTTATTTACTTTTTCGAAAACTTCCGTTGAGATGAATCTGAAAAAAAGAAGATAATACAATGTTTTGACCACAAAAACCAATTCAACAAAATTCGCTAACAACCGAAATAAATCACTAATTAATAAGATAAACTAAGTTAGTTGAAACTCCAACTAAGTTTTTCTTTGAATTACAAGACCTTTGCTACTAGGACAAAATGTATGAAAATCGTGGGAGAGTAAATTCCTTTGTGATTTATTTGTACCACTATACACGAAAGCTTTGGTGTGATCTATATACACATAATATTACCCCAAAAGTAAAAAAAATCTACACATAAATGACAAACAACATTGACCCAGTTGTGTTTACATGGTGAAACAACTCCCATTGCTACTTCTAACAACCACCACTTTCACCGCCGGAGCAGTTCTGGTGAACCCAACTCCCTCCCACCTCCGGTGAGCCGCCGGCCTCGGCAAGTCCTCCGGCACGATGGTTTCAAGCGAATTCACTTGCCACGGCGGGCACCCTCTCTTATCGCTCCATCTATTTCCCTTCTCGTTTGATTGAACAATTTGATGCATATTTTGATCAGCAATTGCTATGCCGCCTCCCCTGCCTATTGAATCGTCCATTTCAAGCCCAATTATGAGGCACGCCACCCCCATTACGCATTGGCTTTTCAGTGATCTCTCCTTCTTCGGCCTGAACAAAATCAATGGCATTAACTATAACTCAAACCGTTATCCCATCAATTGAAAAGTCACAACAACAACAAATCCGAACATAGATGTACCATCCGATACACGTGAATCATACAAAATAATGAGAGCTCACTTACATCAGACGGTGAGCTGAATTGATTTTTCCGAAAAGTCTAAAGGACACATATGAGCTGAATCTGTACAAAAAAATGTTTGTATGGCATTGCTTGACAACAAACTAATGGCACACGAAGTTATCTGTTCCAAAGGTTACAATAGAGAGTGCATAAAAATTAAAAACAGAGCATTGGTATTTAGTTCGTTGTGTGGCCTTAACAAAAAAAATTAGATTCTTTTTTTTGATAAAAACAATTATTTGCTAACGCTCTCTCCAATGGGGCAAATCCCATGCGTGTACAGGTCCCACCTAATATGAGAGTAGCGTCACCTCACCAATAATCATCGCATCTAAAACTTTCTGAAAAAGTAAGACATGATATGTGAAAAGATATTTTGGTGAGGTGACTTACCATGTGACTTGGGTTGTCTTGTGGGGGGATGATGGGGTGGAAAGAGGCGGTGGAGGGGAGATGTTGAGGCAACAATTGGTTGATATGCCCATTCTCTCTCTCTCTCTCCCTCCCCAGGTTGTTTCCTCTCTCTAGCTAGGAGTTGTAACTACGGACATTTTGTGCATGACACATATATAGGATAGATATTAAGTGCGCAGGTTATGAGAATATACTAGTTTGCATTTATTTTTGGGTAAATTTCACTTACACCCCCTGAGGTTTTTTTTTTCAAAATAAAAATGCCCCGTCACATATGAGAAATAACAATAAATTCCTGCAGTTTCCATGTTCATTTCAGCGACATCTCAAAACAATAACTGTTGGACCAAACACGTGATGTAATCAGCAAAAAGTGAAAAACGGAAATGATAAAAGATCTCAATTCTCAAATTTTTGGACCCAAAATTAATAAATTTATAGTTTCTTACTAAACGGTTCTTCTAATGAGTAAAAAATAAAGGACAATTAGTATTATTCATTTTGATCAAAATTGCTCTTTCACTGGGTAAAACAAAGTCATTTTGATTCAGAATAAGTGAGAATTGATCATTTTTTTTTCATTTTTATTATGAAAAATGGTGAAATATTTATCAATGGAAGTCACTTTTGGTTGATTCCATCACGCGTTGGTCGAACTGTTGTTGATTGGAGTGTCGATAACATAAAAATTGAACGCACATGGATGTATTGTCATTTCTTGTACGTCAAGGGCTCTCAATGAAATTTACCACCTTCCTTTTTTTTGTCTTGGAATAATAGTTGGTCAGTTTGGGGTTGCTAAGACTAGGACCTCAACGGTGGCACAAATTGGGCTTGTTAACACGTGGGTGGGGTTGGACCCCCCAATAGTCCAATGATCTTTTTTTTTGATCCGCATAGTCCAATGATCTTTGCTTGCCGTCTTCTAACACCTGTTCTTATGTAGATGCGTGTTATGTTGAATCTCCTTCCCACGTTAGCGGAGTCAAATCTCCGTATGGGCGGCGCTGATTAAGCATATTTTTTTTTCATAAAAATAGTACTTCTTTCGTCTCTAAATAAGTGCTCGACGCGCAAATTTAGGCCTTACAAAAAATGCATATTTTTCATTAAAAATTTTAATTCTTTTTCACAATAAAAAAGAACTCATTGTTATCTATTGATTTGTGAAATAATAATAATTTTTTTAACGTAACAAATGTATTTTTTTAAAAGGCCTAAGTTTGCGCGTCGGACACTTATTTAGGGACGGAGGGGTAGGAGAAAGCTAAAGTGTAAAGTCATGCTTTTTGAACTGAACTGAACTTTGTTTTTTTGGGTTAAAAGAAGTAAAAGACTTGTGATTTTTTAATGATAGTCATTGAGATATTATTTTTAGGGAAATGATATTGGCATTCCAAAAATTGATCCAGACACTCCAAATTCAGTATAATTCCAAAGTCATTTTCATTTATTTTTTGGAGTGCCTGCATCAATTTTTGGAGTGCTAATATCATTTCCCTATTTTTATCATCCGAACAACTTATTTTTATGATCTGAGCAATAGTATCTCTTCTGTTTGTTATTATTCGGAATAGTGGCGGAGTCAGAATTTTAACTGGGGGCTTAGTGAACATATACTCCCTCTGTTTCTATTCTTTGTCCCAATTAACACTTTTTTCCGTCCCAAAAAGATTGTTCCATATGAAAACTAAATGGGTAATAGGTAAGGAATTTCCTTTTTTACCCTTTCATTTTTTAATTAATAGTACTAAAAAGGTAAGAAAATCTAATTATTCAAGGGTAAAATGAGAAAATAAATTTTCAAAAGTACAATGATTGTGTTTCCTTAATTAGTTGGAATCCCTTAAAAAGGACTAAAGAATAGAGACGGAGTGAGTATTTTTTATCGGAACGTAGACTTATTATATCATAAGGTTTTTGCTTTTCAATTCATTACATTTGTACATTAAAATAATTCTTTAGGCTACATCAACTATCACGTGCTTGTTTTTTTATTTATAAAAGAAATTGAAAAATGAGAATGTAAAATAACTGATTTTTTTATCAAATCGAACTAAAATTATTGCGATTATAAGTAGTTATACACGAATAATTATCAATAATATTCAAAATCAGGTATATACAAAATATAAATTTTAAAACTCAGACGCTCGGGGAGTTGGGGCCGGGGCCCCCGGGCCCCACCTGATTCGGAAGATTCACAAAGACTTCTATAAAAATGGGTTTCCATCGTTTATTTTATAATAGATTAGAGAGTATATTTCTTGGATTGATTTTCCGTATATATTCATGTAAATCTTGAGTCTTCATATCTCGAGTCTTCATATGATGGAGTACAAAATTCAAGTTGGTTTGCCAGACTCATCGATTATAGTGCTACTTTAGTTGGGTTTCGATTGTTGTATCTTGGGAGATAGATGCCGAAAGAATCTACATTCATGGTAGCGGGATGAATCCGTCTTCAGAGCTTAGCGTACTAATGCTTGCCTTGACCATTTCATGTGATTTTTCAAGGTTTTATCTTTTTATAATTGTCAATTAAGTATGATTCTGTTTTATTAACATTACAATAATACAAAAAGTACACAGATTTCTAACAAGAAGATTTCACATTCTCCCAAGTCCCAATCATTTTTGAACTGTGATAGCCAAGATCTGAACTTTTGTCTCGAATCCGATCAGCCGATGCAATGATTTCTTGGGCTTTATTGCAACAACGGTGAGAGCATCTTGCAGCAACAAAATGCGGCAGAAAATGAGCTCCAACTTGATGCAGATGATGGTTAAGGATGCTATTTTTGCGGTTTTTATTTTTGTCTTCGATATGTTTTTTTGTTTGCTTAGACTTTGTGTACTTTATATCAATTGTTCTTTTTATCAATATAATTGCAGTTTCTACTTCCTAAAAAATAGAAAAAGCACAAGTTGCAAGGGTAATGTGGTAAGCGTACGTGAAAATCAATTTTCCGAGTGAAATACCAACACAAAAACAATTAGTTAAGACTTTTGCATTAGAGCACCTCCCACACACATATCAAACAAGTATACGAGCACACCCAAATCACACACCTAAACACATGAACACTCGTATAAATGTGTGAGACCGCACACGATGATGGATTGATGGTGTAGTGTGTGTGAGCCCCACACATTTACGTGAGTGCTTGTGTATTTGAGTATGTGTTTTTCGGCACTACAAGAAAAATCGCATTTTACAGCGTTTGAAAAACGCTATTAAATGATATATACAACGTTTTTGCAAACGCTGTATTAGCCGATGTTATTAAAAGTCTTAGACATAAGACAGCGTTTTTAAAACGCTATAGAATGTAAAGTTTCTACAGCGTTTTAAAAACGCTATAGAATGTAAAATTTTGTACAACGTTTTTAAAACGCTATAGAATGTAAAATTTTCTACAGCGTTTTTAAAACGCTATAGAATATAAAAATTTGTACAGCGTTTTAAAAACGCTATAGAATGTAAAGTTTCTACAACGTTTTAAGAACGCTATATTAGCCAATTTTTTGCATTTTAAAAAAAATTCTATAAATACCAATATATTAGCATTTTCATATAAAATCATGGTAATTTCATTTAAGAAACAAAAATGATTTATTTCATTTAACACCAACTATATCCAAATGTCAATATACAATAAATAATTCAACCATTGAATAAAGATTCATTACATTAGCTTGAGAAACAATATCCCAACAAAAACTACATAAAAGAGCCCAACTAATTGGACTCATTGAAAAATAACTAATGTAATTCTACTTTCCTGAAAATGTAATCATGCACTAGGCCAACCATCTCATTCCGCAGATTTTCTTTACTTGAAGCTTACTTCTTTGCCGAGCTTATACCATTTCTGCTCCCAATGCCAACCACATAAATGGGCTACTTGAAACCCTCCAAAATATGAGAAACATGCCCGTAGGTTGAAGTTGTAGCAGCAAAAATCAACCCTAAAAAGACGTAGGTTGTGTTGAATCTGAATGTTGATATTTTGCTACCCCCCGGGATTTGCTCGTACTTGACTCCTGAGAGATGGGCAAGGACGAGAGCCCAACACCCTTGTCTAGAACTTGATTGCCTCCATTTTCCTTTTCAGAAGGATGTTTTCTGCCACCACTACCATCTGAAGAGGGATACAGTGAGAAACAAAACAGCTGACATGTGCATGAGAAAACTGACAACTATGAGGAACATTGTATAGCTTGTATGTGTTAAGGCCCTTGCAAATTTATCCATAAAAAGATGTGAAAGATAGATTGCTATATAAACTTAGAAAGAGATCCCCACATATAACCGGGATTCAAGGACCATTTCCCAAACAGTAGCACCGCCATCGCCCAAACTACCAGACTGGTCTGAACATTTGAAAGCTAACACACAAAATAAGTAAGACCCGTTTGGCATTGCCAGAACGTTGGGCCCTTCAATATGCCAATCTTTCCTATAGCTTCTTTAAATATATCTGGAAGAATCTTTTCGTGAGAGTTTAAATCATGTAACTTTACTTTCAATGGTCCACCAAACAGTAAATTTAGTCTTGCAACCTTAATTCTAACCATTGATAGTTTACAAATTTATGGTAGAAAGGTAGAATCCACAAGATCAGTCAACCCCAAACACATCTTAACCCCCATTTTAGTCTAAGCACCGCTATCTTCCAGGTTGCCCAACCCCGAAATCTTCACACGATGATATTTACCTGAACTTCCTCATATATACTGTAGGACCTAGCAAGTTCTAAGTAAAAGGTATAGTGGGTAGGCAAGAACAAGAGAAATTTACTATGTCCACATATATGCAGAGCAAAAGAGGGGAGCAAGAGAGTTGTCTTACCGTAGTATTTACTAATCGATAACCAAGGTGGCAACACATTGCCCTAACTTTGGAGATTTTTCTTGAAACAAACAAGTCCGAGGTGTCCATCAAAAATTGAATTTAGAAGCTCAAAGGAGAGTGGTCGACTTGATTTCAGTTTACATGGTTTAAGTGAACACTGACTAATACTTTCTGAGCATAACATGGTTTAAGGCCCTCTTTTTGCAAGTTGTTCAGAGCTCTCCGCAGCAGCATGTTCTGTCAGCCTAAAGGTAGAGCAGAATGTAGAGCTCTCAAAAGTGTCTCAATTAAAGTTGACAGTAGCTTAAAATCGGGGGGCATGATCCGGACCTTCGTGGACACATGAATAAGATGGCACAATATTAATATGTTTTGTTTTCAAAAGCAACTAAACATAGGTCACGTTGGAGAATATTTGAGCTACAATTCCATGTTTCTGAAAACAACTGAAAGTAGAGAACATAAGAACTCAAATCTGTACCGAAAAGAATCAATCACCCTCCGCCTCCCATTACACATGATATGAACTCATATTCCAACACTCAAGGCCATATTTTAAGCAAATAAGATACAGTTTTAGCTTTAAGAACACATTTTCAGCAAGTTTCAAGACTTAATATCAAAGTAAATCCAAACCCTCTAAGTGCATAATCTGTGCAAATACTTAAATGATTATAACATGATAATTAATAAAGATTAAAACCCTAGCCTTGCAAGAATTGAAAAAAAAAAGTCATGTCAAACCTGGTGAGGACTCTTCGATCAATGACTCTCTGTCTTAACCAATGCAATATGCCAGAATATAGCCTTGATTCTTCTCCAGCAATTAGTATGGAAACAGAGGTTCGATCAGAAACAAAATATATGGTATAACAAAAATAAACAATGTTAATGCAAATAGATGCAACCGAACTATCATGTTTAGAAAGTATCATGTTTAGTTCCCAACTAGGAGGCATCGATGCGGATAGAGTCATGAAATACATATTAGAAAAAATAAGATTCTACTAGTATTAGATGTACCTACATGCTGTTGTTCCAATGTGTCTGTAAACTACCATAGAGTACCATACAAACTGATTCAAGCATTAATCAACCTATTTGAGTTTGAAATCAAGGGTTTCACTATTTTCGAAGCTTGGCTTCTGAAACTCAATCCCTATTGAGTTGATTTGAAGGCTGTTGGACCTTATTTGAGCCTATTCGCATCCTAATCTTCTTGTTTGCAGTAAGAATTTGAGTGGGTCATGCCCAAATATGTCGTCATGCTCAAAAGGAGTGTACATACACAATATATGAGCCTAAATTGCACAACCAAATACTAGTTTGTCTTAGTCATTCAAACACTTAGACCATACCTGCATGAAGTTTCCCAATGACCCTGCAATTGGTTGCAGATACATGGGACGAATAGAACATCACCAGCTATCTACAACAAACATAGAAGAATAATTACTAATAGCCAAAGAAAAATGAGAATGCTTGTAGCTGTTACTTAAGAATAAAACCAAACTAATGACTAGAGTTCAACGCCATATGCCCATGAAAGACGACGAGACTATATATCTTATTATACCTCCACTATAGTAACACGAGAAATTGAGTCCCTCGTACAGTTGCACAGCAGTGTTTGACAAGTTTTAGTTACCACGTACTCTCTCCGGAAACAAGTACTAAAAGAACTTTGAATGCAGGAAGCATATAATTCTACAGTTTAAGAAAGCTTACAAGTTTACAACCATGGCACCACCACAAAATAATCACCATTAACTTTTCCAATGACACCATCCTAATCCAGATAGTGATTGCTGCAAAACAAGTACAATATACATTAATCACTAAGCAGCAAATACTTTGTGAAAAAAATGGATAGTAGGTAGAGGGGGTCAAACTCAGTGGATGAGTAACAAGAAAAATACTTGCTATAAAAATAAAAATACCCAATATAACAGGGGAGAACATACTTATGAAAAAAACAGGGGAAAACATATATAACAGTTTGCCTCGTAAGGCACTTGAAAAATTAGTAGACCTAAGTTTCTTACTAATTAATCCAAACGTCAATCGATCAATATCCAAACTAACCCTTAAACACAAAACACTTTCTATAAAGACATCAACAAACATGAAGTCATGAAAATAGATACACTTAAAAGAATAGTCCCTGTATGAATTCCCTGGCCCACTTTGAATGGCAATTGAAAGAACAAAACATGAAGATATGTCGAGCCTTCAAAGAACAGAAAACATGTGTTGGTTAACAATCTTCAAATCATTCAAAACCTATTGCCTAATACTTGAGAAAGTTCAAATTAGTCAAATAAAAAGCTTTACTGAAACACACAAACACCAAAACAAAAATAATAGAATCAGACCAACCAACATCAAGCATCAATAGATTTACCGAAAAAAAAACATCAAGCATCAATAAGCAAATCCCGAAGAGAAAGCAAAGCCTAGATAATTGACTGAATATACGAAAACAAAATAAGTTCACTTTAGTAAGAACACTTGTTTAGGACTGCTAGTAGTGGAATTTTGCTTGCCAAAGCCAGAGATCGGTTGTGCTTGGGTGCTTTTGTGCCTGTGCAATTGAGGGATAGAGATCGAGAGGGATCCAGAGTTTGACGAACAGGAGGAAATCGAGGACTTACATTTAGCGAACAGGAGGACTTAATTTCGATCCTCCATCACAATCGATATCTAGGATTTTGGTAGCCACACTGTTGAAATCAAAACCCCAAAACAAAAATATGTATATACGTACATATATCTTGGGTCTATCGAGAGAGAGAGATACCTTGTGAAGTAGAGAGGTGAGGGTTGGGAGCCGTCGACCGTTGGTGCTACTGAAGGAGATGAACGCCATGGATACACCATGGTTCTAGGGTTTCTTTGCAGAACAAGATGGAGGGGAGAGGGAGAGGAACTGGTGAAATCGATGTGTGAGGGTTTCTCAGAGCGTTGATGAGATCGTCGAAGGGGGAGTCGGTGTGCGAATGGCACCAGTACTGAAATCTTGAAATTTTTAGCAAATCGATTTTTAGCAAATCATGAGTCGATGTCGATGTCGCTGTGCAGTTGTTGGTCGCCGGGGGTCGAAGGTCTGATGGGGAGAGAGAGAGAGAGAGAGAGAGAGAGAGAGAGAGGAGATGTGCCGTGCCTCCATCTCTGAAATTTTTTGTGAAGGGGTATGGGATTAGGGCGCAGAGGGATGGCGAGTTTTTAGTGGAACGCTGTTTTTTAGATAAGAAAACGCTATTCTAAACAAGGCGCGAGGTTTCCTTCTTTTTCTCCCGCTGAAACGCTATAAACGTACCCCTACGACAGCATTTCTAAAAAAACGCTATTAACTAATGCTATAAAAACCCATATTTGTTGTAGTGCGGGTGTGGTTCTAGACTTTTCGTATATCAAAAGTCAATGCCGTGTAATCCATCGATGATTATGTTCAATGTTCAATGTTCAACTGCCACAAATAATTAGGGAGCGACCCTAATATCGTGTGTGTATATTATTAAATTCATGGTATACGCATGCATTGCCATTTTATTTTCACCTAGTTCGATATCATTTAAATGTTTCATGATGCTCACAAGATATCCACTTTATCTGAAAACTGAGAAGCAACCAATCCATATAGACTCCACGAGACAGGGGAAGCGTAATAGTACCACATCCATTACACCGGTATTCTCTGTCAGGAAAAAAAACCCCCCCAAAAATTAGATTCCTTTCGAGGTGTACGTGATCTATGTCACATGGACTCGTGTACGAATGTCGTATGTACGTTTGAGAGTCGAATTCATCTAAGTCTCATGTCAACTACTGAGTTCGGATGTGGGTATCGGTTTTAAGTGTCAGTCTGTCAGACATTCATCTTGCTCTCATAGTCTTATGTCAAGGTGTGAACATTGGATGTGTGTAAGCGGACAAGTACCGGATTAATCAATCTAGTTCTCATGTCAAAAGCCCCATGAGAAGGCAAAAAGCACCATCAGAAAGCTCTTCCAAAAACAGTAAGTGAAAGATAGGGTGCGTCTCTTTGGTGCAAGCAAATGGAGTACCATGCGCACGACAAAAACTCTTCCTAGTTAACAAATCTCTAAACGTATTCGCCTTTTTTTTTTTCTTCTTCCTACTGTAAATGGTGTTTCATTCATGATATGAGACATTCTAGGGAAGTATGTTGGGCACGTAGCCAGTATCCTTGCACAAGGTCGACCGTCCAACTCTTGTTCTTTATACATTTAGAAGAGTCCATATAACATATTGTGATTCTTCTGTTGGGAAAGAGGAGTTGAATTGCTTGGGATTAAGTTACTGTCTTTGGAATTACGAATCCGGAGAAAAGGTTCCACAATGCATAGAAACCAGATGAGACTATAGCAGCAATGTTGTGGTTGGGAGTTGCTGCCACTGCCATCATGTTGGGGTCCACCCCTAGTGGGTGGGTTTTTATTTTGTATGTTTTTGGGGGTTATTATTGTACTTTTGCATGAGGTGTGTAACCCTAACCCTTGTGGTATAAAAGAGTAGGGATAATTTGTGGAGAGGGTATGAGAGACAAAAAAGAGGTGGAGAGTGTTTTGAGAGGTTTTTTGTAACTATTGTAGTGGAGACAATAGTGAAATTTTTCCTTCTCAATTTGTGTGTGTTTCTCTCATCACAATGGCTTGAGTGTGTGTTTATGCTTCATTGGTGAGATCTTGGGCGTGACCCAACAGTGGTATCAGAGCGGGGGTTCACCGGAAAAGTACGGTTCGGCCATTGTTAGGCTGGGAAGAGGAGGTCCGAGTCGAAAGTGGTTGGATTCAAGATCTGAGCACGGGGTTGTGTTCGTCTTGAAGAGAGGAGCAAGGTTTGGGGTAGCACGTCGTGAGAGGAGCACGGACGTGGCCGGAAATCACGTTTGAAGGGCGGCGGCAAAAGGCGAGTCGGAATCCAGGAAGACCCAGTTCGGGTGTTGCTCGAAAGTATTTTTTGAGCACGGATTTGGATTCCTCTCGTCGAGAGGAGTCCGGGGGTACCAAGATCGTCGCCGGGGGACGTCCGAGGTGGCGGCAAAAGCCGGTCAAAGTTGCGCGTGAACAGTAACTCGCGGTCAACTCTGAAGGTCAGAGAAGAAGGTCAGACGGGTCAGACGCGGGTCAAAGGGGTCAGCCGCGGGTCAAAGGGGGTTCAAAAGGTTTTTTCGCGTTTTTGGAGGCTATACAACTCCGTTTTACGTGAATAAATAGTCGATTTTGACTATTTTCAACGTTCCGGATCTATCTACGGGGTTTGTTTTGACTGGTTCGGCTCAGAAAGTGCTGTAAGTGCAATTTTCAGTGGTTTTTTGCACGTTTTTTTTACTTTTGTGGACTTTGGAGCATTGTGGGCTCATTATTTTGTTGAATCTTGCTTATTGTGGATTAAGTAAGATGTCGGATTCGAGTATGACTAGTATGGTTCACTTAACGTCTTCAAATTATGCTATTTGGAAGCCACGAATGGTGGATTTGTTGTCATGGAAGGATTTGTATGATCCGTTGGATTATTTGGGGGTTAAACCAACGGGAACAAATGCGGATGATTGGAGGAAATTAAATCGGAGGACGTTAGGTTTGATCCGGCAATTTATTTCGGAGGAGGTGTTTTACCACGTATCCGAGGAGACCGATGCCTATGTATTGTGGAAAAAATTAGAGGACATGTATCAACCGAAAACTTCTCGAAATAAGGCGTTATTGATGAGGAGGTTAGTGAATTTGAAGTTGAGGAGTGGGAAATCGGTTGCGGCACATTCTAGTGAGTTCCAAAACTTGGTTAATCAACTTGGTAGTGCGGGATTGAAGCTTGACGATGAATTGCAAGCCCTACTATTGCTTAGTTCCCTACATGAGGATTGGGATATGCTCGTGATTTCTCTTGGCAATTCGGCACCGGAGGGTAAGGTTTCAATGTCAATGGTTAAAGAGGCCTTGTTCAATGAGGAAGCACGGCGAAATGAGGGCAAATGGGAACCAAATGAGGATGGGCAAGCATTGGTCGCAAGCGGAGGAAGAGGAAAGAACCAAGGAAGAGGAAATGGGCATAAAGGTGGCGGTCAACGTGGAGGTCGAGGATACGGTGAAAGTGGACGTGGCGGCCGAGGTGGAGGTCGTGGCCACGGGGATGGCCAAGTTACTTGCTTTCATTGCCATGAGGAGGGGCATACTATACGGAATTGTCTCAAGTTTAAGGAGGCGGGGGGTCGTGGATTCACTTGCCATTATTGCAAGGAAGAGGGGCATATGATGCGGGATTGCCCCAAGCTCAAATGCCAACCGAAGGATGGTACAATGGTGGTGTATGGTTCGGATGGTGAGCTTATGGTTGCGGTGGAGGATTCTACAGATTGTGGGGAGAAGGATTGGGTACTAGACTCTGGGTGCTCATTCCATGTTTGCGGGGACAAAGAGGAGTTTTGGAGTTATGAGGCGGTCGATGGGGGAACCGTTTGGATGGCGAATGGCTCGAGGAGTCGTGTTGTGGGCAAAGGGATAGTGAGGTTCCATTTGCCAAATGGAAAGCATGTGAGGTTGACGGACGTTCGACACGTGCCGGGTGTGAGGAAGAACCTAATCTCTCTTGGGGTGCTTGATGAGAAGGGGTATAGCTTCTCGGCTAGAGATGGTGTTCTTCACGTACGCGAGGGGGAGCGCGACATACTTGAGGGGAGGATGGTTGGCGGATTGTACAAGCTTGAGGGATTTGTTGATCCTTGTGGAGCACCTCGTGTGAGGGGTGCGAGACACCCATTGGAGGGGGTGCATAGCTTGGCTTGATCGGCGATCACCCACTCGGGGTGGAGGGGGTGATTGTTGGGGTCCACCCCTAGTGGGTGGGTTTTTATTTTGTATGTTTTTGGGGGTTATTATTGTACTTTTGCATGAGGTGTGTAACCCTAACCCTTGTGGTATAAAAGAGTAGGGATAATTTGTGGAGAGGGTATGAGAGACAAAAAAGAGGTGGAGAGTGTTTTGAGAGGTTTTTTGTAACTATTGTAGTGGAGACAATAGTGAAATTTTTCCTTCTCAATTTGTGTGTGTTTCTCTCATCACAATGGCTTGAGTGTGTGTTTATGCTTCATTGGTGAGATCTTGGGCGTGACCCAACACATCATTCCATAGAAAGTGAAGTATAGCAAGGTGAAATACATGAAGTACAAAATACCACAAGAATTTGGAAACTGTCCACTCAAATCCAATCATAGCGTAAACTATGACTCCGTACGTGACAGTCTAAACAAAGATATAAGGAATCTCCATCCCAATCTGCAAAACAGGATCAGTTGTGGTGATAAAGTTGGCGATAAGTGTGGATATAAGCATTCTCTTGTTACTTAAATTCTGGAATGTAATTTTGTTGGCAATATATCTACGCTGCTCCAAATCCAGCTTGGCCCAAAAATTTGGCAATCTACCATGAGATGGTATAACTCCTTAGGAGGCAGTGAGTTTTGCCTAGCGAAGTTGGAGATGCTCAGGGCGTGTCAGGGATGGTGAGCTGCTCCAAGTATGTCTAATGATTCGCGCCTAATCTGAAACCTCCTACAGGTTAATGCGCGTGCAATAACAAAGGAGAAAAGCTACACTACTAGTTCTATTTGCCTCAATAATTAAGGGAAATGATTTTGCCACACCCTTTTTTGTTAATGCCACACCCTACAAGTGTATTTTTGCACCAAAAAATACACTTGCAGGGTGTGACATTAACAAATAAGAGTGTGGCAAAATCACTAGCCATAATTAAAGAGGACTTTTCTAATTCTACATGAAAATTGAACCAGCAAGTGCGAGAAAAGAAAAGAACTTGCATTGAAATGAAATACATGGTGGAAGAAAGTGTTCACTGCCAGGAAAACTTATAGCTAAATAGCGTAGCGAAGATAGTCTACAGTGACATAATCAAAACTTGTCACATCGTCTTTTTAAATTACAAAAAACTAAAAACTGTGAACATAGAAAATAATTTTTCTAAAAATAATTTTCACAACTAATAAAAACAATTTATTAGAAATAGAAAATAATCTTTGAATATTTTTTTGGAAAAAATAATTTTTAAATTTTTTTTTTAAAAACAGTTTTTGTGTGTTGGCATGAGATTAGCCTTGGCCTTGATTAACTTGTGGAGAAATTAGTGAATCAAGCTAGCAATCCGGATAAAAAAAAAAAGCTAGCAATCGGTTGCCGCTAATTGTGTCGGAGAGAATATGCACACAGTAAACAGAGCAATGGGGAAAAAACACTCCATTGAGATTTTTCATTCATACTTTTCTAGAGAATTCTACAAGGCTTATAACCGTGGGCCTATCTTTACACAAATGCCCAACTACAAAATAACCTAAACTTGACCCAAATTACACACTTACATTTTATGGCCCACTTGCAAACATAGTAATTTTAGCCCAAACACAAAATACAACATGACCTAAAATATTAAGAGTTGTTTGGACAGCATATTATACCAACATTGTGTAGCTACAATTTTTGAAAAAAATGGTTTTAATATAAGAAAAGGTTTTTTTTTTTATAAAAAAAAAACAGTTTTTGTATAAAATCTGTTTTTGAAAAAAAGTTAAGAAAACAACTTTTGGGGAAAAAATTATTTTTATTTAAAAAATAGTTTGTAGTAAATTATTTCTTTTTGAAAACATTGTTGAGAGAGAGAGAGAGAGAGAGAGAGGGTTTTTGTGTAATGATTGGTGTATTTGATTGAGTATTGTTTATTTGTTTCGTCCTTGATCCCTTTCATCTTTGTATCTCTTTTTCAAAGATTAATAGATTTCTTTTGCCTAGCAAAAAAAAAAAATATTTACGAAATATTGTGTAAATTGTTTTGAAGTTTCCAAAATTTCCAGAAATACTCATGCGTTAAAACCAAAATTTGATCGACAAAAATATGTACTCCCTCCGTCCCATATTGTTGGTCCTGTTTTACTTTTTGTGTTACTCATACAATTGTCTATATCTCACAATCTATAATACTTTTTATGATTTCAAAAATTTTGTTTAGTAAAATTATTTGAATCTATCAAACAAGATCCATATTTGATATAAAAAATATTATAAATTAAAATATATAGCCAATTTTTTTTAGAGGCCCCAAATAGTAAACATGACCAAGAATATGGGTCGGAAGGAGTAAATTAATCAGGGACAGAGCCAGGAATTTTACCACGCAGGGGCGACCATGCAAGTGAGAAAAAAATATAAATACACATGCATAATCACGTAAATGCATTAAAACTCAAAATAACGTAAATACATAAATCATTTAACTAATGGGATTGATCTTGATGTATGTGTCTTGTTTTTCTTTATTGTTCATCTTCTTCTTTTTTCATTTATCACAATTGGACGAATTCAGTACATGGGCTTTCATGTTACTTGATTTTACCACAAAGAATTAGTAGAAGTCTAGAACAACAATTGGGAAAAAACATACCTACAACTTAAAATTACTTAGGGTTTCCAAAATCTCTTCTCCTCCGTCGCTATTTTCTTGAAATTGCCTTTGAAGTATTTAACAATTGGGGATGTTTGTGAGGGGGGGGGGGGGGGGGGGGGGGGGGGGGGGGTGTACCATTGAGATTTTAGGACAAAAAAAAATAAAACTGTAAAACACTAAATCCATCCAACGAAAAGTGGAAGTTTATTACTTGAATATTCACAATATTAACCCTCTAGTTTTATGTTTTGTTATATTTTAGCTCTTAGCCTTTAGTAATTAATGTTGGTATCCTCGTATTTCAAAGGTTACTATTATATATATATATATTTTTAAATCCATAGGATTTTTTTTTTACATATAATAGTACTATTTCTTTTTCTTCTTGCAGGGACGACCGCCTCTACTGGCCCCTTCCTGACTCCATCCCTGATATTAATAACATGCAGTATAACACGATAAGGGTAGGTCGAGAAATGAAAGAGTGAAAAGAAAAACACATCCAAGCTTCATGCATGAGTCATGAGTGACATCAGGCGAAGTGTTAAAAGAGTTGAGGTGGCAAGTGGCAACCCCTCCCGACGTCCCTGTCTCGTAGGAAATGGAAACTGAAGAGGATCTAGTGTATTTTGGTTAACCAACTACTTGTGTTAGGTTCTAGCTAGGAAGAAAAAAGAAAGGTGCAAAAAGTCCCTTGACTCCCTTTGGAGTCCTTCTGATTCTCACTAATTCAACTACCAACAGGCTTGTAATTTAATGACACTTCTTCACCTCTTTCACATAGAAGATGAGGGTTCGATTCTCACCATGAGTGTGAGTGCTTAGTATAGTGGTTGACGCCTTCTGAACTTGCCCCACCCATGCCATATAATTGCTGCTTAGCGGTACCTTTTTTTAATTCTCTTAAGAATAGGCTAGACATCTACCGACTAAAAAAAAAAAAACCCTACAAAAAGCTTTGGTTTTGAATGCATTTTTGTGGTTGAATAGAAAACAATGGGAACTAGAATGCCGTATGGGGGATATACTTCATCTTAGGTTCAGCTAATTAATGTTATCTTACTATTTTTTATGATAATTAATGACATGAAATATTCTTGCGCTTTCCGAGAAGGGAATTGATTTATACACTCCATTTTTTGATAACCACACTCCCTTTTTTGGATTTTAGTGTTGAAAATGTATGTATTTTTTTGCTAAAAATCAAATAGGGGAGTGTGAATATCAAAAAAGGGAGTGTAGAAATCAATTCCCTTCCGAGAAAGCAGAAAGTAGGTGAGAAAAATCTCACTTGTGTTTGCCTTTTCGTGTGCATTTTCCAAAGTTATGGTTCAAAGTTTTCCCATCTTGTACAACGTTTCGTGTGCTTTTTTCTTACATATACACACAGTGTGAAATTCAAGCATGAAGTATAAGGAAAAATGTTCTACGAGAAAAATATAGCCACTTTCGATTCATAATACTGGAGAAAACATGCATACACACATAAACGACAGTAATTGTTTTGCACTATATAGGCCAAGTTTTATTTTATTTTTTTAAAGTTTGGAGTGGCATATAGCACATTATCGATTTTTAATGTACATCTATCCATATTCTATAGATAGGGTGATTCTGCGAAGTTTGGGAGAGGCGGCCCGGGCCTCCTCACCCATACACTTCCCTTCGTCCTTGCAGACAACATTACTTTGCATAAGAGCATCTCCAACCAAGCTCCAATTTTTTTTGAATAAAGACAAAAAAATTGGCTTATTTTTGTCTTTATTCAAAAAAATTAGGTTTTGATCGTAATTTTTTACCTTTTAGATTCCTTTTGTCATGACGATGCAATAATCCCAAAAAAATTGACGATAAACGAACAAATACGAATTTTTTTTAAATAAGGACAAAAAAATAAGCCAGTTAGCTTATTTAGCCGAACGGGACCTAAATTGATGTTGGGTGTTTGGCCCATAAAATGCAAAATTCATCCATTTGGTTTGGTATACCCTTCGGCCTTTGCATTCACAAGTTTTGGATCAGTTGAACAAAACCAGAGCTTAGCAATAACCCGCCCAACCACATCTCAACAAACAGATCTCCATCTCCTAGCGTTTCCCAATTCTCTCTCAAGTCTCTAACCTATAAATATCCACAAAAGCATGTTACTATTTTCTTCATCTCTTCCTTACATTTCAGGCCAATCTCAATTTCCTAAAATACCCTCCACTCCTTTTGGCATATACTACAATGGCTGCTCTCAAACCTTGTTTGGCACTAGCTCTCCTGGTTGCTCTAATCTCATTCTCCACCACACCGACGAGCACGGCGGCGGCTCGCCACCTGCTCCAAAACATCCAAAACATACCTTCGCTCCAAAACATACCTTCGAATATTCCATTCAATATACCTTCGTTTCCCAATATCCCAATCACTCAGATTCCGTCGATATCGTCTCTGCCAATTCCGACGACGTTGCCAAACATGCCTTCGATCCCAACAACAATTCCTGCAAATCTTCCATTTACCATTCCCACCTCAATTCCTACAACACTTCCCACCACAATTCCTACAGCAATTCCCACCACAATTCCTACAACACTTCCCACCACAATTCCTACAGCAATTCCCACCACAATTCCAACATCCGTAGCCCCACCTCCATCTGATTAGACGGCCCTCCGTAAGTCCGTATGGTCACATTCCATGATTTCCATCCATCTATATCTATGGTTTTTGGCCAGCTTTAGTATCGATCGCCTTGTACGTCGTGCTTTAAGAGTTGTACTGTTTTATTGTTTTTTTTTCTTCTTCTTCTTAGTGGATGTTTAAAGTATGGTTCGGATTATTTAAATAGCGGTTTATAAAATAAAAGCATGGTTGGGATAATTTAAACATGTAAGAGTCATGATATCGCGCGAACACAAAACATTAACATGGGATACATTTCTCATGTAAATTCGTCTCCTCAAGCTGATAAGACTCATTCTTGTCGGACCGTTTTTCCACCATCTCTTCTAAAACCAATTGGTGGTAGGAAGGATTTCAATTAAGTCTTTTATGGCATTCGATATCGCACCCGCAAGTCTGTTTGTAGAGCGGTCATAGGGAGTGACATTGTGTAACCAAATCTATAGGGGCACTCCGAGCCCAACAATTCCTTCTGCGTTTGCATGATCTTTTTCATTCTGTGAATGTACCACCCCGTAAAGTGCATACTTCCCCGGAGTCTCTTATAAGTGAAACTGCTCATGTTCGTTCTTTCTTTCTTTCTTTTTCTTTCTTATAAGTGAAACTGTTGGAAAACAATCATCGCAAACTAAGAAGAAGAAAAAGGACATCAACAAAGAACCAAGGGCCCGATTGGATGGTGTATTCGGTGGGTGTATTACACAATACACCCGGATAAGGGATTAATACACCGTTTGGCAACCATTTTTTCCCCTGTATTCATTAATCCCCGTATTAGCTAATACACTGGGAACAACCATAAATTATTGCTACCCTGAAGGGTAGCAATAGCTAATCCGGGTGTATAAGCCTTGTTTTTGACCAAAACACCCCTCCTCATCCCCCTCCCCCAACGGCTCTCTCTCTCTGTCTCTGCTAACAGAGATAGTGAAGAAGAAGAAGAACAGGCCACCACCATCACAAAACACACACACAAAATATGTATGTATATGTAGAGACGAGAGAAAGACGTACCTGGGTTCCGTACATATCGGAGGGAGAGACGATCGGAGAGACGAAGAGAGAGACGATCGGAGAGACGATCGGAGGGACAGAGAGAGACGATCGGAGAGCGAGGATCAGTGGCTGCCGCTGCCGCTACCGCCGCTCTGCTTCTTTTTTCTTCTTCGCTTCCGTCTGTTTCTCTCTCTCTCTCTCTCTCTCTCTTGTAAACGATAAGAACGAGGGGAAACAAGAAAAAATGATTTGGTGTATTTGGAACACAGTAAAATAAAAATGAATGGCTGGGACAAATTGAAAAAGTTTTTTAAACTAAATAACATTCTAAGTTTTTTTTATAATGAGTAAATAAAATTTATATTTTAAAAAATTGTTATATTATTTAATTTATTGGTATAGTAAATTATTATAACTTAGAATTATCAGAAAAGTCATTTAATATTTTAAGTTTTGTAATTGTATAATTAATGTTAGGCATAATAAAATTTGGGACTGCACAAGGGCAAAAGAGTCATTCCACAGTTTTTTACATCATACACCCTTCCTTCTAATACATCATCCAAACCATCTACTTTTTAATATACCCTCTATAAATGTCACATCAATGTGGGTCCTTCCTTCTTAACTAATACCCCTTACTATCTTATCCCCCCTTCATAAATAATACACCCAAAACTTATACCGCATCCAATCGGCCCCCAAAAGTCTAGATCGATCTACCCGAGCTACAAGAAAAAAGTCGTCAAAAGTGAAGTCGCACCCGGTGCCAGAAACAGTCATTCTCTCTTATGAAAGGGACTTGAAAATCAAATCTGTATCAAGCTGAAGCTCATTTAGATCACTACTAATCGTTGCCGATGCTGTAAATCAGTGGTGGATAATTCACAAATAAAGAGGGGATCATAGGCTTTCGCTCCTTAGGGAGAGAATCGCTAGCTAGTACCTCACAACCATCAAGAGGAGTGGGGGGAAGGGCCACACTGGGGAGGGGAATGGAGAAGAGGGGGTGGCTGAAGCCCATAGAGAGAGAAAAGGATTTTCTCTCTCCAGAAGGTGTGATACTCCCTTTTTGTTTTTGGGTTGAGGTAATACAGGGTGTTCAGGTCAGCTTGCACGTACCTTGGACTAATTCTTAAAGTTTCTCTCACGGCTTCTTCACACGCGGTGGTGAGGTAGCTCTAAGAATTGTTGATAAGAAAAATCGAACCTGAGATTTTAGGTGATAGCAAACCCCTAAGACTCAGGTCAAGACTAGCACGCTAATTCCTTGAGTTGTGATACTCCATTTTCAATTAATTAATAACTGTACCTTTTAAAACTATTTTAACGCCCTTTTGTTTTATGAGCATCGGGTTTTAGACTATATACAAACGAATGCTTGGTTAAAATCCACGATGTGGAATAAACATCATGTGGGACACTATATTGCTAATCAAACTCTATATTCTAGTTCAATTAAAGACGTCCACTCAATGATATGCATGGGTGTAACGCTCCGAAAATTTGGAGACATTAAAATAAATTGAAAAGAGATTTCCAATTAGTTTTCCATTTCGAAGCATTTAAAATTTCAAAAATCTTGTCAAATCCAATCAAATCACAACGTATCAACCTTAAAGTATTTGAATAAGGACAAAAAAAACCATTTTGCTTACCAAACCACCCTTTATTTGTTCATTTCACAAATCCCAAGAAATTTCTTGAGATTTTCCACTCGTACTGCTCACAATTCTATCTTATATTGTAAATGGCATGACTGTTAAAATAACATCTGGATACATGTATCTATATGAACACACACATAGATATGTGTACTAGGTGTTCTTATTTATTTATTTATTTATGCATATGAGTATAAGTATAACCCTTATCCTCACTAACAGTATTCTTATATAGAGCTCTGTCTTTAAGGGAGTCAAATGCGTACATATTGTTACACGCGTTACCAATCTATCACCTTGTATCATGGACTTAAACAATATTTCGTGATTTACCTATTCCCATCAAAATAGTCGGGTTAAATTGAAGGAGAAGAGCATCTTCACACAACTTGACAACCTCATCCTCTGGTAGCGTAACCATAGCCACCCTGCTGAATCCACCCTCCCCCGGTGGCGACGGAAGGATTAGTACTTGCCCTTCTCCCAACACAGGCTCAATGTAACAAGAAACTCGAATCGGATCATAACAATCTTCAAATATGGTTGAATTTGACACCACGTTATCCAATTTACCACAAATTAGGTCTCGACCGCTAATTGTGGATATTGAATAGGATTCAAAATTTTCACCTTCCAACCACTCAATCAAATCGAGTATCCTTTTATTTTCCATCTTCTTCACTGCTTCCCCAATAGCAGAAGTGGCTTCTGATAATCCATTTTGATCTCCCAAACATTCCCACGCAGGAACTTCATGGTATGCCATGCAATTTCCAAAGAAACCTTTGTCCAAACCAAGGGTTTCCCTCATATCCACACTTACAGACATGTTTGTTAGAGTACCATTTCCTTCTCCTTTTATTTTGCTCACACAAACCCAAAATAGCCCAGCTAGGGCTTCAAAGGGCGTCAGGGATGAATTATCGGGTGCACCTACGGTTTTAGCCATGGCTATACAGGATTGCACCATTTCATCGGTAAACCCGAATGTAACAGTTGCATGTTGCTTGGCCATGTCAGGAGTTGGATTTTGTATTGATGTTTTGTAACGGTCGATTAAGGCGGTGTAAGTTTGGTCGTTGGTATTTTTGTTGCCAGGTTTTGGCAGTGGCAGTGGCTGGAAGAGAGGAGGAGTGAGCATTTTGCCGCCAAGGGTTATGTCGGCCCATGCCTTGATGAACATGGCAGCAGAAGGGGGATCAACTAGGAGGTGGGTGCAGCTCAGGCCGATTGCTAGACCACCTTCTTCAAATTCAGTGAGCTGCAATTGGATTAATAAATAATAAAATTCCCAATGGAAAGAGAAAATGAGACAAATTAAAAATCTTACATTTGTCAAATCAAGCAGATCAACAATACAAAAATTATGGTGATGAAGAGAATCCTGAATCTAAATTTTTTCAAATTCAGAGCTCCGACTTCAGAACTGAAATTGTTGAAATCCTAGTCGGTCGCGCAAACCTAAAGAATTTTTTATCGTACCAACTTGAAAATGAAAATGAATGTAAAAACCAAGAAGATATGAACGTCCATATTCAGCCCAAGGATTTTTGGCCATTTTTTTCAACAATACCCCAGTCATTAAGATTCTCCATTTCTAATAAATTTTTATGTTCTAAATCCTCCCACTTGCAAAATTTCCCCACTTCAAAAATCTCTCACTTTGATTATAATAGTCCCACAACTTATTGTAAAAACATCACACAGGGCAAAAGTGAGACTCTGAGGCGGCTCCACCCTTAGGATTGAGTGGTCAAGTGAACACCCTACAATTTTATTTGTTTGAATTTTATTTTAGGCTTTATTGGAACACTCAACCATGGATTATGAACATCCATCAACTCAAATAATTTGTAATTGAACACTTCATACATTAGCCTAAACAGAGTACATATTCCTAATGTCAAAAATATAAATAAAAAAAAATAGAGAGAGAAAGTATGGCCAATTGGTAGCATGATATAGTCATGCTCTGGCTTCTTTCTGAACGCCACTCTACTCCACATCACCAAAAAGAAGAGAATATATCCTTCAATATTCATGCGAACCTATTCGCCACATTTTTCTCTAAAATTCATGGATTTATATGCATCTATTTAATCTTACTTAATTTGATCAAAATGGGAAATTTTAATTGTCAAGAAAAATGGACAAATCTTATGTATTTTCACGCACGTTTTCTATCGCACTATTCGTACAACTATATAAAATTTTGTGTATATTCTGTTGACTAATAGAGGTAATGAAGTTAAAGTAATTCGTGAACACCCTTTCAAAAATTTCTAGAGCCGCCACTTAGCAAAACAATCAATACAGCCCCAAAAGGACTTACATGCATGTCCATGAAAAAGTACTGGATCGAAATTTTTTTCACACTTCCACTACCACTGTAAAACTATCATACTTTAACACACGTTCGTGAAAAATTAGACAGCTAATAAGACCACAAAACAGAACTTACAGATATTGCAGTTGAAAATGGGAAAAAGAGTGAAAATTTCTGCCAACAAATTAATCGTTAATTATTTGGAACAGAAATTAATTTACCTGAACATAAAAAGTAGACCAAAAATAGGGCTTGTGATACATATCCTCCCAATGGACAAGCAAAACCTCTTTCTCCCTATCCGTGCGCCTTAACCACCCCTCCACGCTCCCCTTCGCCCGCGCCTCCACCAGTCTCACTCCTGCGTCGTTGCACTTGATCATCCACTGCCCTTCATCGTTCTTCAGTAGCCGGCCCGTCACCATAGGAAACCCGTTAAGCATTTCGGATATGGACTCTCTCAGCTTCTTGGTTACTGCCCCGACTGCCCAACCCGGAGGGGTCTTGTAATAGTACACCATTCGGATCCGGTTGGGTTCCATGACCCGGTCCAGAGCCGATAGGTGGTGGAATTTCCCGGGCTGGACTGGCTTGGTGCTGACCACGGTCCGTTTGCATAAGATTGTGATTTGATCCGACATGACTGGATTTTGGGACTAAACCCAATTTCCTACTTGCTTGGTGATCTAAGTTTAATGTATGCAGGTGCAATATTTGTATTTACAAAGGTCATTTTATTTTTGGAAATTGGCTTGAATGTGGTCAGGTTTTCATGTCTTAACAGAAAAAACAAACCCTTGTTTAGTGGGGAAATGAAGTTTTCATGATTCATATGAGACGGTTCTTTTATACTCCCTCCGTCACAAAATAAATTTCTGGTCCACAAAACGAGAACTTCAAAATAATACATTTTCTTTAAGAAAAGTTTGCATTTATCTTGAAAAAATTGTATTATTTTTTGTTCTAGTTTTGCGGACCCAACATTTTTTTATGGGACAGAGATAGTACTAAGCCCAAGGCTAGTTGGGCCAAAGTTCAGATAAATACATTGGCCGGAGAGTTTTAGAGATCATTTGATGTATTTGGGCTTGAAAATTTTCCTCTGTTTATGAGCAGGTTTTTTCATCTTTGATATTTGTCAAATTTACCACTTATAAGATAAATGGAAGAGAATATATTTGCTTTGAGAAATTAATAAATGCTTATGCAAATTTGGACATTATGCATTGGAGAGTTTCAATTGGTAATAAGAGGTGGCTGTTTTTTTCATTAAATATCTCACTTTGCAAGTGTAGTGGAAGCCAATTTATAGAGGTGGCTGTTGTAATACTTGAAATTAAAAGTTGAGAATGAAATGATATACAAAATGTATTGAAGTGATTAAATAAAGAATAAGAAGCCAATTTATAGAATTAATTCAAAAATTGGAAAAAAAAAAAAGAGAGTATTCAGTGGGGGCACAAGCCCCCACTCGTCCTCATCAAGTGACTCTGCCACTAGCCGAAAGAGAATCAATAAGTTATCTCTCTTGTTTTTTCCCATATATCAAGGTGTACAGAACCATTTATGTGGCCCTTGGCGAGCCCCCACTCGTCCTCATCAAGTGGCTCTGTCACTGGCCGATAGGGAATCAATAAGTTATCTCTCTTGTTTTTTCCCATATTGTGTACGGAACCATTTATGTGGCCCTCGGCTTATTTTTGTATGACCAAGCTTGCTTTCTACTAGCTAGGATGTCATGAACAGAGTCTTGTGCAAATAGGACCTACTAGAGTACATACAATATTAAACAATAAGACTTTCAAATAAAAGCAAAAACGGAGTATTTAAATTGTTGGAAACATATTATTATGTTTTCCTAAACATTCTTTAAGTTTAGGAAAATAATAGAGTACATACAATATTTTTTTGAACGGAGTATTTCTGTTCATATAGGTATTCACAATTTGAAGCATAAATTCAAAATTTCATGAACTGACCATTTGGTAGATAGTCATTTTCAAAATAATGTTAGGTTCTGCTAATGTCGTAAAGGGAACAACTATGCTACTACCACACGGATCCGGGGTTGGTGTTGTGCAACGTGCTGCACGGCTCGGATGCCGTTCGTTCGACAATTCAACGGTTCAAATCTCATCTCAGCAATGAACGGCTCAGATACAACATAGGTGGAGATGAGATTTGAACTGTTGGATTGCAACATCTAAGCTGCCCAGTACTATGCTGTGCAGCTGCTGCACAGCATCAACCCCCAATCCTACCACACACACAATCACACAAACTCTCTCACATCAAACATAGGACCCACACAACACACTGAATATGTGGGCCCCATATTTAATGTGAGAATTTGCGTAATTGTGTGTGATTAAGATTGAAAGAGCTCCTTGTCAAAAAAAAAAAAAAAAAAAGATTGAAAGAGCTCTACTCCTAGTACTAGTAGAGGCCTACTACCCGCACAGCCAACCATAAGAGATAACGCGACAACCATGCCATGCATCTTGCCTGATAGTATTTCTCAATTTGTTGTTTCGCAATTCTTCTAAAACTAATGGCAACTCCAAACGAACATCCTGAAATTGAATTAGCCCCCGCAGCCCCTCGAACAACCCCAAATAGACTGCGTGAAATTGCAACCCCAGCCCCTCAAACAATCCCAAACGCAGGGGATGAACTCAGCTGGAAGAAGTTGTCGGAATACACAACAATTGTTCAGAATCTGAGCGGCCGAATCAGTAGTCTCCAAAAGTCGGCGTTCACCCTCGCAAATTATTATTTCGTCTCGCAGGCAGTCGTCTTCACGGCACTCTCCAGCAACTCCTCTCTGGTGTGCCGCGACGTCTGGTTCCCCTTGTTCCTCTCCCTGTTACCCGGCGCTCTCAACTTGTTTGCGTTCTTCAAGATAGGACAAGAGTACATAGAAACCATGATTTCACAGAAGGAATACAAAAAATTGAGGAGAGATCACGAGGTTCGCATGTCGGGACAAACTCCGACACAAGTACTGGGTGATGAAAACACCAAGATTGTGGAGAAGAAAGAAAAAGAAAGGCTTACCGGAATTTTATATCGCTGCATGTGTGCTTTTGGTTTCTTGGCTGTTGTCGTAGCTGTTGGTAGTTTGTGGATGCTTTGCGGGAAGAGTATTATTGTCAAGCACAATTCGAAATGTGTGAAAGTATGCATGTGACAGTGCATAAGAATCTGCCCCAATTCTTAATTACTCCATCCGTTCCATATTGAGAGTCTTACTCTCTCTCTCTCTTGCCATTTTTCAAATAAAAAAATCAACTACTTTTGTGTATAATTTTTTGAATTTTTTGTAAAGATCTCGATTAGTACTTTAATTTGGTATGAAAAAAAATTTAAAAATTATACACGGAAGTAGCTGATTTTTTGATTTGAAAAATGACACGATTTTTCGTGGTGGACTCTTAATATGGAACGGATCGGAGGAGGGAGTATAGTACTACTTTTATTTGATGGTTCAAGGAATTGGAATGCTACAATTACGTTGGCAATACTGCAATTGCTGGAATAGGGATGTTATTTTGCAGTTTCGGATGTGCCATTTTGTTGTTGTTGTGTATCAGTCTGCTAGTTAGTTCCTAGCTAGACGCTCCGTCTCGTACATTTGTGTCACTTTTCTTGTATTAGCTTTTAGTGTAGTGTGGTTGGCTTCTCTATCACCAACTCTTCTTGTTCGGGCCTAATGTGCCAATCTAGTCGGGATATTGGTTTTTGCCTATGATGTTGTTTTCCTTAATTGTTTCCTTTATTCTTTGTAAACTTCAGATTAATAAAATTCTTTCTTTAGCAGTTCAAAATAAAAATGTACCCTTTCTGTCCCAAAATTTTGTTCCATTTTTTCGTTTTTGGATGTCCCATAATACTTGTTCATTTTGTCTCTTGTGAAGGTGAAAAAATTAAATTGTTTCCTTTTTTTGCTTTTCATCTCCATCTTCAAATTCAAACAAAGCAATGGAAGAAAGATAAAATTTTGTCATCAAAGGCTTTAAGTTCAAGGTCAAGGTCAACTCAGGAACAAAGATAAAATTTTGGAAGCATAAATGGTTGGGTTATAAGACTCTAATAGCTGTTTTCCCAAGGATTTTTAGGTTGTCTACCGAAAAAGAAGCAATGGTAGCTGACATGGTGGATGATCAGAATCAAGATAACAGGAAGTTCCAATTCAGGAGAGTTTTGTATGACTGGGAAAGAGATCAACTTCAGAATCTAGTGCACTTGATGAGTGCAGTGCAGTTGCATGAATCTCGATCAGGAGGACTGCCTTCAGTGGAGGTGGAGCAAAGATCTCATTTTTTCAGTCAAGTCTGCTTATACTAAATGGGAAGAATATAGATTGATATGTAGAAGACAAAGAGCTCTTTACTGTTTGGAAAAACATTTGCCCTTCGAAAGTAGATCTCTTTGTTTGGATGGCCATTCAGAATTGTATATCAGCTAAATCAGTTCTAGTGAAAGAGGCATCTTGGACAATAGCCATAATATATATATGTCCATTATGCAATATTGAGGAAGAATCTCCTGATCATCTTCTCCTTTTGTGTAATGTGGCTAGGAAGGTGTGGGATGAAATCTTTGTATGGTGGCAGATGACTTGGAATTGCCCAACAACTTTTAAGGCTTTGTTCCTGTCTTGGGATAGTATTAGGTTCAAAAATCTTGAAAGAATCTGATGGCAAGCTACTTCTTATGTTGTGGTGTGGTCAATTTGGTTGTGCAAGAATGATACTGTATTTAATAATAAACTTTGGGAGGTGGCAGATATTTCACACCTGGTGAAAACGAGAGTGGCTTTTTGGGTTAAAGTGAGGTGCAACATTCAAGTGTATTTTGTGGAGGATTTCAAAAGTAACCTGAGTGGGATTAGGAGAGTCAATCTTTGATCTTGTTTTTGGGGGTTAGGGCTGTTCGGGGGTGGGTCTGGTGATCAGCTTTTGGTTTGGGTATGACCTAGGGCTTTTGGGGTGTTTTTTGCTTCTTCTTGTTTTTGGTCTTGAGGGGTTGGGTCTGGTGATCATTGTTTAATTTTTTTGTGTGGTCCTTTTGGGTGTCTTCAGTTTGGGTTGTTTTGGGTCTGGGTTTGTGTCTTCGAGTGGTTGGGTGAGTATTGAGTCTTTTGGGTTTCAGTTTTTCTTTGGTTGTCTTCCTTGTTTGAGTCTCTTGTTGGTATTAGTGTTGTGAGTCCTGGTCCCTTGCTGCCTATTTGCGCTATTCTCTTTCAACTCCAGTTTTTTGGAGGGCTAAGAGTTGCTTCTGGATTTCTGGATATCTGTTGGTACCCTTGATGCTGCTCCTGATGTGGCTGAATGACTTGTTCAATTCTCTACTCTTGCAACTCCAACGGTTGGAGGGCTAAGAGTCTTCTGGATTCTTTGGGCTACATCCTGATACAGGGAGGCGTGTTGAAAAGGAAGAACGCGGACAATCACAAACAAATATGAACTAGAGGTACTCACTCTACGAACACACAATAATGAGAAATAATCTCAATTTTCATTAATTCAATCATAAACAACTCTTAACCCGAAGGCTTACAATTTATTATATAGGAAAAAAACCCTAACCCTAATTGATTAGTTCGAAAAGGAAACAGAATCAATTAATTAACAAAAATTACCAAAAACTAAAAATTCTACTTTGACTAGGAAATCAAATACTAGAAAGAAATATAAGGTTGCCAAAACAAGAGACAACTAAAACAGAATTTTCTAACAAAATAATAAACTCAAAATAATGCGTAATTAATTTATATTCTTCATATTTCTGTTCTGCATCATTCTCCCCGTCTTGAAGTAACTTGTCCTCGAGTTTATATAGTTGAGTATGCCGAACCTTGTCTGCATCAAGCTTGTATTTCAAATTGATTTTTGCAAACCTAACTTGTAAAAAAGAGTCTTGATAATTTGACGGAATGATTTCCCTTAACAAAACAAATTCACCTTCCTCCCAGATCGGAACACAATGACGCTTGCATGTAGTGTATTCAATAAACTCCCAAAACGGATCAATAAATTCAGTTTCCAACAACACCAACTTTTTAACTTCTTCTTTTTGCAATATTTTCTGATTTTCTTTTTTTGGAATTTTCTCCACTGGTTTTTCGTCAAAAACTGGTGGCTTATTCCAATCCACTACTGGATCTAGAATAATATTTGATGTGAATGGCCACTCAATGGTAGCTTCATCCACTTTTGTCCTCCCCCTCGACTGATGGTTACCAGCCAAAGATTTGGTGATAGAAATATCATCCGACACCTCCTCCTCTTTCGGAAACCGAGGTTGAATCGGACGACGGCGAAGCAGGTTTCCCCCAACAGACAAGGCAACAATCTGATCGGCCAGCACACCAAACGCCTCCTCCATCCACTGCTCAAGTTGTTGAAACCTCTCCTCCATTCGTACTTTTCGTGCAGCTTTACTTCGTTCATACACATCTTCAGCAGCAGCATAACGACCATAACGAACTCCTTGTCGCACCATGATCCGAAATCGAGCGCAGGCTCTGATACCAACTGATGCAGGAAGGCGTGTTGAAAAATAAGAACGCGCAACAAGGATAATCACGAATAAGTATGAACTAGAAATACTCTCTCTACGAACAAACGATATTGAGAAACTTCTCAAATTTTCATTAATAATTCATAAAACAACTCTTTAGCTCTAAGGCTTACAACCTTATTTATACTAATAGAATTCATAAACCTAGCTTTCTTAAAATCTAAAAAGGAAAATAAACATAAGTGTAGACACCCCAATTTGGCCTAACGATTATTTCAAGTCCCACCTTGGGACAATCCCGATGATGAAGTGGATATAATGATTGATGATTGCTTCTTTGAGGACCTTAGGACTTTCGGTGAGAACTTTGACCACTTAGAGGACCCAATTCAAAGCCATACAGCCTTTCAGACAGAAATACAGAAGCCTAGGAGAATCCATCTGACGGCCGTGATATCGATCTAACGGCCATAACATCAATCCCTCACCCGAGCAACCTGTTGCCAGCAAAATCTCCCTGAGAGATCAATTCCTCGGCCGCAAGATCTATCCTTCGGCCGAGACATCCATTCTTCGGCCGTGTGATCTATTGCTCGGCCGCCAGATCGACCTTTTTCCAGACTCTGGAACGTTCTGTCAGACGTTTGGTTTGATCCAACTACACTACCTTTCCGATGCGTTCGGTGATCCGCACCCAAGATTGTATAATCTTGGGGGCTTTTAGCTTGTTATTTGTAGCGTTTCATTCCCTTTTATCCATTTTTATCTGATATTACTCGTAAGGTGTGTTTTTAGTGTTTTCAGGTAATAAGTGCTAATAAGGCGGTTTTGAACGCCAATGAATGCTCCGGATGCAACCAAGTGCTCAAGGCCATGTGCCACCATGTTGTGGTGCCCGAGGAGTCATGAAGAGGTGGTTTGGAGGTTGCTCGGGTCGCCCAAGGGTCAAGGGAATCGAAGGAGAAGTGTGGATTTTACCAAAGCTACTCATCTTCCGACCAGCTGAGGGTAGAATTGTCATAACTTTTTATGTACAAATGATATTGGATCCCAACCACTTGGGTTAGAAAGTAGACTCGACGAGCTTTCCAACGGTCTAAAGAACACCCATTTTCGAGTTTGGGAGTGTCCGGAGCGAGCCCGCGAAGTTGCCGCAAAAATCTGTCTGCCAGCCATGAACCGGTACGGGTAAGTCATGAACCGGTTCATGAAGACCAGATTTGTATTTTGGAAGATTTTCAAGGCCATGAACCGGTACGACCAAATCACCAACCGGTTCATGATGTGCAAGTTGTGCCCGAATTTGCTACCTTTTTCCCTTTTTGCTTTTGGGATATTTTTGGTTTCTCTCTACTTTTAGGATATTATTTTGGGGGATATTTTGTGAGAGGTTAGGCCTTTGTGTATATTTAGGTCCCTCTCTCTCTCTCTCTCTCTCTCTCTCTTAGTAGTAGCTAGTTAGTTTAGGATTGTTTCTTCCATTGTTGTCTTCCAAGCTTTCTTAGATAATTTCTTCAAGAACTTTGGTAAGTAATTCTCGTTTGTTAATTTCTCGTTTATTAATGTTGTAGCTACGGTTAAGATTCTCCTTTAAATCAAGTTTATTTCCGTTTTCGTCGGTTAATCATGTTTTCTCTCTTAAGCATGTTTTCTAGTCTTTTTACTATGTGTGAGTAGTTTATTGGCTAAGTCTTGGGATAATCTTTCCCGAGAACTTGGGTTGTTATTTGGTTCTCGAGCCATCGGGCTTTTAAGACATGATTTTCTGGGATAGAGCCTAATTTGCATTTTCGGTCTAAACTAGGGGTGTTAACCCCTTGGTAAGGAGCTTAGTCAAGCGGTCTTGGCAAGTGACTCACCGAGGCCTAGTGGCCTCCTATGTGTTCGACGAATATTAAAAACAAGTTGGTTCGCCTCCGGAAAATCACATCTTTTGTTAAACGTAGTCTTTTCAAGTAAATCATCCGGGCGTGAGCGAGCGGTCGTGACTCTCGCCTGAGTTATAATCGAGAACCGGTAATGGCTTTTGTCAAGGGTTAGAAGACCCCGAGACTTGCCTATTTAAGTTTATCGAGCGTTAATCTAGTTTTCGTTTTAGTCTTTCCGTTTTAAAGCAAAATCATAGTTGGCCGTCTTGAACGCCGAATCCTACCATATAAAACCTACAATCCGAATCAAGCTAGAATCGAATTCTCTGTGGGAACGATCCCGGATACTATGCTACTGATGACCTAGCCCTACGCTTCGGGTATTTATCAATCTCTTATTGGAAAGCAAGGTTCGACAGTAAGCATTTTTGGCGCCGTTGCCGGGGAATTCTATATAGCTTATTTGGAGGTTCGACAAACCATTGTAAGTATTCCGTTTATTTTTACTTTGTGTAATTTGAACTCAAATTAGCGGATACCTCTAACTGAGCCACCAATTCGACTTGAGGTGTAACGAAGCTAAATTGAGCGTCAATTACCTTTTATTGTTTTTATCTTATAACGTGGTGGTGGCATAACCCCACGGAACTGTTTTGAGAAAGAGGTGGCGGCATAGCCCCTCCAGCCTGTTTACTTCATGTCTTATCTTTCTAGTAGAATGGAGGCGGCAAATGGGGAAATAGCCCCCATGCCTATGTTGGAATACTCTTATCCCGCTTATGCTTATCCATCTTCTCGCATAGTTGCCCCCACCGCTCCTACCGTCAATGTATTTAGGATGCAAATGAATATTTCCAATTGGTTGCCTCGCTTTCATGGCATGGATCACGAGCACCCTTACAAACATGTTGCGGCTTTCAAAGGCAAACTGGGTACCCTTAGTGCCATTGTGGAATCAGAGTCCGCGTGGGTGACATTCTTTTCTCTCTCTTTAAGGGATAGTGCCAAAACTTGGCTCAATTCCTTGAACCATCAATTCGTGTTGACTTGGGTTGATTTGCTAAATGAATTTCACAAAAAGTTCATTCCCATGTATTATACGGGGGTTCGTAAGAAACAAATTCAAACTTTTGCTGAGAGAGAGAATGAGTCTTTTTATGCATGTTGGGGTAGATACAAGGACTTGCTCATTGCGTTCCCGAATCATGGCTTTGAAAATTTTCAAATTGCTAACTATTTTTATGATGGACTTTCTCTAACGAGTCAACGATTCTTAGACAAGATGTGCGATGGCAAACTTTTTGAAAAAGAACCCGCTCAAGCCTTAAATTTCTTTGATCGTTTGGCCGGAATTTTACAATCTAGGTTTTTTGTTAACCATTGTCAAGAGTCCAACTCAAATGCCATGGACGAGGGAATTGAGCCACATGGCTGTGTTGAAGATGTTAGTTTTGCTTATGAAAGCCCCGTAGAGTCTGAATGGGGTGATGAACTTAATTTCCACTGTTCTCCTCATGTGCAACCTAGATTCATGGATGATTTTGATTCGTATTCTGAAAATTCCTCAGAGTTTGGAGGGAATGATGAGCTTCACAGTCCATGTTCCCCCCTTGAGTCCTCCCCTCCCCTTGAATTTTTGCCTCTGTGTGAGGCTCCGCAGGAGAAACATCTCATAGCTGAAGAGATGGAAGTGGATGAGACCAATAATGGGTCTCCTACGTGTGAGGAACCGGCTCTTGTGATAGGCATGATCGACCAAGTATCCTCTCCTTGTGGTATCTACCCATTGGAGAAAGTACTCACTGTTAAGGAAATGGACGAGGAGGTAGACTATTTGTATTCCTTGTTAGAAAAGCAAGACAAAGCGTACGAGACCAAGGGTGGATCTCCTACCCTTGAGGATACAAATTTTGATGTGAGGGAAAAAGAGCACATAGAGCCGCTTGTCATTAGTAAAGGCTATATGCCTATTGAGGAGTCATTGCCAATAGTTGCATTGCATAATCCATTAGTTTCGGCTTTTGATGATGCCACCCCTCCTATTAAGTCTCCATTTTCGCAAGAATTTTTTAAAGTCGAACTGATTGATTTTCTTGGTGTTGATGATTTTGATTTAGTTTATCATCCTTCTCTTATGGATTTTGTCAACTCTTTGAAAATCAATCTAGTTTTGTATGCGCACTTGGTTGAAATTAAATTTCTCAAAGGACTTCGGCGCTTGCTTTACTCAAAGTATTTATTTTTGTGGCATGGTCGGAGTCAATTTTTGAAGCAGAATATGGAGTGGAGTGCTATGTTCATTTTGTTTGCTCTCGTTGGTATGATAAATGTTCGAAGCCCACGTGTGGCTGAACACTCTTTCTTTCTCTCCCTCTCCTTCTCTATTTTCTTTTTCTCTTTTGATGGTCTGGTATAGCCACCCGTTTTGAGCTTGAAGTTGTTGTATGACTTGCTCTATGATGCTTTGAGTGGGAAATGGGAAGAAAAGTAGTACTCGTGTAATCGCGTGAAGATTTGGTTGTGTTTTACTTTCGGTTACTTTTGAGTCCGGATAACAAGAGCCGTGTGGTTCTAATGTCATTTGCTTCTTAGTAGGTAGTTGGTTCTTCAATCTTTTGCAGGGTAAGCATGCTACCACACCAGCCTTGGTGGTTTATGTCACGACCTGAATTTCCGACATAGATTAGATAATACATTTAAACCAAGAACCTCACTCGCCATCGTATTCCCAAAATTATATCCAACCTGTTTAAATACAGACAAGGGCCCAATTCAAAAGAAAGTACACTTTGGCACCACGGCCCGAATTAGCTCAAACAAAGATACAAACTACGTCAAAAGATAATTCATGAATTATTAGTTACAAAGCCATCTTGACCAAAAGCTAGACTATTACAAGATGAGAAGTAACTAAGTGCGATAAGCGTCCAAAAACTGTCCACAATCCAGGCACACAACGTATGATGCTACTGACCGGTGTTAGAACCTGAAAAGAAAGATTTTGTTGAGCTACAAGCCCAGTAGGAAAATCTTTACTAAACTTATGTACAAATAACATGATGAATGCAAAGAGAATTAACGAGACGACATGGTTCTATCAATGATCGAGGAACAACGAGAGAGAGAGAGAGAGAGAGAGAGAGAGCATGACAATGTTCTATGTGTTCACTCTAACCATCCCGACAAGACTCATCAACACCAATCCCCTCAACTAAATGTATTTCCACCCCTTGCGTTATAGTACAACACCCCGAGAGTTACCGTATTACCACCCCTTGCGTTACGGCGAACCCTAACACCTCGGACCATCGTGTTACCACCCCTTGCGTTACGAGGTCCACTAGAGTCTCCGTGTTTCCACCCCTTGCGTTACGGGACTCCCTAACCAACTTACGACTCACAACAACTACTACCGCACTCGACGTGCAAACCATGGCTCTTTCACTATCAAATTTACAAGTAAAAACACTACACGGCAAGCCAACTACGTTTCGACAACACCATAAACATTTCCAATGACCAATCAATGTGTAGGATCACCGAACAAGGGCAAAAGAAGCATAAACATCTCACGAGCTCAACGGATACGGTTAATCATGTTATGAGGTGATTTGGAAGTGTTTAGAACAAGTTAGAAGTGATCGGGGGTCAAAACGACGAAGTTTGGGGCAAAAGAGCAAAAGCTGATTTTAGGGCACTTTGTATCGATACTGATCTGAGCAGTATCGATACAAATGGGCTTAAAAACGTTCCAGAGATTCTGGTATCGATACTGATCTGAGCAGTATCGATACAAATGGGTGTTCGATCAGTTTTTCTGCAGATTTCGACGATTTCGACAGCCACACCAACAACAACAACAAAGGGCACGAACAACACCTCAAATCAAGTTATTTACACATAAAAGTAGCCAAGAAATTCCTACCTCAAGGTCAATGAACTTCCCCCGAGCCGAACGAGCTCTAGATCTCGAGATACTCCGAAACCGAGCCGAACGAACTCCCACCGAGCTAGACCCACGAAATTTGAACTTGTAGGAGCAAGGATTGAGGGTTTTTTTTGTGAGGGTTTTGTGGAGTTTTGAGAGAGAGGAGAGGAGAGAGATAGAATCGGTGGAGAGGGAGAGAGAGAGCCGAGTGTTTTGGTTTGGGAAAAATGATCCCATACACCCAAACACACCTATTTATACACCTAAATCTTCAAATCACACATTTACCCCTTGACCTTCCATTCTCTCACTTAAGTCCCCAATTCACATATTCATAAATAAATCCGTATTTTCTCAATTAGACTTTTAATCGATATTTCAAACATTAAAATTATTCGGGTCTCTACAATCTATCCTCCTTAAAGAAATTTCGTCCCGAAATTTTGCAACGCAAGTCAATCATAATCACACATCATATAATTATGCTCATGCAACGGCATATATTACCAAACAAGAAGTCTATAATCAAAGGGTTTAAACTTAGAACTTACATTGTTATTTCGGAAACAAATGCGGATACTTCTCCCTCACTTCGTCTTCCCTTTCCCACGTCGACTCTTCCCTTCCGAGATGACTCCATAAGACTCGCACTAACGGAATCGTTTTACCCCTCAAGACTTGCTCGCGCGAATCTAGGATACGTATCGGCTCTTCCTCATAGGACGCATCGGCTTCTAACTCAAGTTCGGACCACTCTAGAACGTGTGACGGATCCGGCTCGTACTTCCGCAACATTGACACGTGGAAAACATCGTGGACACCTGACAATCTCGGCGGTAACGCCAATCGATACGCGACTTCCCCAATCCTCTCGATAACATCAAACGGCCCGATAAAACGTGGCGATAACTTGCCCCTTTGCCCAAAGCGAGATAGTCCCCGACGCGGCGACACCTTTAGAAACACGTGATCCCCCACTTCAAACGTTAACGGTCGGCGACGACGATCGGCATAACTCTTGTGCCTACTTTGCGCGGTTATCAACCGTTGGCGAATCAATTTAACTTGCTCGGTGGTTCTCCTTTGAGCCTCAAGAAGACGTAAACGTATCGCTCTCATGCTTTCAGAGGTTTCCTGAACTAATTCCGGCCCAACCAATGTAGCCTCGCCCAACTCAGTCCAACAAACGGGTGATCGACACGGTCTCCCATACAAAGCTTCATACGGTGCCATCTCGATACTAGATTGGTAACTATTGTTGTACGCGAATTCGACTAACGGTAAATGATCCTCCCAACTACCCCGAAAGTCCATAACACAAGCCCGAAGCATATCTTCTAGAATTTGAATCGTTCTCTCGGATTGCCCATCCGTTTGAGGATGATACGCGGTGCTAAACAAGAGATTTGTACCAAGAGCGGCCTGTAGACTCTGCCAAAAACGCGCGGTAAATCGTGGATCTCGATCCGACACAATAGAAACGGGAATTCCATGAAGGCGAACAATCTCACGAATATACAAACGACTAAGGGTCTCAATCGAATCTATAACTTGAATCGGTAAGAAATGTGCGGACTTGGTCAATCGATCGACTATCACCCAAATGGCATCGTGCCCCCTCGGCGATCTCGGTAGTCCGGTAACGAAATCCATTGTCACGTTTTCCCACTTCCACTCGGCCACAGGTAATGGTTGCAACTCCCCCGCGGGTCGTTGATGCTCGGCTTTGACTTGTTGACACGTAAGACATTTGGACACGAAGATAACGACATCTCTCTTCATTCCCGGCCACCAGAATTGTCTACGCAAGTCGTGATACATTTTCGTTCCTCCCGGATGCACGGCTAACGGTGAGTGATGGAATTCTCTCAAAATTTCCTCCCGACACGAAACGGGTACGAACAACTTTCCTTGGTATCGTAAACTTTGATCGGCGTGAATCATCCATCCCTCTCGAGCATTGCCACTAAGAAACTTGGTATGAAATTCTCCCGCTTCCCCGTCATGTTGTTGGGCCTCGATAACTCGGGTCGATAAGGTCGATTTGACGGTTAAGTTACACAATGTAACTCCTTCTCGAACTTCCTCAAAATGCAACGCATACGAGCCTAAGTCATTCATCGTTTTCCACTCACGGACGGCCAAACTCGCAAGTTGGGTCGATTTCCTACTTAGCGCATCTGCTACCACATTCGCCTTCCCCGGATGATATTGTAACTCGAAATCGTAGTCCTCTAAGTGTTCCATCCATCTACGTTGTCGCAAATTTAGCTCCTTTTGAGAAAACAAGTATTTTAAACTCTTATGATCGGAAAAGACTTCGAACCTCTCACCGTAAAGATAATGACGCCAACTCTTCAAAGCAAACACAATAGCCGCAAGTTCTAAGTCATGGGTAGGGTAGTTTCGCTCATGAGTCTTCAACTGTCGCGAGCCATATGCTACTACACGTCCCAATTGCATCAACACGCACCCCAATCCCTCCTTCGAAGCATCACAATATACGGAATAACCAATTCCTCGTTCGGGTACAACCAAAACCGGCGCGGTAGTCAATCTCTTCTTCAATTCTTGAAAAGCCATCTCACATGCGTCACTCCACGCGAAACGAGTCCCCTTACGGGTCAATTTGGTCAACGGAGCTGCTAGGCGAGAGAAATCTAGTACAAATCGGCGATAGTACCCGGCCAACCCCAAAAAGCTCCGAATCTCAAATACATTCTTCGGTCGCTGCCAATTCATCACGGACTCTACTTTCCCCGGATCAACGGACACCCCACCATTTGAAACGACATGACCCAAAAACTTAACTTCGGACAACCAAAACTCGCATTTACTAAGCTTGGCATACAAACAGTATTCTCTCAAAAGTTCAAGGACAATGGAAAGGTGAGATTGATGCTCCTCCTCCGAAGGCGAGTAGATAAGGATATCGTCTACAAAGACAACTACGAAACGATCAAGATAAGCACGAAAGATACGGTTCATCAAGTCCATGAAAGTTGCCGGTGCGTTCGTCAAGCCAAAAGGCATAACAACAAACTCGTAGTGGCCATACCGAGTACGAAACGCGGTTTTAGGAATATCTTCTCTCCGAACTCTCAACTGGTGATAACCGGACCTTAAGTCAATCTTAGAGAAACAAGTGGCACCTCGAAGTTGGTCGAATAGATCGTCGATTCTAGGCATTGGGTATTTATTCTTTATGGTTACGCGGTTCAACTTACGATAATCGATACAAAGGCGAAGAGAACCATCTTTCTTCTGAGCAAACAAGGCCGGTGCTCCCCACGGTGAAGTACTCGGGCGAATAAATCCCAGACTCTCCAGTTCTTGCAATTGAATCTTCAATTCTCTCAACTCGGCAGGCGCAAAACGGTAAGGAGGTATGGAAATAGGAGCGGTACCAGGAAGTAAGTCAAATGTGAACTCGACTTCTCTCTCAGGTGGTAAACCAGGTAACTCCGTCGGAAACACGTCCGGAAAGTCACAAACTACAAGAGGTAACTCCCCACGCGCGGATACGCCCTCATCTAAGGTCAAACTTGCTAGCACGGCATACATCGACTCATGTTCCCGAGATTCACACAGATACGGTTCTATCGGTTCCCGACGCTCCCCGAAAAACTCAAAACAGGTACCCCCAGGTGGACAAATGCGGACCCGACGCTTGAAGCAATCTATAGTGACATGAAATGTGGACAACCAATCCATTCCCAAAATAAGGTCAAACCCTGACATATTCAACACGATGAAATCAAAAGTGAAATGACGATCTCGTATAGTGAGCTCACAATCCCGGCAAATACGATCTAACGGCGATTTACCCCCTATAGGTGTGTCGACAAACAACGGAGGATTGATACTCTCGATTTCCAATTCCAACGCACAAGCAAAAGATGCAGCAATAAATGAATGAGAAGCTCCAGAATCAAATAGTACTCTAGCAAAGGAATTGAACAAAAGAAATGTACCCCTCACTACTGACGCCTCTGGGGCCTGAGAAATAACAGGAGGCGGAATGGCTGACGTAATGGCAAAAGCTCTCCCCTGAGTAGTTTGACTCTGGACATGCCCACCCCGATGACCGGAACCCTGAGTAGGTGTGGATGAACTAGCTCCTCTCTCAACCTGAGATCCCTGAACCGAAGTGGTCTGACGAAAATGAGGCTGCTGTTGCCTCTGAGCTCCCCGAAACGACTGCCGCCCAAAACTCCGTCCACCCCTCGGCTGCTGCACTGACCCTGACTCACTGCGAGCCCCGTCCCCACGCGGACAATTCCTAGCAAAGTGACCCGACTTCCCGCAAGTAAAACAAGTACCCAAAATACGCGGACACTGAGCTCGAATATGCCCCGCCTGACCACACTCATGGCATACCATTGGAGGCCGATTGGAAACTCCTCGAGTCCCGAATGAAGATGAAGGTGGAGGCCTAAAGTTCGATGGACCTTGTGAAATCGACATTTGATCCCTTTGCCTTTTCCTCCCTTGATTACCGAAACTCCCCGATGATGAACTTATACCCCCCGCAGGTTGTCTCGGTTCCCAAACTGTTGGATTTCTAGGTGCCTCTCGCGGTGTCTCAATGCTCCGTGCACACTCCACGACCTCGGAGAACTTTCCTTTTCGTTGTGCCACCACAAACTTCTTCACAGCATCACTCAAACCCCTTTCGAATCTTCTACACTTTCTCTCCTCGGTTGACACCATCTCCGGCGCAAAACGGGACAAAGATTGAAATTTTACCGCATACTCCGACACAGTCATATCCCCTTGCTCCAACTTCTCGAATTCATTCCTCATTTGATCCCGACTCGTTTCCGGAAAATATTGCTCCTCAAAGAGCATCTCAAACTCCGCCCAAGTCAAGTTCTCAATGTCTGGCTCATCTACTTGAGCCGCGATCCTCGCCGCCCTCCTTGCATCTTTCCTTGACTCCAGAACGGATTCCCACCATTCACCGGCTTCCCCGACCAACTGCACGGCCACAATTCCCACTCGGATATTATCCTCGGTAATGTTAAGAGCCCTAAAAAGCTTCCGGATTTGGGTTAACCAATGGTCGGCTACCAAAGGGTCGCTAATGGTTCCATCAAACGTCGGAGGATTCCTACGGCTAAACTCCCGCATTGCTATCATAGCCCTATCCTCACCATTCTCTCTCGGAGCCTGATTCAAAAGGTTTGCAGCTGTGAGTGCCGCGACAAGATCCCTAGCAAACTGAGTTTGATTCGGAGGCACACCTGCACCTCGACCTGCCCCAGCCCCCTGATTCCCACCTAGATTCTCCCCATGCTGACTAACTTCGTCCTCGGGAGGTACCCCACGGCCACGACCACGGCCACCCCGATTTCCACCCCTACCTCGTCGCACACGCAATCTCGGAGGCATCTTACTACAATTATAAGAAAAAAGAGTCCATCAACAACAACATCATTTAATGAGGTTGAAACCTCCAACTATCCCAACACGGGTCTAAGATAACACTACACCACTCTACTGTATTGAAAAGTTATGCCACGTAAGCCAAGTAATAACGATGCACACAAGCACACAACTGTTATAAAAAAAATAACGTGACATTTTGAACCCATGAGACTAGAAGTCTCCCCACGGTCTCTAGGTATTCTAAACCTAGACGCTCTGATACCAATTTGTCACGACCTGAATTTCCGACATAGATTAGATAATACATTTAAACCAAGAACCTCACTCGCCATCGTATTCCCAAAATTATATCCAACCTGTTTAAATACAGACAAGGGCCCAATTCAAAAGAAAGTACACTTTGGCACCACGGCCCGAATTAGCTCAAACAAAGATACAAACTACGTCAAAAGATAATTCATGAATTATTAGTTACAAAGCCATCTTGACCAAAAGCTAGACTATTACAAGATGAGAAGTAACTAAGTGCGATAAGCGTCCAAAAACTGTCCACAATCCAGGCACACAACGTATGATGCTACTGACCGGTGTTAGAACCTGAAAAGAAAGATTTTGTTGAGCTACAAGCCCAGTAGGAAAATCTTTACTAACTTATGTACAAATAACATGATGAATGCAAAGAGAATTAACGAGACGACATGGTTCTATCAATGATCGAGGAACAACGAGAGAGAGAGAGAGAGAGAGAGAGAGAGAGAGAGCATGACAATGTTCTATGTGTTCACTCTAACCATCCCGACAAGACTCATCAACACCAATCCCCTCAACTAAATGTATTTCCACCCCTTGCGTTATAGTACAACACCCCGAGAGTTACCGTATTACCACCCCTTGCGTTACGGCGAACCCTAACACCTCGGACCATCGTGTTACCACCCCTTGCGTTACGAGGTCCACTAGAGTCTCCGTGTTTCCACCCCTTGCGTTACGGGACTCCCTAACCAACTTACGACTCACAACAACTACTACCGCACTCGACGTGCAAACCATGGCTCTTTCACTATCAAATTTACAAGTAAAAACACTACACGGCAAGCCAACTACGTTTCGACAACACCATAAACATTTCCAATGACCAATCAATGTGTAGGATCACCGAACAAGGGCAAAAGAAGCATAAACATCTCACGAGCTCAACGGATACGGTTAATCATGTTATGAGGTGATTTGGAAGTGTTTAGAACAAGTTAGAAGTGATCGGGGGTCAAAACGACGAAGTTTGGGGCAAAAGAGCAAAAGCTGATTTTAGGGCACTTTGTATCGATACTGATCTGAGCAGTATCGATACAAATGGGCTTAAAAACGTTCCAGAGATTCTGGTATCGATACTGATCTGAGCAGTATCGATACAAATGGGTGTTCGATCAGTTTTTCTGCAGATTTCGACGATTTCGACAGCCACACCAACAACAACAACAAAGGGCACGAACAACACCTCAAATCAAGTTATTTACACATAAAAGTAGCCAAGAAATTCCTACCTCAAGGTCAATGAACTTCCCCCGAGCCGAACGAGCTCTAGATCTCGAGATACTCCGAAACCGAGCCGAACGAACTCCCACCGAGCTAGACCCACGAAATTTGAACTTGTAGGAGCAAGGATTGAGGGTTTTTTTTTGTGAGGGTTTTGTGGAGTTTTGAGAGAGAGGAGAGGAGAGAGATAGAATCGGTGGAGAGGGAGAGAGAGAGCCGAGTGTTTTGGTTTGGGAAAAATGATCCCATACACCCAAACACACCTATTTATACACCTAAATCTTCAAATCACACATTTACCCCTTGACCTTCCATTCTCTCACTTAAGTCCCCAATTCACATATTCATAAATAAATCCGTATTTTCTCAATTAGACTTTTAATCGATATTTCAAACATTAAAATTATTCGGGTCTCTACAGTTTAGGTCTAAAAGCTAGAGTGAGTGAGGCATTCATGAGCCCTAAGCATGGGTGCGGCTATGTGTCGCGGTTGTAAGACCAAGAAAGCTCCGGCGATGACCTTGTGTGACTAGCTATGGTTCCGATGGAGGAGCCGAAAGAGTGAGCCTTGGAAGCAGTTCCAATGACGAAGGGAAGCAATGACAAGAAAGCCTCTAACTTGGTCGAGGTATACGGGGGTTGACATTCCCCCGGAGGTACAATCTTTTGTTCTTTCCCTCTCAATACTGTTGTTCTTCATGCTATGAGGACATAGCATCGTTTAAGTTGGGGGGAGGGATATATATGCTATATATATGTTTATGAGACTTGTCTCATTGGTAAAATTTTCAAATTTTTTGTGCAATCTTCCCTCGTTAGTAGTGTTTTCACATGCTAGATACTTTAAGTATGCTCAATTGTGTCAATATGGCAAGAGTCGTGTATCCCGTCGAATTTGGTTATGTGTTTTAATCCATGTCATATGCATATACATGAATTTTGATGAACAAGTTGAGCTTAAAAGTTAAGTCAAGTAGTGTGCATCGCTTAGAGTGGAGATTCACTTTTGAAGCATCCCATGCTTTTTTGCTTTCATTTCCCGCACTTGCGTAAATAATATATTTTGTTCATGCTTGAGTAGTGTATATATCTTTCATGCATCTTGTTGGAGTTGTTGGCGTACTTAGGAAATGATTCAAGGCATTTTTGTATGATTAAACCACATAAGAGTCACCTCGTCCTTATTTTGAACCATAGTTCGAGTCTCTTCCGTTGTTCAAACCTAGGTAACCGGATGTTTGGAGGGATGTGTGTCTATAGTTTTCAATGTTTCAAGGAGGTTTGGAGTGGTGTGAATGTGATAGAAGTGGTTGGAATGCAAAAAGGAGAAGAATGGTATGTGATTCCCTATCTCTCCTCTCCCACTACAAATGCTAAAGTTCCAAATTTTCATGTCCCTCTCCAAAGCTTTCAAATTTGGCTTCAATCTCTCTTACTACAAATCTCAATTCAAATAACCCTATTCCTCAAAGAAAATCAAAGAAATGCTATAAAGAGCAAAAGCATATTCGAAAGAGGGTTGAATACTATGATGAGAGGATTGGTTACACCTCCGGGCTAGCTTACATTCCGGATGAGAAAGAGTCCGATGGAAAGGGGGAGCTCGATGCTCAATACCATGAGGAGCCGGATGAGGATGTTGTCTACGTGTGGTGGAGTCGGTGGTAGTAGTTCTTCTTTATTCTTCGTAATTTTGTTTGATGTTTGGCCGATATGTGGCCATGCCTTGGGTAGTTAGGGTCGGTAGTGGCCAAGGGTAGATAAACCATGCAAGTATATGGCCACTACATTTTTGTAGTCCCTTTCTCTTTGTATCCAAGGTCGTTATAAGCTAATAAAGTCCTCCGTTGATCTTTTGTACGCTAATTAACTCCGTTTGATGCATGGTCGATATTTATTATTACTTAAGTTGTGATATTCCTAGTCTTTCCATACTTGTCAATAATTAGCTTTTCTTTCGTTCTAAGCGCCCTTTTGATAGCATGCGTAGCTTTTTGTCTTTGGCTATTGCATTTACTCGCTAGCGCTTGTCATGGGATGTATCTTGTATCTCTTTGTGTGAAAAGTCGAATAAGAGCGTATCCTTGTGAGTTTTGGAGTCGAAACTCGTTGTGGTGCATGCATGCTTGACTGCTCTAATATGGCATAGTTTGTTCGTCCTAGTTCATGGCATGCTTGTGCATGGATTGCACGTGATCGGATTTGAAGGGGTGGCTTTGGACTCTTGCCTAGTTGTAGTAGTTGAGCATAACTTTTGTATCTTAAATCTCGAGAAGGTTGCATAGCTTGTTTAAATATGCATTTTGTTTTTGTTTGCTAGGGACTAGCAAAGTTTAAGTTGGGGGGCGTGATCCGCACCCAAGATTGTATAATCTTGGGGGCTTTTAGCTTGTTATTTGTAGCGTTTCATTCCCTTTTATCCATTTTTATCTGATATTACTCGTAAGGTGTGTTTTTAGTGTTTTCAGGTAATAAGTGCTAATAAGGCGGTTTTGAACGCCAATGAATGCTCCGGATGCAACCAAGTGCTCAAGGTCATGTGCCACCATGTTGTGGTGCCCGAGGAGTCATGAAGAGGTGGTTTGGAGGTTGCTCGGGTCGCCCAAGGGTCAAGGGAATCGAAGGAGAAGTGTGGATTTTACCAAAGCTACTCATCTTCCGACCAGCTGAGGGTAGAATTGTCATAACTTTTTATGTACAAATGATATTGGATCCAAACCACTTGGGTTAGAAAGTAGACTCGACGAGCTTTCCAACGGTCCAAAGAACACCCATTTTCGAGTTCGGGAGTGTCCGGAGCGAGCCCGCGAAGTTGCCGCAAAAATCTGTCTGCCAGCCATGAACCGGTACGGGTAAGTCATGAACCGGTTCATGAAGACCAGATTTGTATTTTGGAAGATTTTCAAGGCCATGAACCGGTACGACCAAATCACCAACCGGTTCATGCTGTGCAAGTTGTGCCCGAATTTGCTACCTTTTTCCCTTTTTGCTTTTGGGATATTTTTGGTTTCTCTCTACTTTTAGGATATTATTTTGGGGGATATTTTGTGAGAGGTTAGGCCTTTGTGTATATTTAGGTCCCTCTCTCTCTCTCTTAGTAGTAGCTAGTTAGTTTAGGATTGTTTCTTCCATTGTTGTCTTCCAAGCTTTCTTAGATAATTTCTTCAAGAACTTTGGTAAGTAATTCTCGTTTGTTAATTTCTCGTTTATTAATGTTGTAGCTACGGTTAAGATTCTCCTTTAAATCAAGTTTATTTCCGTTTTCGTCGGTTAATCATGTTTTCTCTCTTAAGCATGTTTTCTAGTCTTTTTACTATGTGTGAGTAGTTTATTGGCTAAGTCTTGGGATAATCTTTCCCGAGAACTTGGGTTGTTATTTGGTTCTCGAGCCATCGGGCTTTTAAGACATGATTTTCCGGGATAGAGCCTAATTTGCATTTTCGGTCTAAACTAGGGGTGTTAACCCCTTGGTAAGGAGCTTAGTCAAGCGGTCTTGGCAAGTGACTCACCGAGGCCTAGTGGCCTCCTATGTGTTCGACGAATATTAAAAACAAGTTGGTTCGCCTCCGGAAAATCACATCTTTTGTTAAACGTAGTCTTTTCAAGTAAATCATCCGGGCGTGAGCGAGCGGTCGTGACTCTCGCCTGAGTTATAATCGAGAACCGGTAATGGCTTTTGTCAAGGGTTAGAAGACCCCGAGACTTGCCTATTTAAGTTTATCGAGCGTTAATCTAGTTTTCGTTTTAGTCTTTCCGTTTTAAAGCAAAACCATAGTTGGCCGTCTTGAACGCCGAATCCTACCATATAAAACCTACAATCCGAATCAAGCTAGAATCGAATTCTCTGTGGGAACGATCCCGGACTTCCGGATACTATGCTACTGATGACCTAGCCCTACGCTTCGGGTATTTATCAATCTCTTATTGGAAAGCAAGGTTCGACAGTAAGCATTCGGGCTACGTTCGGAGATCACGACGTAGAGTTAGAGATGCATTGCAATTGCAATTGCCATCTCGTGATTTGATTGGCCGGAGTGAGTCATCCCTATGCCTATATAAAGGGGCCTTTGGGCTCCGAAATAAACACACGAAACTCATAGAGTACACACTCTCTAAAGCCTCGAAGTTCTGCACAAATACTCTCTCAAACCTCCTCTACAAAAGCCCTAACCTCCCGAAGGCGGCCATCAATCCAGGGATCAAACTCCGAAGTTTAAACCCTAACCCTAGGGTTTTCAATCAAGCAATCAGTCAATCACACACAATCCAAAGCAATCAAACAACTGAGGGATCAAAGTGGTGAGGCCCAACGGCCTCTGGTTTGTCTTATTTCCAGTCAATAATCATAATATTATCGTTTTGATCATTTACTAACGTTTCTGTCTGGTGTGAGGAAGAACACCGACCGAGGCTTCGATCCCTCGGCCGGTACATAAAACCAGTGTGATTACTCGACCGTGACATCCATTCACCGGCCGAGTAATCGATTCCCTGGGACAACTTTGTTTTATTCTGCTTTCCTATGCATGCTTTCAATTACAGTCCCGACTCACCTTTACCTGTTTAAAGGTTAAAAACAACTATGTGTTAGAATCAAATAAAGCATTTACATGTCTTATGTTGAACGATTATGGGCCAGTCTCACGACTGGGCAAAGAGGGGTGCCTAACACCTTCCCCTTATTGTACTTTTGGCTCCCGTACCCAGAATCTCTATCTGTTTTCCTAGTTTTAATAAACTGGGTGGCGACTCTTCTTTGATGATAACCACTATCATGTGGCGATGTTCCTAGCCATGGGAATGTCCATGATTCTGGTTTACGAAGCAAGCAACCAATCGAGCAACACACGTGATCAATCTGTATGGCGATGCCCCGCTTGGGAGGTGTCTACAATAAGGAAATAAAATTGTGGGCACACGCCCCAAAAATCCCGTTTTCAAGTATAAAATTCCGGGTGCGCCCTTGTCTCGCGGAAAGCGCGGCGAAGTGCTTTGCAGATCAAAGAGTCGCCACTCGGGTTTTGCGGTTTGTACCCAAGAAACCGTCCTTTTGAAAACGTTTTGGATCACGTTTGTTTGATTTTGAAAAAGGCTTTTGTAGACTAGTCCGTCGTCACCTTTGAATCTGAGGTTCGGGAGCCAGATTACGAGAAGGGAAGGGTTTTATGGCACCCCCCTCGCCCAGTCCGAAGACCGGTCTCTACTCGGGCGTTTTATGAAACATTTGCATTTCTCTCTTTATTTGATCATTCTTTTAACCAGTTAGGGCGGGGAAACAGTTAATAGGGATTAAAACTGTAAACACATTTGCATTTATGTACAAAGATGTGACAAAATGTTTATGGACGATGAATGTTTGATCTAGCAAATATAATAGGTTGAGAACAAGCTTTTGTGGATGTTTTGGACGAGCTAGCACACATCGACTGTACAACGGCACATACAGGAACAAGCCTGCATGCACTGGACGAACCACTGCATGCAGTCAATACCTGCGTGCGCCACTCAATACTGGCGTGCGCCGGTTAATCCAATACCACAGCTTCTGTTCTCAACCCTCTGGGCTCTGGAAAGGACCAGTGCACACCCAGGACAAACCACGCAGTTCATAAAGGTTATTAAACTATTACAGACAGATAAATTGGCTCAAAAGCCTCCAAATAGCAGAAAACCCCTTAAACAGTGAGGGGGAGGATGATCAAAGGCCTGGATGTAAGATCCATGCAAGGGCCAAGCCACTGGAAGATAAATAACTAGCGCACGCCACTAATAAAGAAGCGTACGCCAATTAGTTCTTGGTTCCAGTACTTTGGCTTTGCACATTCTGGGCTCTGGAATAGGACCAGAGGGGCCCAGAAGGCCAAACTAAGCAGTAAATATAGATGGAAGGGAAAGCAGTAGTAAATACGGAAAGCAATAGACTGGTTTTAGCATGCAACAAGGTGATCAAAATTAGAGGAAAGCAAGAAAAGAATGATCAATGGTCCCCACACCAGCTTTGCACATGCCACCATTACTGGCGCACGGCACTCATGACTGGCGTGCGCCATTCATCACTGGGAACGGTTTTGAAACCTTGCCAGCATTAGGGCCAGGACTGGTATAGATTACCAGTCTTGACCCTGCCAGCCCCCCTCAGGGGTCAGAACAGAGAGCAGGAGCAAGAGGTATTATACCTTTGCTTGTGAGTTTTGAGAGAGAGCTTGAGCCTTGAGCTTGAAAGAGGGTGATGGAGGATGAATGTGGAAATGGTTATGGACTGTGGAAGGTGTGTTCTTCACTTACTCTTTCTATGAGGAAGAAAGGAAGCAAAGAACAATGAATGAGAAGAAGACAAAGGATGGCTTGGCTTTTATGAAGCTACCCCTTTCTTAATGGTGCTAACCCTTTGCAAATGAATGCAAAGGGGGGTATTTATGGAGGAGGGAGAGACTGATCAGCCAGGTCCTAGGGGCTGTTTGGGTGGCCCAAATATTGGAGGAAGCTCCCATGCATTTAATGCATGGGACTTGGCTTGATGGAAGAGAAAGGAACAGTTTCAGGCCGAAGTAATGATCTGGGGGCTGCCAGCTGACGTCAGGCGGCTGCAGAGGCTCCCGCCCAGCTGGCTGAAAAGGTTGATTTGACTGGTGCTGACTGGCGTGCGCCACTTGTTGAGTGGCGTGCGCCAGAGAGTGGTAGTGACTGACACGTGGCAGTGGTTCCTGCGCACGCTAGTCCACCACCAGCGTACTCCAGCAGGGTTTTGTTGAGGCCATTTGGTTCTGGCTTGAGGGTTCGACAAGGGTTTGAAACGGGTTTGGACGAGGTTCGGGACGCTCAAAGCTCAAACTCATCAAACAACTCAGTATGTTCTCGACCTTAATCATCATTGGGGAATCAAAGACCGTAAGTAAACTAATCCGGACAGTCCAGACTAGGGTGTCTACAGTAGCCCCCCTTTGACGGCAGTTAAAGCACCATCGACTTGGCGTAAGTAACGTCAAAGGTTTCTAGACACCCATCTAGGCCATCCAGAGCAGAACACACGAGTTCAATGATAGACGACAAATTTAAAGAACCTGATTGAGCGGATGGATAGAGCGGATAGATCGCTGTTGTCGAGGATGTTTGATGTATAAGGATAGGTCGATGCTGACCTTGACTTCTGACAGCCCGGCCTGGCCGGCTGACTCAGCTGGGGAGTAATAAACCGTGAATCGACTCCGTTGAGAAAGATACGGTCCTTCGGGCGTATCGTCGTTGATTGAGTTTGGACGGACAGATCGTCGTTGATTTGATAAGGACAGAACAGGCTGTCACTTGTTGGGGGACTCTCCTGGGGAAGAATCCATTTTGAAAGCAACCCGGGGCTACCTGTTTGATTTGAAATTGTACGGATAGATCGTCGTTGAATTGATATTGGACGGATAGATCGTCGTTGAATTGATATTGGACGGATAGATCGTCGTTGATTTGATGTTGGATGGATAGATCGTCGTTGAATTGAAATTGGACGGATAGATCGTCGTTGAATTGATATTGGACGGATAGATCGTCGTTGAATTGATATTGGACGGATAGATCGTCGTTGATTTGATGTTGGACGGATAGATCGTCGTTGAATTGAAATTGGACGGATAGATCGTCGTTGAATTGATATTGGATGGACTCTGTTTGGGGAGTGATCATCCTAGGTGATAGAACCAACTTGATGACCATGGGCTTCGATTTTGACCACAGAATGTGAATTGGGCCTCAGGCCCACAAACTACTGGCGTGCGCCAGTGAACGTGTACCGTACGCCACTAAGACTGAAGCATCCAGGCCCAGATCCAGCTCAGACCCGGCCCAGCACTGTACCACGTCATATAAACTCCTGGACGACGATCAGAACCGCCATTACCAGTTTCAAAACTCCCAACTCTTTCGAAACTCTTCCAAATCCTTGATTCCTCCCACCTTCCATCAAGATCACGAGCTCACGCATACCCATACTCCCCCATGGCTGAAACTGGTGGTAGCGGCAGGAATGGTGGCGTTGATGAGAGTGAGCGGCCACATATCGGTGAGATTGAGGCGGAGACGCCTCAGATCGACGATCAGACGACAGGCGAAGCTTCGACGGGCACTGGTGCACAGATTTCTGGCCACGGCGGTGGTGATAGTGGCCATGCAGTGGAGACAGGTGGTGGCGACGAGCGGCGTACGCCGGAGGAGGAGGGGCGTACGCCGGTGGCGGCGAGTCCAGGGGGGCCACGGGTGAGTCGGTTGGACTGTAGCAGTGGGGTAGAGGGCTTCGTGGTGTCCGGTGGTGGTTCGGCTAGGGCCAGTAGCAGCGGCGGCCGTGGTGGTGTTGGTGTGGACCGCCCGGGGTCGCCGCCAAGAGATCCGGCAAGCGGCAAAGCTCCGGCGGTGATGGAGGAGGAGGGGTATGTGCCGAGGGCAGACCACGCCGAGCGGATTGAGTTCGTGGCGCCCGCGGGCTCGTCTAGCCACGAACCGATCATGAGCCGCGACTTGGCAGAGTTTGTGGGTGAGTTCGTGCTTGCCCGATTGATGAGAGAGAATCCTGAGGTGGTTGCCGTAGTTGAGAGGGCGCGTGAGGAGCGGCTGAGGGAGATAGCCCGGTCTGACGAGGCCGAGAGACTGAGGCGAGAGGCCGAGGCGGCGGAGAGAGAGCAGGCGGAGTTAGTGCGGGAGGCTGAGGAGGCCGAGAGGGAGCAGGAGGAGGGCCCTGGGGCGTACGAGGTGGCTGTGGACCTAGCGGAGACCAGACGGTCGGCCACTCGTGCCCCGTTTGCTGCTGAGACGTACGTTCCTCCAGAGCCGCACGTGTTTGTGGCGTCTGGTGCTGAGAGCTACGTCCCTCTACAGAGGGACTACGACGAGGAGCTGGTGCTGAGGGACCGCGAGCGGCACCTGTCCAGGGGCTGGACTGAGGTACACTCTTAAAAAAAAAAACTCCCATTTAGTCTTCATTTCGTGCTTGTGATGCATGATATTCGAACCTTTTGTATTCGATTTAGTGATATCTCGACTTGCAATAGATTAGATTGGCTGTAGAGAGCTTGACTGCGCAATTCGACCATAGAATGCCTGTAGATAAGTGATATCGACTTGTGGTATGCCGTGTACTGTACCTCGACTGATAGATTGCCCTGAAATCTGACTTGACTCTGTAGGATGCCCGAACGGCTTGAATCGACCGATAGGGTGCCTTGAAAAAGATAATCGACTGAACAACGTGCTTTTGTTGCCTTGAAAACTTGAATCGACCGATAGGATGCCTGGTAGCTTGATAAGTGACTAAATAAATGCCTGAAGCTTGAATCGACCATAAAAAAAAACTTGAAACTTGCATCGACTGAATGAACGCTCGGAAACGATATTCGACTGAATGAACGCCTTGAATGAATGCCCCAAAATTTGATTTGACTGAATAATCATGCCCTTGTTGACTTGATAAACTGAATTGCTGTACTGATGCTATTTCTGTTGCCTTGGCTGTTGTGATGTGCAGAGAGGAGTGGTTAGCCAGCGGGGGCACGGTGGTCCGGCACACTCGCTCGAGTTGTACTTGACTTTGCCGGCGGGGGCACGAGAGCTGGTGGACGCGGCGGGGTTTGGCGTGTTCATCCCCACGCTGACAGCGGTGAGGAGTGACCACGCGGTGCTGTCTGCCCTGGCGGAGAGGTGGTGGGACACGTCAAACTCCTTCCACTTCCCGATTGGGGAGATGACAGTGACTCCGACGGACTTTGCGGCCATCACGGGCCTGAGGGTAGGAGGGGACCCGATCCCGTTTGACTCGGGGATCCACAGAGACAGGGAGGCGCTGCAGTGGTTCTTAGGCATGGTGCCGGCGGGGAGCTCAGAGATGGTCTCATACGACCAGTTTGTGAGGCGCGTGGAGCAGCGGGTCCCAGAGTTGGAGTTGGCAGGAGGGGAGGTCTCTGAGTTAGAGTCGGCGCAGCTGGCCCGGGTTTACTTGCTGTACTTGTTCGGGGCTACTCTGTACCCGAACAAGAGGTCCACGGTGCACTTGTCCTACCTGCCGGCCCTTTTTGACTTGCGGTCGGCTTCTCGGTTCGACTGGGGAGGAGCGGCCTTGGGCACGTGCTACTGTTTCTTGGGTGAGTTCTCCAGAGGGAGCAGGGCAGCTGCTGGGTACTGGAGAGTGTGGGAGGTAAGGAATCAATACTGTCTTTCAATTCCGTTCCATACTTGCACTTTTATCTCGCATGTGCTGTATTTTCTGATGCCTTGTCTGTTTGATTGTTTGAAAACTTTGCAGTTGTGGGCTTACGAGGTGCTGAGGATGTACCCTCCGGAGCACAGGAGTCCGGACCCGAGGGTGCTTCCTCGAGCGATGGTCTGGGGACCACTTCGTGTCGGGAAGAAGAAGTCGACGAAGACGCTCGCAGACTTCCGGTTGTACCTCGACCACTTGACGGGCTCTCAGGTGAGACCCGCTTTTCTATTTGGTAGTTCATGTCTTTGAATTGCTTCAATGCTGTTGCTGATATCCTTTGATTGCTTTGCAGGTGGAGTGGGACCCGTGGAGGCCTGCAGGGCCTGAGCCTGAGTACCTTGCCCGGAGCAGAGTGGTGACAGCGAGCCGGGTGCTGCTGGAGTCGGCTTTCGGGTGGCGGTGGTACTTAGGCGACCGGGTGACGCGACAGTCACTCGACTCGTCCGAGTTCCTTGTCCCTGGGCCACTTCCGCCCCGTGCTTCGCACACTGGGAGGTACACACTGAGAGAGCTGAGGAGGTTCACTGTTCCTGCTGCTGCGGCTCCCTTTCTGAGACGAGAGCGAGATTACGCCGTTTACCAGAGGCGATACTTGGCTGGGGCGCTTGGAGTGCTGGAGCACAGGGCAGTGCGGGCGGAGGCCTTAGTTGCCGGTGAGGAGAGGTCGGGGCGGCGGAGCAGGTCGGGCCGTTCCAGGGAGAGGAGTGAGTTTGCAGAGTCGACCGGACTCACTCAGCTTTCTTGGACGTTACCTGTACGTGACCCTCAGGGGGAGGCTGCAGAGGTGCACTTTGAGCCTGCTAGGACCGAGCCGGCAGAGGTCACGGGACCGGTATGATGTACTTTCAGCTTTTGTTTATTCCATATTTCCCATATCATGCTCGCCTCGTATTTGAACTGCCTTCGACTTCCAATGCTTGTGATTCAGGTGCCACTAGAGTGGGCGAGGGAGTCCATGCGCTTGATGCTTGCCATGGAGAAAAAGTTCCATCAGATAGCCAGTGGTACTCCCTTGCAGTTGCACTACCCGCCGGCAGCTCCAGCGCCTGCTGGGCAGCCCCAGGTATAACACTGAATTCCGAATTCAATACTTATCTGCTGTGCATGTTTGTTACAATGCATGTTAGAAGTACCTGCTCTTGATCCCTGTTTCAGCATTTACACATACACTATGCACAATATTGATATTGAAATGAATTAACAATGCAGGGACATGCTAGGGCGGCTTCTAGGCGGCGGCCAGCGGAGCCAGTCTCTCAGAAGGGCAAGAGGAAGGCTCCTGCCACAGTCCAGCGACCGGCGAAGACTACGCAGCGCGAGGCCAGAGGGGTGGTGATAGCCCCTGACAGAGGGTCACCACCGCCTCAGAGAGTGCTGCGGAAAAGGGCTGTTCAGAAGCAGCCAGCGGAGGGGTCCGCGAGGAAGAAGAGGAGAGAGGAGGAGGAGGACGAGGACGAGGACGAGGAGCCCGTGTCCCTCAGCAGCGGCTCTGACTCTGCCGGTGACCCCAGGTACAGGACCACTCAGAGAGACTTAGCTGCAGCTGAGGAGAGCGAGGACGGCAGCGGCGACACTGACGAGCTTTTCGACCAGTGAGGGCTACCACTGAGCCTCAGCTACTTTACTGTCTTTGCCTTTTGATACCGGACTTGATCTGACTTCGGGGCCTGCGTGCCTTCTGATTCACGGGCGACTGTTTGCCCAGTACATACTTTTAGTTTGCTTTTGCTCGGGCCGTTGTGCCGCCTTGATACATTTCCATCTTTTACTTTTATAGATGCATGCTTTGGATAGTATAATAATTGCATTTTCTGTTCATTCGACTTCCAAATTGATGGTAATGACGATAGAAGTAAATGAAACAACCACCAACACTTGACATGCATTGACAAATGTCCTGAATTGATCAACAAACACTAGGATATGTGTAGAACTGATCCAGCTCGAATGAAAAGGAAGGAAAGCCCCAGGATACGTCGTGTATCCTTAAGACACGCGGAGGATACGGCAGTTTGGTATTTAGTGGACTGAAACGCCCAATCCTCCTCTGAAAGGGAAACTGACACTTTTGTGAGACCAAAAAGGTGTACCGAGGCCTACACAAGTGGAAAGACTCGAGAAAGACGGCTCAAAGTGGAAAATAAACTGCAAAATGCTCAAAAACGTCATAAAACAGACGTAAAACACCAAAGACGACTCAATATAGTCCCGGACTGAAACCGACACCCCCGTATAGTCACATAAGGCCTACATGACATGTACGGTATGAGAAAACTTGGTACGAGCCCCTCGGTACGAATTTTGAGTCTCCGTATCCTAAATTTTGGGGGATACGGACCGCCGGAGGTTCGAATTCTTCGTTAATCGTGATGTTTCCGAACCGATGCTTCCCTACAGTCCCAAATACCATTTATGACTTGTACGAGTCGACAAATTTGCTAAACAAGCCCCAGAATTGAAAACGGTTGTTCAAAGACAGTTGCTGCTGATTGCTGGTATCTGGTGCAGGTATCACTGGCGTGCGCCAGTAGTTGGACTGCGTACGCCAGTGGTATAGGGTATCCTGCGCACGCTTGTCAAGTCGTGGCGTGCGCCACAAAAGTACGACACAGTGCCATTCTCCTGACCAACTGTCCTTCCCCTGGCTGCCTTTTGTCTCTACCATCCCACGTTCAGAACAGGGGTTCTGGCTCCTCAGATGGGCAGTGTCCTCATTGTAAGGAGGGTTTGGATGCTAGTCCTTGGCAATTGCCTCCTCAGATGAAAGAAAGATGCGTATTCAATTATAAAGACGCATGCCATGCATTTGCAGAACCACAGCATTTCATTGTCTTCCCCCTATTCAGTATTTCCTCTGCAATTCTTTCCAATGGCAAATCCCATTCCCACCTTAATCCGGCCTTGGTTGACGGAAATGTTCGGCGTCGACTGGTTAAATTTCCAATACCACGGCCTTTCTTCGTTCCGGTACCTGCGGCATGTGCCAGTCCGCCCGGCTCTCTTGAGGGCCGCGCTCCGGTTCTGGGATCCGGACGTCCACGTCTTCCGCTTTGGTGATGACGAAATTTGTCCTACGGTCGAGGAGTTCCAGGCCTACCTCCGGACGTACTCTTCTCCGACGCTTGTCGTTCCGCCCTACCAAGTCAGCATGCCCAGGCTGCTGACTACGGCATTTGCCATCCCCGGAGGTCTGGCCCGTTCCATGTTAGAGGGTGGCCAGGTCCATATCTTGCAGCTGATCGAGCGATATAGTCCCGAGGGTGATCCGGAGGACATGGCTTGGCAGGCGCGGCGCCGACTGGCTCTGGTGATCTGCCTTCTTGCCGGCTACCTGCTCATTCCTGCTGACGGGCGGGTCAGCCCCTTGCTAGTGAGTGTTGCTCTCCAAATGGGGGAGGGGGATCGGCAAAATGTGATCCCGCTGGTTCTAGCTGAGACACTCATTGGTTTGGACTTGGTGTATTCTGGGGTGTCACGCACCTTCAGCGGCAGTCTGCTGCTCCTTCAGGTATACTCACTCAGCTCACCTTTTTCTGGTTTTTCGCACTTTCTCATTTTACCTCGACTCTCAGTTTAGGCTATTTGCTGGGCTACTCACTTGTCTTTTCGCTCAGGCTTTATCTGGCTTCTTACTTGTCTTTTCGCTCATGCAGCTGTGGCTATGTGACAAGCTGAACTTGTTGCATCCTCCGGAGGAAGGCTGGGAACTTTTTCCGAAGAGGATTCACCAGCGGGAAATGAGGTACCCCGAGATGAATGAGATGGAATGGTTTGCTTTCATGCAGGAGATACAGCCGGATGAAATTGCTTGGAGGTGTTCATGGCTGGGACTGGAGAGGATGACGGTTTACTCAGAGGGTTTTGACAGGGTTGTGATTGCAGGGTTGACGCAGTTCACTTTCTACATCCCGGGCCGCGTCCTTCGTCAGCTGGGAATTCCTCAGGGGAATGTTCGTATCACTGCCGGGGACTTTCGAGTCCCAAATTTCAATGCTCAGACGCTTCATGGGTATAACAGGCGCTGGGCGGACAGGGCCCTGCAGGCGGAGTCTCCGGATTTTACTCCAAGACTGAGGAACGTTTATCGACAGTGGCTAAGATCAGATGTGGAAGCAAGGGAAAACATTGATTGACTCCGGACCACTTTGCTGTTTTTAGAATAAACTGTGAGCCGTTAGGCTTCTCGAGCATCTGTTCTGTTTTTTTATGCTTAGTTGTTTTTTTTTTTTTTTTTTTTTTAAGGCTTTTATGCTCAGCTTGTGTATCAGAAATAGTAATTATAAATAAAGTTGAAAGACGGAGGGTTTCCCCCTTCTGACTTCTTAATGAAATGTTGGCTCGTTCCTTGACTTTGCTCGGATCTTGATATGGCAACGGAATGTCGAACACTGGATAGTTTTGATAGAATGTGACCGGGTCTCATGGTGAGACTGCCTACGTATCCCTTTTCAAGGAATCAGGTCAGAACGTAGTTCAGGCTAAGGTTCGCTCGTGTATTTTACCTCTCCTTTTACGCTCTAACTTTTGCTTAGCGCCGCCTTAACAGGTTTTCGGCCTAGCGAGCTTTCGACTTTTGCCTATTTATTTTTGCCTAGACCGCCTTTACAGGTTTTCGGTCTAGCAGGCTGCTCTAACTTTTGCTTGGAACCTCCCACCCTTGTGGTTTTCGGTCCAACGAGCATCTCTCAGGGATAGAAGCGTTTGAGTTGATCCAGGTTGACCAAAGTGCTGAATTCGTTGCCGTCGAGATCGATGAGTTGAGCAGCACCCCCGGATAGGATGGTCTTGATAAGGAAAGGCCCGGATCGCTTTGGTCGAAACTTTCCGCGGGCGTCGAATACTGGAGCCCGTATCTCCTTTGTGACCATGTCTCCTTCGACCAAACCTCTGGATTTGACCTTCTTGTCAAATGCCCGTGCAATTCGACGCTGGTAACCTTGAACGTGATACAGGGCGCGGAGTCTCCTTTCATCAAACAACATCAGTTCAACGAATCTCCCGCTGAGCCATTCAGATTCTTCGAGACCACTTTCGACCATGATCCTCAGAGAGGGAACTTCTAGTTCGATAGGAAGTACTGCTTCCATTCCGTAAACTAGGGAGAAAGGAGTTGCACCGGTTGACGTTCGAATTGACGTCCTGTACCCCCATAGCGCCAGAGGCAGCTGCTCGTGCCAATCCCTTGCAGACTCAATAGTCTTCTTGATGATCACTTCAATGTTCTTGTTTGCTGCCTCGACTGCTCCATTTGTTTGTGGACGGTATGTTGTTGACCGGTGGATATCGATGCCGAACTCTTCGAAGAGATCCAGGACCCTTCCCTTGAAATGACTCCCATTGTCGGAGACGAACGCCTGAGGAACTCCATAACGGTAGATGATGTTCTTTCGAATGAATTGAGCCACTTGAACCGTTGTCAGAGTTTTGTAAGATTCAGCCTCGACCCACTTAGTGAAGTAATCTATCGCCACTAGTATGAACCTGTGACCATTGGAAGCAGGAGGCGAGATCATCCCGATAACGTCAATTCCCCACACCGAGAAAGGCCATGGTGAGGTCATGCCATGTAGTTTAGAGGGTGGAACATGCTGCAGGTTGGCATGGATTTGACATTTGAAACAACGCCACACGTAGTCGATGCATTGAGATTCCATTGTTGACCAGTAGTAGCCTTGCCTGAGGATCTTCCGTGCAAGCATGACTCCACTCATGTGGGGGCCGCAGACTCCTTCGTGAATCTCTTCCATTATCCTTGTTGCTTCGGTCCCGTTGACACACAGTTTGTGCATTCCACAGTGAGACCTTCGATACAGCTTCCCTCCGCAAATGATGTATTGAGCAGCCAGCCTTTGCAGAGCAACCCGATCCTTCCTTGAAGCTTCAGCAGGGAACTCTCCTCGTTCGACAAAGTTCCAGATATCATGGTACCAGGGTAGGCCATCATCGACATCATCAATGGCATTGACGTATTCATAAGCGGGCAAGTCCCTCTGTTCGATCACAATTGGTCGCATCCGGACCCCTACTGGAAGTTCGATCATTGAAGCCAAAGTCGCCAAAGCATCGGCGAACTGATTCTTCAAGCGTGGAATATGGGTGAAGGTTACCTTATTGAAGCGAGGAATCAGTTCTTCCAAATCTTGGTGATAAGGCTTCAGCTTTTCCTCACGGACTTTCCAGTCTCCATTAGCTTGAGAGATCACCAGGTTCGAATCTCCGATTATCTCAAGCTTCTCGACTCCCAATGCAATAGCAGCTTCCATTCCGACGATGCAGGCTTCATACTCAGCTTGATTGTTGGTGACATCGAAATTTAACTTGAAAGCGAGCGGGATGTGAGCCCCAGCGGGCGTAATAAGCAATATCCCAACTCCGAAACCTCTTTGATTAGCAGCCCCATCAAAATAGAGCGTCCACACTTCTTCGACAATTGTTAACACATCCTCGTCCGGGAAATTGAAGTCTACGTCTTCAGGTCCGTCAATCGGGTGGTCGGCCAGGAATTCTGCCACAGCACGGCCCTTCACTGATTTCCTTGTGACGTGTTGGAGATCGAACTCAGCCAGCAGAAGCAACCAACGTGCTAGCTTATGGGTGAGCGCCGGCTTCTCAAACAGATACTTGATAGGATCCATCCGAGAAATCAGCTTCACCGAATAGGCTAGCATGTAGTGTCTAAGCTTTTTGGAAGCCCAAACTAACGCCCAACATGTCTTCTCCAGGGGGGTGTAACGTTCCTCACTCCCTACCATCTTCTTGCTCAGATAGTAAATGGCTTTCTCGACCCCTTTATCTCCTTCTTGCGCTAACAAGCACCCCATGGACGTCGGAGTAACGGATAAGTATAGAATCAGGGGTCGACCAGGCGTAGGCGGCATTAAGACTGGCGGATTCCTCAGATACGTCTTGATAGATTCGAAAGCAGCTTGGCACTTCTCTGTCCATTCGAAACGAACATCCTTTTTGAGCAAACGGAACAGTGGTTCGCAAGTCAACGTGAGCTTGGCTATGAATCGACTAATGAACTGAACCTTTCCCAAGAAGCTTCGCACCCCCTTTTCTGACCGCGGTGGTTCCATCTCGAGAATTGCCGCAATCTTAGAGGGATCGACCTCAATTCCCCTCGCGGTGATCAGGAACCCCAACATTTTGCCTGCTGTGACCCCAAATGTGCACTTTTGTGGATTAAGGCGCACGTTGTATTTGCGGAGCCTCTCGAGGAACTGCCTGAGCGCTGGAATGAAGTCTTCCTTTTCCTTTGCCTTGACAATCATGTCGTCGACGTAGACCTCAACCGTCTTGTGGATCAGATCGTGTAGCAAAGTGGTCTGGGCCCGCTGGAAGGTGCAACCGGCGTTCTTCAATCCAAACGGCATCATCACATAGCAGTAAGTACCCCATTCGGTGACGAAAGTAGTCTTCTCCTGATCCTCGGGTGCCACAAAGATCTGGTTGTATCCTGAGAATCCGTCGACAAAAGAGAGCAAGGCATGCCCCGCCGTGTTGTCCACGAGCACATCAATGTGAGGCAAGGGAAAACTATCTTTGGGGCTTGCTTTGTTCAAGTCCCTAAAGTCGACGCAGACTCGGATTCTCCCATCTTTCTTAGGAACCGGCACGATGTTGGCCACCCATTTCGGATATTCAGCAACCCTCAGGAATCCGGCGTCAATCTGCTTGGTGACTTCTTCCTTGATCTTTTCGACCCAATCTGGTCTCATCCGGCGGAGCTTCTGCTTGACTGGAACAGCCCCGGGAGCTAACGGAATTCGGTGCTGCACGATTTCAGGATCGATACCGGGCATGTCGTTGTGAGACCATGCGAAAACCTCGAAGTATTCTTTGAGCAGCTCAATCAGCGCGGTACGATCCTCCGGGGATAGAGTTGAACCAATTTGCATCATCCGAGGGTTATCCTCGTCTTTCAAATTTATAGAAATTACTTCTTCCTTTAGAGGCTGAGCATGCCTTTCGTCTTCCTTTTCGATGAGGGAACGCAACTCAGCGGGAATGCTCCCATCGAAGTCTGTTCCTTCATCGTCGGGGTCGACACAGTTTATATATAATTCAGCAAAGTAATCAGAAGCAGGGTCATTCATTTCATAAAACCCAGACGGGTTACCAAGTACAGTTGACTCGAATTCAAAGTAGAAGCTATGACGTGGAGGGCCAAGAGGCACAAACTCCGACTCTGAGCTAGACCTAGACCGGACAGACTCCGTGTCAGACTCAGGCACATTGTCAATGCATGTCAAGCGTGGAGTGAAAAAGCAATTATTTAGGCTACCCTTAGCCTCTACAATGAGAGAGGTCGGATCCTCGATGACGTCCTGCGAGTCGGGCCCAAGCATCAGCACTTCGGCTTCTTCTTCTTCACCAACCAAACCTACTTGAGAGAACAGCATCTCCAAGCTTTCTTGATCAACAGCCATGACCCAGTCTGTTTCTTCCTTAGTCTGGACCAGCTGCTTCTTGAACTCTGCCTCTGCCAGCTTGTCCTTGGCTATTTCTTCTTCATCATCGGACCAGGTGTCCGCAGCAAAGATCTCGAATCCCGGAAGCCAAGTGCCCGTCTCTGGATCCCAGAATGGTTCAGGCTGACCTTCGTAAACAATGCTCCCTCCTTCGCGGATGAAGTAACTACCGGGATTACCGTAGAGGGTTCGAAATTTTCCCGCATCTTTCCCCCTTTTAGCCTTCTTGGCCGGAGGTGCGTACCCAAAGCCAGCTCGGCTTTCGGAAGAGGGAAAGATGGGGAATTCAGCGACCCCCTGCTGGTTGATCCCGAGCCCAAGGCCGGGCATGTGGCCCATCTTCCTCATAATATCGATCGCGGCGGAGCTGACATAGAAGTCCTTGTCTACAGCGACGGTGAGAACGGAGCCTGCAGTGTCAAACGAGAATCCCCCAAAGTCAGAGTCTTCCTCCCCATGTGCAATCCCTAGAACGGGCTCATCCTCTTTAAGCGGGCGGATCCCAGCGTCTCCGCAAATGGTGAGAGTCCCAGTCGGAATCCCCAGCAAGACTTTCTGGTGGAGAGTCGAGGGCACTGCCATGATATCTGACCTGTGCAACCATGGCCTTCCTAGCAACAGATTGAAAGTGGCTGGGATGTCAACCACATGGAATTCCACCTCCATTTCAAAACCCTCGGCGTCGAGCTTGAGCATAATGGTACCCTCGACCACACGGCGAGTGCTATCGTAGGCTTTGACAGCCAGGTTGGACGGTGCGAGGTCTTTCTTGGCGAATCCCAATCGGTAGGCAACCCTCAGCGGGCAGACATTAATGGCGGAGCCATTATCAATGAGTACAGTTGGCACCCAGAGCCCCTTGCACTTGACGGTAATGTGCAATGGGCGGTTGTGGTCAGTTCCTTCAACGGGCAGGTCCCGCTCGGTGAACGTAACAGAGTGTTTGGCAAGCAATGGCAGGATGAGAGAGACCAATGCTTCGGGGGTGATGTCGGTTGGTACCTTGAGACGGGCGAGAGCCCCAGACAGTCCATCGCGATGCTCCTTTGATGACGCAATCAAACCCCAAACGGATACTGCTGCAGGGATCCTTTCAAGTTGCCTCTGAATCATGTCCCCTTCCGGGATTCCAGCAAGGATGTTCGGAGTGCCTCTTTGAGCCGCTGGATTAGTGGGTTGCACAACGGGAGGATTGGATGAGCTCCCAGCCTGTAAGTTGGCGGGCTGAAAGACTCGGCCGCTCCTCGTGACATTGGCGACATCCCACCAAGAGGTTGCACTGTTGAAATCCCAGAAATCTGCGGGTATGTCCTCCATCTTACGTTTTCCCTTATCAGTTGCTGCCACGGTTGCAGATTGGTCCTGTTCTGAAGTCAGATCTTGTTCCCAGTTCTGCATTGCTAAGTCTTCCCAAAACAACGGATCTTGTGCTGCAGCTTCTTCGAATGGTGCTCCCGGGTTGGTCACAAATGGCGTATCCCAGAAACCTGCGTCAACCAAAGCGGAGTTGACGGTCCACACCTCATTTCCCATTTTGACGTCTACCACCTTTTCCTCGTCCCAAAAGTCAGCGGGCAGCGGATTCGTGTTAAGGTTGACGATTTCGTCGACTTCCCACAGATCGTCGGGCACAGCATCCAAAGTCATAATGCGGCAATCCTCGCGGGAGATGGGCAAAACAGGGCACGGGAGATTCTCATCAATTATGTAGAGGTCGGGGTCATGCCCTTCCTCGGTCACCTGCTCTAGGGGTTCTTCTTGCTGGAAGTCCTCCTCGGGGTAGAGTGCTTCGTAGTTGGGCAGGAACGCCTCTAGATCATAGTCGGCTGGGAACTGCCATGCTGGCTCGGGATCCCAGAAATACGGTTCCTCTTCGATGATAGGTGCAGGTTCGGCCTGACAGAATAACGTGCGTAGTGACAGGCCATCGAGCGGGTCGGCCTGTACTGCAATCCACTCCTCTTCCAATTGGCCGAGCCATGCTTGATAAGCTTGCAGAGGCATAGGGAAACCCAGATGGTACTGCTCATTCCAGTCGTGAGCCAGTGCCGTCCATTCTCTCATCCTTTCTTCCATTTCCCAGATGGGAGATATCATGTTGACGTCGAGTTCGGTTGGGAATACCACGATGGGCCTTGGGTGATTGATTGAGGTTATATAGTCGGTAGGGTTAAATATGGTGGAGCTAGGGGCAGTTATGGTGGAGCTGATGGATATTTGGCCGATTTGGTGCTTCGGGAGGGAGTTGGAGATGACATTGGGTTTAGACGGTGGGTTAGGAAGGGTTCCATTATCCACCAAATCCTGTATCGCATGACGGAGACGATAACAAGAGTCGGTGTAATGGCCGGGCATTTGATGGTAGGCACAGAAAGCATTGGGGTTGTGGCTAGGTGGTGGATTTTGAGGGAGTGGAGTTGGGGTAAGAGGCCTGAGATGACCAGACTTGGCCAACTTCTCAAGGACAGCAGAGAGAGGTGCTTCGAAGTTGGCGAAGACACGGGGTTGGTTGCGGTTTCGGGGTTTTTGTGGTGCTTGAACTTGGTTGACATCGGCGGTATGATTGGAGCTGTGGGTTGTGGCGGTGTTGCTTGCAGTTGTGGCACTAGCATAGTTATTACCACCGAAGAGGGCAGTGCTGCTTCCGGTGTACACACGGGGCTTGGATTTCGATGTTGAGGAGGCAGGAGCAGCCTCGGTTCTTGGGATGACCCCATTCTGAAGAGCTTCCTCTATGGCGAGACCGGAGTCGAAGAAGGTTTCCCAATTTGCCCCTTGTACCAGCACAAGGTTCTTTGCGAAGTCCGGCTGCAGGTTGCGGGAGATAATGCGAATTTGGTCCTTCTCGCTGGGACGATCCGTCATTTTGGCCGCTTTTGCTCTCCATCTTTGAATGAAGTCGGCGAAGGGTTCCTTTGCGCCCATTTTGGTTGATTCCAACTCTCGCGTGGTCATTTTAAGTTGGACGTTGTAGCTATATTGGGAGTTGAAGGCGGCCCCAATATCGACCCAGGTCTTCCTTTTGGAAAGGTCCAACGACAGAAACCATTGAAATGCAGGACCAGTGAGAGTTTGAGGAAAGAGTTGAGCCATGGTTTCCTCCTCAATTCCGTGTAACTTCATCGCACTGTGATATGCCAACAAATGGGTTTTAGGATCCCCAGAACCGTCAAATTTTACAAAATCAGGCATCTTAAACCTCTCGGGCAGCCTAGCATTAGGAAAAGGGCAAAGACGATCCATGTCTAAACCACCAGCGCCTATCTTTTCAGCCTTAGAAACTGTTTCTTCGAGCTTGGCCATTTTGGCGATCAGAGCGGCCATTTCCGGATTCGGAGCAGGGTTTTCTCTTTGACGGTTTTCTTCGACCACAAGTTCACGTTCTTCACCACCTCCTCCAGCTGCAGCTGCCGGAGGGAGGCGTTCCTCGATTAAGGCACGGAGATTGGCAGTAGAGGCATCGGCCTGATCGGCCCTTTCTTGCATGATGGCCAAATTGCGTTGAATGTCGGCGAGGACCTGGGCAAGAGTCGGAGTTTCAGCCATGTTGAGAGGTTCGATCTTGGCTTGGAAGAGTGGTCGAGGTGTAGAGGATGGAGTGAAAGGTGAGGCCTCTCCCAACAGAAAACAATCCGGAGTTTCCGTCGTGGCAGACTCAGAAACAGACCCACCCAAATCTTCTCACAGACAGACCCGGCGGACGTTCTCAAGTAGGTTTGGCTCTTGATTTTGAATCTGTACGGTGCGATGGCTAGACAGTAAAGTAGAAGGGCTCAGTGACAGCCTGCAACAATTTTATTTGAAAGGGAGAATGAAAAAAAAAATGCTCAACGTCGTCGGTGTCCTCCTAGACTCTAGAACTAGCAGACAAAACCGTTTTATGACAGCCGGACGCTGCCCAGGTCCTCGGATTTCTTTTCGACAGTGTACCTTGAAGGAATCGACCAATACTAAGAGATGTCGAAACAGCCTAAGTCTTTGACTATCCCGTTCTCGAAGTTTCAATGTTGGAATGGAACAACTTGGTGTCGACGACATGATACCGTAACCAAGGGGGCATGAGCAGCACTGTGCTGGAGCCTTGAATGGTGTAAGTGTTTAACACTTTTAACCTGGGCGGTATGAGTATCATGACATGACTCCCGTTGTTCCTAGTTTTGTGTTTGAAACCTCGATTGGGTTTTAGACAAGGACTTAGAAAGTCTCGATTTCCCAAAGTCTTGTTGACCCAAGAAAATGGAAAGTTGATAACGTGCACCATTACAACACACGACTCTTCATCGGTCCAGGCAGCGCCCTAGCAGGCATAAAACGGGTTTGAAAGAGAGAAACCCTAAAAGCCGCCCTAGCATGCTCCTACGCAGAACGGTATGAATGTATGTACAGGCATGCGATATGGAAAGCAGTAACACATAGACAGTTTATGGGGGTTAGATGCAAGTAATCCTACCCTGTGGGTTCCTGTCTTAGTTTTGAAAGGTTCTATTGCTTTGTACGCATGGCGAGGCTGGTTTTGGCTTAGAGGGGTTCCTCAGACTAGAGATGTTTCATACCTCCCATCGCAATGCGTGCAGCAGAGCAATGGTCGAACGGTAATACGTCTCCTCATCGTCCAAGGTTGTTGGGCATTCGAGGACCCCGGGCTCCAGTAAACTGTGCCGGTTACCCAAAACGCCTCAACGGGGCTGATAGAACACCGATGCAAATGAACGTGTGTCGAAAGAATGATCGAGAGAGAGAAACGAAATGCTTTTCAAAAACGCCTTTTTAAGCTTGGCTCACTTCATTAATCGACACTTGGAGAAAACTACATAAGCGAACAATAGGAAAAGCCCCAGATTGGAATGGTCGGATGTGGAATCCTGTTATGATACCATTCTGCTCTTTAGTAGCGCGGAGCGTACTGTTTTGCCAGACTTTTGAAAGATTGTTCATTCATGTATTAATTTCCAAATGTAGATTAATGTAATTTCCCCAGCAGAGTCGCCACTGTGGGCACACGCCCCAAAAATCCCGTTTTCAAGTATAAAATTCCGGGTGCGCCCTTGTCTCGCGGAAAGCGCGGCGAAGTGCTTTGCAGATCAGAGAGTCGCCACTCGGGTTTTGCGGTTTGTACCCAAGAAACCGTCCTTTTGAAAACGTTTTGGATCACGTTTGTTTGATTTTGAAAAAGGCTTTTGTAGACTAGTCCGTCGTCACCTTTGAATCTGAGGTTCGGGAGCCAGATTACGAGAAGGGAAGGGTTTTATGGCACCCCCCTCGCCCAGTCCGAAGACCGGTCTCTACTCGGGCGTTTTATGAAACATTTGCATTTCTCTCTTTATTTGATCATTCTTTTAACCAGTTAGGGCGGGGAAACAGTTAATAGGGATTAAAACTGTAAACACATTTGCATTTATGTACAAAGATGTGACAAAATGTTTATGGACGATGAATGTTTGATCTAGCAAATATAATAGGTTGAGAACAAGCTTTTGTGGATGTTTTGGACGAGCTAGCACACATCGACTGTACAACGGCACATACAGGAACAAGCCTGCATGCACTGGACGAACCACTGCATGCAGTCAATACCTGCGTGCGCCACTCAATACTGGCGTGCGCCGGTTAATCCAATACCACAGCTTCTGTTCTCAACCCTCTGGGCTCTGGAAAGGACCAGTGCACACCCAGGACAAACCACGCAGTTCATAAAGGTTATTAAACTATTACAGACAGATAAATGGGCTCAAAAGCCTCCAAATAGCAGAAAACCCCTTAAACAGTGAGGGGGAGGATGATCAAAGGCCTGGATGTAAGATCCATGCAAGGGCCAAGCCACTGGAAGATAAATAACTAGCGCACGCCACTAATAAAGAAGCGTACGCCAATTAGTTCTTGGTTCCAGTACTTTGGCTTTGCACATTCTGGGCTCTGGAATAGGACCAGAGGGGCCCAGAAGGCCAAACTAAGCAGTAAATATAGATGGAAGGGAAAGCAGTAGTAAATACGGAAAGCAATAGACTGGTTTTAGCATGCAACAAGGTGATCAAAATTAGAGGAAAGCAAGAAAAGAATGATCAATGGTCCCCACACCAGCTTTGCACATGCCACCATTACTGGCGCACGGCACTCATGACTGGCGTGCGCCATTCATCACTGGGAACGGTTTTGAAACCTTGCCAGCATTAGGGCCAGGACTGGTATAGATTACCAGTCTTGACCCTGCCAGCCCCCCTCAGGGGTCAGAACAGAGAGCAGGAGCAAGAGGTATTATACCTTTGCTTGTGAGTTTTGAGAGAGAGCTTGAGCCTTGAGCTTGAAAGAGGGTGATGGAGGATGAATGTGGAAATGGTTATGGACTGTGGAAGGTGTGTTCTTCACTTACTCTTTCTATGAGGAAGAAAGGTGTAGACACCTCCCAAACGGGGCATCGCCATACAGATTGATCACGTTTGTGTTTGCTCGATTGGTTGCTCACTTCATAAACCAAAATCATGGACATTCCCATGGCTAGGAACATCGCCACATGATAACGGTTATCATCAAATAGAGTCGCCACCCAGTTTATTAAAACTGGGAAAATAGATAGAGATTCTGGATTCGGGAGCCAAAAGTACAGTAAGGGGAAGGTGTTAGGCACCCCTCTCTGCCCAGTCGTGAGACTGGCCCATAATCGTTCAACATAAGACGTGTAGATGCTTTGTTTAATTCCAACACATAGTCTGTTTATTTATTCCTTTAAACAGTAAGCAAGGTGAGCCAGTGCGATAGATAAGCATGCATTCAGAAAGCAGAAAAGCAAACAACTGTCCCAGGAGATCGATTACTCGGCCGGTGAATGGATGTCACGGCCGAGTAATCACACTGGTTTAATGTACCGGCCGAGGGATCGAAGCCCCGGTCGGTGTTCTTCCTCACACCAGACAAAAAGATTAACGGATAATCAAAACGCTATGGTTAATCAAAGATACAGTAAATTAAGACAAACCAGAGGCCGTTGGGCCTCACCACCTTGATCCCTCAGTTGCTTGATTGCTTTGGATTGGGCGTGATTGATTGATTGCTTGATTGAAAACCCTAGAGCTAGGGTTTGAACTTCGGGGTTTGATCGCCGGATTGACGGCTGCCTTCGGGAGGTTAGGGCTTTTGGAGTATGGGATTGAGGGAGTATTTGTGCAGAGCTTCGAGGTTTGATTGAGTGTGTGGGTATCTCAATTTCTGTGTGTTAATTCGGAACCCAAAGGCCCCTTTATATAGGCATAGGGATGACTCACTCCGGCCAATCAAATCACGAGATGGCAATTGCAATTGCAATGCATCTCAAACTCTACGTCGTGATCTCCGAACGTAGCCCGAACGCATCGGAAAGGTAGTGTAGTTGGATCAAACCAGACGTCTGACAGAACGTTCGAGAGTCTGGAAAAAGGTCGATCTGGCGGCCGAGCAAAGGAAGTCACGGCCGTGGAAAGGATGTCTCGGCCGAAGGATGGATCTTGCGGCCGAGAGATTGATCTCTCAGGGAGATTTTGCTGGCAACAGGTTGCTCGGGCGAGGGTTTGAAGTTATGGCCGTGGGATCGATGTTACGGCCGTCAGATGGATTCTCCTAGGCTTCTGTATTTTCTGTCTGAAAGGCTGTATGGCTTTGAATTGGGTCCTCTAAATGGTCAAAGTTCTCACCGAAAGTCCTAAGGTCCTCAAGGAAGCAATCATCAATCATTGTATCCATTTCATCATCGGGATTGTCCCAAGGTGGGACTTGAAATAATCGTTAGGCCAAATTGGGGTGTCTACAGATGCCCCTCTTTGACTGAACTCAGACGGATCGCGAGACATGTTTGAGTAAGAGTCAAAGCTGTAAAAAGCAACTCAATTTGGTCCAACCACTATTCCAAGGGTTTTCGAAAAAGGTTTTGTTATGGTCGGGCCGGGAGGCTGCCTACGTATTCCACAAGGGAAATTCAGACCAATCGTAGTTCGGGCAATAAAACAAAATAAAAGTTTGGAGGGTTAGAGACAGAAGACGTACCTTAGGGCTTAAAAAGCCATAGTGTGACGTACCTAGACTGAGCCAGGGTTTTGGCGGAAGATAGTTGAAGGAGCGCAGGGCTGCCTGGGGAGTTTTTGCGGAGAGCTTCCTTAGTATTTTGGGGTAGATCAGTACACTGCAGGTGCGTTTGCTTTTCTTGATCATCCTTACTTTGACTGAAGGGAGGTCGGTAGAGTAGCCTATCCTTGCGAATGAGCTGGAAGGGTTTGATGTAATGGGGTGGAATCCAAACCATCTGCTGGGATGAGTTGGACGCCGGTTTGCTTTTGAGATGTAGGGGGGCGCAGGGCCAGTAACTGGAGCACGGAGCTTTGCATAATGAGGGAACCGAGGCACGGAGCCGGTTGTAGTCATGAGGCGAGAGCCTGAGGTGTCAGAGCTTTGAGCTTGTCGTGCTGAACCGAAGCGCGGAGCTGGTATAAGGCGAAAGCCTGAGGTGATGGAATTTGATGGAACCGAAGCGCGGAGCTGGTATAAGGCGAGAGCCTGAGAGTGATGGAATCGAGGCGTGGAGCCTGTTGCGATTTTGAGGCGAATGCCTGAGGGGTTTGATAAGACCGAAGCGCGGAGCTGGTATTGATCATAAGGCGAGAGCCTGTGGTGATTGATAGGACCGAAGCGCGGAGCTGGTGTTGATCATAAGGCGAGAGCCCGGGGTGATTTGATTGAGGCGTGGAGCCTGCTGTGGTTTATGAGGCGGAGGCCTGAGGAGATTGGGTAAGACCGAAGCGCGGAGCTGGTGTTGATCATAAGGCAAGAGCCTGAGGTGTCAGAGCTTTGAGCTTGACGTGATGAACCGAAGCGCGGAGCTGGTGTTGATCATAAGGCAAGAGCCTGAGGTGTCAGAGCTTTGAGCCTGACGTGATGAACCGAAGCGCGGAGCTGGTATAAGGCGAGGGCCTGAGATGATTAGCTTTGAGGCATGGAGCCTGCTGTGGTTTATGAGGCGGAGGCCTGAGTTGTCGGAGCTTAGAGCTTGATAGAACCGAAGCACGGAGCTGGCATAAGGCAAGGGCCTGAGTTGTCGGAGCTTAGAGCTTGACGTGATATGAACCGAAGCGTAGAGCTGGTTGTATTCTGATGATCTGTGCACGGAGCTTTCTCATCATAAGTGTTTGACGCGGAGCCAAAGGATCGAGGCGTTGGGCCGATCAATAAAACCGAGGCATAGAGCCGGTTGACTGCAGGACTGACCTGTTTCATGAGAGATATGCAAAGTGTATATGTGTAATGATGGTTGTTAGATGTGAACAGATATGATGATGCAGACTCGATGTGAAATGTTGATGCAAATGTGCACGGGCCCGTGCGTGTGTGTTTGTTTTAAGCTTAGAGCTTCTATCAAGTTCCGGACTTGAGCATTCAGAGCGTAGAGCTCGAGCATTCGGACGGCAGAATCCGAGCATTCAAAGTACAGGCTTTGAGCGTCCAGTACACAGTGGTTGGGCATCCAAGCGTAGAGCTTGAGCATTCAAGTATATGACTTGAGCATCCAGTACACAGTGGTTGGGCATCCAAGCGTAGAGCTTGAGCATTCAAAAATGTTAGATTTTTGAGCATTCAGGCGTAGAGCCTGAGGATAAATGTCTTGATTGATGGGGTGGCTTAGAGCCTGTTGCTTGTTTACGGCTTCGAGCCAGTTGAGATGATGAACACAGGCTTCGAGCCTGTTAAGAACTTGATTGTGTACGGCTTCGAACCAGTTGAGACAATGGGCTTTGAGCCGTTTGAGTTTGTGATAACAGGTGTAGAGTCTGTTGCTGTGATAGCGAGCATAGAGCTGCTGAGATAGTAAACATAGGCTTGGAGCCTGTTGAGGTGATGGCTTGGAGCCATTTGAGATAATGGGCTTTGAGCTGCTGTGATTGCTTGTGTACGGCTTCGAGCCAGTTGAAATAGCGAGCTTGGAGTCGCTGAGTTGTGTAGAGATGATGGGCAAAGGGCCGCTGAATTGATACGGGCGTAGAGCCGCTATGATAAAGGGCTTCGAGCCGCTGGGTGATAGTAGACGAAGGCTTCGAGCCTGTTGAGGTAATGGGCTTCGAGCCGCTGAGTTGATTGTTATGGCTTCGAGCCAGTTGAGATGGTGGGCTTCGAGCCGCTGAGACTGCTTGTGTACGGCTTCGAGCCAGTTGAGATGGTGGGCTTGAAGCCGCTGAGATGATGGGATGATAAATACGGGTGTTGAGATGATTGTTTATGGCTTCGAGCCAGTCGAGATGGTGGGCTTCGAGCCGCTGAGTTGATGAGGTGGCGGGCGTAAAGCCGCTGATAGAGGATTGTTGAGAATTGTTACGGCTTTGAGCTGCTGAGTTGATGAGATGGCGGGCTTGTAGAACTGCTGAGCTGTTGAGTATTCCATCTTCCATCTTCCACGGGGTTTGATTGGTTCCTTATGCTTGGGATGTTTCCAAGGCTAGTTTTGAGTATGCTCGGGATTGCCCCCAAGGCTAGATTTCACATGCTCGGGATTGTCCCCAAGGCTAGTTCTGAGTATGCTCGGGATTGCCCCCAAGGCTAGATTCCACATGCTCGGGATTGTCCCCAAGGCTAGTTCTGAGTATGCTCGGGATTGCCCCCAAGGCTAGTTCTTGACCATATTCCAATTTGTTAGGGAGATTTCCATTACCTCCACTGCTGGGAGTGCCTTCCGGAGGCCAAACGCCTTCTAGCAGATGAGATCGAGGTTGTGCACATAGCGTGGCATAGGGCTGTTGAGGTGTGGGCGTAGAGCCGCTGAGCAGCACTTGAGCGTCCTCAATGTTTCGGTAAGCTTCCTGAAAAGTAAAAGGTTTACTTTAGTTCGGAGTTTTAACTTGCATGATCAAAAGTGAGTTTTTTTGTTTTGATTTGCGGGATGAGATCCCTCTTAGCCAGGGGCGTGAATGAGAAGGACCCATGGTTGGGTCGAAGTTGTTCTGTTTAAAGAAGTTAAGATAACTGTGCCCCCTGTTTAGGCAATGCATGCTTTTTAAACGTCGATTTGATGCCCCTAGCTTTTTATTTGTTTATGCAATCGTGAGATTAACTCCCTTTTTGTCCTTGGTAGAGAAATAGGAGACTGGAGGCTCGCAGTGGAGGCAAAGAGGTGCACAAGTGGTTTGTGACGTTGCCGGAGCAGACTCGGGAGTTAGTACATGCTGCTGGTCTTGAGCCGTCTGTTTTGGGCCTCAATATTCCGATGGATTGGTCGTTGATGACCTCGCTGGTTGAAAGGTGGTGGGATACTCCCAACACGTTCCACTTTCCTTCTGTTGGCGAGATGACGATCGCGCCAGGTGATTTTTCTTTGTTTACTGGCCTATGAGTAGGTGGAGCTCCTATTTGGGTTAACCCTAGGCTTTGGGAGCGAGTAGGGGATTTGGAGTGGTTCTTGGGCAAGGTGCCCCCTCTTCACTTGCGTGGTCATGTTGACGTCTCTTGGCTGATCAAGACTTTTATGAAGGTTGATATCTTGACTCAGGTGAGTGTTGAGTAGTTGACACGAGCCTTTCTTCTCTACCTCGTTAGGCAAACGTTTGTTTGTCAACAAGGATAGTTCAGTGCATAGGCAGTCTCTAGCCCCTTTGCAGTATTTGGAGGCTGTTTGGGAGCTTGATTGGGGAGCATCTGCCTTGGCTACCTTGTATGGCCTCCTTAGGGCTTGTTCACGGGACAGGACTCTTGGTGGTCACTACCGAGTACTTGAAGTATATCCTTCTTCTTTTCTCGTTGTGATTTTTCCCTTGCTACGAGCGATGGTTGGTGGGGCAATGGAAGCCACGGTTGCCAGTTTTGAGCCTTGGAGACAAGTTTTGGACCGATTGACGGTTGACCAGGTACCCCTTGCATTCCTTGTCTTCAGATCTCCATTCCTCTGTGCTGTGGCTGATTTAGACTTTGTTTGTAGGCGAGGTTCGACCCTCGGAGTGGTGTATCAGAGGACACCCCTCTTGCGCGTTCCAGGGCTCTAGATTGTACTCGTAGCCTGGTACTTATGTGATCGAGTGGCCAGCCAGGGGCGCCCGCGTGCTGAGGATCTTCAGTTTGTTCATCCTCTTCCTTCGGCGTTGATGAGATCTACTTCTTCGATGTCTAAAGTAGACTTGGAGAATGCTCAGATCAGAGACTAGGCGGGTTTCCTTCTTTAGGCAGGTGACTGTATGGAGTACTGCCATTTTTCCTTGGTTCTGCCTGCTGTTCCTTCATTTGCTCCTGTTTGGCCACGGGCCATTTCCTTTGTCTCCTTCCATTCTGATGACGGAGAAGAGAAACGCTTGGTGCTTGCCCTTTGTTTTGTATTCTTTTCCTTGTAGCTTGAGGTTGAATGAGCACGAGCTGTCAGTGGGGAGGATAACCAACAATCCCCTTCTTTGTCTCAGAGATTGTCTTGAAGACGTTGTCACGACCAGCTTTAGGATTTTCTTTTTCCTTCCTGTTCATGGTTAGTAAAGGAAGAAGCAGAAACTGTATTTGTATAATGAAAGCAACCACAGTGATGATTCCGTAGGCAAGCTTTTGTTCATGAAATGAGAAATGCTTTTTATGCCCCTAGATGTCTTGAGTTCGCATGCGATAGTCAGAACATGGCTTTTTTGAACAAGTATCTGCTGATAGACAGTAATTTGTGTGAAAATGAAATACTGGCCGAAGAATTGATTATTCGGCTGAAAAATCGATATTGTGGCCGATGTATAGATTCTTCGGCCGTTACTTTGATTTTCCAAAGGTAGATTTTGTTTTGGCCAAGTGGCATCCTCTTTTCTCTTCCTTCTTATGCTTAGTTTTGATTTTGTTGCCTTTTGCTTTTGCCATGTTCCATAGTCCGATTGCCAAACTCGAGAGTTTTCGAGGTATTCTGCTCATTGTGTTAATGACCTTCAGGTTAGAGAAGATGAGCAATAATTCTTGTGTCTATTGCTGTTGCCAATTCTTCGAGAAAAGCATACTCATCTTTTGCGAGCTCAATACGCAGGGTTAGCTATGCCTATCATTGAGTACAAATTTGTTGATGTTTTTCCTTCTCTCCAAATGTTTGGGCCGCATCTCAATGTGAGATTGCCTACGTATCCCTAATCAGGGAATCAGGCCTTTTACGTAGTTCCAAAATCATCACCTTTTAGGTTGGATTTTCACTCTTGGTTTTTCTTCTCACATGCTCTTGATTTTGCCTAGGTTACCTAATGGAGGTTGAGTCCCTAGCGAGCTTTTCTTTGAATGCCTTAACTTTTGCCTAGGCTGCGTTTTTGCATTTTCTTGCCCTAGCAAGCTTTGCTCTTACTTTTGCTTGGGTTTTCAGGTTACCCAACGAGCACTTCTCTCAAGAGGGTTTCTGCATTTCGGAGAGGAATTTGATGGAGATATTTTTCTAAATCTCCCTTGTGTTTGTACCTTCATAATGAGCGAGCTAACCCTAAGTGTTCTCGCAGAGATAGTGTCTTCTTTCTAAGTTTTGACAAAAACCTAGTTTCTTAAGCAACTAGAGTTCATCATTTCCTTCCTTTTTGTCAGCAACACAAGGAACTTGATTCCTTGAAATTTCCCTTGTTTGGCAAAGAGACTATAGTGTATTGGTAATTGCAATTCAGGAAATAAATCATTGAATAAGCATAGTCTAGAGGATGAAACAGGAATTCACTTGGTAGGAATTAAATGCCCAAGCAGGGGCTCAAAACATGTTTTATTTTGATAAAAGCAAAGTTTAATATTTTTTGCCATGTTGTGACTTCGTAGCTACTGTATCATTTCGAGGTTGTTTTCAAAATCTTTGCCTTTCGCAACTTTATACTCTTTTCCACCCTCTTCTTTGCCAAACAGAGCCTTTGTACTGGATCCATCTTCATGGCTTGCATGGTGGCTACCTCTTTGAGACATGAGTAGTCCCTCAAATGGAAATGTCAGTCTGGGTTTTCATCACCTCTTTTTTCCTTCTCGTTGATTATGCAGTCATAAGAGAGATTAGTTACTTCCACTTGGCCGAATAGTGATGTTAAGGAGATTCCATCGAGTGGATCATCGCATTCTCCTTCCATTTCGTCAAAGTCACTTTCCTTTGCTTGTTCTTCCTCATTACTTTTGTCAGACATGTTAGGATCGATCACTTCCGATTGATCGGACTCATTGTTTTCTTCCTCCTCCATCATGAAACATTCATCCTCCTCTGGGAAGGTAAAGGTTGGCTTGGCTTGGTTGTTTTGGACAATGTATTGGCCAGGATTGTATGTGGGGTTGTGAGGTAGGTTTATGAGATCAATGTTTCGGGGTGGTGGTTCAGCATTGTGAGTAGGAAGCGGATTGGCTTGCACATCAGGTTTTGGAAGTTTTGTAGTTCGGCTATCAGTGAGATCTTGAATGTCATGGCGGAAACGCATGCGGTTATCTGTTTCATGCCTAGGGTGTTGGTGGTAGGCGCATTGTTTGTTAGGATCATGGTTTGGGCCATAGGGTGGCTGAGGAAGTGGTTTGTTTAAAGGTTTGAGATGCTCCTAACGGCTCGGGATGGCTAAGGCTTGAGATGAGGTCATATAGAGAGGGTCAAAGTTGCGACGGGGGCAATTTGAGCTTCAGGATGAGCTAATTTTAAAAAGGGTCTTGAGGCAAGGATGTGCCAAGGGCGTTCACGGAGGCATACGGCTGGAGAAGGTTTTCTTAGGTGGAGGAGTGGCCTCTTCTTTCCCAATGAGTCCTAGTTTGATACCATCTTCGATTTGCAACCTAGTGGCATGCAAATGTTTGAAATTGGTGATAGCCTGTGTGTAGATGTGCCTGAGATATTTGAGTTGCAAGTTCTTGACAACTATCCTTACTTGATCTTCCTCAGAGGGGCGGTTCTTGGCAGTTTTTTCCCTCCATCTTGCCACAAAGGTAGCAAAGTCCTCATTGAAATCCTGTTTGGTCATTTCCAAATCTCGAGTTGTTAACTCAATTTGGACGTTGTACGCATACTGCTTGACGAAAGCATTGGCAATTTCTGGCCAAGTTTGATAATGTACAAACTCCAAAGTAAGGAACCAGTCGAGAGCACTTCCTGTGAGGGTTCGCTGGAACAACTGGGCGATGAGCTCGTCGTTCAAGCCCATCGGCTTCAGGGTGTTGATAACATGGCGGACATGACTGGTCGGATTGCCAGTTCCATTGAACTTCTCGATGTTGGGCATCTTGAAATTCTCAGGCAGCTTGGATTCTGGGAAGAGGCAAAGTCCTTCGAAATCCAGAATTTGATCCCCTTGTGAACGAGCCAAGGCTTGTTTGATTTCCTTGACTTGTTTGGTCAACTCAGGACTTTCTGCCAATATCACTTTATGAGGATTCTCGTCTTCCATTGATTTTTCCTCATCTTCAGCATCTCTAGCTGCCTTTTCTGCTAGTAGTGCAGCGATTTGAGCTTGGAGGTCGGCAATAGTGGCGTCGTTGTCTGCCATGAAGGTAGAAGGGTGGCTTGACGAAGCTTGAGATTCAGTGGATGACTGGATTCGTTGAGAGGGTGACCGGGAAGTTTCTGAGAGCGGTCGGAACTGTTGTGGTGAGGGTGTTTTGTCAGATGAAGATGACAGACGGGAGGGTTGCAGAGACCTTTGTTTGGCGTAGCTTCGGGTGTTATAAGAGTACAAAGTTGGCTGTGGTTGCTTCTTTGATTTACCTATTGTGCCTGCTTGAAAAGTAGAATACCTGGAAGTCAGTACTTTGCCTGTGTAGGGTTAAGATTTTGGCTGAAAATCCCAACCCTTCTGCACAGAAAGAGTTAATTACAACAACAGATGGTACAAGGTGTGAGGAAGAACTTTTGCAAGTAGAATGCAAGTAGGTTCTTAGCCTGTAGGTTCCTGTCTTAGTTTGATAAGTTCTATGGCTTTCTAAAGCATGCAAGGTTTTCGGTAGTTTCAGGGTGCTCCGTTGTCAAAGGGCACCAATCCTCTCGCCAGCCCATCATAGGCGGTGATTGGGTGATTTCCTTTTTGATATACCACTAGGTACGAGTGACTGTGGAGTTTGCTGGAACCCCCAACATAGCCCGTGTCATGCCGGGATATCAGGTGAACTCAACGGGTTGCCCGCTCGATGCATATGATAAAGGAATTAAACAAGGCATGTATTAGTCTTATGTTGAACTTTCTGGTTATGGCTCTCACATCCCCAGCGGAGTCGCCAAAAACTGTAGACACCTCCCAAACGGGGCATCGCCATACAGATTGATCACGTTTGTGTTTGCTCGATTGGTTGCTCACTTCATAAACCAAAATCATGGACATTCCCATGGCTAGGAACATCGCCACATGATAACGGTTATCATCAAATAGAGTCGCCACCCAGTTTATTAAAACTGGGAAAATAGATAGAGATTCTGGATTCGGGAGCCAAAAGTACAGTAAGGGGAAGGTGTTAGGCACCCCTCTCTGCCCAGTCGTGAGACTGGCCCATAATCGTTCAACATAAGACGTGTAGATGCTTTGTTTAATTCCAACACATAGTCTGTTTATTTATTCCTTTAAACAGTAAGCAAGGTGAGCCAGTGCGATAGATAAGCATGCATTCAGAAAGCAGAAAAGCAAACAACTGTCCCAGGAGATCGATTACTCGGCCGGTGAATGGATGTCACGGCCGAGTAATCACACTGGTTTAATGTACCGGCCGAGGGATCGAAGCCCCGGTCGGTGTTCTTCCTCACACCAGACAAAAAGATTAACGGATAATCAAAACGCTATGGTTAATCAAAGATACAGTAAATTAAGACAAACCAGAGGCCGTTGGGCCTCACCACCTTGATCCCTCAGTTGCTTGATTGCTTTGGATTGGGCGTGATTGATTGATTGCTTGATTGAAAACCCTAGAGCTAGGGTTTGAACTTCGGGGTTTGATCGCCGGATTGACGGCTGCCTTCGGGAGGTTAGGGCTTTTGGAGTATGGGATTGAGGGAGTATTTGTGCAGAGCTTCGAGGTTTGATTGAGTGTGTGGGTATCTCAATTTCTGTGTGTTAATTCGGAACCCAAAGGCCCCTTTATATAGGCATAGGGATGACTCACTCCGGCCAATCAAATCACGAGATGGCAATTGCAATTGCAATGCATCTCAAACTCTACGTCGTGATCTCCGAACGTAGCCCGAACGCATCGGAAAGGTAGTGTAGTTGGATCAAACCAGACGTCTGACAGAACGTTCGAGAGTCTGGAAAAAGGTCGATCTGGCGGCCGAGCAAAGGAAGTCACGGCCGTGGAAAGGATGTCTCGGCCGAAGGATGGATCTTGCGGCCGAGAGATTGATCTCTCAGGGAGATTTTGCTGGCAACAGGTTGCTCGGGCGAGGGTTTGAAGTTATGGCCGTGGGATCGATGTTACGGCCGTCAGATGGATTCTCCTAGGCTTCTGTATTTTCTGTCTGAAAGGCTGTATGGCTTTGAATTGGGTCCTCTAAATGGTCAAAGTTCTCACCGAAAGTCCTAAGGTCCTCAAGGAAGCAATCATCAATCATTGTATCCATTTCATCATCGGGATTGTCCCAAGGTGGGACTTGAAATAATCGTTAGGCCAAATTGGGGTGTCTACAGATGCCCCTCTTTGACTGAACTCAGACGGATCGCGAGACATGTTTGAGTAAGAGTCAAAGCTGTAAAAAGCAACTCAATTTGGTCCAACCACTATTCCAAGGGTTTTCGAAAAAGGTTTTGTTATGGTCGGGCCGGGAGGCTGCCTACGTATTCCACAAGGGAAATTCAGACCAATCGTAGTTCGGGCAATAAAACAAAATAAAAGTTTGGAGGGTTAGAGACAGAAGACGTACCTTAGGGCTTAAAAAGCCATAGTGTGACGTACCTAGACTGAGCCAGGGTTTTGGCGGAAGATAGTTGAAGGAGCGCAGGGCTGCCTGGGGAGTTTTTGCGGAGAGCTTCCTTAGTATTTTGGGGTAGATCAGTACACTGCAGGTGCGTTTGCTTTTCTTGATCATCCTTACTTTGACTGAAGGGAGGTCGGTAGAGTAGCCTATCCTTGCGAATGAGCTGGAAGGGTTTGATGTAATGGGGTGGAATCCAAACCATCTGCTGGGATGAGTTGGACGCCGGTTTGCTTTTGAGATGTAGGGGGGCGCAGGGCCAGTAACTGGAGCACGGAGCTTTGCATAATGAGGGAACCGAGGCACGGAGCCGGTTGTAGTCATGAGGCGAGAGCCTGAGGTGTCAGAGCTTTGAGCTTGTCGTGCTGAACCGAAGCGCGGAGCTGGTATAAGGCGAAAGCCTGAGGTGATGGAATTTGATGGAACCGAAGCGCGGAGCTGGTATAAGGCGAGAGCCTGAGAGTGATGGAATCGAGGCGTGGAGCCTGTTGCGATTTTGAGGCGAATGCCTGAGGGGTTTGATAAGACCGAAGCGCGGAGCTGGTATTGATCATAAGGCGAGAGCCTGTGGTGATTGATAGGACCGAAGCGCGGAGCTGGTGTTGATCATAAGGCGAGAGCCCGGGGTGATTTGATTGAGGCGTGGAGCCTGCTGTGGTTTATGAGGCGGAGGCCTGAGGAGATTGGGTAAGACCGAAGCGCGGAGCTGGTGTTGATCATAAGGCAAGAGCCTGAGGTGTCAGAGCTTTGAGCTTGACGTGATGAACCGAAGCGCGGAGCTGGTGTTGATCATAAGGCAAGAGCCTGAGGTGTCAGAGCTTTGAGCCTGACGTGATGAACCGAAGCGCGGAGCTGGTATAAGGCGAGGGCCTGAGATGATTAGCTTTGAGGCATGGAGCCTGCTGTGGTTTATGAGGCGGAGGCCTGAGTTGTCGGAGCTTAGAGCTTGATAGAACCGAAGCACGGAGCTGGCATAAGGCAAGGGCCTGAGTTGTCGGAGCTTAGAGCTTGACGTGATATGAACCGAAGCGTAGAGCTGGTTGTATTCTGATGATCTGTGCACGGAGCTTTCTCATCATAAGTGTTTGACGCGGAGCCAAAGGATCGAGGCGTTGGGCCGATCAATAAAACCGAGGCATAGAGCCGGTTGACTGCAGGACTGACCTGTTTCATGAGAGATATGCAAAGTGTATATGTGTAATGATGGTTGTTAGATGTGAACAGATATGATGATGCAGACTCGATGTGAAATGTTGATGCAAATGTGCACGGGCCCGTGCGTGTGTGTTTGTTTTAAGCTTAGAGCTTCTATCAAGTTCCGGACTTGAGCATTCAGAGCGTAGAGCTCGAGCATTCGGACGGCAGAATCCGAGCATTCAAAGTACAGGCTTTGAGCGTCCAGTACACAGTGGTTGGGCATACAAGCGTAGAGCTTGAGCATTCAAGTATATGACTTGAGCATCCAGTACACAGTGGTTGGGCATCCAAGCGTAGAGCTTGAGCATTCAAAAATGTTAGATTTTTGAGCATTCAGGCGTAGAGCCTGAGGATAAATGTCTTGATTGATGGGGTGGCTTAGAGCCTATTGCTTGTTTACGGCTTCGAGCCAGTTGAGATGATGAACACAGGCTTCGAGCCTGTTAAGAACTTGATTGTGTACGGCTTCGAACCAGTTGAGACAATGGGCTTTGAGCCGTTTGAGTTTGTGATAACAGGTGTAGAGTCTGTTGCTGTGATAGCGAGCATAGAGCTGCTGAGATAGTAAACATAGGCTTGGAGCCTGTTGAGGTGATGGCTTGGAGCCATTTGAGATAATGGGCTTTGAGCTGCTGTGATTGCTTGTGTACGGCTTCGAGCCAGTTGAAATAGCGAGCTTGGAGTCGCTGAGTTGTGTAGAGATGATGGGCAAAGGGCCGCTGAATTGATACGGGCGTAGAGCCGCTATGATAAAGGGCTTCGAGCCGCTGGGTGATAGTAGACGAAGGCTTCGAGCCTGTTGAGGTAATGGGCTTCGAGCCGCTGAGTTGATTGTTATGGCTTCGAGCCAGTTGAGATGGTGGGCTTCGAGCCGCTGAGACTGCTTGTGTACGGCTTCGAGCCAGTTGAGATGGTGGGCTTGAAGCCGCTGAGATGATGGGATGATAAATACGGGTGTTGAGATGATTGTTTATGGCTTCGAGCCAGTCGAGATGGTGGGCTTCGAGCCGCTGAGTTGATGAGGTGGCGGGCGTAAAGCCGCTGATAGAGGATTGTTGAGAATTGTTACGGCTTTGAGCTGCTGAGTTGATGAGATGGCGGGCTTGTAGAACTGCTGAGCTGTTGAGTATTCCATCTTCCATCTTCCACGGGGTTTGATTGGTTCCTTATGCTTGGGATGTTTCCAAGGCTAGTTTTGAGTATGCTCGGGATTGCCCCCAAGGCTAGATTTCACATGCTCGGGATTGTCCCCAAGGCTAGTTCTGAGTATGCTCGGGATTGCCCCCAAGGCTAGATTCCACATGCTCGGGATTGTCCCCAAGGCTAGTTCTGAGTATGCTCGGGATTGCCCCCAAGGCTAGTTCTTGACCATATTCCAATTTGTTAGGGAGATTTCCATTACCTCCACTGCTGGGAGTGCCTTCCGGAGGCCAAACGCCTTCTAGCAGATGAGATCGAGGTTGTGCACATAGCGTGGCATAGGGCTGTTGAGGTGTGGGCGTAGAGCCGCTGAGCAGCACTTGAGCGTCCTCAATGTTTCGGTAAGCTTCCTGAAAAGTAAAAGGTTTACTTTAGTTCGGAGTTTTAACTTGCATGATCAAAAGTGAGTTTTTTTGTTTTGATTTGCGGGATGAGATCCCTCTTAGCCAGGGGCGTGAATGAGAAGGACCCATGGTTGGGTCGAAGTTGTTCTGTTTAAAGAAGTTAAGATAACTGTGCCCCCTGTTTAGGCAATGCATGCTTTTTAAACGTCGATTTGATGCCCCTAGCTTTTTATTTGTTTATGCAATCGTGAGATTAACTCCCTTTTTGTCCTTGGTAGAGAAATAGGAGACTGGAGGCTCGCAGTGGAGGCAAAGAGGTGCACAAGTGGTTTGTGACGTTGCCGGAGCAGACTCGGGAGTTAGTACATGCTGCTGGTCTTGAGCCGTCTGTTTTGGGCCTCAATATTCCGATGGATTGGTCGTTGATGACCTCGCTGGTTGAAAGGTGGTGGGATACTCCCAACACGTTCCACTTTCCTTCTGTTGGCGAGATGACGATCGCGCCAGGTGATTTTTCTTTGTTTACTGGCCTATGAGTAGGTGGAGCTCCTATTTGGGTTAACCCTAGGCTTTGGGAGCGAGTAGGGGATTTGGAGTGGTTCTTGGGCAAGGTGCCCCCTCTTCACTTGCGTGGTCATGTTGACGTCTCTTGGCTGATCAAGACTTTTATGAAGGTTGATATCTTGACTCAGGTGAGTGTTGAGTAGTTGACACGAGCCTTTCTTCTCTACCTCGTTAGGCAAACGTTTGTTTGTCAACAAGGATAGTTCAGTGCATAGGCAGTCTCTAGCCCCTTTGCAGTATTTGGAGGCTGTTTGGGAGCTTGATTGGGGAGCATCTGCCTTGGCTACCTTGTATGGCCTCCTTAGGGCTTGTTCACGGGACAGGACTCTTGGTGGTCACTACCGAGTACTTGAAGTATATCCTTCTTCTTTTCTCGTTGTGATTTTTCCCTTGCTACGAGCGATGGTTGGTGGGGCAATGGAAGCCACGGTTGCCAGTTTTGAGCCTTGGAGACAAGTTTTGGACCGATTGACGGTTGACCAGGTACCCCTTGCATTCCTTGTCTTCAGATCTCCATTCCTCTGTGCTGTGGCTGATTTAGACTTTGTTTGTAGGCGAGGTTCGACCCTCGGAGTGGTGTATCAGAGGACACCCCTCTTGCGCGTTCCAGGGCTCTAGATTGTACTCGTAGCCTGGTACTTATGTGATCGAGTGGCCAGCCAGGGGCGCCCGCGTGCTGAGGATCTTCAGTTTGTTCATCCTCTTCCTTCGGCGTTGATGAGATCTACTTCTTCGATGTCTAAAGTAGACTTGGAGAATGCTCAGATCAGAGACTAGGCGGGTTTCCTTCTTTAGGCAGGTGACTGTATGGAGTACTGCCATTTTTCCTTGGTTCTGCCTGCTGTTCCTTCATTTGCTCCTGTTTGGCCACGGGCCATTTCCTTTGTCTCCTTCCATTCTGATGACGGAGAAGAGAAACGCTTGGTGCTTGCCCTTTGTTTTGTATTCTTTTCCTTGTAGCTTGAGGTTGAATGAGCACGAGCTGTCAGTGGGGAGGATAACCAACAATCCCCTTCTTTGTCTCAGAGATTGTCTTGAAGACGTTGTCACGACCAGCTTTAGGATTTTCTTTTTCCTTCCTGTTCATGGTTAGTAAAGGAAGAAGCAGAAACTGTATTTGTATAATGAAAGCAACCACAGTGATGATTCCGTAGGCAAGCTTTTGTTCATGAAATGAGAAATGCTTTTTATGCCCCTAGATGTCTTGAGTTCGCATGCGATAGTCAGAACATGGCTTTTTTGAACAAGTATCTGCTGATAGACAGTAATTTGTGTGAAAATGAAATACTGGCCGAAGAATTGATTATTCGGCTGAAAAATCGATATTGTGGCCGATGTATAGATTCTTCGGCCGTTACTTTGATTTTCCAAAGGTAGATTTTGTTTTGGCCAAGTGGCATCCTCTTTTCTCTTCCTTCTTATGCTTAGTTTTGATTTTGTTGCCTTTTGCTTTTGCCATGTTCCATAGTCCGATTGCCAAACTCGAGAGTTTTCGAGGTATTCTGCTCATTGTGTTAATGACCTTCAGGTTAGAGAAGATGAGCAATAATTCTTGTGTCTATTGCTGTTGCCAATTCTTCGAGAAAAGCATACTCATCTTTTGCGAGCTCAATACGCAGGGTTAGCTATGCCTATCATTGAGTACAAATTTGTTGATGTTTTTCCTTCTCTCCAAATGTTTGGGCCGCATCTCAATGTGAGATTGCCTACGTATCCCTAATCAGGGAATCAGGCCTTTTACGTAGTTCCAAAATCATCACCTTTTAGGTTGGATTTTCACTCTTGGTTTTTCTTCTCACATGCTCTTGATTTTGCCTAGGTTACCTAATGGAGGTTGAGTCCCTAGCGAGCTTTTCTTTGAATGCCTTAACTTTTGCCTAGGCTGCGTTTTTGCATTTTCTTGCCCTAGCAAGCTTTGCTCTTACTTTTGCTTGGGTTTTCAGGTTACCCAACGAGCACTTCTCTCAAGAGGGTTTCTGCATTTCGGAGAGGAATTTGATGGAGATATTTTTCTAAATCTCCCTTGTGTTTGTACCTTCATAATGAGCGAGCTAACCCTAAGTGTTCTCGCAGAGATAGTGTCTTCTTTCTAAGTTTTGACAAAAACCTAGTTTCTTAAGCAACTAGAGTTCATCATTTCCTTCCTTTTTGTCAGCAACACAAGGAACTTGATTCCTTGAAATTTCCCTTGTTTGGCAAAGAGACTATAGTGTATTGGTAATTGCAATTCAGGAAATAAATCATTGAATAAGCATAGTCTAGAGGATGAAACAGGAATTCACTTGGTAGGAATTAAATGCCCAAGCAGGGGCTCAAAACATGTTTTATTTTGATAAAAGCAAAGTTTAATATTTTTTGCCATGTTGTGACTTCGTAGCTACTGTATCATTTCGAGGTTGTTTTCAAAATCTTTGCCTTTCGCAACTTTATACTCTTTTCCACCCTCTTCTTTGCCAAACAGAGCCTTTGTACTGGATCCATCTTCATGGCTTGCATGGTGGCTACCTCTTTGAGACATGAGTAGTCCCTCAAATGGAAATGTCAGTCTGGGTTTTCATCACCTCTTTTTTCCTTCTCGTTGATTATGCAGTCATAAGAGAGATTAGTTACTTCCACTTGGCCGAATAGTGATGTTAAGGAGATTCCATCGAGTGGATCATCGCATTCTCCTTCCATTTCGTCAAAGTCACTTTCCTTTGCTTGTTCTTCCTCATTACTTTTGTCAGACATGTTAGGATCGATCACTTCCGATTGATCGGACTCATTGTTTTCTTCCTCCTCCATCATGAAACATTCATCCTCCTCTGGGAAGGTAAAGGTTGGCTTGGCTTGGTTGTTTTGGACAATGTATTGGCCAGGATTGTATGTGGGGTTGTGAGGTAGGTTTATGAGATCAATGTTTCGGGGTGGTGGTTCAGCATTGTGAGTAGGAAGCGGATTGGCTTGCACATCAGGTTTTGGAAGTTTTGTAGTTCGGCTATCAGTGAGATCTTGAATGTCATGGCGGAAACGCATGCGGTTATCTGTTTCATGCCTAGGGTGTTGGTGGTAGGCGCATTGTTTGTTAGGATCATGGTTTGGGCCATAGGGTGGCTGAGGAAGTGGTTTGTTTAAAGGTTTGAGATGCTCCTAACGGCTCGGGATGGCTAAGGCTTGAGATGAGGTCATATAGAGAGGGTCAAAGTTGCGACGGGGGCAATTTGAGCTTCAGGATGAGCTAATTTTAAAAAGGGTCTTGAGGCAAGGATGTGCCAAGGGCGTTCACGGAGGCATACGGCTGGAGAAGGTTTTCTTAGGTGGAGGAGTGGCCTCTTCTTTCCCAATGAGTCCTAGTTTGATACCATCTTCGATTTGCAACCTAGTGGCATGCAAATGTTTGAAATTGGTGATAGCCTGTGTGTAGATGTGCCTGAGATATTTGAGTTGCAAGTTCTTGACAACTATCCTTACTTGATCTTCCTCAGAGGGGCGGTTCTTGGCAGTTTTTTCCCTCCATCTTGCCACAAAGGTAGCAAAGTCCTCATTGAAATCCTGTTTGGTCATTTCCAAATCTCGAGTTGTTAACTCAATTTGGACGTTGTACGCATACTGCTTGACGAAAGCATTGGCAATTTCTGGCCAAGTTTGATAATGTACAAACTCCAAAGTAAGGAACCAGTCGAGAGCACTTCCTGTGAGGGTTCGCTGGAACAACTGGGCGATGAGCTCGTCGTTCAAGCCCATCGGCTTCAGGGTGTTGATAACATGGCGGACATGACTGGTCGGATTGCCAGTTCCATTGAACTTCTCGATGTTGGGCATCTTGAAATTCTCAGGCAGCTTGGATTCTGGGAAGAGGCAAAGTCCTTCGAAATCCAGAATTTGATCCCCTTGTGAACGAGCCAAGGCTTGTTTGATTTCCTTGACTTGTTTGGTCAACTCAGGACTTTCTGCCAATATCACTTTATGAGGATTCTCGTCTTCCATTGATTTTTCCTCATCTTCAGCATCTCTAGCTGCCTTTTCTGCTAGTAGTGCAGCGATTTGAGCTTGGAGGTCGGCAATAGTGGCGTCGTTGTCTGCCATGAAGGTAGAAGGGTGGCTTGACGAAGCTTGAGATTCAGTGGATGACTGGATTCGTTGAGAGGGTGACCGGGAAGTTTCTGAGAGCGGTCGGAACTGTTGTGGTGAGGGTGTTTTGTCAGATGAAGATGACAGACGGGAGGGTTGCAGAGACCTTTGTTTGGCGTAGCTTCGGGTGTTATAAGAGTACAAAGTTGGCTGTGGTTGCTTCTTTGATTTACCTATTGTGCCTGCTTGAAAAGTAGAATACCTGGAAGTCAGTACTTTGCCTGTGTAGGGTTAAGATTTTGGCTGAAAATCCCAACCCTTCTGCACAGAAAGAGTTAATTACAACAACAGATGGTACAAGGTGTGAGGAAGAACTTTTGCAAGTAGAATGCAAGTAGGTTCTTAGCCTGTAGGTTCCTGTCTTAGTTTGATAAGTTCTATGGCTTTCTAAAGCATGCAAGGTTTTCGGTAGTTTCAGGGTGCTCCGTTGTCAAAGGGCACCAATCCTCTCGCCAGCCCATCATAGGCGGTGATTGGGTGATTTCCTTTTTGATATACCACTAGGTACGAGTGACTGTGGAGTTTGCTGGAACCCCCAACATAGCCCGTGTCATGCCGGGATATCAGGTGAACTCAACGGGTTGCCCGCTCGATGCATATGATAAAGGAATTAAACAAGGCATGTATTAGTCTTATGTTGAACTTTCTGGTTATGGCTCTCACATCCCCAGCGGAGTCGCCAAAAACTGTAGACACCTCCCAAACGGGGCATCGCCATACAGATTGATCACGTTTGTGTTTGCTCGATTGGTTGCTCACTTCATAAACCAAAATCATGGACATTCCCATGGCTAGGAACATCGCCACATGATAACGGTTATCATCAAATAGAGTCGCCACCCAGTTTATTAAAACTGGGAAAATAGATAGAGATTCTGGATTCGGGAGCCAAAAGTACAGTAAGGGGAAGGTGTTAGGCACCCCTCTCTGCCCAGTCGTGAGACTGGCCCATAATCGTTCAACATAAGACGTGTAGATGCTTTGTTTAATTCCAACACATAGTCTGTTTATTTATTCCTTTAAACAGTAAGCAAGGTGAGCCAGTGCGATAGATAAGCATGCATTCAGAAAGCAGAAAAGCAAACAACTGTCCCAGGAGATCGATTACTCGGCCGGTGAATGGATGTCACGGCCGAGTAATCACACTGGTTTAATGTACCGGCCGAGGGATCGAAGCCCCGGTCGGTGTTCTTCCTCACACCAGACAAAAAGATTAACGGATAATCAAAACGCTATGGTTAATCAAAGATACAGTAAATTAAGACAAACCAGAGGCCGTTGGGCCTCACCACCTTGATCCCTCAGTTGCTTGATTGCTTTGGATTGGGCGTGATTGATTGATTGCTTGATTGAAAACCCTAGAGCTAGGGTTTGAACTTCGGGGTTTGATCGCCGGATTGACGGCTGCCTTCGGGAGGTTAGGGCTTTTGGAGTATGGGATTGAGGGAGTATTTGTGCAGAGCTTCGAGGTTTGATTGAGTGTGTGGGTATCTCAATTTCTGTGTGTTAATTCGGAACCCAAAGGCCCCTTTATATAGGCATAGGGATGACTCACTCCGGCCAATCAAATCACGAGATGGCAATTGCAATTGCAATGCATCTCAAACTCTACGTCGTGATCTCCGAACGTAGCCCGAACGCATCGGAAAGGTAGTGTAGTTGGATCAAACCAGACGTCTGACAGAACGTTCGAGAGTCTGGAAAAAGGTCGATCTGGCGGCCGAGCAAAGGAAGTCACGGCCGTGGAAAGGATGTCTCGGCCGAAGGATGGATCTTGCGGCCGAGAGATTGATCTCTCAGGGAGATTTTGCTGGCAACAGGTTGCTCGGGCGAGGGTTTGAAGTTATGGCCGTGGGATCGATGTTACGGCCGTCAGATGGATTCTCCTAGGCTTCTGTATTTTCTGTCTGAAAGGCTGTATGGCTTTGAATTGGGTCCTCTAAATGGTCAAAGTTCTCACCGAAAGTCCTAAGGTCCTCAAGGAAGCAATCATCAATCATTGTATCCATTTCATCATCGGGATTGTCCCAAGGTGGGACTTGAAATAATCGTTAGGCCAAATTGGGGTGTCTACAAAAGGAAGCAAAGAACAATGAATGAGAAGAAGACAAAGGATGGCTTGGCTTTTATGAAGCTACCCCTTTCTTAATGGTGCTAACCCTTTGCAAATGAATGCAAAGGGGGGTATTTATGGAGGAGGGAGAGACTGATCAGCCAGGTCCTAGGGGCTGTTTGGGTGGCCCAAATATTGGAGGAAGCTCCCATGCATTTAATGCATGGGACTTGGCTTGATGGAAGAGAAAGGAACAGTTTCAGGCCGAAGTAATGATCTGGGGGCTGCCAGCTGACGTCAGGCGGCTGCAGAGGCTCCCGCCCAGCTGGCTGAAAAGGTTGATTTGACTGGTGCTGACTGGCGTGCGCCACTTGTTGAGTGGCGTGCGCCAGAGAGTGGTAGTGACTGACACGTGGCAGTGGTTCCTGCACACGCTAGTCCACCACCAGCGTACTCCAGCAGGGTTTTGTTGAGGCCATTTGGTTCTGGCTTGAGGGTTCGACAAGGGTTTGAAACGGGTTTGGACGAGGTTCGGGACGCTCAAAGCTCAAACTCATCAAACAACTCGGTATGTTCTCGACCTTAATCATCATTGGGGAATCAAAGACCGTAAGTAAACTAATCCGGACAGTCCAGACTAGGGTGTCTACAAAAATCAATCCTAATTTTCATTGACCAAGAAACCTATACGAAATAGGAATACTAGATCAAATCAAACTAGGAAAATTAAATACTTCTAAAAAATCTTGACTAAAATAAAACATTCCTACTAAAATGCTAAACTCAAAATAATAAATTAAGATTCCTATATTTGTAGAATAATCAAGATATCGGCCCGCATCATCCTCCTCTGCTTGAGAAAACTCATCCTCGAGTTTCAATTGTTTCAAATAATTGCATTCTCCTTTGTTGGTCTGCATCCACCTTATATTTCAAATTAATTTTCTCGAACATAAATTTCAAGTGAGAGTCCTCAAAGATTGAAGTAGCAACCTCTCCAAATAAGCCTATTTCGGCTTGATCAACGCACAAGGCCGAAGTTCTTGGTGCATCACCAAATTGTTCATCTCGAAATTCTAGCTCTATTAAGTCAATTGGATCTCTATCAAACATGTGCTGCTCCTTGATAATAAACTTGTTGCTCGTAGAAAACCCAATTTCAACATTAGACTTCACTTCAAAATCATATTCTTCATATAATTGACTCATGCTATTGGCACCGTAAAGTCCAAGATCATTGAACACCTCACTGGAATTTCTAGGTGATAAGAGTACAAGAACCCCAAGTGGCCTTTCATCTTCATTGTCAAAGTCATAACAACTACTCCAACGACATTCTTCAATTGAATTAGAAAGTAGTGATGCTCTTACCACTTGGTATATTTTATTCAGTTGCACATCTCTGCTCTTCATAAATTTCTTAATACTATAAACCAAGCTTTCATCATAGGTTACTCTAGCCTCAAGTTGACATGTAGCTACTAATTCTTCAAGAAACGAATGTTCTTTGTCGAAAACGGGTGGTTTACTCCAATCCACGAATGGATCTGGAATAATATTGGATGTGAAGGGCCACTCAATGGTACCTTCATCCACCAATATTGTCCTCTCCCTCGACTGATACTTACCAGCCAAAGGTTTGGTGATAGAAACATCATCCGACACCTTCTCCTCTTTCGGAAACCGAGGTTGAATCGGACGACGGCGAGACGGGTTTCCCCCAACAGACAAGGCAGCAATCTGATCGGCCAGCGCACCAAACGCCTCCTCCATCCACTGCTCAAGTTGTTGAAACCTCTCCTCCATTCGTACTTCTCGTGCAGCTTTACTTCGTTCATACACATCTTCAGCAACAGCATAACGACCATAACGAACTCTTTGTCGCGCCATGATCCGAAATCGAGCGCAGACTCTGATACCAACTGATGCAGGAAGGCGTGTCAAAAAATAAGAACGCGCAACAAGGACAATCACGAATAAGTATGAACTAGAAATACTCTCTCTACGAACAAATTATATTGAGAAACTTCTCAAATTTTCATTAATAATTCATAAAACAACTCTTTAGCTCTAAGGCTTACAACCTTATTTATACTAATAGAATTCATAAACCTAGCTTTCTTAAAATCTAAAAAGGAAAATAAACATAAGGAAATAAAATCAATCCTAATTCTGCTGAATACTGAGGCTGATGATGTTGGAATATTGATGCTGATATGGATGCTTATACCACTTTGCTTCAAGTGGTGACTTTATCAACTTACTTAGGACTAGGTGATACCGGTCCAGTTTCGACCGGTTTTGACATATTTTTAGGTCGAAACTGGTTATCCGGTTTGAGATTTTTAGAAACCAGAACCGGTTGAGATAATCCGGTCCGGTTTCAACTAGCTCAACCGATTTCGGTCCGGTTTTTCCGATTTTCATTCATGGGTCATATTTTGGGCCCAACACATCAAAAAATCCACAATTCAATCCACAAAATATCAACTAAAAACCCATAATTCAACACCTTTTTTGGGCCCAACAAAAAATGATCAATTTTGAGCCCAATACATAAAAAATAACCCATAAAAATATAATTAAGCCCATAAAAATAGTTTTTATATATATATATATATATGATTGATTTTATATAATAAATATATTTATTAGACCAATATACACCAAAATGGTGGGTATTCTAGTGGTAAAGAGGGGAGATCCTTCTAGCCTTCCAGGGTTTGATTCCCCTCCCCTATGTTTATATATATATATACTAGGGCTAGCCCGTGCCTACGGCACTACGCATCTCGGTTGGAAGGAGATGGCAGTTGTGTGATTTAGGTGAAAACTATGGGCACTATAGTCTTTGGATCAAATAAATCTAAGCCGTTCTAATAACTTGTCCTCACACCCTTCTGTTTTATAATATATATATATATATATATATTATATAGGTACACACCATGGTTCCCATGAGTGATCCCGCACTTTCTAACGGTGCGGGACTCCCCCTTCCCGATTGAATTTCGATGATCCGAGCCGCTCAATGTGTGCAGAACGTGATTTTAAGGGTACTCGTGAGAAATCAGCAAAAAAAATGACCGGAAAGGGCTTGTTTTGAGCAGTTTTTACTTGAACCGTTCAATGAAAACTGCTCCGATCAAGCCCTTCTCGGTCATTTTTTTTGCTGATTTCTCACGGGTACCCTTAAAATCACGTTCTGATCACTTTGAGCGGTTTGGATCATCGAAATTCAATCGGGAAGGGGAGTCACGCACCGTAAGAAAGTGCGGCCTCTTACCGGAACCGGACTGTATATGTACATATTATACATATATATAACCGGTCCGGTTTCAACCGGTTTTTAAAACACATAAACCGGATCGAAATTATTTTTCTGGTTTGAAAAATTCGATCCGGTCCGATTTTTCTAATTTCGATCGATTTTCTGGTCTCGACTAATAGCCCTACTTAGGACCTATTGATGTGGGGATTATGGTCATTATGGAACTTTCAGGACAAGTTTAATAGATTGGTACTATGGGCCAATGTAACCTTGGGCTCATTCAATCTTCATTGAATGTAATTTTCTCTTTTTCTCGTAGGTCTCTTATGGTAACTCTGTGGTCCGTATTTGGTCTTCCTCCATGTACCTTTTGTCGAGTTTCTAATAAAATTTTGTTGGCTATAAACAAAACAAAACAAAACAAAGCAGTGGAAGTAAATTCATTTTTAATTCTAGCGCTTGAACTGTTGTTTATTAGTCATTTTTTGATCCGTAGATTTAACCCTTTAAAAGTCAGGCCCTTTGGCTCGAGAACTTTGGCCCAAACACTTTTATATTTTGTCCCTTGTGTACATTTTAAAAGAAAAAGATCTCTTGGACCAATACCTGATACATGGCTCTTAAAAGACACTATTGGCCCTATCCAAATCAATTCCTTTTTGGTAAACATGGGTCCAAACTCCCAAAGACTCAGGCCCAATTAGTTGTTACTCAAAGTGGTCTACCAATTAGACAAGTGACCACCCAGTAAGTCAGATTCCGGCCAAGGAAGGTGGGTTTGAGGCAAGGAAGAAATGACATACCTCATCTAGGGTTTCCTCCTTCACTTGCATAGGGCCTTACTTGCTCGGCAAGTAAGCGCTTGGAGGGCACGCTCGGGTAACCGCCTCAGGTGACGTCACATATGAAACACCAGATAAGGTGGTTACGGAGCACATGGCCTGCTTGGCCCTAATGATGACACATGTCCCATAAACGATTCGGCCTACGTTATGATGACATACATAACTGAGCGGGTGGATGCAAGAGCAGGAGCCTTCTTCGGTGAAGTCACATGCGAAATGATGGTCAAGCAGGCTTGGTGTCCTGAACAGTAGCTAGGTTTAGTTCGGTCCTTCCAAACCAAGGGGTTCTCGGTTCAAGTCACTCGAGGCCCTTTTAGTTTTTGGCAAAGTAATTCTTATTTCTTATTTTTCTGTTAGATCTAGCTAGGTAAATAATAGATGATTCTTGCATCACTTGTATTCTAAATTAATTATGCTTAAGTGGTTGTAGATATTACTCAAGACCTGTTCAAATCTTTTGCATACTATTAATATTTTGATAAGTTTTTCCCTTTCATTTATTTGAATTTTGTTGTCAATTTCATTTCAAATTTACAAAAAAATAATTTTCACTATAAGTAAACCAAAATAATTTATTTTCACTGAACAAACTTTAATAAAAAAAAGGTTTAAAATAAATTATTCTCTTATTTTTTAAGTAATCTAAAATAATTTATTTTCATTGAACAAACTTTAATAAAAAAAGGTTTAAGATAAATTATTCTCTTATTGTTAAAAATAGCATCATCAAATTAATATAATTATGATAATTGATGAATTTATTGATTTTTTAGTAAAGTGGGTCTTTTAAAAGAAAAAGAGTAATAAAACATATTTAAAAGTTACAGAAACAAATTAAATAGGCATCCTATTAACAAGACTTATTTAGGTGTCCATTATAGTGGGTTTGAATATTTATGTTTCCATCCTCAAATTGTCATGTCCCCAATATGCAAATCCCAATAAAAATTGTTTCTCTCTCTCTCCTCCTATCTTTGGAACGAGAAACCCATATACCCACCATCGCCGATCACCTCCACCGTCTTCGATCAACCTCACCATCGCCGTCAACCCCATAGTCGCCTACCACACCGTCAAACCCATCATCAGTTCGGGTCTCTCTTTCTCTTGATCGATGACCACCGCCACTGCCCAATGCATCTGCCCCCGATTGCCGATCATGTTGGGATCCACCCTAGTGGTGGATGTGTAATTAGTTTTGTTAGTAAGGGCATCTTTGTCCGTGTGATATTTTTGTGTACCCTAGGGCTTTCATATATACATTTGGTGGTGAGAAGAGAGTTAGTGGATGGATAAGTGTGTTTAGTGTGTGGTTGTGTGTGAGGTTTGAGAGGTTTGGAGGGTTTTTTGTAGCTATATTGTGTACTTAATATAGTGAAATTTCCCTCAAATCTTGTGTGTGTTTCTTGCTCATCCATGGCTTGATTGTGTGTTTGTGCTTCGTTGGTGAGGTCTTGGGCGTGCCCCAACAAGTGGTATCAGAGCATGGGTCACCGGAGAAGACAAGGATAACACGATCGGAAAGCTCGGTTTCCGACTGGGTTCGTTTTTTCGACTGGGTTTTGGATCAAGACGGACGAGGACTCAATCGGACCAGTAAGGGTTGTGCACCTCACTGAGACGAGTCTATAGAAGGTGACGGGGTCGAGTTTCGTCACCGGATGAAGGCTCGGGAGCCATTCGATCGCAGTGGGCGGAGGCGGCAACGGGCAGATAGGCTATTTTAAAAAGCCCGAAGTTGTGGATGATCGAAGACGAGTTTTGAGCACAGGGTTTTGTTTGTCTTGTCAAGGCGAGCACGGGGGTGTGTAGAACGTCGCCGGTGGAGTTTGGGATAGCCCGGAAAACACGTTCGAACGGCGGCGGGCGGAGGCGAGTGGCGGCTCTACAGTCGATCGTCGGAGAGTTGATTGGAAACAAGATTTGAGCATAGGGGTTTGTTCGTCTCGAGGAGACGATCTCGGATCTGTAAAGATCATCGTCGGAAGTTGCGGGAGTGGCCCACACGCGCCGGTAGAAGGCGGCGTGTGGCTGTCGGAATTTTTTGAATTTGTTCTACGGTTCAGAAGCTTCAGCGCCGGTTCAGAGGGGTCAGACCGGCGGTCAAAGGGTCCGGTCAACGCGGGGTCAGCGGGTGCTGAGTCAGCCGGTTTACACCGGTGTCGACTCGGAGTGTTTCGGCCGGTTCGTTGGTTTTTCGGCCGGTTCGGTCCGATACCGACCGGTTCGTGGCCGGTTCAGACCAGTTCCTGACAGGATTTTTCATTCCGGATCTGTTTGCGGCCTCGGTTTGGAGTGATTCGACTCAGAAATTGTCGGTACGTTTTTTTTTCAGCTTTGAATTTTTTTTTGGGCATTGGTTGAGTTGTTCGGGAGTACTAAGGGTCGGGTTTAAGTGATTATCTTGCTTTGGATTAATTAAAACAAGATGACGGATGTTGGTGTTAGTATGAATACTATGGTTATATTGTCGGCGACAAATTATGCGGTTTGGAAACCACGAATGGAGGATATGTTGTCGTTAAAAGAGTTATATGACCCTATTGAGTATAAAGGAAAGAGACCGGATTCGATTAAGGTTGAGGATTGGAATAAATCGAATAGGAAAGCCGTAGCAATGATTCGACAGTTTATTGGGCAGGAGGTGTTTCACCATGTAGCGCAAGAGACGGATGCTTATGTTTTGTGGGGGAAGTTGGTGGAGATGTATCAATCGAAATCATCTCGAAACAAAGCGCTTTTGATGAGGCAACTTGTGAATTTGAAGCTTCGAAGTGGGGATTCGGTTGCCGTGCATTCGAGTGAGTTTCAAAGTTTGGTGAATCAATTATCTAGTGTTGGTTTGGATTTTGATGATGAATTGCAAGCTCTTTTGTTACTTAGTTCACTTCCGGATGATTGGGAGGTCTTGGTTGTTTCCTTGAGCAATTCTGCGCCAGATGGAAAATTAAGTATGAGTTTAGTGCAAGATGCTTTGTTTAGTGAGGAGGCGAGAAGAAAGGGAATGGCCAAGATGCATGTTGATGAGTCGCAAGCTTTGGTTTCGGAAGGAACGAGAGGGAGAAATCAAAAGAGAGGAGGCAATTCACGTTCGGGTTCGCGTTCGAGGGATCGTTGTGAAAAAGGGAGTATGGCTTGCTTTTATTGCAAGAAGGAAGGTCATATGATTCGAGATTGCCCTAAGTTAGTTGGTCGAACTTGCCATTATTGCAAGGAAGAGGGACATATGATACGGGATTGTCCTAAGTTGAAGGGCAAATCGAAGGAAGCGGCGGTAGTCCAAGATTCGGATGGGGATCTTTTGTTGGTTGAGGAAAAGCCTAATGTTGCGAGGCAAACGGATTGGGTACTTGACACGGGGTGCTCATATCATGTTTGTGGGGATAGGAGAGAGTTTTGTAGCTATGAGGCTTTTGATGGTGGTTTTGTTCGAATGGCGAATGGTTCGAGGAACCATGTAGTTGGAATAGGGATGGTGAAGTTTCGCTTGCCGAATGGGAGATTTGTGATGTTATCGGATGTTCGTCATGTGCTAGGGGTGAAGAGGAATTTGATTTCGCTTGGAGTGCTTGATGGTAAAGGGTATTCATTCTTGGCTAGTGAGGGTATTCTTCGGGTTCGGCAAGAGGAACGTGTGATGCTTGAAGGTAGTTTGGTTCATGGATTATACCGCCTTGAGGGTTCCGTTGTGAGGGATGATATGAGCTATAGACGTTTAGTTGGAAGAAAAGTGTGGCGTGTGAAAACGCAAGTTGAAGAGCTTTTGTGTGAAGCGCATTGTTTTTTGAGTTTGAATGAAGCATCGGTTAGTGGAGTTGGTGAAGAAGAATTGTGCACAAAGAAAAGGGTTTCTTTCGCACAAGATTTGGTTTCCGATGTGTTTGTGTTTGCGTCCGATGAAGAGGTAGGAGGCTACCAAGTGAGGGGGTGCGGGGCATCCGTTAAGGGGGTGCGAGCTATCGAGGTTTGGGATCGCGGACGCTCCGATCGAGGAGTGAGGAGACGACCTTCCACCCACTAGGGTGGATGGGGTGATTGTTGGGATCCACCCTAGTGGTGGATGTGTAATTAGTTTTGTTAGTAAGGGCATCTTTGTCCGTGTGATATTTTTGTGTACCCTAGGGCTTTCATATATACATTTGGTGGTGAGAAGAGAGTTAGTGGATGGATAAGTGTGTTTAGTGTGTGGTTGTGTGTGAGGTTTGAGAGGTTTGGAGGGTTTTTTTGTAGCTATATTGTGTACTTAATATAGTGAAATTTCCCTCAAATCTTGTGTGTGTTTCTTGCTCATCCATGGCTTGATTATGTGTTTGTGCTTCGTTGGTGAGGTCTTGGGCGTGCCCCAACAAGAACCCCTTAAGGACATATTCTTGGATACGAAGTTTATCATTTATAACATAATGTAGCCTCTTGGTTGGAAATCAGTTCTGGTAAAGAGTAATGACTCACTACGCTTAAACGATTCTTTCAAACAACAATTTCAACTCGCTTTTCCCTTTTCCTAGATACCAAATTCACTACTTCCGTGTTACAGCGTAAGTAATTTTTGCAGCCTTTTGCGTTTCATTGTCTGATGGATCCTTTTGTAGACGTCGAAGAATATATCATGAAAATTGTGGAATATTTGAGACAATTGTGTAGTGTAGTGGTCTGTTATATCTATATAGGTTTCATCCACCTCCGTTCTCGGGTTCTGTCCTCCACCGTCGTTACCGAGTTCTGCCTAAACATGGATTATTTTCTTAAATATGTCATGAAATTCATGGATCACTTGTGTCAAAATTTGTTTTGTAGTTGATGGTACGTTGAAGATAGGTTTTCATATTTTGGAAGAACTGTAGTAAGTTTTCGGTCGAAATATTGGGTTGCAATAGGTGTCATTGTAATTATCATATTTTACAAAATTTGTCGTGTTGAAACTCACTTGTATCATATTTTACAAAATTCCATATTTGAACTCACTTGTTTCATGTTAGTAATCTATCAGATCTTTTTTTTTCTTGATGAATAAAATTTATTGAATCTTAATTTTTCATGAAATAATTTGTTGAAATAGGTCATGGATAATTGTTGGAATAGGTCATGAAATAGATGAAATATTTTAATAAATCATGAAACTGGTAGGTTTAGAAAAAAAAAAAATCATGAATTGCATAAATATGTCATAAAAATTAGATCATGAAATATTTAGATTTTAGGAAAGAGAAAATTGGAGAGAGAATAGTAGTTTTATTTTAAATTTTTTATTTAGATTTTTAGGGGCCGATAGAGAAAATTGAGATAGAAGATTAGGAGAAAAAAAGATTTGAAAGATAGGAAAAAGATATATAGTAAGATAAACTAGAAAATGGAGAGAGAATTATTTGAAGGATTATGAGAGAGAGAAAAGGTAATCTAGGGTTTATTTGAATTTGAGGATGAAAAAATAAGTTTTGAAACTTACTAGGATGAAGACTTAAGTATCTAGGTAGGGCATGACGTCTATTTAAGTTCCTCGTGTCTCAAAAATAAATTGGGTATAAAACCTTGCTATCTACCTCGGACATGCTTAATTTAGGATTTGGATTCTATCTCTGCGCACGGTTTTTAATAATTTTTTTTTCTCTCTATTTCTCTCCACTCATTATCCAAAATCCAAATCCAAAATTCTAAGGAACAGGCCCTCATGTCTTCAACGGCTATGGATAAGAGGCATCTGAAAATGAAAATGAGATGGTGGGGGAGAAAAAAGGAAAGAAAAAAGTGACTTTATTGACAATAATAGGCGGAATCTCCATGGTTCTTGGTCGGTCTTGTTTTTGGGTTCAATCGGCGTGGGAATCGCCATTGCTTCATTGGCAGCCTTTTTTTCATTTTGGTGGGGTAAAATCATTAATTATAGCAGGGAAGAGAGGGAGAGAGAGAATAAAGCGAGCAAGGGAATATTGGTGGGTTTCAAATGGGATGGCCTTAAGAATCCATACAAAGAAAACACCCTAGCTGTTAAGAACACAACATGACAATTTTTGATTATGACTAGTTTGCATTTTGTTTAGGTAACCTCATATCAGTACGTAGTGGATATTGAGAGTTACTAATTTCCATTGAGTTTTCCAGTTTTGAAAGACGAGTGGGATCCGCTAGAATTTTTCTAAGAACTTCACATGTTAATACCTTTTAGGGTTGTCATCGCTTGATATTTATAGAGCCTTCTTGACTTGCTCCCCAAGTACGGACACGTGCCTTGCACAAGCCACGTGACGCTATGGTGATGTCACGGAATAGATCTGGTAACCGTTTTTGTATGAGCTGGCACTCTCATGTGCGCTAATCGTTATCCACTGGCGTAACCGTTTTCTGCATGCGGATAGGTAAACGAGCCGACAGGTGGCCGAGCACCGTCCGTAGCTTCGCGGGTGGCCGAGCTCCAATCCTGACCGAGCCTGGCGAAGGAACAAGCGGATGGTACACGTTCATGGGTCACCTTTCCACAGGTGGCCGAGCTTGGCACCAATTTCCCGGACGCTGGTCACGAGGTAAGTGCAGCAAGGTCGGTGGGTAGGCCTCGGTTGGTGCCGAGCCCTGATCATGGCGTGGTCTCTGATAGATTTGGCTTAACCTATCCCCAATTGATACGAACTGTCACGTTCGGCCCGCTACAAGTGGGATCTGCTAGAATTTTTCTAAGAACTTCACATGTTAATACCATTACGATCGATGTCCTGTTAGAGAATTTTTCAATAACGAAATTGAGCATTTCAGAGTTTACATATAGGATTAGGTGGATGGCCTCGTGCCAGCACGACCATTGTGCCCATCGTTTTAAACTTTTAATGTTGCAGGGTTTTTTTTTAACTACTAGTGTGTGGAAATGTAAGCAATACATATGTAGCACACTTATAATTGGAAGCAGTTGTAATGTAGAATAATCCATAGTTTGGAAGCAAATTACATAAACTTACTCTGGGTTATAATGCACAATGATTTGAAGTAGGAAATTTACAAAGTTGTGAGTTTTCGCAAACAACCATGGCCGAGTGAGGACCATATATGTTTGTTGGATAATGGATCTTTCACGGTTCCAAATAAGATCGATGAACTTGAAATTTCTCAAAATGTGAATTTTACAAGTAGTATGAAAAAAAATTACAATCTTTTTTTTATTTTTTTTTAATCAGCAAAGAAAATTTTATTAATCAACGAACCGAAGTTACATAGATTAAAAGGAAATGGGGAAAAATGGCATCACCACCTAAGACCCACATTCCAACTATGTTGACACCTAAGATGAGGACAATCACATACCACCCGCTACCCAAGGAAGGAAAAGTTGGCGAGAAACCAACCAAACGAACAAGAAAAAAAACTCACAATCTTGGCATGTGGAATTTTTTTTATATATATAGTTTCAGGAAAGCATGAATTCCAAATGTGTGAATTTGTAAAGACGTCACATCTTTTCATTGGCAGTCTTTTTCATTTTGGTGGGTAAAAGCATTATAGCAGGGAAGAAAAGAAGGAGAATAAAGCAAGCAAAGCAAAAATGTAGTGCGCGCAAATTATACCGCACATAGGAATATGGCACCAAATCCACTCCTTTTCGATGGAATATGGCACAAAAGTAGCCATGAACGATCGATAAATAATATCTCCTTCGATGAAAAATCCTCCACCCCCACTGCACTCACGATACCCGCCCCGCAAATTATTGTTATTTTTGCTCAGCAATACCCACCCTGCAATTGGAGTTATGGACGCGGTTCTACGTCGTCTGATCAAGGGTGACAAGAACAAGGGTGATAAGAACACTACCTGGCTGATCAACAGCACGGATGAAGTTATGGAGATCAGGGAGTTTCGCGGAATATTTACGGGCGAGAACGATTTCATCGATAAGATCACCGTGAAAGCTCGTCAACAGACCGACATCGACTCGACAAAGTATGGCGGGGACGACAGCCGAGGAGGGCAGCCTTCTTATCTGATGATTTTCTGTGGCGGAAGCTTTCTGAGGTCGTCCGAACGAGATTTGCTGTTGTTGCGTGGAGAAGAATTTATTAATTTCAAAACCGTAACTATTGATCAAGTACCGGAAGACCAAAATTCGACTGGAGTTGTCAACTACGAAGTCAAATTTCAACCACGAGATGCCTCTGTCAGGGCTAACTCTCTTAAGGTACCATTTGGTTCGCTTCGTAACCGTTCTATTTTGTACTCCCTCCGTTCCAAATTAATAGTCCGGTTCGGTCTCCAATGCTTTTTTTAAATTGTTAATATCTTTCAATCTATAATGAATTTTATGTGCAATATGGATCTCATATGATAGATCTCAATTAGTTCTATTATACAAAGTTTTTAAAATCCTTAAAGACATTATAGATTGAAAGATATTAACAATTTCAAAATTGCATTGGAGACCGAACCGGACTATTAATTTGGAACGGAGGGAGTACTGGTTAGGGTGGCTGTAGTGGTTAGGGTTTGAGGACTGGTTTGGGTGGGCCGGCTCAGGTTTGGGTCGGGTTTGGGTGTGTGGGTTTTTCATGGACTCTGTATAGCCTTTGGGTGTTTCGAGCTTTTTGCTCTTGTGGTGTTCATCCAACTTTTTGTTAGATTTTCTTCCCCTTTCCCCATTTTTAATAAAATTTCATCTTTGCTGATAAAAAAAAAAACCGTTCTATTTTGTACTGTAGACAGTGGGCTTTATTATATACATGTGATGTATGCATGGAGAAGTCACCCTCAACATTGTTCTTAAATGTTTGTTAGTTGACGTTGCGTCAGGAGAGCTATCAAGGCCGGCTCATGGGGTAAGCCGGGGAAGCGGCCCCTTTCGGCCCCCGAATTTTGGTCTAAAATTTAGGCCTCACTGTAATGTAATTTACATATTAATATTATAATGTTTCTAAATAAAAACACAATTGTATCTTATTTTCTTTAAAAACTCTTGCAATAATATCTTCTTATATTTATATTGTCATAAATCATAATTGTTTCCTTATAGATTGATTTTTTTTGTTATTTTTGTACTTTAATCATTTTTTATTAAAAATTCAAGAATACGCAAAGGGCTCAATATAGAGAATTTGCTTTGAGCCTCCAAAATACATGAGTTGGCTCTGAGAGCTATCAAAGAGAATTTAATTTTGATCACCCTCCTTAAAAAAGATTAATGGCAGTTGGGAGATCAAGGCTGGCAATGTGAGCCACAAAGTCAAACAATTTAAATTTGACATCTCTAAAGTTTGGGTTTGTACGTGTGAGGTTGTTCTGGATGTGGTAGAATTATTATTATTTTTTTTGGTAAGGGAAGAAATTTTATCAACTCTCTCTCTCTTTGCTTCTGGGATTTTCCCCTCTCTCTCTTGTGTGACATGCAAAGGCTAATAACATGCGAATAAAGTGTAACCAGGTACATATGTTTCTCTCCATAATCTATTCCTTCCTCTTAATTATATCCTTGAGCAATAAGTCTAGCCTTATTTTTAGTGATTATACCTTTGTCGTCTAATTTTTTTAAAAACCCATTTAGTGCCAATAAGATGATGATTATTAGGATGGAGTCAATAAATTCCTCTTGCTAGCTAGCATCCATGACTCATCTTTTTCTGCTCGGGAAACAAATGCGAGATGCAAAAAAAATTATCACGGAAGCGATTAGTAATGCCAGACTTAGGGTCCTCAATAATTTGATCATTACGATGGTAATGTCACATTGGCAGATTCATCAATAAAGAATTTTTTTCCTTATTAAGGCCGGCTTTTTTGTTGACAACACTGTTAAACCAGATTATCAACAACAAAAAACATCGTTCGACCTAATTTAAATTCATCAACAGCTCATAATTAATCATCCAAACCAAGGAATTCATCAACAGTTCATGATAATCTTGTCTTTTTGCAACTCTGTGGTCGTTATGGCTGCTGCGAAACGATTGTGTGTTCAACAATGCTTCTATGTTAGTTTGGGATGTGGCGGACCTAATCAAAACAAGGGTGGCCATGTGGACGAGGTCGAAGCACGACATCAAGTTATATTCGGTGGATGACTTTAAGGGGTATTTGGATGAGATTCGTAGTCTGAAATTGTAATTTTCTTTGAGGTGTTGTCATCCAACTCTCCGTTGGATGATGTTCTGTTCTGTGATGTTCTGTCTCCTCGATGTACCCCTTCGAGATGAATAAAAACTTTCGTTTGCCGAGAAAAAAAAAAACAGTTCATGATAATCATCCAAACCAGGGAACTAACAGTCAGGCCATGGTTGGCGGTTCTAGGACCGAAACTCCTCATGCTGGTATCATTTAGGCGGACGGCGGTCCTTCATTGCTAGTTTGTACTTGCTTGTTTTACTTGCACATTTTTGACGTTGATCGCTTGTTTGTAGGTTTTCAGAGATATAGTTTTGGACCTGGACCATGATAACGGTTGGTCTGTGCAGCATTGTAAGAATGGGAGTGTGAAACTGACTAGTAAGGATGGTATGACGATGACCCTGGATCCTTCAAAGTTATTTGCTGCTGTCGTTGATCCCGCGGAGACTTCATTATTGCGTACGGTTCTGAAGTTCTGGCCCAGAATCTTTGCAGATTTGGACGACAATGATAAGCTGGGGAGCACCGTTTGTATTGTGAACGATCTAATGCGCCAAGCGAAGCTGTATCGCGTTGATCAATCGAAAGTTGAAGCTGCCAAGGTGGTAGGGAAAGTTCGTGACCTTAACGATTTGTGCGCCGCCAAGGTGGAATGGTATCGCCCTTTATTCCCGGGGATGGAGGATCAATTTCCGCCAGTGGCGGAGACGACGGCTGAAGTTGATCAAGAGAAGCTGAAGAGGTTTGCAGCTACCATCGAACCGCTGCTAAGGCAGCCAAACTCCTTGAATGGAAGGAGCAGCTGAAAGTCATGATTAGTTCTCTTAGGGAACTGGATATTTGTTGTTATGATGACTGTGTGGTCTATTTTGTTGAACTTCTGCTCTTTTGTTTTAAGGAGTTTGTAGTGTTTGTCCATCCAATTTACTTAGTTGTGGTTTGTAATGCGGTGAATATATGCCTGCGTAATTAACTTTGACAATCTTTTGGTGATTGGGTCTGACTTAATTCTGATGGTAGAGTGCTAGTATTTCCTCTTTTTTGTCAATTGATTTTTACCATTTTATCCAAATATTGGTTCTTCGTTGTTAAAAAGAGAGAGAGAAAACACTAACCATAACCACAATAATTATTTGTTCATTTCACAAGTTCCAAGAAATTTCATGAGATTTTCCACGTGTACTGCTTATAATTATATCTTATATAGTTAAAGGCATGAATGTTATAGTAACATATGAATACAGCCTAGCTACATGTATTTATCTGAACACATATTGACACATACAAATATGTAAACTAGATGTTATTATTTATTTATTTATGCATATAAGTATGAATATAACCTGATTAAGGGAGTCAAATGGGTATATATACACACATTACAATCTATCACCTTGTATAGTTGTATGAACTTAAATTATATTTTGTAATTTGCCTAATCCCATCAAAATAGTTGGGTTAAATTTAGAAGAAGAGCATCTTCACACAACTTGACAACCTCATCCTCTGGTAGTGTAACCATAGCCACCCTGCTGAATCCACCCTCCCCCGGTGGCGATGGAAGGATTAGTACTTGCCCTTCTCCTAACACAGGCTCAATGTAACAAGAAACTCAAATCGGATCATAACAATCTTCAAATATGGTTGAATTTGACACCACGTTATCCAATTTAGCACAAATTAGGTCTCGACCACTAATTGTGGATATTGAATAGGATTCAAAATTATCACCTTCCAACCACTCAATCAAATCGAGTATCCTTTTATTTTCCATCTTCTTCACTACTTCCCCAATAGCAGAAGTTGCTTCTGATAATCCATTTTGATCTCTCAAACATTCCCATGCATGAACTTCATGGTATGCCATGCAATTTCCAAAGAAACCTTTGTCCAAACCTAGGGTTTCCCTCATATCCACACTTACAGACATGTTTGTTAGAGTACCTGTAAGTGGAGAAAAACGAAAGAGGTTCTTAGCAGTACGAGAATGTAACGGCTACTCTTGACTCCTTGCCTGAACCCTAACATGTCGTCGAAACCCTAATATGCAAAACAGGGAAAGGGTGAGCACATCTTTGCCTCTCGTGGCAAAGGCCCTCCGATGCCTAAGTTAGTATCACGTACTAGCAATAAATCCTAATTATCAGTAGGAAGTGTTGAATAATGTAACGTATTGTGTACCTTTAGCCTCTAAGTTTACCTCATATTTATAGATTCACGGATGCTTGCTGCCCAAGTATCCTTGTTGCCCTAGGTTTCCTACCTCGTATAGGAAACCCAGAATATCGTGGATTCTCGTTCCCTTATCAACTCATTACTTTAGTCCTTTCAGGACTCCTTCCCATAGCTGGCCGAACAACCCATTCCCGTTGGGTATCTTCCCCAAATACTACATTCTCGGGATCTCATTCCTTAACGGAATATCTCTGTTCTGGAACCTTCCAGAGTGTTCTTTGTTACTAAGGCTGTTTCCCCCAGAATGTTGCTCCTGTTCGGCCCTCTCGTTGCCGAACAAAACTATTTGGACCAGTGACTTCACATGTCACTGGTTCAATTCTCCTGGACCAATAACATCTCTTGTTCACTGACCTTTGCCCCGTTCAGACTCCCTGGACCAATGTCTTTTCGTGTCATTTGGCCCATATCTCCGCCCACTGTCTTGAACGGCGACTTACCCTATCTTACACAAACCATGGTCCCACGCACCATCTATTCGGGCCTCATTTGTACCTATTTCGGGAATACCTCCCTACAATTGCTCCCCAGCTTTACTCGTTATTTTCCCTTAATATGACGAGCAAAGCTCTCAAGAATTGAGCGAATTCATTCTGCTCCTGCACCTTGTTTCATAATTTTGGTGCAACTTTCATCATTAGGCCAGGCCAAACGTCTCATCGTTTAGGCTGGACAGGCTTTTTCCTGCCCTTACCTTTACACGTGGCACCTTTCGTACTGCCTGCATTAAATGCGAATGGACGCCTTTGGAGAATGAAACGCCCAAACGGCGTCTGGGGTGACGTTTCCCTTACGCCACCCCACTTATTAGGGTATATTTGGGTTTTCGTCTCATTTCAAAAACCACTTTCTCTCACTTGGCTTCTACTGCAGAAAGGAGATTTGAGCATACCCGCCATTGGAGCACTGCTCACCATCTTGCGGTTCTTCCTTTCTGCGTCTAGAAACCTCGTTCGCCACACCGTAAGTCGTCGTTCCTCTACTCTTCCCCATTTATCTGCGATTTGGGGCTTTTTCTCTCGTTTTAGGGTTTCCTTAGCACCCCCTTTGTCTGCATCTGTAATTCCATTGTTTGTAAATGGGGAGGTTTAGACGCCACTGTAATACCCCACAGGCCATGGCTACGTTCAGATCTCGCTATGAGATTCTTGACAACGTCACCACTGGACTGGCTCATGAGGACGCTATTCGCCAGAGTCCTGACAACGGCACCCTCTATATCCCTGTAGTCGCCATTGTAGAAGGCGGGGTCAGATTCCCTCTGGCCCCCCTACTTCGCCAGGTTTTTGCCCACTACAGGCTTTCTCCAATGTAAGTTTCTGTTAATTTCTTTAGGGTTGTCATGGGCATCAATGCCTTAAATCACATGCTAGGCACATCTTTAGGACTGCATGACATACACCACCTATACAGTATTTCTAGGACCAAAGATGCCCTCACATACTACATAAAAAGTAGGGATTCGAGGAAAAAACTCGTGCTTGAACTTCCTGATTCCGCCCGAGGAGATGATGACGATTTCCTCGTCGTCACAGGGAACTTCGAGCCTAGACGCCTCAACTCTGCCTCAACTGGTACTGCTCCGCCTAAAGGTACCCTTACCACGCGAAGACCCGCTGTGTCTATCCCAGCCTGGACCCCTCGATTGGTACATGGAAGTCGTCATGTTAGCGTTGCTCGGAGCCACGACAGTCCCCAGGGGCATGGTCGTCAGGCCCACATTCAAACGGATGCACCTCCGGGGTTTTCTCCCAGTGAGGTGGCCGAGGCCCACCATGATAAGCGTCCATGCCTCAACTCTGCCTCAACTGGTACTGCTCCGCCTGAAGGTACCCTTACCACGCGAAGACCCGCTGTCTCTATCCCAGCCTGGACCCCTCAATTGGTACATGGAAGTCGTCATGTTAGCGTGAGGGACAGTGATGAATCAGAAGAGACTGCCCTGGCTCTCTCCCAAGCTTTCTTACTTTCCGGTGATATGCACAAGGAAGTAGAGAACACACCTGACAAACTCCTCAGTACCTTCATGGTCAATAGCGTTAAGGTTTGGTTCCCTTACTTTCCTCTTCACCGTCCGTAGAACCCGTCATCTATCATTAATGTTTTCACATTTTGTCCAGGCTGTTCAAAAGATGGTGGCCATGGCTCAAAAGCTGGGTCATTCTGAGCCCCAGCGCGCCAAGCTGGCGAATGAGAATGCTCAGTTGCAACGCACAATAATTAGGCTCGAGAAAGAAAGAGACCAAGCTCATGGCGCGGTAGATGAGGTGAAAAGCAAACTTGACGGAGCTGAAGACAGTTTGAACCAGACTCTTATGGAGCTGGAGACAAGCAAAAATGAAGCCAAGGCTGTGTACCAACAGGGGTACAATGAGGGAATCAACATAGCCACTGAAAGCTACAAGGCCCAAATGCCCGAAATTCAAGATCATATATGGGCTACTGCATGGGCTGCTTGTCTTAAGAAATCTGGTACAACTGAGTCATCCCCACTGTGGACAGAAAATGACCTCCCAAGCACCGCAGTTACTTCGAATGAGGAAGAGGTTGTGGAGGAGGAAGGTGCCTTGGACAAGGAGCTCAATGTCAATGCTTCCGAGCAGCATGGTGCAGATATCGATCAAGATGGTGAAAGGACCAACCCTGGCCAGAAGGAAGCCAGTGGTGGTCCAATAGATGGGAGTACCGCTGCAGAAGACATATCTACACAGCCCTCCTCTCCTCCAATCCTAACGGTTGATGAGTAAGCCTGATTTCCTCCCTGAACAGTTTACTGGCCCTGCATGGTCATGGATTTTGCCCTGCGTGGCACTGGTACATTTCTAAAACATGTTTAACACAGGTATTTGGCCCTTCGTGGCACGACACTGGTTCCGATCTTGTGGCCTTGCTTCGGCTTGCATATTTGTTGGTTTGCTTGGCCCCTCGTGGCCATTGATCATGTGCAGGATAGACAATTTTGCATATTTCTCGTATGCCAGTGCAGTATATCGTACTGGATTTATTTATACCTTTGGATAGTCAGCTAGGTTTGCTCGTACTTAGCTGTTATGTGCATGTTCTCGTATGCACTTAAGTATTTCGTACTTTAGAAAATGTCACTTCTAAGTTTTTCATACTAAGTTTGGTGCCCAGTTGTATCCGTATCTGGTAAAAGTATGCATTTTATCGTATGCATGCCAAGTGCTTCGTACTTGGACAGATTCCTAAGTGTATTCATACTTAGGTTACCCAAATGTATTCATATTTGGCAAAAGTGTGCATGTTCACGTATGCATTCCAGGTGTATTCATACTCGTACAAATAACCAAGTAAAATCGTACTTGCAAAGTTTCAAAGTTTTGAATTGCTCGTAATTCTACACAAACCGTACAGCTCTGCTCCCCAATACGAAGTGAGGATATAGAACAAGGCCTAATTTCGTATTCAATTACAAAAAAGATTTGCAAAAAATAGTTCTTGTCACCAAAATCTTAGAATTTTATTCATAATCCAAAACTCAAGTGGGCATTACGCGTGCCCCTTGTAACTAACAAAGAATAAAAAACAAGGGAATTTTATTCGTAATTCCCACACAATCACGATGTGCATCCTGAAAAAATAAATTGAAGTCTTTTACACAAAGAACTTCCTCAAATTGTGGACATTCCAAGCCCTTGGCACCGGATTCCCGTCCAGGTCCGCCAAACGATAAGCCCCAATGCCCACAACCTCAGTAACTCGATATGGGCCTTCCTAATTGGCCCCCAACTTGCCCTCGTTGGCCACCTTGGTGTTGCCGAGCACCTTTCGAAGCACAAGGTCTCCTACACCAAACTCTCGTGGGTGGACATGCTTATTATAGTTCTTCATCAGCTGCTCCTAGTATGAGGCCAAATGTACCAGAGCCTTCTATCTCTGTTCCTCGGCAAGATCCAACTCGATTTCTAAGGCTCTGTCATTGCCTCCGCTTTCAACCAAAGCGGTCCTGTTGGTCGGCAAACCCACTTCCAGCATTATGACAGCCTCTGTTCCATATGCCAAAGAATAGGAGGTCTCTCCAGTAGACCTCCTAGGGGTTGTTCGGTGCGCCCACAGGACCAGTGGCAATTCGTCGGGCCACTTCCCTTTTGCCTTATCCAACCTTTTCTTGATCCCGTCAAGTATGGTTTTGTTGGACGCCTCTGCCTGCCCATTACTCTGAGGGTAGGCTGGGGTGGAGTAGTAGTTCCTTATTCCGTACTAGGCACAGAATGCTTTGAACTTTTTCTGAAATTGTGACCCGTTATCTGTAATCAACGAATGAGGGACCCCAAACCGAGTAATGATGCTCTTCCACACGAACCTCTCTATCATGGGTTCAGTGATCTTTGCCAATGGTTCTTGTGAGTGCAGAAAAACGATAGGGGCCTTGAGCAACACAGGACCGCAACGGCTACTCGTGGCTTCCCACCGGAACCCCAGCACGTCGTCGGAACTTTAATCTGGAAAACAAACAAAGGGTGAGCGCACCTTTGCCTCTCGTGGCAAAGGCCCTCCGATGCCTAAGTTAGTATCACGTACTTGTCGAAAACCCTAATTATTAGTAGGTAAGACAACTTGATTGCTATGTATTGCGTACCTTTTCCTTCTAGGTTTACCTCGTATTTATAGAGTCATGGATGCTTGCTGCCCAAGTATCCGTGTTTCCCTAGGTTTCCTATCTCGTATAGGAAACCCAGAGTATCTTGGATTCTCGTTCCCTTATCGATCCAATACTAGAGTCCCATTAGGACTCTTTCCCATGGCTGGCTGAACATCCCATTCCCGTTGGGTATCTCTCCAAGATCCTATATTCTTGGGATCTTATTCCTTCATGGAATATCATTGTTTTGGAACCTTCTAAAGCGTTCCTTGCATCTTGAGACTATTTTCTCACGAGTTCCCCTCCTGTTCGGCCCTTTTGTTGCCGAACAAACAACTTGGACCAGTGACTCCACATGTCACTATTCCTTTATCAATTCCTCGGTCCAATAACTTCTCTTGTTTACTGGACCTTGACCCCGTACAGACTCCCTGGACCAACGATTTCTCACATCGCTGGTCCATGTCACCGACTACCGTCTTGTACGGCGACTGTCCTTATCATAACTATACCATGGTCCCACGTACCACGTGTTCGGGCCTTATTTGCACCTGTTCGGGAATACCTCCCTACAATTGCTCCCCAGCTTTACTCGTTATTTTCTCTTAATATGACGAACAAAGCTCTCGAAAGCCAAGTGAATTCTTTTTGGCTCCTGCACCTCATCTCATAGAGTTGGTGCAATTCTTCATCATTTAGGCCAGCCAAAACGTCTCGTCGTCGGGCTGGACAGGCTTTTCCTGCCTTTACCTTTACACGTGGCACACTTCGTACCGCCCACATTAAATGCGAATGGACATCCTTCGGGGAACGGAACGCCCAAACGGCGTCTGGGGTAACGTTTCGCATACGTCACCCCACTCATTAGGGTATATTTGGGTTTTCGTCCCATTTTGAACCCCCATTCTCTCTCCAAGTTTCCTCTGCAGAAAGAAGACTCCAGCACTCCCGCCATTGAAGCTCTGTTCACCATCTTGAGGTTCCTCTCTTGTGCACTTAGAACTCCGATCGCCACAATCGTAAGTCATCATTCCCCTTTGCCCCATTTCTCTCGTTACTTTAGGGTTTCTTCTATCGCACTTAGGGTTTCTTCGTACCCACCGCTTCCGTCTATAAATCCGCACAAAAACTCATCTTTTAGCAAATGGGGAGGTTTAGACGCTACTGCAATACCCCTCAGACCATGGCTACATTCAGGTCTCGTTACGGGATCCCTGATAATGCCGCCACTGTACTGGCCCATGAGGACGCCATCCGTGAAAGTCTTGACAATGGCACCCTCCACATTCCTGTAGTCACCGTCGTAGAGGGCAGGGTCAGATTTCCCCTGGCTGTAGACACCTCCCAAACGGGGCATCGCCATACAGATTGATCACATTTGTTTGCTCGATTGGTTGCTTGCTTTATAAACCAAAATCATGGACATTCCCATGGCTAGGAACATCGCCACATGATAGCGGTTATCATCAAAACAGAGTCGCCACCCAATTTATTAAAACTGGGAAAATAGACAGAGATTCTGGGTACGGGAGCCAAAAGTACAATAAGGGGAAGGTGTTAGGCACCCCTCCTTGCCCAGTCGTGAGACTGGCCCATAATCATTCAACATAAGACGTGTAGATGCTTTGTTTAATTCTAACACATAGTCTGTTTATTTATTTCCTTTAAACAGTAAGCAAGGTGAGCCAGTGCGATAAATAAGCATGCATCAGAAAGCAGAAAAGTAAACAAATGTCCCAGGGAGATGGATCCCGCGGCCGGTGAATGGATGTCACGGCCGAGGGATCCTCCTGGTTTGATATGCCGGCCGAGGGATCGAAGCCCCGGTCGGTGTTCTTCCTCACACCAGACAGAAAGATTAATAGATGATCAAAACGTTACGGTTAGTCAAAAACACAGTAAATAAGGCAAACCAGAGGCCGTTGGGCCTCACCACCTTGATCCCTTAGTTGCTTGATTGCTTTGGATTGGGCGTGATTGACTGATTGCTTGATTGAAAACCCTAGGGTTAGGGTTTGAACTTCGGGGTTTGATCGCCGGATTGACGGCTGCCTTCGGGAGGTTAGGGCTTTTGGAGTATGGGATTGAGAGAGTATTTGTGCAGAGTTTCGTGGCTTGATAGAGTGTGGAAGTGTGTTAATTTCGGAGCCCAAAGGCTCCTTTATATAGGCATAGGGATGACTCACTCCGGCCAATCGCAATGCACGATAAAGATTGGAGTTAGAGTGTGATTCTAACTCTCCATGGCAATCCTCTAACGTAGCCCGAATGCATCGGGAAGGTAGTGTAATCGGATCAAACGTCTGACAAAACACGTTCCAGAGTCTGAAAAAAGGTCGATCTGACGGCCGAGGAAAGGATATCACGGCCGAGGAATGGATGTCTCGGTCGAAGGATTGATCTTGCGGCCGAGGGATTGATCTCTCAGGGAGATTTTGCTAGCAACAGGTTGCTCGGGTGAGGAAATGATGTAAGGGCCGTGGGATCGATGTCACGGCCGACAGATGGATTCTCCTAGGCTTCTGTATTTCTGTCTGAAAGGTTGTATGGCTTTGATTTGGGTCCTCTAAGTGGCTCAAAGTTCTTACCGAAAGTCCTAAGGTTCTCAAGGAGGCAATCAGCAATCACTGTATCCATTTCATCATCGGGATTGTCCCAAGGTGGGACTTGAAATAATCGTTAGGCCAAATTGGGGTGTCTACAGATGCCCCTCTTTGACTGAACTCAGACGGATCGCGAGACATGTTTGAGTAAGAGTCAAAGCTGTAAAAAGCAACTCAATTTGGTCCAACCACTATTCCAAGGGGTTTTCGAAAAAGGTTTTGTTATGGTCGGGCCGGGAGGCTGCCTACGTATTCCACAAGGGAAATTCAGACCAATCGTAGTTCGGGCAATAAAGAAAAATAAAAAGTTTGGAGGGTTAGAGACAGAAGACGTACCTTAGGGCTTAAAAAGCCGTAGTGTGACGTACCTAGACTGAGTCAGGGTTTTGGCGAAGAGTAGTGGAAGGAGCGCGGGGCTACCTGGGGAGTTTTTGCGGAGAGCTTCCTTAGTTATTTTGGGGTAGATCAGTACACTGCAGGTGCGTTTGCTTTTCTTGATCATCCTTACTTTGACTGAAAGGAGCTCGGTAGAGTAGCCTATCCTTGCGAATGAGCTGGAAGGAATTGATGTAGTGGGGTAGAATCCAAACCATCTGCTGGGATGAGTTGGACGCTGGTTGTTTTTGAGATATGGGGGGCGTAGGGCCAGTATCTAGAGCATGGAGCTTTGGTGATGAGGGAACCGAGGCACGGAGCCGGTTGTAGTCATGAGGCGAGAGCCTGAGGTGATTGGATATGACCGAAGCACGGAGCTGGTGTTGATCATAAGGCGAGAGCCTGAGGTGATTGGATTGGACTGAAGCGCGGAGCTGATGTTGATCATAAGGCGTGAGCCTGAGGTGATTGGATTGGGGCATGGAGCCTGCTGTGGTTATGAGGCAAGGGCCTGAGCTGTCGGAGCTTAGAACTTGACGTGATATGAACCGAAGCGTAGAGCTGGTTGCATTCTGATGGTCTGTGCACGGAGCTTTCTCATCATAAGTGTTGGCGTGGAGCCAAAGGATCGAGGCGCTGGACCGATCAATAAAACCGAGGCATAGAGCCGGTTGATTGCAGGGTTGACCTGTTTCATGAGAGATATGCAGAGTGTATATGTGTGATGATGGTCGTTAGATGTGAACAGATATGATGATGCAGACTCGATGTGATAATGCAATATGTGCACGGGCCCGTGCGTATGTGTTTATTTTTAAGCTTAGAGCTTCTATCAAGTTCCGGACTTGAGCATTCAGAGCGTAGAGCTCGAGCATTCGGACGGCAGAATCCGAGCATTCAAAGTACAGGCTTTGAGTGTCCAGTGCGCAGTGGTTGGGCATCCTAGCGTAGAGCTTGAGCATTCAAGTGTATAACTTGAGCATCCAGTACACAGTGGTTGGGCATCCAAGCGTAGACTTTGAGCATTCAAAAATGTTAGATTTTTGAGCATTCAGGCGTAGAGCCTAAGAATAGATGTCTTGATTGTTGGGGGCGGCATAGAGCCTGTTGCTTGTTTACGGCTTCGAGCCAGTTGAGATGATGAACACAGGCTTTGAGCCTGTTAAGAACTTGATTGTGTACGGCTTCGAGCCAGTTTGAGACAATGGGCTTAGAGCCGCTGGGTTAGTTGTTACGGCTTCGAGCCAGTTGAGATAATGGGCTTGGAGCCGCTAAGTTGAGTGATTATAGGTGTAGAGCCTGTTGCCGTGATAGTGAGCATAGAGCTGCTGAGATAAAGGGCTTCGAGCCGCTGGGTGATAGTAGACGTAGGCTTCAAGCCTGTTGAGGTAATGGGCTTCGAGCCGTAGAGCTGCTGATTCGAGGGCTTGGAGCCGCTGAGTAAGTGTATACAGGCGTAAAGTCTGTTGCTGTGATAGCGAGCATAGAGCTGCTGAGTGAGTGAATAAGTACAGGCGTAGAGCCTGTCGATAATGGGCCTCGAGCCGCTGAGTTGATTGCTATGGCTTGGAGCCAGTTGAAACGGTGGGCTTGGAGCCGCTGAATTGGTTGTTACGGCTTCGAGCCAGTTGATATGGTGGGTGCAGAGCCGCTTTGGTGAGATAACGGGCGTAGAGCCTGTTGAGTTAAGGGCTTGGAGTCGCTGAGATGGTAGACACAGGCTTCGAGCCTGTTGAGGTAATGGGCTTCGAGCCGCTGAGTTGATAGATGAGGGCGTAGAGCTGCTGAATTGTGTAGAGATGATGGGCTTTGAGCCTGTTAGAATAGTGGGCGTGGAGCCGTTGAGTTGAAGGCGTAGAGCCGCTGAGTGAGTGAGTATGGGCGTAGAGCCTGTTGATAATAGGTTCGGGGCATAGAGCAGCTGAAGTTTTGAGTTCGGGTTGGTTTTGCTTCGGCCAACAGTTTGTGGAGAGAGATCTTCGATGCTTGGGCATGCCCCCAAGGCTAGTTTTGATTATGTTGTGTTGGCTCGGGGATGCCCCCGAGGCTACTTGGTTGGTTGAGGACCCAGAATCCATGATGGCTTGAGTCAGTGCACTGAGCAAAATCTGCTTTTTGTCGAAGGAAATTGATTGGAGGGCCAGGAGATCGATCTCTCAGCCGAAGGATTGATGTCTCGGCCGAGGTATCGAATTCTCGGCCGTTTAATCGGCTTACTTCCAGGGGCCTATAAAAGACCACGGCGTCAGCCGTTTCATTTCACTTTCCTTTCTTCCCTATCCGTTCCTTTCGTCCGAGACTTCCACCGAAGATCCCCTCCACTTTTCCTTGTTTCCGACAGCTCCGGGCCGTGGGTGATATGCTGACGTGGCTAGCATGCGCGGAGGGAGACCGCGTTTGCTTTTGGTCCCGTCTTGATGCTTGATTACGGATCCTCGCATGGGTATGTTTGATTAGGGGCCCTCGCATGGGTGACTTGCTTCCGTGACGTGGAGCTCCTGGTGTGGCGGTGGTACGCGGTGTGGTGATTTTTCTGGGCCATGTGGTGTCTCTTCTGCACCGTAGTACTCCTTTGGTATACATCGCCCCAGGGGTCTCCTTTTCTTTTCTGCAGCTGGTCTCTTTTGTTCAGACCACCAGAGGGTTCGACATCCTCTTCTGCTTCCTCTTTTTGTTTTTTTTCTTTATTTCTCTTCCTGCATAGGTTAGTTCGACAGGAAATCGATGTACAGTTTTTTAGGAAATGTGGGATGATCCACCTTGTGATGTAAAAAGCTTTCGATATATGAAACAAAAACCTTTTGCTCTGCGATTGTGATTGTATATGCTGTTTCTACGTTGTTTGCGTGTGATATTCTCGTTAATCCAACGAAACGAACTGAACCGTGGAAACAGTCTGTAAAATAGCCATTCTGGCGGCCGATCTAATGATTACACGGTCGAATCTTCGATCTGGCGGCCGAAGGATCATTTTGTTTGCCTGGGTTTGACTTGCAGGTCAACCCTGATATCTACGGGCCGATGGATAGATCCTACGGCCGTCATATCGAAGTATCGGCTGAGAGACCGATTGAAATTCTGAGGATTAAGAATCCGATTCCGATTTGGACTAAGATTCGACTTAGTTCTATAAATACGCGTTCTACAAACTCGATAGCGTTGTCAGTAGCAATTCCTTACATATGACACAACCAGTCCTTGATCAGTGGTTGATTTCCTTTAATGGCCTCGACCGTTTACACTTTAAGTCCTTTGGCATGGACTTCCTCTTTTCCCTTCGTCAAATTCCTGTGAATTTTGCCTTTCTTAGGTCAGCCGCTAGTTTGTGGGACCCTGATTTTCACGTCTTTCGCTTTAAGAGAGAGGAGTTGTGTCCTACTATCGAGGAATTTGCGGCCATTATGGGCCATTCAGACAGAGAGGGTTTTGTTGTCCCTAATCCTTTGTTCAACCGAAGTGATCTCCTGAAGGATTTACTCCAAGTTTAGAAGCATGAAGTTAAATTCTTCCTAGTGAAAGGAAGGCTGGAGATTTTGCAACTTATCCAACGTTTTGGAACAGCTGAGGCTCATCGCCAAGTTCCCCTACAGAAGTCGTGTTTTCATGCGTTGTGCATTTGTCTCCTTCACTACTATTTGCTTGGCCCTTCCTCTGGCCACGCTGATCCTATGTTGGTTAACCTTGCTCAACAGATTGGAAACCGTGTGGGTTTCGCTGGCTTAGTATTGGCAGAGACCTTGATGGGTCTAGATGTGATGAAAGGTAGTCCTACAGTTCAGTTCTCAGGCAGTCCCTTGCTATTGCAGGTTTGCTCTTTTATTTGTTTATTTTGTCAAATTTATCTTTCCACTCATCACTCTTTTGTTTTGACTCACGTGCTCTCTCAACTCACAATTTTCCCTTGTTCTCTAGGTGTGGTTGTTTGAGAAGCTAAAAGTGTGGGATGCGCCGGAGCGACTTCCTTATAATCCAGACCAATGCACGGAGCGTCACATGATTAAGCAATTCCCAACTGAGGCTGCTTGGGAAGCATGGATGAGGACTTGCAGGGGTGATTGGATTCAATGGGTTTGCCCTTGGTATGGTATTGAGAGTATGACTGCGAGTACCATGAACCATTTTGGTGTAGCAGTAATTGGTATTACTCGAGTCGTTTTCTACTTTCCTGCTCGCTTTCAAAGGCAGTTTGGGGCTGAACAAACCGCAATCCTGGGTGACCCTGAGTACACCGTCTCTAAGATCCACGATGCCAACTTTCGTCGCAACATGCTGCGTCTTTGGCCAAATAGAGTGATGCAGGAGGTTGCTGAGAACTTCGTTGTCAAGCTATCGGGTTCTTACAAACGCTGGTTGAAGAAAAACCTTTTGGAGGATAGCAGTGCAAAGAGAAGGAAGACCTAGAGATTGACGCTTTGCTTATGTTTTTCAAAAGATGTTTGTTTGATTCTAGCTTTCATGGATTAAGAATTGCTTATGTTTGCTTTTTCCTTTTTTGTTTGGAAATAATAAAACATTTGGTCGTTTTATTTGAAGATGTTATTGCCATGATTTGATAACGAACATGCTTTAGGATAGACCTACAAATTTTGGAAGTGATGATGATAGCAGTGGCCGAATCTCAAACTTGGAGATTGCCTACGTATCCCATGGAGGGAATCAGGCCATAAACGTAGTTCCAACAAAGGGGATTTGTTTTGTTTTTAGTTAGGGTCCACTCGGGTATTTTCCTCTCATTTTGTGCTCTAAATTTTGCCTAAAACTGCCCTTGCGGGTTTTCGGTCTAGCGAGCGTTTTATTTATGCCTTAGTTTTTGCCTAAGCCGCCCTTGCGGGTTTTCGACCTAGCAGGCTGCTCTAATTTTTGCTTGGATCCGCCCACCCTTGTGGTTTTCGGTCCAACGAGCATCTCTCATGGGTAATACTTCCTCAACTTGTCGATGTTGACTGGTGTTGCGAATTCCATTCCATCCAAGTCTGCAATGTATGCTGCTCCTCCAGAAAGTATGCGTTTGATAAGGTAGGGGCCTCCCCAGTTTGGTCAAAACTTGCCCCTTGGGTCTGAGACGTGGCGACGAATTGCTTTGAGCACCATGTCTCCTACCTTGATGTCCCTAGGTTTCACCTTTTTGTTGAATGCTCGTGCAATGCGGCGTTGATACCCTTGTACATGGTATAAGGCTCTCAGTCTCCTTTCGTCTAGTAGTGCCAACTCGTCGTAGCGGTTTTGAACCCAGTCTTCTTCGATTATTCCAGTCTCAGCTAGAACCCTTAACGAAGGTAATTCCAATTCGATAGGCAAGACAGCTTCCATTCCATAGACCAGAAAGTAGGGAGTGGCCCCAGTTGAAGTCCTTTCAGTTGTTCGATATCCCCATAGCGCCAGAGGTAGCATTTCTGGCCAGTCCGTGTAAGTGTCGGTAGTCTTCCGCAGAATCCTCTTGACATTCTTGTTTGCAGCCTCAACTGCTCCATTAGTTTGACGTCGATAAGTAGATGACCGATGATTCTGTATCCCAAATTCGGCGAAAAGCTTCTTTGTCGCCCCCTTGAAGTGCGATCCATTGTCACAGACGAACTCGTGAGGTACACCATATCGATAGATGATATTAGTGCGAATAAATTTGGCCACATGAGTGGCTTTGAGAGTAGCATAAGAAGCTGCTTCTACCCATTTGGTGAAGTAGTCAATGGCCACCAGAATGAACTGATGTTTGTATTTTCCCTTTGGATTTATGCTTCCAATGACGTCTATCCCCCAAGTGGAGAATGGCCAAGGAGATGTCATGCTATACAATTATGTAGGGGGAATACGCATACGATCAGCGTGAGTTTGGCATTTGTAACATCGGCGGACATAATCAGCGCAGTCGGCCTCCATTGTAGTCCAGTAATATCCCTGACGTAGGATCTTCTTTGCCATCGTTGCCCCATTCATGTGTGGCCCATAAATTCCTTCATGTATTTCCTCTATTACCTTGCGGCTGTCCTCCGTTGTGACGCAAAGTTGACTTGGATCCAAGTGTGCCCTTCGGTACAATGCTCCTCCACAGATTACAAACCGGGCAGCAAACTTCCGCAGAACCGTTTTGTCCTTCGAGGTGGCCTCGGATGGGTATTCTCCTTTTTCCAGGAATTCCTTCACGTCTTCGTACCATGGCTTGCCATCGTCTTCCAGCACAGAGTGATATAGCTTCAGTGTATCTTCCTTGACCTTCCAGTCTCCTCTGGCTTGAGATACCACCAGATTTGAATCCCCAGTGACTTCTACCCTTTTTGCCCCTAGCTCCAGAGCTGCCTCCATTCCAGCAATACAAGCCTCGTACTCAGCTTGATTGTTAGTGACCTCAAACCTCAGTTTATATGACAAAGGGATGTGGGAGTCATTTGGGGAAACTAGCAATATCCCTATACCATATCCACATCGGTTTGATGCTCCATCAAAGTAAAGTTGCCAGGTGTCGTCTAAGAGACATAAGATGTCCTCGTCGGGGAACATGAAGTCCTCTGCCTCGGCCTCTGTCACAGGGTGATCTGCCAAGAATTCTGCCACAGCTCTTCCTTTTACTGATTTCCTTGTCATGTATTTGAGGTCGAACTCTGCTAGCAGCAATAACCACCTAGCTAGCTTTCCGATAAGTGCTGGCTTTTCGAAAAGATACTTGATTGGGTCTAAACGAGAGACCAGCACCACCGGATGTGCTAACAGGTAGTGCCTCAGTTTCTTTGTGGCCCATACTAGCCCCCAACAGGTTTTCTCGAGGGGAGTGTACCTTGTCTCATAATCCATCATTTTTTTGCTGAGGTAGTATATGGCGCATTCTACTTTGGCGTCGTTTTCTTGCGCTAGCATGCATCCCATGGATGTGTCTGTTACTGAGAGATACAGAATCAACGGCTTCCCAGGGATGGGTGGCGACAGTACAGGTGGATTCTGAAGATATTCTTTGATTGCCTCGAACGCTTGCTGGCAGTCTTGGCTCCATTCAAAATCAGTACCTTTCTTTAGCAGCTTAAAAAGAGGTTCACAGGTGGTTGTGAGCTTGGAAATGAACCTGCTGATGAATTGTACCTTCCCCAAGAAGCTCCTTACTTCCTTCTCCGTCCTAGGCGGTGATATCTCCATGATAGCCTGTATCTTGGAAGGGTCTACCTCGATTCCTCTTTGAGTGATAAGGAATCCTAACATCTTTCCAGCTGTTACCCCAAAAGTGCATTTTTGAGGGTTAAGACGTAGTTTGTAATTCCTAATCCTCGCAAAGAACTTTTGGAGTGCTCCATAATGTCCTTCCCTTTTCTTTGATTTGACTATCATATCGTCGACATATACCTCGACCTCTTTGTGCATCATGTCGTGCAGCAGTGTTGCCATCCTCTGGTAAGTGGCTCCAGCATTCTTCAACCCAAACAGCATCACTCGGTAGCAGTAAGTTCCCCAAGGCGTAGTGAAGGTGGTTTTCTCTCTATCCTCAGGAGACATAAGGATTTGATTATACCCAGAAAATCCGTCCATGAAAGATAGCAATGCATGGCCTGCGGTGTTATCCACTAGTTCGTCTATGTGAGGTAATGGGAAGTCATCTTTCGGAATGGCTTTGTTGAGATCTCGAAAATCTACGCAGACCCTAATTCCTCCAGTTTTCTTTGGTACGGGAACGATGTTTGCTACCCATTGTGGATATTCGGTGACTATGAGAAAACCGGCGTTGATTTGTTTAGTGACTTCATCTTTTATGTTTAGGACCCAATCAGGGCGCATACGTCTCAGTTTTTGTTTAACTGGTTTTGCATCAGGATGAAGAGGAATTTTATGCTGAACAATTTCAGGGTCTATTCCAGGCATGTCCTCGTAAGACCAGGCAAAAACATCTTTGTATTCTTTTAGCAAAAGGATTAGTTTTTCACTTTCTTGAGGGGATAGTGCGGCACCAATTTTTACCATTTTGGGCTCGTTTTCAGAGCCTATGTTTGCTGTGATTATTTCCTCAGAAAAAGGTTTAGCGTGCATTTCTTCTTCTCTTTCGATGAATTCTAGAATTTCTTTTGGAATTTCTTCCTTAAAATTTGGTTTGTCGGAATCCACACAATTGATTATAGGCAAAGTGAAATACTCTAAATCTTCCTTCTCATTGCTAAGATTATCAAAAGACATTTCAGAGTCGAACTCAAAGTAAATGCTATGCCTTGGTACTTTGACCAGGTTTTCCTCACTAGATTTAGTAGTTTTAAAAGATGAAAAGCTTGACTCGGACTGAGTCGACTCGGAGTCGGAATCGGAATCGGAACTAAGATCAGAATTAGCGCTTTTCATTTTGTATTTCAGAGTGTGTTCCACAGTCCAGTTAGGGTAAGCCCCTTTTTCAGCATCCACAATCAGCTTAGAGCAGTCTTTTTCATCACCAAGGTCGATCACCAGCACTTCACTGTCACTTTGATTCGCACTTTCATCATTGTCACCCTGCAAGTCTTGGAGGGCCATTTGATTTGCTATCGCTGTCATTTCTTCCAATTGAGCTTCAATCTCTGCTTCGTCGCTGTTGTCGACTCGTCGTGTGCCAACAAAGCCCCACCAATTTCCAAAGCTATCTGTGATGGGGTGGATCACCCTTATTTCATTGTTGGTGACCCCCTCATCAAAGAGTAGGTTTAGTGATATTTTGTCTAGTGGGTCATTGTCGACAGATTCTTCTTCCTTTGCCTCTTCAGTTTCGAGATTGTTGACCTCGTCTATTGGCCAATAGTCGTCGGTAGGTGCATAGGGGTCATAAAAATAGATTGGAACCCTGCGAAGCCCTTCTTCTTCGATCAGGTCTTCTATTTCTTCCTCATAAACCGTTCCAGCGAACATGACATGGTTGTCTTCAATGATAGACACCATAGGCTTTGGTTGATTTACTGGAGTGATGTATTCGGAGGGATTGAAGTCTTCAACAGCAAAGTGGAGCGGACCAGACAGCTTGGTGACAACTTGAAAGTGCGAATCAGACATGAACAGTGATGCAGTCATTTTTCCTGAAAAGGTTTTTGCTTTAGTTAGATTGATTAATCTTACCTACTGTTTATTTGACTTAGAGAGATTCCTAAGGTTTAACCTGCAAAAGAGAAATTTTACAACATACATATATAATTGGTGTGAGGAAGAACTTGGAAGCAAAATGCAAGTAGGTTCCTAGCCTGTAGGTTCCTGTCTTAGTTTGATAAGTTCTATGGCTTTCTAAAGTATGCAAGATTTTGGTAGTCTCAGGGTGCTCCGTTGTCAAAGGGCACCAATCCTCTCATCAGCCCACCATATAGAGATTCCTAAGGTTTAACTTGCAAAAGAGAAATTTTACAACATACATATACAATGGGTGTGAGGAAGAACTTGGAAGCAAAATGCAAGTAGGTTCCTAGCCTGTAGGTTCCTGTCTTAGTTTGATAAGTTCTATGGCTTTCTAAAGTATGCAAGGTTTTGGTAGTCTCAGGGTGCTCCGTTGTCAAAGGGCACCAATCGTCTCACCAGCCCACCATAGGCGGTGATTGGGTGATTCCCCTTTTGATATACCACTAGGTACGAGTGACTGTGGAGTTTGCTGGAACCCCCAACATAGCCCGTGTCATGCCGGGATATCAGGTGAACTCAACGGGTTGCCCACTCGATGCATATGATAAATGAATTAGACAAAGCATGTATTAGTCTTGTAACGACCCTGATTTTTGGTCAGTTAAAATTTCGTTAAAAATTTGAATTTTATTTTATTACTTAGATTCCATTTAAAATTCCTTTCTAATATCCAAAAATCCGTCGTTACGAAATTCTAGTCTTATAAATATAGTTTACTTCATATAAATTTTCTAAGTCATTTCCCCAAGGACAAGTATGCTTGTAAAAGCACTTGTATATTTCCCCTTGTAATCCGTCGTAATTAGATTTCTTCACTCCGAGCAATAGGATCATTTTCCAAAAGACAAGTGTTCGGTTATTTTCCTAACTATTAAGATAAGTCTTAGAATCCCATTTCTTGGCTAGAAATCCTACTTAGCAAGACTAGTTAGATTTTAACCAATCTTTGAGAAACCCTAACTAGCGATCCATCTAGTTGCTTCTCCTAAACCCTAGGAAGACCTTTTGAACTTCATTAGACCTTTTGAAACTTCCTTGAACCATTTGAACCTTTTGAACCCTTGAACCCTAAATGAGCCCTTTTGACCAAAGTCAACCTTTGATCTTATATCCATTGGTCCATAAAAGTTAGGGTAAATATTGCTCATTGGTTAATAAGTTAGTCTTTCTACCTAGTACTAGGACTCATTAGTTAATTACTTATTAGATATGACATATGGCTAAAAGAATAAAGAAATAGATATGATATCTAGCCCTAGGATTCCCTTCGTACTACAATATTATATTATACTAGGACATGTGTCAAATTAGATTAGTTTAATATAGAATTTTGACTAGATATCTACCTAGATCTTCTAGTACATGCCTAAATATTATAATAGGACACTAGTACACCTACTCCTATTTAATATTAAGAAAGAACACATGTGTTATATTGAATTGTATAATAAGAAATCTTATTCTTTCAAAACCCCATTAGTTTATTATTTCCTTGTCCTTCCATACCTTATTAGTTTATTAGTACTTATGTACTTACAGGATCTTAGGGTTATATATATATATATATATATACATATATAGATAGTACAAGGGAGAGAGAGAGAAAGAGAGAAAGAGCCGAGAGGGAGAGGGGAGAGAGAGCCGAAAGAGATGGAGAGAGAGAGAGAAAGATATGTTGTACTTTCTTGATCTTTCTCTACCAAACCCTAATTCTATTTATATAAGTACATGTACTTATGAAAGAAGGGAGATAGGATGACATGAGATAGATTTGAGGTACTAGATTTACTTACAAGATTTCTTACAAGCCTTACAACCAAATCCCTACTCTTCCTAAGTCAATCTACCAACCCTTGATCTTTTGGTACTTGTATATATATATATATATATGTGTGTGTGTGTGTGTGTGTGTACCTTGTACCTAAGAGAGAGAATTCGGGAGAGGAGAGAGAGGGGAGAGCCGAGAGAGATGGGAGAGAGAGAGAGAGAGAGAGAGATAGAAGAGAGAAGGAGGATATGGTGTACTCTTGGATTGTTTTCTTTCAAATCCTAGTTTATAAATACTTAAGTACTTGTACTTGGAGAGAAAGATATATGGAGAGATATGGGAGATTTCAAGTACTAGATATCCTTACAACCTTACAACACAATCTCTTACTCTTTCTAAGTCAACCACCAAACCATAGTCCTTTCATGCTTAGGTGTCCCTTGGACTGAGAGAGAGAGAGAGAGAGGCCGAGAGAGATGGAGGGAGAGAGAGAGAGAGAGAGATGGGCCGGATGGAGAGGGAGAGAGAGAGTGATGTGTGTGCTAGTGTACTTCCCCAAATCTAGTCAATCTCCTTGGATCATTTTCTTGCATCACCATGTACCACCAAAATCTAGGGTTTTCTTGCACTTGTACACCTAAGGACAACCATATCTAGATTTCTTACTCTTCTAAGTACTAGACAAGACTAGGAAGCCCTTAGAATCACCTACACTTGTCCTAGATTGGAAGAAAGAACAAGAAAAATCTTTGTGATCTTTCCACCTATGTACTTATGTACATTGTACCATGGAGAGAGAGAGAGAGAGAGAGAGAGAGAGAGATTTCGGAGGAGAGGGAGAGAGGGAGAGTGATGTGTGCAAGTGTACTCTTAAGCCTAGTCATGGTCCTTTGGCCAACACCTCACACAATCCAAGTACCATCAAATCTTCCCATAGTACAAAATCTAGTCTTTCATGTGTTTAAATAAGAAAAAAATCAAAGATAGGAGAGAGAGAGAGAGATTTCGGTTGAGAGAGGGAGAGAGGCATGCCTTGCCTATAAATAGAAGGCCACTCTAAGCTTAAACTCACACCTTCACTTCTTGCTCCCACTTCTCTCTAGAAATTCAAGCATTGCTCCAACTTCTCTCTAGAAACCATTTCTGTTTTTCCAGGCAGCCTACTGCCCTCCACAAAACCTCATCTTTCTCCTACCTAAAGTAGTTTCTAGGATGAACTTCCTTCGGGAAAGTTGTAGAACACTTCGAGAGCTTCAAGTTAGACCCAAGAACCACCCTAATCGGTCAAGAAACGACAAAGATATTGGCATCCGAAGTTCGGTCAAAATTCGGGTTTCCAGATTCCAGACAGCAAACTGTCCATTCCTTTATCACCATATTCCTCCTACCTAAACCAGTTTCCAGGACCAACTTCCTTCACAAAAGTTGTAGAGCACTTCTAGAGCGTCGATTTCAACTCAAGAACGATTGTATTCGGCCAAATATTGACCGAGTTACTGCCATTCAAAGTTCGGTCCAGATTCGAGAGTTTCACCACCCGTAGGATTTCCAACTAGCTTATTCGGCCCCGACTAGTTTCGGATCAAGGTAGGATCTTCCTACACCTCCTACACTCTAAGTATATGTAGATTTTAACTATGATTTCTAAACTCTAAATATAACATATGATATGCGTATGTTGAAAAGAATGTAGATTTCCATATCTATTTCCCTTAATTATAATTAGAATTATGTTTACTCTTGAAATGTAGATATTCTATATCTACTCTTCTCTACGTATATGTAGAATACTCCTTACTTGACGTATAGTATAGTTTCCTATGATTCTCAAGGATCTAAGTATAGCGTATTGTATGCGTATTTCGAAATGATTATAGATTATTCTAAACCTTTGAAATTCTAAGTATACTTAGGTTATCTTGTCTATATTCCTTAAGCATGACTAGAAATGTTTAAGAGTTGTTATCTTGATTAACTATGGCATGATTAGCTTAACGTTAGAAGTACTCAATAAGCATATGCTATTTTGAACTTAAGAAGGCATGATTTTGGATTAAGTCGAAGTAATTGAATTTTGACCTTAGAATGATTGTGAGCATGATTATGTGATTACTTGACTGCTTGTTGTTGATAAAGCATAAGTGATTTATCACTCCAAAGGTGTCCGTCCATGTGGCACTATGCTTAGCTTTGTGTGATTAAATGTTGAGCACGATAATGTGATAAAATGAGCATGCTATATAATATAGAGTTGGATGATCTTGTTAGTTTAGTTTCAAGATTACTTAAATTGTGAAAATGAATTATCGCGGAGTCTAAGCATGCGAACGAGACACGAAAACCGAGAAAGTAAAAACATGACACCTAGGGTGTGGTTAAAGAAAGGATGGGATTAACATGCGAAAAATATTTTGAAACTACATAATGACCGGACTTGGTAGTCATTATGTGAGTATTTGTGAAAACCGTAATGAGGCCGGACTTGGTAGTCCATTGCGAAGATTTCCAATGGGGCCGGACGTGGTAGTCTCATGTGGAAATATGGCTTGGCCGGACTTGGTAGCCAATGCAAGATTTAAAAGAGTATGTTTTGTGAAACCATGATATGGCCGGACTTGGTAGCCATCATGTGTGTTACTAATGAAGCCGGACTTGGTAGCCTCATTAGTAGCAATTTGTGAAGGAAACTTTGGAAATGTGGATTTGGTAAAGGTGAAAAGGATGACATGGTCTATGATGAGTCGCGTAGGAGAAACACGAAAAGGCATGACACCAACGCTAATAAGATATCGAATGTGGATGTGTCATTGTTTATGTTGTTGAACGAGCTTGTGTACTTGTCTATGTGAATTTCTGGTTACTTAACGATTTTGGAAATGTTGATTTGAAAGATAACATGGTGACTCGGTCTAGGAAACGCTGCGTGGGAAAAAACTCTGATATCTCGAAAACCAATGATAGTTAATGCGGATGTGTTATTATTGATAGCTGTTGAATAAACACGTACTGCGTAGATATCATTATCTGTATGATTCACTGCTGTTATATGTGACTTGCTATGTGTAAGTTAAGGGTTAGTGGGTTTGGTTTATTCTATTGAGCTTTGTAGCTCACGGTGTTGCCTCTGGTGACCCTGACATATTATATTGGTGGCGACGCCGGTATAATGTGTCAGACCTTATAGACGAACAGGGGGAGATGCACACTTTGGAGGCTTTTGGAGCCGAAAAACTGGCTAGGATGGAAGAACAGGCGGAGCTATAGTTAGAAACCTTAGTTCCCTTCCCTTTTGAATAAATGTACTCCTTGTGAGATTGATGATGTAATAATGAGCCAGACTCCATTTGATCTTATCAATAAAATTGTCCTTTAACGTACCCGGAATTTGGGGGCGTTACAAGTCTTATGTTGAACTTTTTGGTTATGGCTCTCATATCCCAGCGGAGTCGCCAAAAATTGTAGACACCTCCCAAACGGGGCATCGCCATACAGATTGATCACATTTGTTTGCTCGATTGGTTGCTTGCTTTATAAACCAAAATCATGGACATTCCCATGGCTAGGAACATCGCCACATGATAGCGGTTATCATCAAAACAGAGTTGCCACCCAATTTATTAAAACTGGGAAAATAGACAGAGATTCTGGGTACGGGAGCCAAAAGTACAATAAGGGGAAGGTGTTAGGCACCCCTCCTTGCCTAGTCGTGAGACTGGCCCATAATCATTCAACATAAGACGTGTAGATGCTTTGTTTAATTCTAACACATAGTCTGTTTATTTATTTCCTTTAAACAGTAAGCAAGGTGAGCCAGTGCGATAAATAAGCATGCATCAGAAAGCAGAAAAGTAAACAAATGTCCCAGGGAGATGGATCCCGCGGCCGGTGAATGGATGTCACGGCCGAGGGATCGAAGCCCCGGTCGGTGTTCTTCCTCACACCAGACAGAAAGATTAATAGATGATCAAAACGTTACGGTTAGTCAAAAACACAGTAAATAAGGCAAACCAGAGGCCGTTGGGCCTCACCACCTTGATCCCTCAGTTGCTTGATTGCTTTGGATTTGGCGTGATTGACTGATTGCTTGATTGAAAACCCTAGGGTTAGGGTTTGAACTTCGGGGTTTGATCGCCGGATTGACGGCTGCCTTCGGGAGGTTAGGGCTTTTGGAGTATGGGATTGAGAGAGTATTTGTGCAGAGTTTCGTGGCTTGATCGAGTGTGGAAGTGTGTTAATTTCGGAGCCCAAAGGCTCTTTTATATAGGCATAGGGATGACTCACTCCGGCCAATCGCAATGCACGATAAAGATTGGAGTTAGAGTGTGATTCTAACTCTCCATGGCAATCCTCTAACGTAGCCCGAACGCATCGGGAAGGTAGTGTAATCGGATCAAACGTCTGTCAGAACACGTTCCAGAGTCTGAAAAAAGGTCTATCTGACGGCCGAGGAAAGGATATCACGGCCGAGGAATGGATGTCTCGGCCGAAGGATTGATCTTGCGGCCGAGGGATTGATCTCTCAGGGAGATTTTGCTAGCAACAGGTTGCTCGGGTGAGGAAATGATGTAAGGGCCGTGGGATCGATGTCACGGCCGACAGATGGATTCTCCTAGGCTTCTGTATTTCTGTCTGAAAGGTTGTATGGCTTTGATTTGGGTCCTCTAAGTGGCTCAAAGTTCTTACCGAAAGTCCTAAGGTTCTCAAGGAGGCAATCAGCAATCACTGTATCCATTTCATCATCGGGATTGTCCCAAGGTGGGACTTGAAATAATCGTTAGGCCAAATTGGGGTGTCTACACTGGCCCCTTTACTTCGCCAAGTCTTAGCCCACTACCGTCTTTTCCCAATGCAAGTCTCTGCCAATTTCTTCAGGGTCGTCATGGGCATTAATGCTATCAACCAAATGCTTGGTACTTCTTTAGGATTACATGATATCCACCACTTGTATAGCATATCTCGTACTAAAGACGCTTGACCTACTATCTCAAAAGTAGGGATTCTAGGAAAAAACTTGTTCTTGAGCTTCCTGACTCTGCCCGGGGAGATGATGATGACTTTTGATTGTCACGGGGAGTTTCGAGCCCAGAGATGAGGATGGCCGTGTGATTGGTTTCCATGCCCCTCACAGATTTGGGCAACCACGTTAGTCCCCAGGCCATTACTTACTTTAGACTCTTCTCGTACTCGATTTACTTGACTTGTTGCACATAACTTGCTGCATTATTATTGCAGCCACAAACGTCAACCAGGGGCATGACATCATCACCCCACAGGTCCATGTAGCAGACATCAATCATGCGCTTGCATTCAACGGGCAAGGTACGTACCTTGCTGGCCGAGCAAGAGCAGCACAAGTGCTCTTAAGCTACAAAGCATCGTACGGCGGGTTCATTGATCGGCGAACCCGAGCAGCAGACAACCCAACAACACTTGGACCTTCCACTTCGCAGCCCGAGCAAGAGGAAGAGAGGCGTTCTCCAACTACTTCGATACCTAACGATCCAATCGAGCTCGCCGAGGAAGCCTCCACTTCATCTTCCAACGGTTATTCCCCTTCTCCTCCACCTCAAGAGATGAACCAACCGATCGACCTCAGCAGTCTTCTTACCATTCCTGGAGCCGGCCGTGGAAGGGGCCGCGGCACTGTTCGCGGCCGTGGTCGTTCCCAGAGCCCCCAGCCATCTCATGGCCGTCGTGGATCTGCTCAACTGGACACCCCCTGGCTTCTCTCCTGAGGACATCGAGGCCAGTCACCGAGACAAACGTCAGTGTTTGGAATCATCTTTGAACGAAAGGCCTCAACTTCAGATCTCTGCAACTCCAACCCCTATCTGGGCTCCCCAACTCACTCATGGAAATTGGCCTGTCACCATTCGAGACAGCGTGGAGTCCGAAGGAACTGCTCTCGCCTTGTCCCAGGCCTTTCTGTTGCCGGAAGATATGCAAAAGGAAGTGACATGCTCCCCTGACAACCTCCTCGGCTCTTTCATGATCAACAATGACAAGGTAAACCTCTCTTATTTATCAAACCAATAATTCCAAACTCTTTTGGGCTTTTGCCTAATTGTTCTCAAATGCTCCAGGCACTGCAAAAGATGGTCGCCATGGCACAAAAGTTAGGCCAATCTGAGCCTCAGCGAGCTAAGCTGGTGAGTGAAAATGCCCAGCTTCAGCGTACAATAATCAGGTTGAGAGGGAGAGAGACCAGGCCCGCGGGACGGCGGACGAGTTGAAGGGAAAGTTGGAGGGTGCCGAAGACAGTCTGAACCAGACTCTCACGGAGCTAGAGGCAAGCAAGAACGATGCCAAGGCAGCATGCCAACAGAGCTATAACGAGGGGATCAACGTGGCTACTGAGAGCTACAAATCTCAGATGCCAGCAATCCAAGACCAGATATGGGGTACAGCTTGGACTACATGCCTCACCAAAATTGGAGCTCTAGAATCCAGCCCCCTTTGGACTAACAAGGACCTCCCGAGCTCTCAAGTCGTTGTCGAAGATGAAGTGTTGGAGGAAGAAGATAGCCTGGACAAAGAGCTGAATGCTCAAGCTTCCGAACAACCTAGTGCTGTTGTTGATCACGTTGACGAAGTGACCAATCCTGGCCAAAAGGAAGACAGTGGTGGTCCTAATGAAGAGAGCACGGTGGTGGGGGACACACCCACTCAGACTTCTCCTCCTGCTACTCAAGACTTGATTGTCGAAGGGTAAGTAAAGGTCTACCTCCCATAAAATAATTTTAATGTCTCAGAACTGGTTATTGGCCCTGCGTGGCCGTTAGGGTATGCCCTGCGTGGCACTGGTATAATTTTAAACACTTTAAAGCAAGTATTTAGCCATTCGTGGCTTTATTTTGGTGTTGGTGGCCGTGTTTGGCCTAATTACAAGTATGCTTGGCCCTTCGTGGCCTCTGGACATTTGCAGGTGGCCCTTTCATGGCCAGACATGCACATTTTGATTTGCTAAGTTTGTTCGCACTTAGATAATTTTTGTCCATGCCTGTGTAATACTGCATGCTAGGTATTTTTGTACCTCTGGATATCCAGCTAAGTTTGTTCATACTTAGCCTTGATGCCCAGCTGCTTTCATACTCAGGCAAAAGTGTGCAAGTGTCTCATACTTAAATGAACTTGCATGTACGCTCTCCAAGGTTTCTCGTACGTTAGGGAATACTTTCAAGGTTCTCGTACTTGGATGAATGCCCATCAAGTGTATTCATACTTGGATGTCTATCTAAGTTTTACTCGTACTTAGCTATTTGTGTTTAGATAATTTTGCATATTCTCGTATGCTTCCCCAATTCCACGTACTTGGAGAAATCCCTAAGTGTAATCATACTCAGGTTACCCAAATGTATTCATATTTGGGAAAGGTATGCATGTTCGTGTATGCAGCCCAGGTGTATTCATACCCGTACAGATGACCAAGTATATTCGTACTTTTCAAACTTCAAATTGCTCGTAATATTACACACACCGTACTCCTCTGCTCCCCAATACGAAGCGAGGAAAAAGAATGAGGCCTAACTTCGTATTCAATTATAAAAGAGAATGCAAAAAAATAGTTCTTGTTACCAAAATTCCAGAATTTTATTCATAATCCAAGACCCAAGGGGACGTTACGCGTGCCCCTTGCAACTAACAAGAATAAAAAACAAAGGAATTGTATTCGTAATTCCCACACAATCACGATGTGCATCCTAAAACAGAACAAAAAATAAACCGAAGTCTTTCACACAAAGAACTTCCTCAGATTGTGGTCATTCCAAGGCCTTGGCACCGGGTTCCCGTCCAGGTTTGCCAAACGATAAGCCTTAATGCCCACAACCTCTGTAACTCAATATGGGCCTTCCCAGTTGGCCCCCAACTTGCCCTCGTTGGCCACCTTGGTGTTGCCGAGCACCTTTCGAAGCACAAGGTCTCTTACACCAAACTCTCGTGGGTGGACATGCTTGTTATAGCTCTTCATCAGCTGCTCCTGATATGAGGCTAATTGTACCAAAGCCTTCTCTCTTCGTTCCTCGGCAAGATCCAACTCGATCTCCAAGGCTCTGTCATTGCCTCCACTTTCAACCAAAGCGGTCCTGTTGGTCGGCAAACCCACTTCTAATGGTATAACAGCCTCTGTTCCATATGCCAATGAATAGGGGGTCTCTCCCGTAGATCTCCTAGGGGTTGTTCGGTGCGCCCACAAAACTAGTGGCAATTCGTCAGGCCACTTTCCTTTTGCCTTGTCCAACCTTTTCTTGATCTCGTCAAGTATGGTTTTGTTGGACGCCTCTGCCTGCCCATTACTCTGGGGGTAAGCTGGGGTGGAATAGTAGTTCCTTATTCCGTACTGGGCACAAAATATTTTGAACTTTTTCTGAAATTGTGACCCATTATCCGTGATCAACGAATAAGGGACTCCAAATCGAGTAATGATGCTTTTCCACACGAACCTCTCTATCATAGGTTCAGTGATCTTTGCCAATGAAACTGCTTCAATCCATTTAGTGAAATAATCTGTTGCTACCAACAGAAATTTCCTATTCCCAGTTGCCTTGTGGAGTGGACCCACGATGTCCATCCCCCATTGTGCGAATGGCCAAGGACTTGTCAAGGGCACCAGATCCTCGGCTGGTGTTCGGATCATTGGTGAGAATTTCTAGCATTTCTCACAAATCTTCATATACACCTTTGCATCTTCTTGCATGTGGGGCCACCAGTAACCCTGGGTAATTGCCCGGTGGGTGATGGACCTGCCCCCAGCATGGCTTCCACATGTTCCCTCGTGAATTTCATGGAGAAATTTCTGCACCATCTCGGGGTGTACACAGAGTAAGTATGGTCCTGTGAAGGATTTCCTGTACAACTTTCCTTCAGGTGACAGCTAAAACCGTGCAGATTTTGTCTTTATCTTGTGAGCCTCCTTTTTATCTGTGGGGAGTGCCCCATCTCGTAGGAACTCCACAATTGGATCCATCCAACTTGGTCCTTGGTTCACGTCCAAGACCAATTCCACGCTCCTTCCAATGCTCGGCTCAGCAAGATAATCTACTGCCACCCGTCTTTTGAACTCCGTTGGCACAGCAGCAGCCAACCAAGCGAGTGAATCAGCATGGGCATTTTGCCCAGAACTTTTTTGCTCGATGTACACCTTCTCAAAAGTGTCGAGTAGATCTTTGGCGGCCACTACGTAGGCTGCCATCTTCTCATTTCGGGCCTCATACTCCCCAGATAACTGATTCACTACGAGTTGCGAATCACAGTATACTCGTATTCTCTTGACCTTCAGGGTCTTCGCACTTCTCAATCCTGCCAGGAGTGCCTCGTACTCTGCCACATTGTTTGAAGCACTAAAACCCAGTCGAAGAGACAATTCCATCATTACTCCTCCAAGAGGTAAAAGTACAACCCCAATTCCTGATCCGGTGTTACATGCAGATACATCAACGAACAATTTCCACTCCAGGGGATCTTGCACGGCATGATCCTTGGCCTCTTTGTGATTCTTCCTCTTTTAATTAATTTTAGCCAATTAGGGCGGGGGAACAGTTAATCGGGGATTAAAACTGTAACAATTTGCAGGATGTGATCAAATAATAGCATGGATGGATGGCATGACGAATAATAAATGGAATGAACTTTGAAATAGCGATCAGATGCCAAAACCAGGTTTGGGACAGATTTGCCCTGCACGATGGCCAACTTGCATGCATGAACAGATCTGCATGCAAGCGAACCATCGCGCGAGACACACTGACCCTCGCGCGAGTGTTGTCATCTCACCACAGTCCCAAGTTCATCCCCTTCTGGGCTCTGGAAGGACCAGTGCACACCCAGGAAGCAAACCAAGTAGTTTATATGGGACTGTAAGAATACTAATTATTACAGATTGCTTCAAAAGGAGCCAAATGAAATGAAACACAACCCCTAAACAGAGGGGGTATTAAAACAGAGGCCAAAGGCCTAGTTGCCCATGCAAGGGCTATTCATGGAAATCACAGAACTGTCGCGCGACAGAGAGTGAGTCTCGCCCGACATTCCTGACTGGACTTCCAGGAATTGCTTTGCATGCTTAGGGTCCTGAGACAGATTCAGGGGATCCCAAGGGCATTCCAAACTATTTAGAGTAAATAAACTAGTGTAGACACCTCTCAAGCGGGGCATCGCCATACAGATTGATCACGTTTGTGTTTGCTCGATTGGTTGCTCATTTCATAAACCAAAATCATGGACATTCCCATGGCTAGGAACATCGCCACATGATAACGGTTATCATCAAATAGAGTCGCCACCCAGTTTATTAAAACTGGGAAAATAGATAGAGATTCTGGATTCGGGAGCCAAAAGTACAGTAAGGGAAAGGTGTTAGGCACCCCTCTCTGCCCAGTCGTGAGACTGGCCCATAATCATTCAACATAAGACGTATAGATGCTTTGTCTAATTCTAACACATAGTCTGTTTAATTATTCCTTTAAACAGTAAGCAAAGTGAGCCAGTGCGATAATTGAAGCATGCATCAGAAAGCAGGAAACAAACAAAATGTCCCAGGGAGATGGATCTCGCGGCCGATGAATGGATCTCACGGCCGAGAGATCCTCCTGGTTTGATGTACCGGCCGAGGGATCGAAGCCCCGGTCGGTGTTCTTCCTCACACCAGATAGAAAGATTAACAGATAATCGAAATGCTACGGTTAGTTAGAAATACAGTGAATATAGACAAACCAGAGGCCGTTGGGCCTCACCACCTTGATCCCTCAGTTGCTTGATTGCTTCGGATTGGGTGTGATTGACTGATTGCTTGATCGAGAACCCTAGAGTTAGGGTTTGAACTTCGGGGTTTGATCGTCGGATTGACGGCTGCCTTCGGAAGGTTAGGGCTTTTGAAGTATGGGATTTGAGGGAGTATTTGTGCAGAGCTTCGAGGTTTGATTGAGTGTGTGGGTATCTCAATTTCTGTGTGTTAATTCGGAACCCGAAGCCCCCTTTATATAGGCATAGGGATGACTCACTCCGGCCAATCAAATCACGAGATGGCAATTGCAATTGCAATGCATCTCTAACTCTACGTCGTGATCTCCGAACGTAGCCCGAACGCATCGGAAAGGTAGTGTAGTTGGATCAAACCAAACGTCTGACAGAACGTTCCAGAGTCTGGAAAAAGGTCGATCTGGCGGCCGAGCAATGGATGTCGCGGCCGTGGAATGGATGTCTCGGCCGAAGGATAGATCTTGCGGCCGAGGGATTGATCTCTCAGGGAGATTTTGCTGGCAACAGGTTGCTCGGGCGAGGGATTTATGTTATGGCCGTTAGATCGATATTACGGCCGTCAGATGGATTCTCCTAGGCTTCTGTATTTCTGTCTGAAAGGTTGTATGGCTTTTATTTGGGTCCTCTAAGTGGCTCAAAGTTCTTACCGAAAGTCCTAAGGTTCTCAAGGAGGCAATCAGCAATCACTGTATCCATTTCATCATCGGGATTGTCCCAAGGTGGGACTTGAAATAATCGTTAGGCCAAATTGGGGTGTCTACAGATGCCCCTCTTTGACTGAACTCAGACGGATCGCGAGACATGTTTGAGTAAGAGTCAAAGCTGTAAAAAGCAACTCAATTTGGTCCAACCACTATTCCAAGGGGTTTTCGAAAAAGGTTTTGTTATGGTCGGGCCGGGAGGCTGCCTACGTATTCCACAAGGGAAATTCAGACCAATCGTAGTTCGGGCAATAAAGAAAAATAAAAAGTTTGGAGGGTTAGAGACAGAAGACGTACCTTAGGGCTTAAAAAGCCGTAGTGTGACGTACCTAGACTGAGTCAGGGTTTTGGCGAAGAGTAGTGGAAGGAGCGCGGGGCTACCTGGGGAGTTTTTGCGGAGAGCTTCCTTAGTTATTTTGGGGTAGATCAGTACACTGCAGGTGCGTTTGCTTTTCTTGATCATCCTTACTTTGACTGAAAGGAGCTCGGTAGAGTAGCCTATCCTTGCGAATGAGCTGGAAGGAATTGATGTAATGGGGTGGAATCCAAATCATCTACTGGGGATGAATCGGACGCCGGTTGTTTTTGAGATGTAGGGGAGACGCAGGGCCAGTAGCTGTAGCACGGAGCTTTGGTGATGAGGGAACCGAGGCACGGAGCCGGTTGTAGTCATGAGGCGAGAGCCTGGAGAGTGATAGAATCAAGGCGTGGAGCCTGTTGCAATCTTGAGGTGAAGGCCTGAGGAGATTGGATAGGACTGAAGCGCGGAGCTGGTGTTGATCATAAGGCGAGAGCCTGTGGCGTCAGAGCTTTGAGCTTGACATGATGAACCGAAGCGCGGAGCTGGTATAAGGCAAGGGCCTGAGATGAAGGAACTGAGGCGTGGAGCCTGAAGTGATTGAGGCGTGGAGCCTGCATGCAGTCTTGAGGCAAGGGCCTAAGTTGTCGGAGCTTAGAGCTTGACGTGATTTGAACCGAAGCGTAGAGCTGGTTGCATTCTGATGGTCTGCACACGGAGCTTTTCCATCATAAATGTTGGCGTGGAGCCAAAGGATCGAGGCGTTGGGCCGATCAATAAAACCGAGGCATAGAGCCGGTTGATTGGCAGGATTGACCTGTTTCATGAGAGATATGCAGAGTGTATATGTGCAATGCTTGTTTGTTAGATGTGAACAGATATGATGATGCAGACTCGATGTGAAAATGTTGATGCAAATGTGCACGGGCCCATGCGTGTGTGTTTGTTTTAAGCTTAGAGCTTCTATCAAGTTCCGGACTTGAGTATTCAGAGCGTAGAGCTCGAGCATTCGGATGGCAGAATCCGAGCATTCAAAGTACAGGCTTTGAGCGTCCAGTACGCAGTGGTTGGGCATCCAAGCGTAGAGCTTGAGCATTCAAGTGTATAACTTGAGCATCCAGTACACAGTGGTTGGGCATCCAAGCGTAGAGCTTGAGCATTCAAAAATGTTAGATTTTTGAGCATTCAGGCGTAGAGCCTGAGAATAAATGTCTTGATTGTTGGGGCGGCTTAGAGCCTGTTGCTTGTTTACGGCTTCGAGCCAGTTGAGATGTTGGGCTTTGAGCCGCTGAATTGGTAGATATAGGCTTCGAGCCTATTGAAGTAATGGGCTTCGAGCCGCTGAGTTGTGATAGCGAGCGTAGAGCTGCTGAGTTGTATGGAGATGATGGGCTTTGAGCCTGTCAGGGTAGTGAGCGTGGAGCCGTTGAGTTGAAGGCGTAGAGCCGCTGAATGAGTGTATATAGGCATAGAACCGCTGGGATGGTAGACATAGGCTTCGAGCCTGTTAATAATGGGCCTCGAGCCGCTGAGTTACAGGCGTAGAACCTGTTGCTGTGATAGCGAGCGCAGAGCTGCTGAGTCGAGGGCTTGGAACCACTGAGACGATGGTTATGGCTTCGAGCCAGTTGGGATAGCGGGCTTGGAGCCGCTTTGGTGAGATAACGGGCATAGAGCCTGCTGTGTTGAGGCAATGGGCTTTGAGCCGCTGAATTAATGGCTTCGAGCTGCTGGGTTTATGGTTTTGAACCAGTTGAGATGGTAGATGTAGGCTTCGAGCCTGTTGAGGTAATGGGCTTCGAGCCGCTGAGATTGTGATAGCGAGCGTAGAGCTGCTGAATAAGTACAGGCGTAGAGCCTGTCGATAATGGATATGGGCGTAAAGCCGCTGGGTGTTTCAACTTGCTTTGGCTAGCATTTTGTGGAGAGGGAGCTTCGATGCTTGGGCATGCCCCCAAGGCTGGTTTGGATTACATTGCATTGGCTTGGGGATGCCCCCAAGGCTACTTTGATTGGTTCTGTTGGTTACGGACCCAGAATTCATGATGGCTCGGATTGGTGCACTGAGCATGATCTGATGTTGCTAAGGGAATTTGATTAAAGGGCCAGGAGATCGATCTCTCGGCCGCATAATTGATTAGCCGGCCGAGCTATCAATGTATCGGCCGCGCAATCCCTTTATTTCCAGGGGCCTATAAAAGGTCACATCGTCGACCGTTTCATTTCACTTTTCTTTCTTTTCCTCTTCTCTTCTTCACAGCCGAAGGCTTCTCTTCGTTGCTCCTCACTCCTGTCGACTTCGGACCATGAAGGGTGCACGGCCAGAGATTGCGGAGGGAGGCCGCACTGTTCTTGGTCCTGTCTTGACGCTTGATTAGGGACCCTTGCATGGGTGGCTTGCTTCCGTGACGCGGAACTCCTGGTGTGGCGGTGGTGCGCGATGTGGTGATTTTTCTGGGCTATGTGGTGTCTCTTTTGCACCATAGTACTCCTCCGGTATACACCGCCCCAGGGGTGTCCTCTTCTTAGTTTCTTTGCAGCAGGCCTCTGGTGTTCAGAGCACTAGAGGGTCCGGCATCCTTTCCTGTCTTTTTTCTATTTCTCTTCCTGCATAGGTTAGTTTGACAGGAAATCGATGTATAGTTTGTTTAGGAAATGTGGGATGATCCACCTTGTGATGTAAAAAGCTTTCGTTATATGAAACAAAAACCTTCTTGCTCTGTTTGTGATTGTATATGCTGTGTTACGTTGTTTGCGTATGATAACCCTTGTTAATCCAACGAAACGAACTAAACCGTGGGAACAGTCTGTAAAATAGCCGTTCTAGCGGCCGACCAAATGATTACGCGGCCGAAGCTTCGATCTAACGGTCGAAGGATCGTTTTGTTTGCCTGGGTTTGACTTGCAGGTCAACCCTATTATCTACGGGCCGATGGATTGATCCCACGGCCGCTTAATCGAAGTGCCGGCCGAGAGACCGACTGAATTTCCGGGGATTAAGAATCCGATTCCGATTCGAACTAAGACTCGACCTAGTCCTATAAGTATGCGTTTTACGAACCCGATAGCATTGTCAGCAGCAATTTCTTTGCACATGGCACAACCAATCCTTGATTAGTGGTTGGATTCCTTTAATGGCCTTGACCGTCTGCACTTTAAGTCCTTTGGCATGGACTTCCTTTTTTCCCTTCGCCACATTCCCGTGAATTTTGCTTTCCTTAGGGCAGCCGCTAGTTTGTGGGACCCTGATTTTCACGTCTTTCGATTTAAGAGGGAGGAGTTATGTCCTACCATCGAGGAATTTGCAGCCATCATGGGTCATTCGGATAGAGAGGGTTTCATTGTCCCTAATCCTTTGTTCAACCGTGGTGATCTCCTGAAGGATTTACTCCAAGTTCAGAAACATGAAGTTAAGTTCTTCCTAGTGAAAGGGAGGCTGGAGATTCTGCAACTCATCCAGCGTTTTGGTGCGGCTGAGGCGCATCGCCAAGTTTCCCTACAGAAGTCGTGCTTTCATGCATTGTGCATTTGTCTCCTTCATTACCACTTACTTGGCCCCGCCTCTGGTCATGCTGATCCTATATTGCTTAACCTTGCTCAGCAAATTGGAAACCGTATGGGTTTCGCTGGTTTAGTATTGGCAGAGACCTTGATGGGTCTAGATGTGATGAAGGGTAATCCTACAGCTCAGTTCTCAGGCGGTTCCTTGCTATTGCAGGTTCGCTCTTTTACTTGTTTCATTTGTCAGATTTATCTTTTCACTCATCACTCTTTTGTTTTGACTCACATGTTCTCTCAGCTCACAATTTTCCCTTTTTCTCTAGGTGTGGCTGTTTGAGAAGCTAAAAGTGTGGGATGCGCCGGAGCGACTTCCTTACAATCCAGACCAATGCACGGAGCGTCACATGGTTAAACAGTTCCCAACTGAGGCTGCTTGGGAAGCGTGGATGAAGACTTGCAGAGGTGATTGGATTCAATGGGTTTGCCCCTGGTATGGTATCGAGAGTATGACCACAAGTACCATGAACCACTTTGGTGTAGCAGTGATCGGCATTACTCGAGTCGTTTTCTACTTCCCTGCTCGCTTTCAAAGGCAATTTGGGGCTGAACAAGCCGCAATCTTGGGTGACCCTGAGTACACCGCTTCTAAGATCCATGATACCAACTTCCGTCGCAATATGCTACGTCTCTGGCCAAATAGAGTGATGCAGGAGGTTGCTGAGAGCTTTGTTGCCAAGCTATCGGGTTCTTACAAACGCTGGTTGAAGAAAAACCTTTTGGAGGATAGAAGTACAAAGAGAAGGAAGACCTAGAGATCGACGCTTTGCTTATGTTTTTCAAAAGATGTTTGTTTGATTCTAGCTTTCATGGATTAAGAATTGTTTAGGTTTGCTTTGTCCTCTCTCTTTGGAAATAATAAAACATTTGGTCATTTTATTTGAAGATGTTGTTGCCATGATTTGATGGTGAACATGCTTTAGGATAGACCTAGAAATTTTGGAAGTGATGATGATAGTAGTGGCCGAATCTCAAACTTAGAGATTGCCTACGTATCCCATAGAGGGAATCAGGCCATAAACGTAGTTCCAACAAAGGGGATTTGATTCGTTTTTCGTTAGGGTCCACTCGGGTATTTTCCTTTCCTTTTGTGCTCTAAATTTTGCCTAAAACCGCCCTTGCGGGTTTTCGGTCTAGCGAGCGTTTTATTTATGCCTTAGTTTTTGCCTAAGCCGCCCTTGCGGGTTTTCGACCTAGCAGGCTGCTCTAATTTTTGCTTGGATCCGCCCACCCTTGTGGTTTTCGGTCCAACGAGCATCTCTCATGGGTAATACTTCCTTAGCTTGTCAACGTTGACTGGCGTTGCGAATTCCCTTCCATCCAAGTCTGCAATGTATGCTGCTCCTCCAGAAAGTATGCGTTTGATAAGGTAGGGGCCTCCCCAGTTTGGTCTAAACTTGCCCCTTGGGTCCGAGACGTGGCGACGAATTGCTTTGAGCACCATGTCTCCTACCTTGATATCCCTAGGTTTCACCTTCTTGTTGAATGCCCGTGCAATGCGGCGTTGATACCCTTGTACATGGTATAAAGCCCTCAGTCTCCTTTCGTCTAGTAGTGCCAACTCGTCGTAGCGGTTTTGAACCCAGTCTTCCTCGATCATCTCAGTCTCAGCTAGAACCCTCAACGAAGGTAATTCCAATTCGATGGGCAAGACAGCTTCCATTCCATAGACTAGAGAGTAGGGAGTAGCCCCAGTTGAAGTCCTTTCGGTTGTTCGATATCCCCATAGTGCCAGAGGTAGCATTTCCGGCCAGTCTGTGTAAGTGTCGATAGTCTTCCGCAGAATCCTCTTGACATTCTTGTTTGCAGCCTCAACTGCTCCATTAGTTTGAGGTCGGTAAGTAGATGACCGATGATTTTGTATCCCAAATTCGGCGAAAAGCTTCTTTGTCGCCCCCTTGAAGTGCGATCCATTATCACAGACAAACTTGTGAGGTACACCATATCGATAGATGATATTAGTACGAATGAATTTGGCCACATGAGTGGCTTTGAGAGTAGCATAAGAGGCTGCCTCTACCCATTTGGTGAAGTAGTCGATGGCCACCAGAATGAACTGATGTTTGTATTTCCCCTTTGGATTTATGCTTCCAATGACATCTATTCCCCAAGTGGAGAATGGCCAAGGGGACGTCATGCTATACAGTTCTGTAGGGGGAATATGCATACGATCAGCGTGAGTTTGGCATTTGTAACATCGGCGGACATAATCAGCGCAGTCGGCTTCCATTGTAGTCCAGTAATATCCCTGACGCAGGATCTTCTTTGCCATCGTTGCCCCATTCATGTGTGGCCCACAAATTCCTTCATATATTTCCTCAATTACCTTGCGGCTGTCCTCCGTTGTGACGCAAAGTTGACTTGGACCCAAGTGTGCCCTTCGGTACAATGCTCCTCCACAGATTATAAATCGAGCAGCAAACTTCCGCAGAGCCGTCTTGTCCTTTGAGGTGGCCTCGGACGGGTATTCTCCTTTTTCTAGGAATTTCTTCACGTCTTCGTACCATGGCTTGCCATCGTCTTCACCTTCCTCGGTAAAGGTACACTCACATGCTGGTTTAACTTTTTGTTCGATCATGAGAGGCCGCATTGTGAATCCCAGGGGTATTTTGACCATAGACGCCAATGTCGCCAGTGCATCTGCAAATCTATTGCTCACTCGAGGAGTGTGTGTGAAGATAACAGAATCGAATTGTGGAATTAGATTTTCCAGCACAGAGTGATATAGCTTCAGTGTATCCTCCTTGACCTTCCAGTCTCCTCTTGCTTGAGATACCACCAGGTTTGAATCCCCAGTGACTTCTACCCTTTTTGCTCCTAGCTCCAGGGCTGCCTCCATTCCAGCAATACAAGCCTCATATTCAGCTTGGTTGTTAGTGACTTCAAACCTTAGCTTATATGACAAAGGGATGTGAGAGTCGTTTGGGGAAACTAGCAATACCCCTATGCCATATCCACATTGGTTTGATGCTCCATCAAAGTAAAGTTGCCAGGTGTCGTCTAAGAGACATAAGATATCCTCGTCGGGGAACATGAAGTCCTCTGCCTCGGCCTCTGTCACAGGGTGATCCGCCAAGAATTCTGCCACAGCTCTTCCTTTTACTGATTTCCTTGTCATGTATTTGAGGTCGAACTCCGCTAGCAGCAATAACCACCTAGCTAGCTTTCCGATAAGTGCTGGCCTTTCGAAAAGATACTTGATTGGGTCTAAACGAGAGACCAGCACCACCGGATGTGCTAACAGGTAGTGCCTCAGTTTCTTTGTGGCCCATACTAGCCCTCAACAGGTTTTCTCGAGGGGAGTGTACCTTGTCTCATAATCCATCATTTTCTTGCTGAGGTAGTATATGGCGCACTCTACTTTGGCGTCGTTTTCTTGCGCTAGCATACATCCCATGGACGTGTCTGTTACTGAGAGATACAGAATCAATGGCTTCCCAGGGATGGGTGGCGATAGTACAGGTGGATTCTGAAGGTATTCCTTGATTGCCTCGAATGCTTGCTGACAGTCTTGGCTCCATTCAAAATCCGTACCTTTCTTCAGTAGCTTGAAGAGAGGTTCACAGGTGGTTGTGAGCTTGGAAATGAACCTGCTGATGAACTGTACCTTCCCTAAGAAGCTCCTTACTTCCTTCTCTGTCCTAGGTGGTGATATCTCCATGATAGCCTGTATCTTGGAAGGATCTACCTCGATTCCTCTTTGAGTGATGAGGAAACCCAACATCTTTCCAGCTGTTACCCCAAAAGTGCATTTTTGAGGGTTAAGACGCAACTTATAATTCCTAATCCTCTCAAAGAACTTTTGGAGTGCTCCATAGTGTCCTTCCCTTTCCTTTGATTTGACTATCATATCGTCGACATATACCTCGACCTCTTTGTGCATCATGTCGTGCAGCAGTGTTGTGGCCATCCTCTGATAAGTGGCTCCAGCATTCTTCAACCCAAATGGCATTACTCGGTAGCAGTAGGTTCCCCAAGGTGTAGTGAAGGTGGTTTTCTCTCTATCCTCAGGAGACATAAGAATTTGGTTATACCCAGAAAATCCGTCCATGAAAGATAGCAATGCATGGCCTGCGGTGTTATCCACTAGCTCGTCTATGTGAGGTAATGGGAAGTCATCTTTCGGGCTGGCTTTGTTGAGATCTCGGAAATCTACACAGACCCTGATTCCTCCATTTTTCTTTGGTACGGGAACGATATTTGCTACCCATTGTGGATATTCGGTGACTATGAGAAAACCGGCGTTGATTTGTTTAGTGACTTCTTCTTTTATCTTTAGGACCCAATCAGGGCGCATACGTCTCAGTTTTTGTTTAACTGGTTTTGCATCGGGATGAAGAGGAATTTTATGTTGAACAATTTCAGGGTCTATTCCAGGCATGTTCTCATAAGACCAGGCAAAAACATCTTTGTATTCTTTTAGCAAAAGGATTAGTTTTTCACTTTCCTGAGGGGATAGTGTGGCACCAATTTTAACCATTTTGGGCTCATTTTCAGAGCCTATGTTTGCTGTGATTATCTCCTCAGAAAAAGGTTTAGCGTGCCTTTCCTCTTCTCTCTCGATGAATTCTAGAATTTCTTTTGAAATTTCTTCCTCAAAATTTGGTTTGTCGGAATCCACACAATTGATCATAGGCAAAGTGAAATACTCTAAATCTCCCTTCTCATTGCTAAATTTATCAAAAGACATTTCAGAGTCGAACTCAAAGTAAATGCTATGCCTTGGCACTTTGACCAGGTTTTCCTCACTAGACTTAGTAGTTTCAAAGGATGAAAAGCTTGACTCGGACTGAGTCGACTCGGAGTCGGAATCGGAATCAGAACTAAGATCAGAATTAGCGCTTTTCATTTTGTATTTTAGAGTGTGTTCCACGGTCCAGTTAGGGTAAGCCCCTTTTTCAGCATCCACAATCAGCTCAGAGCAGTCTTTTTCATCACCAAGGTCGATCACCAATACCTCACTGTCACCTTGATTCGCACTTTCATCATTGTCACCCTACAAGTCTTGGAGGGCCATTTGATTTGCTATTGCTGTTATCTCTTCCAATTGAGCTTCAATTTCGGCTTCGTCGCTGTTGTCGACCCGTCGTGTGCCAACAAAGCCCCACCAATTACCAAAGCTGTCTATGATGGGATGGATCACCCTTATTTCATTGTTGGTGACCCCCTCATCAAAGAGCAGGTTTAGTGATATTTCGTCTAGTGGGTCATTGTCGACACCCTCTTCTTCCTTTGCCTCTTCAGTCTCGAGGTTGTTGACCTCGTCTAATGGCCAATAATCATCGGTAGGTGCATAAGGGTCATAAAAGTAGATTGGAACCCTGCGAAGCCCTTCTTCTTCAATCAGGTCTTCTACCTCTTCCTCATAAACTGTTCCGGCGAACATGACATGGTCATCTTCAATGATAGCCACCATAGGCTGAGGTTGATTTACTGGAGTGATGTATTCAGAGGGGTTGAAATCTTCAACAGCAAAGTGGAGCGGGCCAGACAGCTTGGTGACAACTTGAAAGTGCGAATCAGACGTGAACAATGATGCAGTCATTTTTCCTGAAAAAGGTTTTTTGCTTTAGTCAGATTGATTAATCTTACCTACTGATTATTTGACTTAGAGAGATTTCTAAGGTTTAACCTGCAAAAGAGAAACTTTACAACATACACATATACAATGGGTGTGAGGAAGAACTTTTGCAAGTAGAATGCAAGTAGGTTCCTAGCCTGTAGGTTCCTGTCTTAGTTTGATAAGTTCTATGGCTTTCTAAAACATGCGAGGTTTTGGTAGTTTCAGGGTGCTCCGTTGTCAAAGGGCACCAATCCTCTCACCAGCCCATTATAGGCGGTGATTGGGTGATTTCCTTTTTGATATACCACTAGGTACGAGTGACTGTGGAGTTTGCTGGAACCCCCAACATAGCCCGTGTCATGCCGGGATATCAGGTGAACTCGACGGGTTGCCCGCTCGATGCATATGATAAATGAATTAGACAAGGCATGTATTAGTCTTATGTTGAACTTTTTGGTTATGGCTCTCAAATCCCCAGCAGAGTCGCCAAAAACTGTAGACACCTCCCAAGCGGGGCATCGCCATACAGATTGATCACGTTTGTGTTTGCTCGATTGGTTGCTCATTTCATAAACCAAAATCATGGACATTCCCATGGCTAGGAACATCGCCACATGATAACGGTTATCATCAAATAGAGTCGCCACCCAGTTTATTAAAACTGGGAAAATAGATAGAGATTCTGGATTCGGGAGCCAAAAGTACAGTAAGGGGAAGGTGTTAGGCACCCCTCTCTGCCCAGTCGTGAGACTGGCCCATAATCATTCAACATAAGACGTATAGATGCTTTGTCTAATTCTAACACATAGTCTGTTTAATTATTCCTTTAAACAGTAAGCAAAGTGAGCCAGTGCGATAATTGAAGCATGCATCAGAAAGCAGGAAACAAACAAAATGTCCTAGGGAGATGGATCTCGCGGCCGGTGAATGGATCTCACGGCCGAGAGATCCTCCTGGTTTGATGTACCGGCCGAGGGATCGAAGCCTCGGTCGGTGTTCTTCCTCACACCAGATAGAAAGATTAACAGATAATCGAAATGCTACGGTTAGTTAGAAATACAGTGAATATAGACAAACCAGAGGCCGTTGGGCCTCACCACCTTGATCCCTCAGTTGCTTGATTGCTTCGGATTGGGTGTGATTGATTGATTGCTTGATCGAGAACCCTAGAGTTAGGGTTTGAACTTCGGGGTTTGATCGTCGGATTGACGGCTGCCTTCGGAAGGTTAGGGCTTTTGAAGTATGGGATTTGAGGGAGTATTTGTGCAGAGCTTCGAGGTTTGATTGAGTGTGTGGGTATCTCAATTTCTGTGTGTTAATTCGGAACCCGAAGCCCCCTTTATATAGGCATAGGGATGACTCACTCCGGCCAATCAAATCACGAGATGGCAATTGCAATTGCAATGCATCTCTAACTCTACGTCGTGATCTCCGAACGTAGCCCGAACGCATCGGAAAGGTAGTGTAGTTGGATCAAACCAAACGTCTGACAGAACGTTCCAGAGTCTGGAAAAAGCTCGATCTGGCGGCCGAGCAATGGATGTCGCGGCCGTGGAATGGATGTCTCGGCCGAAGGATAGATCTTGCGGCCGAGGGATTGATCTCTTAGGGAGATTTTGCTGGCAACAGGTTGCTCGGGCGAGGGATTTATGTTATGGCCGTTAGATCGATATTACGGCCGTCAGATGGATTCTCCTAGGCTTCTGTATTTCTGTCTGAAAGGCTGTATGGCTCTGAATTGGGTCCTCTAAGTGGTCAAAGTTCTCACCGAAAGTCCTAAGGTCCTCAAAGAAGCAATCATCAATCATTGTATCCATTTCATCATCGGGATTGTCCCAAGGTGGGACTTGAAATAATCGTTAGGCCAAATTGGGGTGTCTACAACTAGCTACTGTATTTTGTTTTTGCATGCATAACAGTGATCTAAAAATCAAAATGAAGTACAACAGGCATGAATATGTTGCAAAATAGAAAAGGGCTAGTCTCCCTTCCCCATGAGGTCCATTCTCTTGCTGACACAAGTGTCGCGCGAGTATGGTGGACCATCGCGCGAGGGTGTAACTGCCACGAATTCTTGTAACTCTGTTGGCTTTAGGACCAGGACATGGTATTAATTACCAGCCTTGGTCCTGTCAGCCCCCCTCAGGGATCAAAACAGAAACAGGTTAAAAGTTATACCTTTGCTTGGAAAGGGTTTGGAAATGGATTGGATTGATTGGTGTGGCCTTGCAACTAAGTGTATATGGACACACTAAGTTCAGGAGATTAGGAGGTGGTTTGGGGGTTAGTAACTTTGTGCTAGCTAGTGTTTGCCTTATAAAATAACCAATGAACTTCTTAGTTAATTTTTGGAACCCTTAACATGGAAGATGAAGGGGGGTATTTATAGGGGGAGTGCAAGGGCTAGTTAGTGACCAAACATGGCCTTAGGACCAGCCAACAAGGCTGGTCACAACTTTGTGGTGAGGCTAGCCAACAAGGTGAGTGGGAGTGGTTGTGAGGGTGTGAGGGTGTAGCCTGCCAGAACCCTGTTCAGCTGAGGAAAACGGGGTTCCAGCCCATGTGACACCCAATGATCACCTGTCCAGCTGGATTCTGTGATAGGGACAGGAGGGAACTGTCGCGAGTGTTAGAAACTATCGCGCGACGGTCAACAGTCAACAGTTTGACTTTGACTACACGTGGCAAGCCGAGTACCGCGCGAGAGACCCAAAAGGTCGCGCGAGGGTCAACTCTGATTCTAGGGTTTGACTGAAGGTTCAGAGGGGGTTCAAAAGGTTTAAGGAGGGTTCCAAGTATTCCAAGCTTAATCCATTCCCAATCCAAGCTCGTTTGATCCGATTTCATCATCGGGGAAACAAGAAAATCGTAAAACAAAGTAAAACGATTGGGAGATCCAGATTGGGGTGTCTACACCATTCAATCCACCTTGTGGGATTGCCTCGAAAGCATATTTCGATCCAACTTTCTTTCCCTTTTTAACTCCCGATTTTCCTTTACCAAATGAACAACCATGCAAAACATCTTCTTTATCCACGAGTCCTGCTTTTCCTTGGGCCCGGGTGTCTCGGTCATTTTAGCCACTTTTCCTTTCCGTTTCGGACTAGGTGGGTCACGGGATTGAGATTTGCTCTTGGTCACAAATGAAGCATCGAGAGGCCCGGGTCTAAGTGGCTCAAGATGAGCAAACCGTGGTCCCTTTACCTTTTGATTTTTGCAAATCTTGCTTATCATGCACGGGAAAGGCATACGGGCCGAATTTTGGGACTCTGCCTGGAAATTGTAAACTTGGTAGAAAATCCACAATGCAGCATCAAACACATAATCCCCACTAGCAAACATGAACAACAACTCCGCTCCCCTCTGTCTCGGATGGTGCTTGGAGCCTCTCGGAAATAGATTCGCATGGATAACCTTATTCAAAAAGCGAAATTCTTCCCTAAATTGGCCCGGCTTGTGGTGACCATCATAAAAGCTAATATCGGTGTACAAAGCATTGTTCACAATGGCCGGGTCAATGTACTCTCCACCATCGAGGGGGTAGTTCACAAACGAAAGTGGGGGCCGAGTGTATCCCAAGTACTTAGCAATAATAGTGGGGGTCAAAACCACCCGCACATTGTCAATCATTGACTCAATCCGCATTTCGTTCACAGGACCATCCATTATGGACACCATATTCTGATAAAATTCAACCACACACGCCTTATTATAACCCTTTAATTGCTTAAACCAAAAACTCAAACCTCTAGTGGCGATGTGCGGGATGCCATGAAGCTCGGTGCCCAAGCTTTTGATGTCGACTTGGCGCTCACACTTGAATCCCCTCCCGGCCATGCCGCTCTTCCAATTCTTCCGAGTGACCGGTTGAGAGCCCCCGGGTTCTTCCATTTCCACATCAATTTCCTCCTCCTCTTCTTCGATTTCCGAAGCCCGGTTAGAACCACCGCCCCGCGCCCTTTTCGCGGTGACCTTCTTCTTCCCACCGGCCATTCCAACAACCACCATGGAAATTACCCCAACACCCATCAACAACATGAGCACCCAAGCAAGGAGGGCTGAAATTTTCGGATTGAGGGTTGAGGGGTTGAGTTTGGGTGAGATTCTTGCCATTTGAGTGGTTTGGGGGTGTTTTTGGTGGGTTTGTAGGGAGAGGGATGGACAAAAATGTGGGTAGGAGAGGGAGAGAGAAATTTTTGGACTAGAGAGGGAGAGAAAAGTGGGTTACCTTGATTTGGGAAGAAAACCTTGCAATGGATAGGTGGATCTTGAAGCTTTGATGATTTCTTGAAGATTGGTGGAAGAATTTTTGAATTTGGTGGAGTTTTGAGAGAGATATGAGAGAAAGAGTGAGAGGTATGGCTATGGAGTTAGGGCTTTTGGGCTGGAAAGTGGCGTGGGGGTGGAGAGAGAGAGGATGGAAAGCTTTTATAGTGGGCCAGAAATCTGCAATTTTTCAAAAAAACCGTCGGGGGATCGATCCCTGGGAAGTGGGGGATCGATCCCCGTGCTCTCTGGACCTGGAATTCTGCTTTCCCTTGCTCGACCGGCCCAGCCTTGACTACACTTCTCCGAACATGTTCCAAACCTCTCAAGATGATTCCCAAAAGACTTACGCTCCGCTCCACCACTCCAAACAACCCTCCGAACTCCGGTTTCCTAGGCTAAACAAGAAGAAAGGGGACTCGGACTAGGATACAAAATGGTGCAACGGCGATAATATGTGGTTAAATCACAAAAAGAATGCCTTGTGTCATTTTTCAAATACGCCCACGACTCCAAAGAAATGCATAAACGAAAACAAAGGTACTCAAGCATGCACAAGAGACTTTTATTTGCTAAACTACGGGTACGGAGTTCAAAAACATGGGATATAATAAAAATTGAACCTCCACTCGACATGTTTAACCGACTCAAATGCACTTAGCACAATTCTTTCCACACACTACTTGATCCTGCTAATGGAATGAGTTGGTTATTTCCAAAAAAAACATTTGGTCCATTCAAACCGAATACAAAACGAGCATATGCAACGTAACTTAACAAGCAAAACTACTACAAGACGGGAAGTTTGCACAAAAATTTAAAAATTTCTACGCAAAGCCAAAAAACGAAAACATAAAGTATAACTCTCCCCCCAACTTGAAATGAGCAACGTCCTCGATGCACAAAGACGAAAATAAGGAGAGGGAGACAAAAAATGTACCGACGGGGTGGAATGTCAACCACCCAATACCTCGACCAAGTTGGAGGATTTGCGTCCATATCACCGTCCGTCTTTAGCAAGGCTTCCAAAGCTCATTCCTGCAATCAGGCTTAAGAACCAACCACGAACCGGGAGACAAAAGACATTAGTACCGCCGGCTCGTGATAGCCCGGCACAAAAAATCAATATGTACAAATATTTAAACCACCGAATCGTCACGTGATTAAACGGGTACTACTTTTCTCCCCATGTTTCGCTTAAGGTGTCGCAAAGCAAAAGAGACAACACCCTAGGCGAAACACAGGTGGCTATACCGGACCACAAAAGATTTCCCCTTACGAACCGGAGCTGGGTACACGACTTTTTTGAATAGCAGCGTGCGAAGCTATAAACCCAAGTCAATGATGGGTACCTCAGAAGAGGCCGGGCCTTCCAAACAATTAAGTCCAGAAGTACGCAAAAGCTCCCCGCGGAAACATTTTGAGAACTTTTTAAAACAAAGGATCATCCACATACACCGGAGCCACCAATTAAATCCTCCGTTTTCTCTTCGCTTTCAAAATTTTCCAAAAACAGTTTGAGCCGTTGGCCGTTCACCTTAAAAACATTTCCATTGGAAGGGTTCACCACTTCGACTGCCCCATGAGGGAAAACGGTTTGAACAATGTAAGGACCAACCCAACGAGACCACAACTTTCCCGGAAAAATGTGAAGTTTTGAATTGTAAAGAAGAACCTTTTGACCCACTTCAAAATTTTTCCGTTGGATGTTCTTATCATGGAAATTCTTCACTTTCGATTTGTAAATGTCCGTATTATCATATGCATCCCGCCGTATCTCTTCCAATTCATTAAGTTGGAGCTTGCGATGTGCGCCGGCGGCGGGCAATCGAAAATTTAAAACTTTGATGGCCCAATAGGCCTTGTACTCCAACTCAACAGGAAGATGGCATGCTTTACCGTATACAAGCCAATAGGGTGAAGCGCCTAAGACGGTCTTGTACGCGGTACGATACGCCCACAAGGCATCGGTCAAACGGAGTGACCAATCCTTGCGATTTGGATTAACGGTTTTTTCGAGAATGTGTTTTACCTCCCGGTTTGCAAGCTCGGCTTGGCCATTGGTCTAAGGATGGTATGCGGTGGACACCTTGTGCGTGATCCCATACTTTGCCATGAGCGCTTGAAACGGCCGATTACAGAAGTGAGAGCCTTGATCGCTAATAATGGCCTTCGGGGTCCCGAATCGCGACAAGATGTTCTCCTTGAGAAATGCAAGCACCACCTTGTGATCGCTTGTCTTGGTCGGGATGGCTTCCACCCATTTTGAAACATAATCCACCGCAATGAGGATGTTGAGAAAACCATAAGACACCGGGAACGGCCCCATGAAATCAATCCCCCAGCAATCAAACACTTCAACGATAAGAATATTGGTGAGGGGCATCATATTCCTCCGAGTCACTGCACCTAATTTCTGGCAAGCTTCACACGTTCGGCAAAAAGCATACGCATCCTTATGGAGTGTTGGCCAATAAAAGCCACATTGTAGCACCTTGGCAATGGTCTTAGTATGAGAAAAATGGCCACCGCACTCCTTGGAATGGCAAAATTTCAGAATTCCTTGTTGATCCTCTTTGGGAACACACCGTCGGATGATAAGGTCCTCACAAAATTTAAACAGATAAGGGTCATCAAAGACGAATCTTTTCACCTCAACGTGAAACCGCCTCCTATCCTGTGCACTCCAATGGCCCGGTAGTTGCCCCGTGACAAGGTAATTGACAATATCAGCATACCAAGGGCTCGAAGAAATAGCAAGCAGTTGCTCATCGGGAAAAGTGTCGGCTATTGGGAGATTGGCCGTTTGGTCATCAAATTCAAGCCGGGACAAGTGATCGGCTACCACGTTCTCAACTCATTTCTTATCCTTGATAGTGATGTTGAATTCTTGAAGCAACAAAATCCAACGGATTAGACGAGCCTTTGCATCTTGCTTTGCAAAAAGATACTTGAGGGCTGCATGATCGGTAAAGACCGTGATAGGAGTCCCCACCAAGTACGATCGGAATTTGTCCAACGCGAAGACGACTGCAAGCAACTCCTTTTCAGTGGTAGAATAGTTCATTTGAGCTTCGTTGAGAGTCTTGCTCGCATAAGAAATGACATAAGGATGCTTATCCTTCCTTTGTCCGAGAACGGCCCCCACAGCATAATCACTTGCATCACACATCAACTCAAACGGAAGGTCCCAATCCGGAGTTTGCACGATGGGAGGAGAAGTAAGGCTAGACTTTAATTTTCGAAAAGCTTCCTCGCAAGCATCGGTCCATTCAAAAAGAGCATCCTTAGAGAGGAGGTGACACAAAGGCCGCGAGATGGCGCTGAAATCCTTGATGAACCGCCGGTAAAATCCAGCATGGCCTAAAAAGGAACGGATGTCCTTCACACACTTAGGCGTCGGAAGCTTCGCAATCAAGTTGATTTTCGCTTTGTCCACCTCGATCCCCTTCTTTGATATGATATGCCCCAAGATAATGCCATGTGTAACCATGAAATGACATTTTTCCCAATTCAGCACAAGATTCTTTTCCTCACATCTCTCCAATACTTTCCCCAAATTCGATAAGCAATCCTCAAAGGAGTCCCCGAAGATCGAGAAGTCGTCCATGAATACCTCGACAATGCGCTCCACCATATCACTAAATATACCCAAGACACATCGTGAGAAAGTACCCGGAGCATTGCATAACCCAAATGGCATCCTCCGATAAGCAAACGTCCCGTAGGGGCAAGTGAAAGTAGTCTTCTCTTGATCGGCCAATGAAACCGCAATTTGATTGTACCCCGAATAACCATTGAGGAAGCAATAGAAAGCATGACCGGCAACGCGCTCTAGGATTTGATCAATGAACGGGAGGGGAAAATGATCCTTGCGAGTGCATGAGTTGAGTTTCCGGTAGTCAATGCAAACACGCCAACCGGTAGTGACTCGAGTTGGAACAAGCTCATTATCGGCATTTGCCACCACCGTGATTCCGGATTTCTTAGGAACAACTTGTATCGGGCTAACCCATTTGCTATCGGCGATAGGATAGATGATTCCTACATCCAACTACTTCAAGACCTCGGCTTTGACCACTTCTTTCATAATCGGATTCAAACGGCGTTGGGGTTGGCGGGAAGGCTTGACATCATCCTCGAGATAGATATGGTGAGTGCATAACGAAGGATCAATTCCTTGAATATCGGCAATCGACCACCCAATAGCCTTTGTATGCTGCTTCAATAATTCCAAAAGTTGAGATTCTTGGTGCTCATCCAAAGAGGAAGAAATCACAACGGGGAATGTTTCATCGGGCCCAAGAAAAGCATACTTGAGAGTATCGGGCAAGACTTTCAACTCCAATTTCGGAAATTGCACGCTTGAAGGGAGAGGCTTGCTTGATAAAGGCGGTAACTCTTCAAATTTTGGAGACCAAAAATCCGTCCCACATACCTCCTCCACGTCCAGCACAGAATACAAGTACTCCACCTCCGGTGAGTCTAGAAATGTCGCCTCTTCGGCGGTAAGGCATAGTTCCAACGGATCCTTGTATAAGAAAGTATTGACGTGCTCTTGGACCAAAGAATCGATAAGGTTGACCTCATGCACACACTCATCATCGCCCATTTGGCTCCCGATATTAAACACATTCACTTCCATCTTCATGTTGCCAAAAGTAAGGTTGAGCAAACCGCTTCGGCAATGGATAACGGCATCGGAAGTGGCCAAGAATGGACGCCCAAGAATAACCGGAGTTGATGTTGATGCTTGAGATGAGGTCACCGGACAAGTATCCAAGACCACGAAGTCCACGGGATAAATAAAATTGTCCACTTGCACAAGTACATCCTCCATCATCCCCCTCGGAACACGAATACTTCTATCGGCCAATTGAAGGGTAACCGCCGTTGGCCTCATTTCCCCCAAACCAAGTTGCTCATACACGGAGTACGAAAATAAGTTCACACTAGCCCCCAAATCAAGTAGAGCTTTCTCAATTTTTGTACCCCCGATAGTGATGGAAATGGTTGGACACCCCGGATCTTTATACTTTGGAGCCACGTTGGTTTGAATGATCGAACTCACTTGCTCCGTCAACAATACCCTCTTGTAAACATTCAACTTACGCTTTTGAGTGCATAAGTCCTTGAGAAATTTGGCATAGGTAGGGATTTGCTTGACCGCATCCACCAACGGGATATTGATCCGCACTTGCTTGAAAAGCTCATAAATCTCGGAGTACGTATTGGCATGGGCCGGAGCTTTCAATCGATGGGGAAAAGGAGCCGGAATTTGGGACACGGGGGCCTTCGGCTCTTCCTCTTGTGACTTTGCCGGTTGCTCACCAACGGGAGATTGCTCCGAGGTTGGTGAGTCAATAGAAGCATCCAAAGTTTGCACTACAATGGGTGTAACCCCTTGCTTGATAGGCTTGGGAGCAATAGTCTTATCAACTTCCTTGCCACTCCGCAATGTTGTAATAGACTTGGCTTGCTCGGGACTAGGCATTGAAGAGCTCCCCACAAAATGTTGTCCTTGCGGATTCACTTGGATTTGAGTCGAAAGTTTCCCTTTCTCTTGTTGAAGCATCCCCACTGCGTTGTTCAACTTTGTCATTTGATTTTTGATTTCCCCCAATGTTTGAGTGGTTTGGTCATTGAGGGACGTTTGACTTTGCATGAAGGAAGATAGAATATCCTCCCATGACCGCTTTGGAGGTTGGAATTGATTTGGCCCATGAGGAGGCAACGGTGGTGCAAACCCCGGAGGTTGTTGATTATGAGAAAACCTCGGCGCTCCTTGAGATTGGGGAGGCCGGAATGCTTGGTGTTGTTGAGGTGGTGGGACTTGTTGAGCTTGTTGAGGTCCGGGAGGTTGTGGGTCGCTCCACCGGAAATTAGGATGAAACTTCCATGCCGCATTATACGTTGGAGAATAAGGGTCAAACCGTTGATTAACGGCATTGACCTCCGATGGACCGGTTCCTTGAAGAATATCCTTGACGGCGGGGAGCATTTGGCAATCTCCCGTGGCATGACCTGAAACATCACAAATAACACAAAAATCTTCCACCTTGCCCACAGAGGCCACCCCCGCAACTTTGTTGAGTTGTAAAGTTTCAATTTGGCGGGAAAGCTGGGCGACCTTGTGGGCAAGCTCATTTTGTTCATTTAGTTGAAATTTCCCGAAATTGCTTGGTCCCGAATTAAGCATGTTCCTTTCGGAGGGTTCTGAGCAATCCCAGGATTGTGTTTTTTCCGCCAACTCTTCGAAATAGTCCCACGCTGCATTAGGAGTTTTAGCCATAACTCCACCCTCAACCATGCTATCCATAAGAAGTCGAGTGCTCGGAAAGCATCCCTTTAACAAAATCTCAACTTTTTGAAAGGGTTCAAAGCCATGGTGTGGGATGGAGTTAAGCAAATCCTTAAATCTTTCCCAATATTGGTAAAACGATTCCCCCTCTTTTTGCTTGAAAGTTTGAATTTGATTTATGAGTTCCTTTGTGAGATGAGGGGGAAAGAATTTCTTGTAAAAAGCCTTTGATAAATCCGCCCAATTTGCCAACGATTGGGGCCTCATATTGTTTAACCAAAGTTTGGCTTTATCTTTCACAGAAAATGGGAAGAGTTTAAGCTTTGCGGACTCCAACTGTGCAGGCGTGGAAACTATTGTCGAAACCATTTCCTCGAATGCCCGCATATGAGTGTACGGGCATTCCTTATATCTTTCGTAAAATGAAGGCATTGAGTTTAGGTGATGCATTTTCACTGTGAAATTGTTTGCCTCGGTTGCGGTCGGAAGGACTATGGTAGGGGCCGGAGTAGTATGCGCCGGATTCAAATAATCGCTCATAGTCCTTTCGGCTGCAGCCGGGTTACCTCCACCACCGTTGCCAGCCATTATTTCTCGAGGCGGGGATCTTATGACAAAAGGAGTTCTTTGAGGTGGTGGTGTCCTTGCCCTAACCCGACGAGGGGTTTTGGGTCGAGGAGGAGAAAAAGATCGATGAAGCCTTTTAGAATTCGGACTCCGAAAGGCTCCCCGATGACCACCACGCATGCACTTAGAATCCTTCCTCGAGAAACAACAGTCAACCAAGCAAAATAAACAGATAAGAGGGGCTAGGCCGCCACCTCCTAACAACAACAACAATGAGGGGCTATGTGTAGACACCTCCCAAACGGGGCATCGCCATACAGATTGATCACGTTCGTTTGCTCGATTGGTTGCTCGCTTCATAAACCAAAATCATGGACATTCCCATGGCTAGGAACATCGCCACATGATAACGGTTATCATCAAATAGAGTCGCCACCCAATTTATTAAAACTGGGAAAACAGATAGAGATTCTGGATACGGGAGCCAAAAGTACAATAAGGGGAAGGTGTTAGGCACCCTTCTTTGCCCAGTCGTGAGACTGAACATAATCATTCAACATAAGACGTATAGATGCTTTGTTTAATTCCAACACATAGTCTGTTTATTTATTCCTTTAAACAGAAAGCAAAATGAGCCAGTGCGATAAATGAAGCATGCATCAAAAAGCAGAGAAGCGAACAAACTGTCCCAGAAGATCGATTACTCGGCCGGTGAATGGATGTCACGGCCGAGTAATCATACTGGTTTAATGTACCGGCCGAGGGATCGAAGCCCCGGTCGGTGTTCTTCCTCACACCAGACAGAAAGATTAACAGATAATCAAAACTCTACGGTTAGTCAAAAATACAGTAAATTAAGACAAACCAGAAGCCGTTGGGCCTCACCACCTTGATCCCTCAGTTGCTTGATTGCTTTGGATTGGGCGAGATTGACTGATTGCTTGATCGAGAACCCTAGGGTTAGGGTTTGAACTTCGGGGTTTGATCGCCGGATTGACGGCTGCCTTCGGGAGGTTAGGGCTTTTGAAGTATGGGATTGAGGGATTATTTGTGCAGAGCTTTGAGGCTTGATCGAGTGTGAAAAGTGTATCAATTTCGGAGCCCAAAGGCTCCTTTATATAGGCATAGGGATGACTCACTCCGGCCAATCAAATTACGAGATGGCAATTGCAATTGCAATGCATCTCTAACTCTACGTCGTAATCTCTGAGCGTAGCCCGAACGCATCGGGAAGGCAGTGTAATCGGATCAAACGTCTGACAGAACACGTTCCAGAGTCTGGAAAAAGGTCGATCTGGCGGCCGAGTAAAGGATATCACGGCCGAGGAATGGATGTCTCGGCCGAAGGATTGATCTTGCGGCCGAGGGATTGATCTCTCAGGGAGATTTTGCTAGCAACAGGTTGCTTGGGTGAGGAAATGATGTTGGGGCCGTGGGATCGATGTCACGGCCGACAAATGGATTCTCCTAGGCTTCTGTATTTCTGTCTGAAAGGTTGTATGGCTTTGATTTGGATCCTCTAAGTGGCTCAAAGTTCTTACCGAAAGTCCTAAGGTTCTCAAGGAGGCAATCAGCAATCACTCTATCCATTTCATCATCGGGATTGTCCCAAGGTGGGACTTGAAATAATCGTTAGGCCAAATTGGGGTGTCTACAGATGCCCCTCTTTGACTGACCTCAGACGGATCGCGAGACATGTTTGAGTAAGAGTCAAAGCTGTAAAAAGCAACTCAATTTGGTCCAACCACTATTCCAAGGGGTTTTTGAAAAAGGTTTTGTTATGGTCGGGCCGGGAGGCTGCCTACGTATTCCACAAGGGAAATTCAGACCAATCGTAGTTCGGGCAATAAAGAAAAATAAAAGTTTGGAAGGTTAGAGACAGAAGACGTACCTTAGGGCTTTAAAAAGCCGTAGTGTGACGTACCTAGACTGAGCCAGGGTTTTGGCGAAGAATAGCTGAAGGAGCGTAGGGCTACCTGGGGAGTTTTTGCGGAGAGCTTCCTTAGTATTTTGGGGTAGATCAGTACACTGCATGTGCGTTTGCTTTTCTTGATCATCCTTACTTTGACTGAAAGGAGCTCGGTAGAGTAGCCTATCCTTGCGAATGAGCTGGAAGAAATTGATGTAGCGGGGTGGAATCCAAACCGTCTGCTGGGATGAGTTGGACGCCGGTTTGTTTTTGAGATGTGGGGGGCACAGGGCCAATAACTGGAGCGCGAAGCTTTGGAGATGAGGGAACCGAGGCACGGAGCCGGTTGTAGGCACGAGGCGAGAGCCTGGAGAGTGACAGAATTGAGGTGTGGAGCCTGTTGTAGTCTTGAGGCGAAAGCCTGAGGAGATTGAGTAGGACCAAAGCGCGGAGCTGGTGTTGACCATAAGGCGAGAGCCTGAGGTGTCGAAGCTGTTGAGTTTGATAGAACCGAAGCGCGGAGCTGGTATTGATCATGAGGCGAGAGCCTGAGTTGTCAGAGCTTTGAGCTTGACGTGATGAACCGAAGCACGGAGCTGGTATAAGACGAGAGCCTAAGAGTGATGGAATCGAGGCGTGGAGCCTATTATGGTCTTGAAGCAGAGGCCTGAGGTGAGCTTAGAGCTTGATAGGACCGAAGCGTGGAGCTGGTGTTGATCATAAGGCGAGAGCCTGAGGTGATTGGATTGGGGCATGGAGCCTGCTGTGGTTATGAGGCAAGGGCCTGAGTTTGTCGAAGCTTAGAGCTTGACGTGATATGAACTGAAGCATAGAGCTGATTGCATTCTGATGGTTTGTGCACGGAGCTTTCTCATCATAAGTGTTGGCGTGGAGCCAAAGGATCGAGGCGTTGGGCCGATCAATAAAACCAAGGCATAGTGCCGGTTGATTGCAGGGTTGACCTGTTTCATGAGAGATATGCAGAGTGTATATGTGTGATGATGTTTGTTAGATGTGAACAGATATGATGATGCGGACTCGATGTGACGATGCAACATGTGCACGGGCCCGTGCGTGTGTGTTTGTTTTTAAGCTTAGAGCTTCTATCAAGTTCCGGTCTTGAGCATTCAGAGCGTAGAGCTCGAGCATTCGGACGACAGAATCCGAGCATTCAAAGTACAGGCTTTGAGCGTCCAGTACGCAGTGGTTGGGCATCCAAGCGTAGAGCTTGAGCATTCAAGTATATAACTTGAGCATCCAGTACACAGTGGTTGGGCATCCAAGCGTAGAGCTTGAGCATTCAAAAATGTTAGATTTTTGAGCATTCAGGCGTAGAGCCTGAGAATAGATGTCTTGATTGTTGGGGCGGCGTAGAGCCTGTTGCTTGTTTACGGCTTCGAGCCAGTTGAGATAGTGGGCTTTGAGCCGTTGAGTTGTGATAACAGGCGTAGAGCCTATCGATAATGGGCTTCAAGCCGCTGAGTTGTGATAGCGAGCATAGAGCTGCTGATTCGAGGGCTTGGAGCCGCTGAGTAAGTGTATACATGCGTAGAGTCTGTTGCTGTGATAGCGAGCGTAGAGCTGCTGGGATGGTAAACATAGGCTTCGAGCCTGTTAAGAACTTGATTGTGTACGTCTTCGAGCCAGTTGAGACGATGGACTTAGAGCCGCTGGGTTGGTTGTTACAGCTTGGAGCCGCTGAAATGATGGGCTTGGAGCCGCTAAGTTGAGTGATTACAGGCGTAGAGCCTGTTGCCGTGATAGCGAGCATAGAGCTGCTGAGATAAAGGGCTTCGAGCCGCTGGGTGATAGTAGACAAAGGCTTCGAGCCTGTTGAGGTAATGGGCTTCGAGCCGCTGAGTTGATTGTTATGGCTTCGAGCTAGTTGAGATGGTGGGCTTGAAGCTGCTGAAGAGATGATGGGTATAGGCTTGGAGCCTGCTAGGATAGTGGACTTGGAGCCGCTGAGTTCGTATAGGCATAGAGCCGCTGAGTGAGTTGATATGGGCGTAGAGCCTGTCAATAATGGGCTTGGAGCCGCTGAAGTTTTGAGCTCAGGGCTGCTGAGTGTCTTATTTTGCTGGCCAGCAGTTTGTGGAGAGAGATTTTCCTTATGCTTGGGTATGCCCCCAAGGCTGGTTTTGATCACGTTGCATTGGCTTGGGGATGCCCCCAAGGCTGATTTGATTTTTGCTTCTGTTGGCCATGGACCTAGAATTCCATAATGGCTTGAGTAGTGTACTGAGCAAAATCTGCTGTTTGTTGAAGGAACTTGGCCAGGAGATCGATCTCTCGGCCGAAGAATTGATGTCTCGGCCGAGGAATTGATGTCTCGGCCGTGAGAACGCCAAAAGTCAGGAAATCGATTTAAGTTCAGTTAAATCGATCTTACGGCCCATTTAATCTCTTCTTCTCCTCCTCTCTCATTCTCCTCCGTTCCTCCCGCCCGACGACCACCGTACGCCGCTGTCCTCCTCCACTACCGTCGACCACCATCATCTCCGGCGATCATCCCTACCGCCGCCGTTGCCATTGCTGCTGGCTTCAGTCGTTTGAAACCGTTGGTTTTCCTCCCATTCTTGGTTCAGACGTGATGGCCACGCCATCTTCAGGTGTCGCGGGTTCGTCCTTGCATCCTCCATGTAGATGCGAGCATCCGTCTTCCGATGAGGAGGCGATTGAGGAGCCCGGTTTGTTTGATGCTACTACCTACGTTCTTCCTTCGCGTAGGCTGGGTTATGGCGGTTTCCTGCAGTACCATCCTCCTGTTGGCGGCCCAGAGGCCGAGATAGTTCGCAGAGAGCCTGAGCATCACTTGAGCGTTCTGAACGTGTCGGTGAGTTTTCCTGAAAAAGTAAAAAGTTTACTTTTAGTTCGGAGTTTTGGAAATCTTTATATTTAAGAAAAAAAATTTTGCTTGCGGGATGAAAATCCCTTTTAGCTAGGAGCGTAAATGTGAAGAACCCATGTTTGGGTTAAACTTATTTTAAGGAAACTAAAATAACTGTGCCCCCTATCTAGGCAATGCATGCTTTTAGATGTTAGTTTGACGCCCCTTAGCATTTCTTTTGTTTATGCAATTATGAGATTAACTCCCTTTTGTCTTTGGCAGAGGAACAGGAGGCTGGAAGCTCGCGGTGGAGGCAAGGAGGTGCACAGATGGTTCTTGAAGCTGCCAGAGCAGGCTCGGGAATTAGTACGTGCTGCAGGTTTTGAGACATTCGTTATGGGCCTCGATTTTCCTAAGATGGATTGGTCATTGATGACCTCGTTGGTTGAGAGGTGGTGGGATACCACCAATACCTTCCACTTTCTTACTGCTGGCGAGATGACTATCACTCCAGGTGACTTTTCTTTGCTGACTGGCCTGCGGATAGGCGAAGTTGCTCTTCGAGTTGACCCCCGGCTTTGGGAGCGAGAGGGTGCTTTGAGGTGGTTTCTAGGCAAGGTGCCCCCTGTTCGTTCTCGGGGTCATATAGATCTTGTTTGGCTAAGCAAGACTTTTATGGTGGCTGACATTCTGACCCAAGTGAGTGCCGAGCAGTTGACGCGGGCCTTCCTTCTTTACCTCCTTGGGCAAACGTTGTTTGCCAACAAGGATGGTTCGGTACACACGCAGTTTTTGGCTCCTTTGCAGCACTTGGGAGCTATTCGGGAGTTTGACTGGGGCTCGTCTGCTTTGGCCACTTTGTATGGCAGTCTTGGAGCTTGTTCGCGGGACAAAAGTCCCATTCTTTGTGGCCACTTTCGAGTGGTTGAGGTACGTATCGTTCCTTTGTACTTCTGTTTTCATTTTGGCTTTTTCTAGTTCTGAACTTGCTTTGGTTAACCTGCTTTTCAGCTCTGGGCTTTTGAGCACCTTCTCCAATTTCCTCCTGAGACTAGGCACGGTGACGCGAGCTGCATACCTCGTTACGAGCGATGGTTGATGGGGCAACGGAGGCCACGGTCACCAGTTTTGAGCCCTCCCGAGTGGCGGCGAGTTTTGGATCGACTGACGGTCGATCAGGTACCTTTTTTCCTTTGTACCTCTTATCCTTTGGACTTCCATATTTTTGTGTTGGGGCTGATTTGTCCTTGCTTTGTAGGTACGGTTTGACTCTTGGGGTGGTGTACCAGAGGATGCCCCTCTTGCACGTTGTAGAGTTCTGGACCGGACTCGTAGCTTGCTTGAGGGTCCATTTTGCCGAGCCTGGTACTTAGGCGATCGAGTGGCTAGTCAGTGGCGGTCACGCGCTGAGGCTCTTCAGCTTGTTCCTCCTTCTCCTCCAGTATCCATGAGGTCCACTTCTTTGATGTCGAGGGAAGACCTGAAGAATGCTCGGATCAGAGATTGGGTGGGTTTACTCCTCCAGGCAGGTGACTATACGGAGTACTGCCGTCTTTTCTTGACCCCCTCTGTTGTAGCTCCTCCCGTTGCTCCTGTTTGGCCACGGGCTCCTTCGTTTGTCTCCTTCCACTCGGATGATGGGGAGGAGGAGCGCCTGACGCTGACTCCTTGTACGACCCAGCTTTACACTTTGCCAGCCGGGGCTTCGCAGGTATCTTTAGCTTTTCATGTTAGCTTTCCTCTCCTCGTATTGTATCCCTTGCTTTAGATGTTTGTAATGTTTGACTGTTCCACAGGTGCCTGCCGAGATAGTGCAGGAATGGCTTCTCGCCTACCAGAGTACAGAGGTTTTGGTTCGGAGGCAGCGCCGTAGGATCCTTGAGGTATGACTTTCTTCATGAGCTTTTATCTGCTATGTATTATCCCTTGAGTCTGAATGTTTATATCTTCCTTGGCTGCAGCTTGAGGCTGAGAGAGTACCGGCTGCTGAGGGGAATGCGGGGACCAGTGAGCAGCCTTTGCCTTCTTCTCAGAGATCGCCTAGCTTTTAGGGCTTTTCTTTTCCCTGTTCATAGTTAGTAGATGATAGGCAGAAACTATATTTGTATAGTGAAAGCAACCACAACAATGATAAGTTTTTGTTTGAGAAATGAGAAATGCCTTTCATACCCCTAAATGTCTTGAGTTTGCATGCGATAGTCAGAACATGGCTTTTTGAACAAGTTTTTGCTGATAGACAGTTATTTTGTGTGAAAATATTTGGCCGAAGAATCGATCACTCGGTCCAAGGATCATTGTTGCGGCCGAGGTATTGAGTATCCGGCCGTTACGCCTATTTTTCCCAAGGAAGATAGGTTTTGCTTTAGCCAAGTGGCATCCTGTTTCACATTCTTTCCTATGCTTAGTTTTTGATTTTCTGTCTCTTGCTTTTGCCATGCTCCACAGCCTGATTGCCAAACTTAAGAGTCTTTTGAGATATCATACTCATTGTGTTGACAACTTTTGGGTTAGAGGGGATGAACTATAATTCTTTCGTGTCTTTGTTTTTTGCCAATTCCTCGAAAAATGACTAACTCATCTTTTGTGAGCTCAATACGCAGGGTTAGCTATGCCTATCATTGAGTACAAACCTGTTGATGTTTTCCCTTCCAAATGTTTGGGCCGTATCTCAATGTGAGACTGCCTACGTATCCCAATCAGGGAATCAGGCTTTTTACGTAGTTCCAAGATCACCACCTTTGGGTTGGGTTTTCACACTTGGTTTTTCTTTCTCTCATGCTCTAAGTTTTGCCTAGGTTACCTGATAGAGGTTGAGTCCCTAGCGAGCTTTCCTTCAAATGCCTTAACTTTTGCTTAGGCTGCGTTTTTTTCGCTTTTTCTTGTCCTAGCAGGCTTTGCTCTTACTTTTGTTTGGGTATATAGATTGCCCAACGAGCATTTTTCTCTCAAGAGGGTTTTAGTGTTTTGGAGAGGAATCTGATGGAGATGTTTTTATGAATCTCCTGTTGCATTTGTACTTTCACAATGGGCAAGCTAACCCTAAGTGTTCTCACGGAGATAGCGTCTTCTTCTTGAGTTTTGATAAAAACCTAGTTTTAAGTAATTAGAATTTATCCTTTCCTTCCCTTTTGTCGGAGACACGAAGATTTTGATCCCCTCGAATTCTTCCCTTGTTTTGGCAATGAGAGCATAGTGCATGGCAATTGTAATTTTAGAAATTTGGATTTAGATAAACATAATCTGAAAGATGAAAAATGAATTCTCTTAGCGGAAATAAAATGCCCAAACAGGGGCCCAAAACTCGTTCTAGTTTGTTTAAAGCAAAAATAATGTTTTTAACGTTTCTTATTTGCCATGTTGTGACTTCTCAGCTACTGCAGCATGTCGGGGTCATTTCCTTTGTCTTTTGCAACTTTGTACTCTTTCCCACCCTCTTCCTTGCCAAACAGAGCCTTTGAACCGGGTTCATCTTTTGCACGATGGCTACCTCCTTGAGCCATGAGTAATCCCCAGATGGATGTGTCGGCAGGAAACTCCCTTTCTCTTTCCTCATTGATTGCGTGGTCATCAGCTATTTCCTCCTGATTGAATAGTGATGCTAAGGAGGTTTCATCGAGCGGATCATTGCACTCTTCTTCCATTTCATCAAAGTCGCTTTCCCCTGTTTTATAGGGTTCTGTGCATATGAAATCTAGATCTTCTCTTTCCTCTATCCATTGACTATAGTCGCACTCGTCGTAAGGGTTGACCCACGGTTGCATTTGAAACTCCTCTACTTTCTCAATGAGATTGATTGTCTCCCAAACAATGGGCGGTGTTGGAATTTTGGGACGGTTGATGCGTACCACTATTTAGGCAGGCTCGAAGCGAGCGTGCCTTCTCATCATGACGACCCTTTCTTTTTCCTTCTTCCTATTCTCAAACCAGATACGAAGCCATTCGTCATCTTCTACAAATGGAATGTCTGGATCCTCCAAATTGTGTTTTGCCCAAGAATGTTCTTTCCATTTCCTTAGTTCTTCCTCCTCTGCCTGATCTTTGCTACTTATGTCGGGCATTTCGGCATCGATTACTTCTGACTGATCAGAATTATCATCCTCCTCCTCCTCCATCATGAAACATTCGTCCTCCTCGGGGAAGGTTAAGGTAGGTTTGGTTTGGTTGTCTTGGACAATGTATTGGCTGGGATTGTATGTGGGGTTGTGAGAGAGATTTATGAGATTGATGCTTCGAGGTGGTGGTTCGGCATTATGAGTAGGGAGTGGGTTGGCTTGCCCATCAGGTTTTGGTGGTTTTATGGTTCGACTATCAATAAGATCTTGAATGTCGTGACGAAGACGCATACAATTGTCTGTTTCGTGCCCAGGGTGTTGGTGGTAGGCGCATTGTTTGTTTGGATCGTGGTTTGGACCGTAGGGCGGCGGAGGAAGTGGTTTGTTTAAAGGTTTGAGATGCCCTTGACGGCTAAGGATGGTCAAGGCTTGGGTCAAGGTCATGTAAAGAGGATCAAAGTTGCGGCGGGGTTGATTTGAGCTTCGGGATGGGCTAGTTTGGAAAGGGTCTTGAGACAAGGATGTGCCAAGGGCATTCACGGAGGCGTGAGATGTACGGCTAGAGAAGGTTTTCTTAGGTGGAGGAGTGGCCTCTTCTTTCCCAATGAGTCCCAGCTTGATTCCGTCTTCGATTTGCAACCCAATGGCATGCAAGCGCTTGAAATCGGTAATAGCCTGTGTGTAAATATGCCTGAGATATTTGGGTTGCAAATTTTTGACAACTATTCTCACTTGGTCTTCTTCGGAAGGGCGGTTCTTCATCTTGGCAGCCTTTTCCCTCCATCTTGCCACAAAGGTAGCAAAGTTGTAACAACCCGGATTTTCGGGAAATAAAAATTTCATTAAAAATTTGAATTTTATTTTATTACTTGGATTCCATTTAAAATTCATTTCTAATATCCAAAAATCCGTCGTTACTAAAATCTAGACTTATAAATATAGTTTTCTTCATATAGATTCTCTAGTCATTTCTCCAAGACAAGTATGCTTGTAAAACACTTGTATATTTTCCCTAGTAATCCGTCGTAATTAGATTTCCTTGCCATGCAACATAGTCATTTTCTAAAGACAAGTGAGTTAGTAAACCCTAAGGTATTCTATTTAGCAAACCTAGCTAGCTTCTAACTAATCGTTAGGGAAGCCTAATCGAACCTTTAATCTTCATGAACCATTTGAACCCTAAGCAAACCTTTTGACCAAAGTCAACCTTTGATCTATTACCCATTGGACGATAAATGCTAGAATAATCTTTATCCATTGGACCATAGATTTCCACCGAGGATATTGTGACTAGATTGCTAGGTACACCTTATATGATTATATATTACTTACCATCTTTACCCATTGGACAATAAAAGTTAGGAGAATTATTAACCATTGGACAATAGGTTAGTCTTTCTACCTAGTACAAGATCTATTAGTTTAATTGGATTCACCATGAGTCATTGTACTATTATAGATAGATTATATAAGTTTAGTACTTCCATCCTTTAACCTTTGGTTAATAAATGTTAGGGAAATTATAATCCATTGGTCCATAAGGCCATATCAAGCTATAGTACTAGTTAAAATTAGTTAATTCTTTCCTAGATATGATATGTACTTATTTAATTAAAGTATATGATATGTATATGTCATCCTAGGATACTATGTATTAGTATATAGTTATAAGTACATAGGTGGCATTTTGACTTAGTTTAATAGGAAATTTTGACTTAAAAGTCCAAGATGAGATCATAGGGTACATTGTCCTTTTAGTTAGTCTTCCTAATATATGTATATATATTAACCAAGGGAGAAAGAGAGAGAGGGAGAGAGAGAGAGAGAGAGAATTCGGGAGAGAGGAGGAGAGAGAGGCCGAGAGAGATAGAGAGATAGGAGAGAGAGAGAGAGAGATATGCATGTACTACTCTTGGTCATTCTTCTACCAAATCTAAGTTATATATATATATATATATGTACATGTACTAATGAAAGATGAAAGATTTAAAGGACATGAGGTGGACTAGAAATATTAGATTTCCCTACCATATCACTTACAAGCCTTACACCAAAATCTTACTCTTTCTCAAGTCAACCACCAACCCTTTGTCCTTTCTTGATTAGGTGTCCAAGAGAGAGAGAGAGAGAGAGAGAGAGAGAGAGAGAGAGAGAGAGAGAGAGAGAGAGAGAGAGAGGCCGGTTGAGAGAGGGAGAGAGAGTGTGATGTGTGTGCAAGTGTACTCACCATATCTTCCTACATCATCCTATTGCATCACCTTGTACCACTCAATCTAGGGTTTCTTATTCTTTCAACCCTAAAGGACCACCATATCTAATTTTCTTATTCTTTCAAAGTACTAGACTAGACACAAACCCCATTAAAGAAACCTAAACCTTGTCCTAGATTGAAGAAAGAACAAAGAAAAATCTTTGTAATCTTTCCACCTATGTACATTGTACCATGGGAAGAGAGAGAGAGAGAGAGACAGAGAGATATTTCGGATGAGAGGGAGAGAGGGAGAGTGATGTGTGCATGTGTACTCTTGAGCCTAGTCATGCCCTTTGAGCCATCATCCTACCTCATCAAAGTACCACCAAATCTAGACAAATATTTATCCATTGGACAACAAATGTTAGGGGAAAATTTACCCCTTGGATAATAGATCACCCTTGGCCTATAAATAGCAAGCCATTCAAGCCTTGAACTCACACCTTCACTTCTTGCTCCCACTTCTCTCTAGAAACTCAAGCATTGCTCCAACTTCTCACTAGAAACCATTTCTGTTTTTCCAGACAGCCTACTGCCCTTTGTAAATCCTCATTATTCTCCTACTTAGAGTAGTTTTTAGAACCAACTTCCTCCGGTAAAGTTGTAGAGCACTTCGAGAGCTTCAAGTTAGACCCAAGAACCACCCTAATCGGTCAAGAAACGACAAAGATATCGACATCCGAAGTTCAGCAAAAATTCGGATTTCCAGATTTCCAGACAGCTTACTGTCTCCCCCTTTATCACCATATTCCTCCTACCTAAAGTACTTTCTAGGATCAACTTCCTTCACGAAAGTTGTAGAGCACTTCTAGAGCTTCGATTTCAACTCAACAACGATCGTATTCGGCCAAATATTGACCGAGTTACTGCCATCCGAAGTTTGGTCCAGATTCGAGAGTTTCACCGCCCGTAGGATTTCCAATTAGCTTATTCGGCCCCGACTAGTTTCGGATCAAGGTAGGACTTTCCTACACCTCCTAACTCTAAGTATAGTAGATTTTTCCTATCTATTTAAATCCTAAGCATACGTAGTTATGCCGTCGAAATTAGATTAAATACAACCTTGTTCTAAGAACATGTGATTTGGTTGAATGATAAGTAAACGTAGTTTACCTTAAGATATAGAATGATGCTTAAACGTAGGATCTTCCTACACCTTCTACACTCTAAGTATATGTAGATTTTAACTATGCTTTCTAAACTCTAAATATAAGCGTATTGTATGCGTATTTTGAAATGATGGTAGACTATCCTAAACCTTCGAATTCCAAGTTTACGTAGATTTCCCAAGTATACGTAGATGTCCTTATCTACTTTCTTTAAGCATGACTAGAAGGGTGTATAAGTTGTTATTTTAGATAATCATGGCATGATTAACATAACGTTAGAATTTCAATAAACATATGTTGTTTTAAAACTTGAAAAGGAAGCATGAGTTTTGAAAGACAACGTTCATAGATTAGCTTTACGCATTCGTATTTTGATCTTAGAACGAATACGAGTATGATTATGTGATTACTTGACTACTTGTTGTTGACGAAGCATAAGTGGTTTACCACTCCAAAGGCGCCCGTACATGTGGCGTTATGCTTAAACATGATTGAGCATGATTATGTGATAATAGTATGATCATGTAGAATACTCCTTACGCCCTAACTTTAAGTATAGTATAATTTTCCTATACCTCCCAAATTCTAAGTATAGCGTATTGTATGCGTATTTCGAAATAATTGTAGATTATTCTAAACCTTCGAAATTCTAAGTATACGTAGAATACCCCTTACGTCTTACAATCTAAGTATATGTCGATTTTTCCATACTTTCGAACTCTAAATATAATTAGAAATGTGTTTGCTTGAAATATAGATAATCGTGTTTATAGATAGATTAATCTCGACTCATGTTCCTAAAGTATAAACAATAGTATGATCACGTAGATTTCCATATCTACTTTCCTTAAATATAAATTGAAATGTGTATACTTTTGAAAGATGGATAATCCTTACTATTTTTCCAAAAATAAAGTTTACCTTAAAGTAGGCTAAGAACATGAGATAGATTTTTCACCAAGTATGGCATATCGTATGAATGATTCGAATCGATTAGAATAAAGATAATGGCATGATCACATAGATTATCTAATCAACACCTCTTGTGAAAACATAGAATCCTTATCAACACTATTCTGATATATGCATTGCAATTCAATAAACATATGCTGTTTTGAACATATTGAAAGAAAGAATGAACTTTGAAGGTTAACGTCGTGAATTAATTGTACTTGGATCGTTTAAATGATATTAGACTTGTTACGTGCTTACTTGTATTACTTGTGGTTGTTGATTAAAGCATAAGTGATTTATCACTCCAAACGCGCCCGTACATGTGGCGTTATGCTTAAGTGTGATCGAGCATGATTATGTGTTAATATGAGCATGATAGCGAATATAGAGTTGGATGATCTTATTAGTTTAGTTTCAAGATTTCTTCAAATGTGAAATGAATTACCGCGGAGTCATGGCATGCAAACGAGATACGAAAACCGAGAAAGTAGAAACATGACACCTAGGGTGTGGTTAAAGAAAGGATGGGATTAACATGCGGAAAGTATTTTGAAACTACATAATGACCGGACTTGGTAGTCATTATGTGAGTATGTTTTTGAAAACCGCAATGTGGCCGGACTTGGTAGTCCATTGCGAAGATAAAGGAAATAATTGGTCTTGGATAAAATACTTTTGAAACTACATTGTGGCCGGACATGGTAGCCCAATGTGAGTAGTGAAAACCCGCAAGGTGGCCGGACTTGGTAGCCCTTTGTGTGGACTTGCGAAAACCACAATGAGGCCGGACTGGTAGCCCATTGTGAAGATTACCAATGGGGCCAGACGTGGTAGTCTCATGTGGTAATATGGCTTGGTTAACCGCAATGAGGCCGGACTTGGTAGTCCATTGCAAAGATTTCCAATGGGGCCGGACGTGGTAGTCTCATGTGGAAATATGGCTTGGCCGGACTTGGTAGCCAATGCAAGATTTGAAAGAGTATGTTTTGAAAACCATGCTATGGCCGGACTTGGTAGCCAATGCAAGATTTGAAAGAGTATGTTTTGAGAAACCATGATATGGCCGGACTTGGTAGCCATCATGTGTGTTACTAATGAAGCCGGACTTGGTAGCCTCATTAGTAGCAATTTGTGAAAGGAACTTTGGAAATTGTGGTTTTTTGTAAAAGTGAAAAGGATGACACGGTCTACGATGAGTCGCGTAGGAGAAACACAAAAAGGCATGACAGCAACGCTAATAAGATATCGAATGTGGATGTGTAATTGCTAGCCATGTTGTTGAATGAGCTTGTGTAATTGTCTATGTGAATTTCTGGTTACTTAACGATTTTCAAAATGTTAATTTGAGAAATGAAACGCTGCGTAAGAGAAACTCTGATAATTTGAAAACCAACGATAGTTAAAAGAAAATGCGGATGTGTTATTGTTAATAGCTGTTGAATAAACACGTACTGCGTAGATATCATTATCTGTATGATTCATTGCTGTTATACGTGACTTGCTACGTGTAAGTTAAGGGTTAGTGGGTTTGGTTTATTCTATTGAGCTTTTTAAGCTCACGGTGTTGCCTTTGGTGACCCTGACATATTATATTGGTGGCAACACCGGTATAATGTGTCAGACCTTATAGACGAACAGGGTGAGATGTACACTTTGGAGGCTTTTAGAGCCGAAGAGCTGGCTAGGATGGAAGAGCAGGCGGAGCTGTAGTTAGGAACCTTAGTTCCCTTCCCTTTTGAATAAATGTACACCTTGTGAGGTTGATGATGTAATAATGAGCCAGACTCCATTTGATTTTATCAATAAAATTGTCCTTTAACGTACCCGAAATTTGGGGCGTTACAAAAGTCCTCATTGGAATCCTGTTTGGTCATTTCCAAGTCTCGAGTTGTTAGTTCAATTTGGACGTTTGTATGCATATTGCTTGACGAAAGCATTAGCAATTTCTGGCCAAGTTTGATAATGTACAAACTCTAAAGTGAGAAACCAGTCGAGAGCACTTTCGGTGAGGGTTCGCTGGAACAACTGGGCGATGAGCTCGTCGTTCAAGCCCATCGGCTTTAGGGTGTTGATAACATGGCGAACATGACTGGTAGGGTTGCCAGTTCCATTGAACTTCTCAATGTTGGGCATCTTGAAATTCTCAGGCAGCTTGGATTCTGGGAAGAGGCAAAGTCCCTCGAAATCCAGAATTTGGTCCCCTTGCGAACGAGCCAAGGCTTGTTTGATTTCCTTGACTTGCTTGGTCAACTCAGGACTTTCTGCCAATATCACTTTATGGGGATTCTCGTCTTCCATTGACTTTTCCTCATCTTCAGCATCTCTAGCTGCCTTTTCTGCTAGTAGTGCAGTGATTTGAGCTTGGAGGTCGGCAATAGTGGCGTCGTTGTCTGCCATGAAGGTAGAAGGGTTGCTTGACGAAGCTTGAGATTTAGTGAATGACGGGGTCCGTTGAGGGGATGACCGAGAAGTTTCTGAAAGCGGTTAGAATTGTTGTGGTGAGGGTGTCTTGTCAGATGAGGACGATAGACGGGAGGGTTGCAGAGACCTTTGTTTGGCGTAGCTTCGGGTGTTATAAGAGTACAAAGTTGGCTATGGTTGCTTCTTTGATTTACCTATTGTGCCTGCTTGAAAAGTAGAATACCTGGAAGTCAGTATTTAGCTTGTGTAGGGTTAGGATTTGGGCTGAAAATCCCAACCCTTCTGCACAGAAAGAGTTAATTACAACAACAGATGGTACAAGGTGTGAGGAAGAACTTTTGCAAGTAGAATGCAAGTAGGTTCCTAGCCTGTAGGTTCCTGTCTTAGTTTGATAAGTTCTATGGCTTTCTAAAGCATGCAAGGTTTTGGTAGTTTCAGGGTGCTCCGTTGTCAAAGGGCACCAATCCTCTCACCAGCCCATCATAGGCGGTGATTGGGTGATTTCCTTTTTGATATACCACTAGGTACGAGTGACTGTGGAGTTTGCTGGAACCCCCAACATAGCCCGTGTCATGCCGGGATATCAGGTGAACTCAACGGGTTGCCCGCTCGATGCATATGATAGATGAATTAGACAAGGCATGTATTAGTCTTATGTTGAACTTTTTGGTTATGGCTCTCATCTCCCCAGCGGAGTCGCCAAAAAACTGTAGACACCTCCCAAACGGGGCATCGCCATACAGATTGATCACGTTCGTTTGCTCGATTGGTTGCTCGCTTCATAAACCAAAATCATGGACATTCCCATGGCTAGGAACATCGCCACATGATAACGGTTATCATCAAATAGAGTCGCCACCCAGTTTATTAAAACTCAGAAAACAGATAGAGATTCTGGATACGGGAGCCAAAAGTACAATAAGGGGAAGGTGTTAGGCACCCCTCTTTGCCCAGTCGTGAGACTGGCCCATAATCATTCAACAGAAGACGTGTAGATGCTTTGTTTAATTCCAACACATAGTCTGTTTATTTATTCATTTAAACAGAAAGCAAATGAGCCAGTGCGATAAATGAAGCATGCATCAAAAAGCAGAGAAGCGAACAAACTGTCCCAGAAGATCGATTACTCGGCCGGTGAATGGATGTCACGGCCGAGTAATCATACTGGTTTAATGTACCGGCCGAGGGATCGAAGCCCCGGTCGGTGTTCTTCCTCACACCAGACAGAAAGATTAACGGATAATCAAAACGCTACGGTTAGTCAAAAATACAGTAAATTAAGACAAACCAGAGGCCGTTGGGCCTCACCACCTTGATCCCTCAGTTGCTTGATTGCTTTGGATTGGGCGAGATTGACTGATTGCTTGATCGAGAACCCTAGGGTTAGGGTTTGAACTTCGGGGTTTGATCGCCGGATTGACGGCTGCCTTCGGGAGGTTAGGGCTTTTGAAGTATGGGATTGAGGGATTATTTGTGCAGAGCTTTGAGGCTTGATCGAGTGTGAAAAGTGTATCAATTTCGGAGCCCAAAGGCTCCTTTATATAGGCATAGGGATGACTCACTCCGGCCAATCAAATTACGAGATGGCAATTGCAATTGCAATGCATCTCTAACTCTACGTCGTAATCTCTGAGCGTAGCCCGAACGCATCGGGAAGGTAGTGTAATCGGATCAAACGTCTGACAGAACACGTTCCAGAGTATGGAAAAAGGTCGATCTGGCGGCCGAGTAAAGGATATCACGGCCGAGGAATGGATGTCTCGGCCGAAGGATTGATCTTGCGGCCGAGGGATTGATCTCTCAGAGAGATTTTGCTAGCAACAGGTTGCTCGGGTGAGGAAATGATGTTGGGGCCGTGGGATCGATGTCACGGCCGACAAATGGATTCTCCTAGGCTTCTGTATTTCTGTCTGAAAGGCTGTATGACTTTGATTTGGGTCCTCTAAGTGGCTCAAAGTTCTTACCGAAAGTCCTAAGGTTCTCAAGGAGGCAATCAGCAATCACTGTATCCATTTCATCATCGGGATTATCCCAAGGTGGGACTTGAAATAATCGTTAGGCCAAATTAGGGTGTCTACACTATGCCGCCGCCTCGAAAAGTAAGTGCAGAAAGTAAAAAGGCAGTTTATACTTACGCTAGCTTCGTTACACCTCAAGTTAGAGACACGCTCAGGTTAGAGGTATCCACTAGATTAAGTATAAACTACACAAAGCAAAAATTAAGCGAGATACTTACAGTGGTTTGGCGAACCTCCAATATAAGCTATAAAAGAAAACGCTCCCCGGCAACGGCGCCAAAAATGCTTGCGACCTTAATGTGCGTCAGAATAAGATTACCCCAAGCGTAGGGCTAGGTCGGTTGAAAGCATAATAAAACCCGGAAGTCCGGGATCGATTCCACAGGGAGCGCGTCCATAACTTTGCTTCGGAGATTAGCGAGTGTCGAGAGTTTTAGCGTTAGGGCCGCCAAACAAATTTGGCGTTGAGACGGCCAACTTTGAGAGTTTTGGGAAAAATAGCTACTTAACCTAACTATGGCTTTTGACTGGAGATTAACTAAAGGCTAAGTCGAGGGATAATCAACACCCATAACGCAAAGGTAAGCTTGATTCTTCTCTTTTAACAAAAGTGTTAAACATGGCTCGGGTCCTTTTTGGTTCATTTGGACAAACACAAAGAGGGACATAGCTTCAAGCATCAAATGTGGCAAGAAGCTTAACCATTGCCTACATTTGATCAAAAAGGTTAACACCTCTTAGTTTTGATACATAAAATCACCCATAACACATGCTTAAGCTAGAAAAATGGGATTTACAAGAGAAGAGCGAGCCACACCCTTGGTCACGGGATGTTAATCATCCCACAACCCAACCTTACTACACTACTCACTCATATTGCAAGGAGAAACGAAATGAGCAAGGGTAAACATGAAGAAAATACCAAACATTGACTAAATACGAAATAAATATAAGATCCTCGAAGAGAATGAAATTCCTTACAACATTAATGAAGGCGAAAAGCTTCTAACGTTAACGGATCGTACCTAAAAACCCTCCTTAAACTTGAATGAGGAGAGAGGTAGGAGCTTAAGCTTTAATGGAGGTAGAGAGAGAAAGTGTAAAAGATGAAGTGCCCTACTTTTCGGACAAAGGTGGGTATATATACCCCAAAACAAAATAATTACAAAAATGCCACCGAAATGCTCGCGCAGGAGTGAGGGATCGATCCCTGGGAAATGGGGGATCGATCCCTGGTGCCTCTGGATTCGACTGGACTGAAGGGGGATCGATCCCTGGGAAATGGGGGATCGATCCCTGGTGCCCCTGGACTTCAATGCTGGATTGGGGGATCGATCCCTGGGAAATGGGGGATCGATCCCATTGCTCTCTGAATTCTGCAGCCATGCTTTGCTGCTGCCTTCGGTCTTCGGCTGCTCCGAGTCTTCCGCCATTGCTTTGGACACTTTGTTTAGGACTCGGGATGACCTCTCGAGGCCCCTCACAACATGAATGCACATCCGAGCTCTTCCGGGGATCTTTGGGAGCCTTGGAAACGCCCTTTTCGCTCCGATTACCTACTTTCCAACAAAAACACAACTTGCGCGCCAAATCAAGTAGAAACAAGTATAAACCACATGCAAGTGCCGTGGAACGGGATAGATAAGCCCTATTATTTACACTATTAAGGGCTTATCAGTCTCCTCTGGAATTCCTTCGTGACAGTCCAGAATCCTCCGGATGTTCTCGTATCCGTTGCAACTCCTGGATCTCGTACTCTCGTCTCTTGATTAGACAAGCATACTCCTCAATTTCTTGTCTCTTTTTATCCAAGATATCCTCGTTGTTGTGCACACTCCTCGAATGTGCAACTGATTCTCCCCTGCGACGGCACTTATTCCTTCTCGTGGACTCCGTGGCTATCCTACCCTCCCTGTTCTTGGAGTTATCATGGACAGTCAGGGGACGACCCTTGCTTGTGGTCCTTTTTGCATGCCCGCCGTCGGGCTTCCTCGGAGGATCTGGTGGGGACTTATCACCTCCCCCACCTAGCTGGTTCTTTGGATCAAGCGGTGTTTTTGGATCTTCTTCCACCATGGTCGATTTTCAAAGGGATCTCTTTCATTTCCCACAGACGGCGCCAATTGTAAGTGCAGAAAAACGATAGGGGCCTTGAGCAACATAGGACCGCAACGGCTACTCGTGGCTTCCCACCGGAACCCAAGCACGTCGTCGGAACTTTAACCTGGAAAACAAACAAAGGGTGAGTGCACCTTTGCCTCTCGTCGCAAAGGCCCTCCGATGCCTAAGTTAGTATCACGTACTTGTCGGAAACCCTAATTATCAGTAGGTAAGACAACTTGATTGCTATGTATTGCGTACCTTTTCCTTTTAGGTTTACCTCGTATTTATAGAGTCATGGATGCTAACTGCTCAAGTATCCGTGTTTCCCTAGGTTTCCTATCTCGTATAGGAAACCCAGAGTATCTTGGATTCTCGTTCCCTTATCGATCCAATACTAGAGTCCCATTAGGACTCTTTCCCATGGCTGGCCGAACATCCCATTCCCGTTGGGTATCTCTCCAAGATCCTATATTCTCGGGATCTTATTCCTTCACGGAATATCATTGTTCTGGAACCTTCTAGAGTGTTCCTTGCATCTTAAGATTGTTTTCTCACGAGTTCCCCTCCTGTTCGGCCCTTTCGTTGCCGAACAAACTACTTGGACCAGTGACTCCACATGTCACTATTCCTTTATCAATTCCTCGGTCCAATAACTTCTCTTGTTTACTGGACCTTGACCCTGTACAGACTCCCTGGACCAACGATTTCTCACATCGATGGTCCATGTCACCGACCACCGTCTTGTACGGCGACTGTCCTTATCATAACTATACCATGGTCCCATGTACCACGTGTTCGGGCCTTATTTGCACTTGTTCGAGAATACCTCCCTACAGTTCTGCTTCAATCCACTTGGTGAAATAGTCCGTTGCTACCAACAGAAATTTCCTATTCCCAGTTGCCTTGTGGGGTGGACCCACGATGTCCATTCCCCATTGTGCGAATGGCCAAGGGCTTGTCAAGGGCACCAGATCCTCGGCCGGTGTTCGGATCATCGGTGAGAATTTCTTGCATTTCTCACAAATCTTCACATACATCTTTGCATCCTCCTGCATGTGCGGCCACTAGTAACCCTGGGTAATTGCTCGATGGGCAATAGACTTGCCCCCTGCATGGCTTCCATATGTCCCCTCATGTATCTCGTGGAGAAACTTCTGCACCATCTCGGGGTGTACACAGAGCAAGTATGGTCCTGTGAAGTATTTTCTATACAGATTCCCTTCGGGCGACAGCCAAAACCGAGCAGATTTCGTCTTTATCTTGTGAGCCTCCTTTTTGTCTATGGGGAGTGTCTCATCTCGTAAGAACTCCACTATTGGATCCATCCAACTTGGTCCTTGGTTCACATCCAAGACCAACTCCACACTCCTTCCAATGCTAGGCTCAGCAAGATAGTCCACTGCTACCCTTCTCTTGAATTCTGTTGGCACAGCTGCGGCCAACCAAGCCAGTGAGTCTGCATGGGCGTTTTGCCCGGAACTTATTTGCTCGATTTACACCTTCTCAAAAGTATAGAGCAGATCCTTGGCGGCCTCCACGTAAGCTGTCATCTTCTCATTCCGGGCCTCATACTCCCCGGATAACTGGTTCACCATGAGCTGCGAATCGCAGTATACTCGTATTCTTTTGACTTTCAGGGTCTTCGCACTTCTCAATCCTGCCAGGAGTGCCTCGTACTCGGCCACATTGTTCGAAGCACTAAAACCCAGTCGAAGAGACAACTCCATCATTACTCATTCAGGAGGGAAAAGTACAACCCCAACCCCTGATCCTGTATTGCATGCGGAACCATCAATGAATAGTTTCCATTCCAAGGGATCTCGTTCGGCAGGTTCCTTTCCCTTCCTGGTTGATGGCTTGACTGGCTGCTCCTTTCTCGTAGGAGGCCGAGGAGCCACTGTAGGAGAAAACTCCGCTACAAAGTCCGCCAGAACTTGCCCCTTTATTGCAGTGCGCGACTGGTAGTCAATATCGTACTGACTCAACTCTACCGACTAGGTTGAAATACGTCCCAAGAAATCTGCCTTTCGTAGCAAAGATTTCAACGGAAACTCGGTGTAAACCACAATTCTGTGACTCTGGAAATAATGGGGCAACTTTCTTGCTGCTGTCCTCAATGCCAGGACCAGCTTTTTGAGGGGCAGATATCTTGTCTCTGCGTCCAACAACATTTTGCTCACGTAGTAGACAGGGATTTGCTCGGATCCCTTGTCCCTCAGTAATACGGCACTAACAGCATGTTCAGACACTGCTAAGTACAAAGTTAAGGACTCACCCGGTTCAGGAGTAGATAAGAGCGGGGCCAACGCCAAGTACTTCTTCAGGTCTTGGAACGCCTGTTCGCATTCTGCCTCCCATTCGTATCCCTCTTTTTTCTTCAACAATTGAAAGAAGGGCTTACACTTGTCACTGGACCGGCTGATAAATCTGTTAAGGGCCGCTGCCATTCTTGTCAGTCGTTGGACCTCCTTTGTGGTTCTTGGACTTCAGAGTTTTTGCAATGCTGTTATTTGATCGGGATTTGCCTCAATCCCTCTTATGGTCACCAGGTGACCCAAGAACTTTCCCGAACTTACTCTGAACGCACATTTTGAAGCGTTGAGCTTCAATTTGTACTCTCTCAGTATCTCGAAGGCCTCCTTTAAATCGGCTATATGGTCTTGCTTCTCCTTGCTTTTGACCACCATGTCGTCTATGTATACCTCCATAGTTTTGCCGAGCAACTTTTTTAGCATAATCGTTGCTAACCTCTGGTATGTTGCCCCGGCGTTCCTCAGACCAAAAGGCATGACGTTGTAACAATACAGCCCTGTTGGAGTGATAAAGGATGTCTTCTCTTGATCGGGCCCGTACATGGCAATCTGGTGATATCCTCGATATGCGTCAAGGAAACTCATCCGGCCATACCCTGTTGTTGCATCAACCAGTTGATCTATCCTTGGGATGGGGAAACTGTCCTTTGGACATGCCTTGTTCAAATCCGTGAAGTCTACATAGACACGCCACTTCCCATTCTTCTATTTTACCACCACAGTGTTGGACAACCACTCTGGGTAGTGCACTTCTCGTATTGCCTTAGCTTCGAGCAAACGGTCAACCTCCTTGATAACACCGTTTACATGCTGCACGGCTGATCGTCTTTTCTTCTGCATCACGGGCTTATGTTGTGGATCCACATTCAGGTGGTGGCAAATCACGTTTGCGTCCACCCCTGGCATCTCTTCGGGTACCCAAGCGAACACTTCAACGTGCTCCTTGAGGAACCCTAACAACTCTTCTTCTTCTGCTTCATTCAGGTTTTTCCCAATCAGGAAATACCTTTCTGTATCATTCTCGTTGATCTTAATCTTCTTCAAGCGTTCCACCACTTTCTCGGCGGGGTCCCCTCCGACATCCTCAATGGTCGGCTGGTCCGGAACCTCGATTGCTTGAACTAACTTTGCCTTGGGTGCCTTCTTGATTATAGAAACCAAGCACTGCTGTGCAACCTTTTGATTTCCCCTAATTCTTTCAATGCCATTTGATCCAGGGAACTTTACCATCTGATGGTAAGTTGAGGAAACTACCCTCATCTTGTGCAACCATGTTCTTCCTATAATCGCGTTATAGGAAGACGGTACATCCACCACCAGAAAGTCGGTTCGCAGCACCACTGTTCCTGCCCGAACAGGAAGAGTTACTTTGCCCAACGGCCAAACTGCTCCTGCACTGAATCCGACCAAAGGAGTTATCGACTGCACCAAATACGCTTGTGTCAGTCCCAACTTTTTAAACGCATCGTAGTACAACACCTCCGTACAGCTTCCTGAATCTACCAGGATTCTCTCCATGTCATATTCCCCAATCCGTAGGGTTATGACCAAAGCATCATTGTGTGGTACCTGGACTCCTCCTAGGTCCTCATCCGTGAAGTCTATGCCCTCGTTGCATTCTTCTACTTCACGTCCTCGTTTCTTTCCCAACTGCATCACATGCTGGTCGTGCTTCACTTGCCTCTGGAGCAACCTCACCTCATTTCTTGTATAAGATGCGGCCAATCCATGTATCATATGGATTACGCCCCTTGGATTTTGCTCGTAATCTAACTCCATCGCTTTCTCTGCACCCTTGTGCTCTTCCTGAATGAACTCTTTCAAGTAACCACGCGAGACTAGGTCATCAAGGTGCTGTTTGAACATCTCACAATCTTTTGTCATGTGACCCCAGTCTTTGTGATAATTGCAATGCTGACTCGTAGCCCTCTTTGCATCTTTATCCCCCTCCAGTCTTGGGGGCCACTTGAAATATGGGCGGTTCTTTATTCGAAAGAATCCGATAGATTGGTTCCTTCCAAACCGTTGTTACTGAGAAGAAGGACTTGGGGTCTGGAGCATGTTTCTCTTTGTATGGCTCTTTCTTAGCCTGCCCATACTCCTTCCTCTCCCTATAAGTTTTGGGCTCTGACTTATCTACTTTCTTCGCAGGACCCTTGGCCTACTCGGCAACTAACTTGCCGTCTTCTCGCAATATGTCATCTTCGTTTCTGGCATGCTACTCTATCCGTTCCATTAGCTTTGCCAGTGTACTTACTGGATTCATGTTTAGGGACTTCCGTATTTCCCCTCGAACAGGTAGCCCAGTCTTGAACGTGGCTATTGCATATTCTTCACTGCAACTTTCAATCTCGTTAAAAGTCTCCTAGTACTTTTTAGCATAGTCCCTGATCGGCTCATTCTCTCCCTGTTTCATAATGGAAAGGCTCTCAAACATCTTTGGTGCTTTTCTGCTTGTCAGGAATCGAGCAGTGAACTCCTCGACCAATTGCCCCCATCGCCGTATGGAGCGCGGGCCGAGCTTATGGAACCAGGATAGAGCCACCTTTCCCAAACTTGACGGGAACATCTTGCACATGATTGCATCATCCCCGATGTGCATGAACATTGCTTGTTGGTAATGTTGTATGTGCGCTATGGGATCTATGTTTGTTTCATACAGGATGAACGCCCTGTGCTTCACCCTGCTCGGCAACCTTGCCTCTTGCAATCTCCTTGCAAAGGGGGAGGAAGCTATGTTGCTAAGGGCTTTCCGTGCTGCCTCTCGTGCAGACATGGTCCCCTTTTCTTGTTCCCTCATTCTTTTGGGAGCGCTCTTCTCCCAATCGGAATCAGGTCTCTCGTACCTATCCCTGTGATGTTTTCTAATCTCTCCCTCCTCAAGGGTATGACTCCGGCTTCTGCTCTTTCTTTTTCGAGATGAAGCCCTTTTCCTTCTTGGAGTGGGGCTCCTGCTCCTGCTCCTCCTTCTATGTGAAAGAGCCTTCTTGTTGTGCACAACCAGAGCCCGCCTGTCTCCCATGGAATTTTGTCGCGAAAGTCCAGAATCTTCCGGATGTTCTTGTATCGGTTGCAACTTTTGAATCTCGTACTCACGCCTCTTGATTAGACGGGCATACTCCTCAATTTCCTATCTCTTCTTATCCAGGATATCCTCATTGTTGTGCACATTGCTCGAGTGTGCAACCGACTCTCTCCCATGATGGGACTTACTCCTTCTCGTGGATTTTGTGGATTTTGTGGCTGTCCTGCCCTCCCTGTTCTTGGAGTCACCATGGACAGTCAGGGGGTGACCCTTGCTCGTGGTCCTCTTGGTATGCCTGCCGTCGGGCTTCCTCGGAGTATCTGGTGGGGACTTATCACCTCCCCCACCTAGCTGGCTCTTTGGATCAAGTAGTGTCTTTGGATCTTCTTCCACCATGGTTGTTTTTTCAAAGGGATCTCTTTCGTTTCCCACAGACGGCGCCAATTGTAAGTGGAGAAAAATGAAAGAGGTTCTTAGCAGTACGAGAATGTAACGGCTACTCGTGACTCCTTGCCTGAACCCTAACACGTCGTCGGAACCCTAATATGCAAAACAGGGAAAGGGTGAGCGCACCTTTGCCTCTCGTGGCAAAGGCCCTCCGATGCCTAAGTTAGTATCACGTACTAGCAATAAACCCTAATTATCAGTAGGATGTGTTGAATAATGCAACGTATTGTGTACCTTTAGCCTTTAGGTTTACCTCATATTTACAGATTCACGGATGCTTGCTGCCCAAGTATCCTTGTTGCCCTAGGTTTCCTACCTCGTATAGGAAACCCAGAATATCGTGGATTCTTGTTCCCTTATCAACTCATTACTTTAGTCCTTTCAGGACTCCTTCCCATAGCTGGCCGAACATCCCATTCCCGTTGGGTATCTTCCCCAGATCCTACATTCTCGAGATCTCATTCCTTAACGGAATATCTCTGTTCTGGAACTTTCCTGAGCGTTCCATGTTACTGAGGCTGTTTCCCTGTAGACACCTCCCAAACGGGGCATCGCCATACATATTGATCGTTTATTGCTCGATTGGTTGCTTGCTTCATAAACCAAGATCGTGGACATTCCCATGGCTAGGAACATCGCCACACGATAGCAGTTATCATCAAAACAGAGTCTCCACCCAGTTTATTAAAATTAGGAAAATAGATAGAGATTCTGGGTACGGAAGCCAAGAGTACAGTAAGGGGAAGGTGTTAGGCACCCCTTTCTGCCCAGCCGTGAGACTGGCCCATAGTTATTCAACATAAGACATGTAGATACTTTGTTTAATTCTAACACATAGTCTGTTTAATTAAGCCTTTAAACAGTAAATAAAGTGAGCCGAGACGATAAGTAAATCATGTATCAGAAAGCAGAATACAAAACAAGCTGTTCCAGGGAGATGGATCCCGCGGCTGGTGAATGGATGTCACGGCCGAGGGATCCTCCTGGTTTTATGTACTGGCCGAGGGATCAAAGCCCCGGTCGGTGTTCTTCCTCACACCAGACAGAAAAGTTAGTAGATGATTAAATGCTACGATTAGTATGAATATGATAAATAAAACAAACCAGAGGCCGTTGGGCCTCACCACCTTGATCCCTCAGTTGCTTGATTGCTTCGGATTGATGTTGATTGACTGGTTGCCTTTTTTGAGAACCCTAGAATTAGGGTTTGAACTTCTGGGTTTGATCGTCGGATTGATGGCTGCCTTCGGGAGGTTAGGGCTTTTGAAGAGGGGGTTTGAGAGAGTATTTTTACAGAGTTTCGTGGCTTGAGAGGGTGTATTCACTTATCAATTTCGGAACCCAAAGGCTCCTTTATATAGTGTAGTGGGCCGAAATATCCGAAGGCCCAAAGGGGTCAACAGATTGAGCTTGTGGGCCCACGGTCCAGCTGTCCCAGTTCGTCTGAGCAAGAAAAGTCAAACGTGACACGTCAGCCCCGTTACTCGCCGAACGTTAACCGGCCTCGCGGGTGTTGGCCGAGCGTTAGCTATCTCGCCTAACGTAAGTACACCGCCCGGCTCGGCATAGGTCCAGTTCGCTCGGACTAGCAGTCTACCTGTTCGAAGGAATTGTCCGAAGAACAAGCCTTGTGCTCGGCAGCACCACAGCCCCCTTTTACTCCTTCGGCTCAATCTGGCGGCAGAAGAACGACTAGGAAGACATCAGCTGACAGTGGCAGAGATATGCGTGCACGCCTTTCTGATAGCCGATGGGACATCTCTGACTCTGACCCACGTGGGTCAGCATGGGTCTGCAGATCCTGAGGTCAAATATCCATCGAGTGCCTCTGACGTGTGACGTCATCCGAGCGTAGGAACGCGCGTGCAATACACCTCTACCTTACTCAGCACCCCAAATCTTTGCCTATAAATAGCAAGCAACCCCTTTTTGGGAAGGTTTTAGAGATTCCTCTCCCTTAACTTATTCTCCTTCACTGTTGCTTCTTCTTCTTCCCTCCGGTTCTGACTAGATCGTCGGAGCGTCTACCCGGAGGAACATCCCCCCCTCCGGTTTGCAGGTACACGACGTCGTTCCACAAGGTCCACACGATCCAAGCATCAAAAAAAGGAAGTTCAGGAGGCTTGAGGATAATCCACACCCCCACAATTGGCGACTCCGCTGGGGAAGAACAGTTCTTTCCAAGCAAAACAACGTGGGCCGTGGTCCATCACAGGCCTCCTCCTCCCTTCTCCGCCGTGCTCCACCGTCCGTCCGAGTAATGGCACAACGCCTTCCCCCTCCAGGCCCAGAAAACTTCACCATCGGTTTGTCTGGGTTTGTGTGGGCAGCATGCCCTCGGAGAGAAAGGATTTCGTTCCTTTTCGCCGTTGCGGCCCTTTTTTGATAATCGAGGGAGCGCGAGCGCCGGTGGCGTGCGCTCAAAAATACAGAGTCGCCACTTGAGTTTTGAAGGTCCGACACTCAAGGAACCGTATTTCGAAGCACCTGCCGCGCTGTTTGATTTTGAAAAGTGAAGGAAACCAGTCCGTCATAACCATATCTGGGTTCGGGAGCCAGGTTACGAGAGGGGAAGGGTTTTATGGCACCCCTCTCGCCCAATCCGGAGATCGGTCTCTACTTAGGCGTTTTTATGAAAACAAATGTGATTCTTCCTCTTTTAATTGATTTTAGCCAATTAGGGCGGGGGAACAGTTAATCGGGGATTAAAACTGTAGCACTTTGCAAGATGTGATCAAATAATGGCATGGATGGATAGTGTTGACGAATAATAAGTGGAATGACCTTGAGATAGCGATCAGATGCCAAAACCAGGCTCGAGGCAGATTTGTCTTGCACGATGACCAACTTGCATGCCTGGACAGATCTGCATGCAAGTCAACCATCGCGCGAGACACACTGACTCTCGCGCGAGTATGTCATCTCACCACAGCCCCTGAATCATTCCCTTCTGGGCTCTGGAAGGACCAGTGCACACCCAGGAAGCAAACCAAGCAGTTTATGGGAAGGCTGAAAATACTAATTATTACACCATACTCCAAATAGGAGCCAAATGAGATAAAATACAACCCCTAAACAGTGGGGGTATCAAAACAGAGGCCAAGGGCCTAGTTGCCCATGCAAGGGCCACCCATGGAAATCAGAGAACTGTCGCGCGACAGAGCTTGAATCTCGCGCGACACTCCTGACTGGACTTCCAGGAATTGCTTTGCATGTTTGGGTCCTGAAACAGGTTCAGGGGATGCCAAAGGCATTCCTAACTATTTAAAGCAAATAAACAAGCTACTGTATTTTGTTTTGCATGCATAACAGTGATCTAAAAAATCAAAATAAGATGCAACAAACATAAACATGCTATAAAACAGAAAAGGGGTAGCTTCCCTTCCCCACGAGGTCCATTCTCTTGCTGACACGAGTGTCGCGCGAGTAAAGGGGACCATCGCGCGAGGGTGTGGCTGCCACGATTTCTTGTAACTTTGCTGGCTTTAGGACCAGGGCATGGTATTGATTACCAGCCTTGGCCCTGTCAGCCCCCCTCAGGGACCAAAACAGAAACAGCTTAAGTGTTATACCTTTGCTTGGAAAGGGTTTGGGAAATGGATTGGATTGATTGGTGTGGCCTTGCAACCAAGTGTGTATGAACACACTAAGTTCAGAAGATTAGGAGGTGGCTTGGGGTTAGTGAACTTTGTGCTAGCTAGTGTAGGATTTGTGAAGGGAGTAATGAAACCCTTAAGCAATTTTTTGGAACCCTTAACATGGAAGACCAATGGGGGTATTTATAGGGGGAGAGCAAGGTTTGGTTAGGGGCCAAACAAACCCTTAGGACCAGCCACTAAGGCTGGTCACAACTTGGTTGTAAAGCTAGCCAACAAGGTGAGAGAGTGGGTGGGAGTTTGCATGGGGCTAGGACCTGCCAGCACGTCGTTCAGCTGAGGAGAACGGGGTTCCAGCCCATGGGAACCCATGTGCCAAGCAATCATCACCAGTCCAGCTGGATTCTGTGAAAGGGACAGGTAGGAACCATCGCGCGAGGGTCCATGAGTGTCGCGCGAGGGTCAAACAGTCAACAGTTTGACTTTGACTACACGTGGCAGGCTGAGTATCGCGCGAGGGGAAAGAAGACTCGCGCGAGGGTCAACTCTGGTCTTAGGGTTTGACTGAAGGTTCAGAAGGGTTTGAAAGGTTCAAGCGAGGTTCCTAAATGCTCCAAGCCTAATCCAATTCCAATCCAAGCTCTGTTTGATCCGATTTCATCATCGGGGAAACAAGAAAATCGTAAAAATAAGTAAAACGATTGGGAGACCCAGATTGGGGTGTCTACAGTAGTCCCTCTTTGACGGCACGCGGAGCACCATTGACTGGTACGGGTAACGTCAAAGATTTCTAGACACCCACCGAATCCGCCCAAAAGCCGATTAAATGGAAAATGCAGACGAGCATATAAAAAAATACCGTGCACCAAGGGGGAATTGAAGATCGGACGGATAGATCGTCACTGATTGATCAGACGGATAGATCGTCACTGATTTGATCGGACGGATAGATCGTCGCTGCAGATTGATCGGACGGATAGATCGTCGCTGATTTGATTGATCGGACGGATGGATCGTCGCTGTTTGATGGGTCGGACGGATGGATCGTCGCTGATTTGATTGATCGGACGGATGGATCGTCGCTGTTTGATGGGTCGGACGGATGGATCGTCGCTGATTTGATTGATCGGACGGATGGATCGTCGCTGTTTTGATCGGACGGATTGATCGTCGCTGATTTGATCGGACGGATTGATCGTCGCTGTAGATTGATCGGACGGATAGATCGTCGCTGTTGATTGATCGGACGGATAGATCGTCGCTGTAGATTGATCGGACGGATAGATCGTCGCTGTTAGTTGATCGGACGGATAGATCGTCGCTGTTGTTTGAATTAGACGGATAGATCGTCACTGATTCGATCAGACGGATAGATCGTCACTGATTTGATCGGACGGATAGATCGTCGCTGTTGTTTGAATTAGACGGATAGATCGTCACTGATTCGTTTGCGGGCGGACCACTGCTGGGGATGCAACCATCTTTGGGTTTCGAAAACCAGATCTCCAAAATGACCCTCAAATTTATTGGCAACATACCGACATGTTATGGACCTAAAGGGGGGGATTAACTGAGATCGGGCCGGACCCAAAATCTGGATTGGGCCTGAGGCCCAAAGACAAGTGTCGCGCGACACTCCAGAACCGTCGCGCGAGGGTATGAAGTTAGGGCTTGGGTCTGGAGAGGCCCAGACCCGGCCCAAACCCGTTCCAAACGTTTAAACGTCGCGGGGACGTTTCAGAAACAGTAACCAGAACAGTTTCAAAAGTTTGAAACTCTCTCAAACTCTCGTCTCTCCACCCAAACTCCTTCTAACTTCGATTTCAACCACGAAATCCACGAAGCTAAGCTTGATCATCCATCCATGGCTGACCGCGGGGAAGGAGGAGGCGAGGAAGAAGTTGTTGAACAACCGGAGGACCGAGGAGGGTCCACGAGTATCGAAACAGAGGATCAAACACCGGCGGAGGCCACCGCAGGGGCCGGTGCAGTGGTTGCAGGCGGCGGAGACAACGAAGAGGGTCGCGAGCAGGCGACTGGCGGTGACGGGCACAGTCGCGCGATGGAGCTGGATGCTCGCGCGACTGTTGATACTGGGGCCGAAGGCTACAGCGTTGAGCGGCTGGATCTTGTCACGACCGTAGAGGAGTCAGTGGTGGCCGAAGTGAGTTCAGGAGACGCCGGGGATATCGATGCTGGAGAGCACCATCGCGCGACAGAGGAGGAGCCTCGCGCGATGGTTGATGCTGGAGGAGGCAGTGGCAGTGGAGGAGGAGATGACACTGTTGAGCCGTCCGGGTCCCCGCCGAGAGATTCGGCGAAGGGCAAAGGCGTCGTTGACGCGGAGAAGGAGACTACGATACCTCAGGTTGAGATCCGGGAGGAGGATGTGTTGTTTAGGCCGGAGTCGACCGCGGCCACGTCGTCGAGACACGTGCCGATCACTAGGCATGATGTTGCCGAGTACCTGACTGACGAGGCATTGGCGAGGCTGTTAGAGGACAACCCCCTGGTTGGGGAATTGGTCCTAAAGGCCAGAGAGGACCGCGCTCGGGCCATCGAGGCGTCGGAGGCCGTTGAGAAGGCCGAGAGAGAGAGACTGGAGAGAGAGGAGCTTCTGAGAGACGCGGAGGCCGAGGAGAGAGCCAGAGCAGAGGCACAGGGGCCTAGGGTTACGGCCGTGGAGGAGGCGAAGAACACGAGTCGGCCGGGCTTTTCAGCGGAGGCATACGTGCTTCCCACGCCGCACCTCTTCGTTCCGTCGGGCGTTGCAGCCCGTATACCGTCGCGGAGAGACTACGACGACGAGTTGGTGTTGAGGGATCCCCGGGTCCACCTTGCGGCGACATGGATGGAGGTATATTCCCAGAAAACACCCTTTGTAACTTGATTTCAATATTCTTGCTTTGATAGTTCACATTCGATACTTGCTTAGAATATGCTTGAATTTTTAGAATTGCATGGATGATTTTCCAAACCAAAGCATGCTAAAGCCACGCATTTCTGTAGTAAAGGCCCAATGCGTAATAACTTGAACCAACCATCCATCGTAAACTTCATTGATTACCTAGAACTTGAGAATGAACTTCCCATATACTGACGAACCATTTGCTGCTTGTCTTTGTATCTGAAACAGGCTGGAGCTGAACAGAGGGACCTTCGTGGCTTCGGGGGCGCGTGCATGTCCTTGCAGCTGTACGAGGGGTTGCCAGAGAGAGTGAGGCGGCTGGTAGACGAGGCGGGCTTTGGGGAGTTTGTGCGGACCTTGACCCCAGCGAGGATTGACCATGCCGTCCTCGTTGCACTTGCTGAGAGGTGGAGGGATACGACCAACACCTTCCACTTACCTCCTGGGGAGATGACAGTGACGCCTGCTGACTTTGCAGCGATCACCGGGCTGAGGGTCGGGGGTGAGCCCATCCCGTTTGACTCAGGGATCCAGGAGGATCGAGCTGCCCTGGAGTGGTTTCTGGGCAGAGTGCCCAAGGTAGAGGGGGGGATGGCAAGGTATGACCAGTTCAAGGGCTACCTGAAAGAGGAGGTGTCGAGTGACCGGGAGGCGGAGCAGATGGCCCGGGCGTTCCTGCTATACCTGTTTGGTGCCACATTGTACCCGAATAGGCGAAGCAACGTGCACCTGTCCTACCTGCCAGCGTTGAGGGACCTGAGGACAGCCTCGCGCTTTGACTGGGGCGGAGCAGCTCTCGGGACGGCCTACCTCTTTTTTGGTGACTCGTCGAGGACGGGAAAGAGCACAGCTGGCTACTGGAGGGTGTGGGAGGTACAGTTCTAACTCTTTTAAACACAATTTGATTATGCTCGTCCGTTGTTCAGTTCACTTGACTGCTTTGACTTTAGCTACTGTATGCCTATGCCTTGACTAAAGTTTGAACTTGTCTAAACATTGCAGCTTTGGGCTTACGAGGTCTTGCGGATGTACCCACCAGAGTGCAAGCATCCCGACTTGAGTGCCCTCCCTCGCGCGCTGAAGTGGAGCAAGGAGAGCATGGGAAGGAAGGAAGGGAGAGGCGGGCTCAACGCCTTCAGGCTATACTTGGACGAGCTCAGGGCCTCACAGGTATGAACACACAATCACAAGCATTAGACATGTATTCGTTTCACTGCTTTAATGCTGTCGCTGAACAATTGCTTGCATCGCCCGTTTGTATTGACTCGCAGGTCAATTGGGATCCCTGGAGAAGGGCGGGGCCAGAGCCAGAGTACCTGGCCAGGAGCAGAGCGGTCACGGCCAGCAGGGTGTTGTTGGAGTCTGCCTTTGGCTGGCAGTGGTACTTGGGAGACCGAGTGACGCGCCAGTCACTTGGTTATCCTGAGTTCTGGGTGCCAGGGCCGCTACCACCCCGAGTTTCACACACGGAAGAGTACACACGGGCCGAGCTGGAGAGGTACACGCGGCCGGATACTGATCTTGGGCAATACCTGCGCCCTGGTAGAGACTATGCAGTCTACCAGCGGGACTTCCTGGCGGGTCCATTGGGGGTTCGTGGCCGGAGAGAGGCACGAGGCCAGGCCGCAGGGGCCGCTGAAGAGAGGAGGGCAGCCGGAGAGGGACGGAGAGGAGGGGAGAGCCAGGCCCGGCGAGCCTCGAGCGGACCGGCAGTTGGCGGACTTCCTGCGCTGCTGTGGAGGATTCCCGTCGTTGACAGTCAGGGGAATCCTGCAGAGTTTCAGTTAGCGCCTGCGAGGACAGAGCCTGCTCCTGTGACCGTGTCGGTAAGAATCAGCTTCCAATATTACTTTCGAACTTTAACTGCTTGAATTATCTGCTGAACAGTCTGATGAACTTGAATTGCATGCAGGTGCCAATTGAGTGGGTGAATGAAGCCGTTCGACGCATGCTGGCGTTGGAGAATGCAGTGAGAAAGGCAGCGAGCGGCACGCCACTGGAGTTGCAGTACCAGGCACCGACGTCACAGCCGACTCAGCCAGCCGTCTTTCAGAGGACTCAGGTATGAAACGATACATTTCAGCTTTCGATACATTCTTGCTCTCGATACATTCCTGTTTTGATAGCTTGATAGATTTACCTGTTTTCAATACAGAAACACAATATGCGCAATAGATACTGATGCTTTAAAATGCAATGATAATGCAGGTGGAGGGGAAGAGGAATCCCAGACGGAAGAGTGCGCGAGATCCGCCACCGAAAGAGGTGGTGGCACGGAAATCCACGCCTCCGGTTACCACCACGCGGCGACAGACGAGGGGTTTACAGACAGCGCGTGCACGCGAGGAGGAAGCCAAGCAGGCCGCGAGGCAAGCTGAGCTTCGGTACCAGCTGAAGAGGCGCGAGAAACCGACATTGGAGAAGCCGGGCCCAGCTCGGAGACCGAGACTGGTCATGAGTCCGACTTCTGAGGACGAGGAAGGAGAGGAGGAAGAAGGGGCAGAGGAAGAGGACGAGGAGCACTCGTCCACCAGCAGTGGCTCTGACGACTCCATTGACGATCCGAGGTATAGGGACGATCCTCGGGAGCTGCACGGTACTTCAGACAGTGATGACGAGCCTGAGGAGTTTTGACGAGGCCTCCGTTACCCTTCTTTTTGCTTTTGATTTAGGGCCTGCGTGCCCAAGTAGATAGCCTTTTGATGGACAGACATTTCGAGAGCCTGCGTGCCTCTTTTTGATTGGTGGGCGCATGTGCCCTGTTTTGACTTGGTAGCTTTGATCGGCCGAGGGCCAGAGATACAGTAGTTCTCCTTTTGCTTTCGAGATGGATAGATCACCTTTCAGTTCGTAAAAGCTGCATTCTAAAGTTTTATAGTTTCTCATTGTGCATAAGAATCAACAAAACTCGCCACTAATATCGAACTTGCATTGACAACACGTCGAGACTAAACACAGACACGTATGAGTGTATAACACAGCCTAGCTCTGAAAGAAAAAGGCGATATGTCCTAAGACATAATCAGGATACGAGGGTACGGAAAATAATGAAATTTTGGGCATTGCACGCCAAAACTCACAACACCTTGAAAGGGACGAAAACGACACCTTCGAACAATAAAAGGCGGCCAACATGGCCTGCGCCAATTGACAAACTCGAATGAAACGCCTCAATAAAGGACTTAAACCGCAAAATGCGCAAAAATGGTACAAAACATCGAAAAATGACTCGATTATGTCCCGGACTGAAACCGACACCTCCATACGGTCACTTAAGGTCCAAATGACCCGTATGGCATGACCAAAATAGGCTAGAAACGCCAGAACGAGTTTCGGACTTCCGAAACCTTGGTTTGAACTTGGAACGGGTCCCCAAGTGTCCAAAAACTTCGTCGAGCATGGCATTCGGGATCCGATGCTTGGATACAATCACATAAGCCTATAATGACTTGCTGGAAACACCAAAAGTCCCAAAAGACCCCAGGAATGGAAAGTGACTAAAACAGATCAGTAGCTGCTGCAATCTGTCAAAACTGCAGATAGACCATCGCGCGATGGTTTGTAACTGTCGCGCGAGAGAAATGTGTCGCGCGATAATATTTGAATGTCGCGCGAGAGTCAACTCCTGCTGAGCAGCCTTTGTTTGACCAAATTATTGGCATGGAGCTGTTCATAACTTCCACGTCTTGAAAGTTGTTCTGGGCTTGCAGAAGGAAGGCTGTTCTGCCATGCAAGGTGGTAGGACACCTATGCCTTGGTCTCACCAACTCCTTGGCTATTTGAAGCAAGATTTTTAGACATAATGAATTACACACCCTTTTCTCAACTTAACTAAGATGGGAGATTCACTAATGGAAGCCCTTGATCCTTGGCTAATGAGGGAGGAAACCATAAATTGGGAAAGTCCCAGGTCTCGCTGTTTATTCTCAATCCGGGATCTCCGGTTTGCTCGACCATGCGTCGAACTCATCCAAGCCGCGTTGCCTTTCTGGGATCCCGTTGTGCACGTCTTCCGGTTCCGGGAAGACGAAATGTGCCCCACGATAGAAGAGTTTTAGGCATACGCCCCGGGGTTTGCCAATCTAGACATTCTTGCCGTGCCGCCCGTTCATGAGGACATGGGGCAAATTCTGCGGGAAAAACTCAATATTCCGGTGGCGGTGACAAACAGCATTATTCGAAACGGCGAGCTCAACATTCTCCGCCTGATCGAGCTGTACGGCCCGGAGGCCGGTCTAGGAGACTATGTCGGGGAATCTCAACGACGCTTCGTCCTGTCTATATGCGCACTGGCCGCGTATATGCTGGTTCCCGTTGATGGAGGGGTAAATCCCAAGTTGGTGAGCATTGCCTTGCAAATGGATAACGGGAGGAACATCATGCCCGTGGTCCTGGCGGAGACACTTCTGGGTTTGGACATGCTGAAACTTGGGCAAGCCGACTCTTTCAGCGGATGTCCCATCTTGCTCCAAGTAAATTTCCATTCGACATAATTTCTCGCATTTTCGATTTCAAACCAAGTGCTTGGGCTGTATTTGATTTCTCACTCAGCTCACCTTTTTCCGGTTTTCGCACAGTCTGCTTTTACCTCGACTCTCGGCTAAGGCTGTATGGTAGTTTCTTACTTGTTTTCTTTCGCTCGGGCTTATGTGGCTCCTTACTTGTCTTTTCGCTCATGCAGTTGTGGCTATGTGACAAGCTTGGACTAATCTCGGCTCCTGAAGCGGACTAACCCCGTCTGCCCGGGCGGATGCACCAAAGGGGAATGCTGTACCCAGAAATGTCTGAGGAGGAGTGGTACACCTTCATGAGAGAGATGTCTCCGTGCGAGATCGTTTGGCGGCACAGGGCCTTGAACATCCCGGATATGGCTCTGCACTCTGCAGGTTTCGAGAGAATGGTGATTGCTGGGCTGTCCAGTTTCACGTTCTACATTCCAGGTCGTATCTTGCGGCAACTGGGCATGAGCCAAGGCTTCCATCGAGCTGGGATAGAAGACTTCCACATTCCAGCTTTTACGTCCCAACATTTGGCAGGGTATGAACACAACTGGGGTTTGAGAGAACTCGGAGGAGCAGAAGATGACTTTAGCACGAGACTCAAACATCGCTATGTGGTATGGTTAAGAGCCGAGATCGAAAGCAGACAAAACGCAGACTGACTCCTGACACAAATCCAATGACCTAGAATAAGCTGTGAGCCCGTGAGGCCCTCTTAGCACTTCGTTCTGTTTTTGATGCTTTACTTTTTTTTCTTGGGGCTCTGCTCAGCCTATGTAAAAGAAGTAATAGTTTTGAATAAAGGTGAAAGATTAAGAATTTCCCCCTTTTGGGTCCAAACGTTGAACGCCACGTCGTTTAAATGTTGAGGCACACTCCGGAACGGAAAACCTGGATCGAGTTGATTGATCGTGACCGAATCTCACAGAGAGATTGCCTACGTATCCCAAGCTAGGGAATCAGGTCAAAACGTAGTTCAGGCCAAGGTTCGCTCGTGTGTTTTGGCTCTCCTTTTGCGCTCTAAATTTTGCCTAGGACTGCCCCTGCGGGTTTCCAGCCTAGCGAGCTTTTATTGAACACCTATTTATTTTTGCCTAAACTGCCCCCTTGGGTTTTCAGTCTAGCAGGCTTGCTCCAATTTTTGCTTGGGACCGCCCACCCTTGTGGTTTTCGGCCCAACGAGCTTCTCTCAAGGGTAGTAACGTTTAAGCTGATCCAGGTTGACCAGAGTGTTGAACTCGTTGCCGTCCAGATCAATGAGCTGAGCTGCTCCACCCGAGAGGATGGTCTTGATAATGTAAGGTCCCGCGCGCTTCGGGCGGAACTTGCCACGCAGATCGAAGATGGGAGCCCGGATTTCTTTTGTAACCATGTCCCCTTCAGCCAAGTCACGAGACTTCACTTTCTTATTGAATGCCCGAGCAATCCTGCGTTGATATCCCTGAACATGATACAAGGCACGGAGCCTTCTCTCGTCGAAGAGCATGAGTTCGACAAACCTCCCACTAAGCCATTCAGACTCCGTGAGTTCACATTCAGCCATGATCCTCAAAGTTGGTACTTCCAGCTCGATGGGAAGGACAGCTTCCATCCCGTAAACCAGAGAAAAAGGGGTGGCCCCCGTTGATGTTCGAATTGACGTGCGGTACCCCCAAAGAGCTAGAGGCAGCTGTTCGTGCCAGTCCCTGGCGGACTCCGCGGATTTCTTGATAATAGTCTCGATGTTCTTGTTGGCCGCTTCAACCGCCCCATTCGTCTGAGGGCGATAGACTGTTGAGTGATGAACCTGGATTTGGAATTCTTCGAAAAGCTCCAACACCCTGCCTTTGAAGTGGACCCCATTGTCAGAAACAAACGCCTGCGGAACCCCATATCGATAGATGATGTTCTTCCGGATAAACTGAGCAACCTGAACCGCTGTCAGGGTCTTGTAAGATTCAGCCTCGACCCACTTGGTGAAGTAATCTATTGCCACCAGAATGAATCGATGCCCGTTCGAAGCAGAAGGCTTGATCATGCCGATAACATCGATGCCCCAAACGGAGAACGGCCAAGGCGATGTCATGCCAAACAGTTTGGAAGGAGGGACGTGCATGAGATTGGCATGGATTTGACACCTATGGCAACGGCGTACATAATCCACACACTGGGACTCCATGGTAGACCAAAAGTATCCCTGTCGTAAGATTTTCCTAGCAAGCATGACCCCGCTCATGTGGGGGCCACAAATTCCTTCGTGAATTTCCTCCATGATTTTAATGGCCTCAGCGCCGTTGACACAGAGCTTATGCATTCCGCAGTGAGATCTCCGATACAGTCTCCCGCCGCAGATAATGTATTGAGCGGCCATTCTTCGGAGCGCCGTCCGATCCTTTTTGGTGGCGTCGGCCGGAAACTGACCGCTTTCGACGAAGTTCCAGATATCGTGGTACCAAGGTAGGCCGTCATCGACATCATCGACGGTGTTGACATACTGATAAGCAGGCAAGTCCCGCTGTTCAATCAGAATAGGACGAAGCTTGATACCAACCGGAAGCTCGACCATGGAAGCCAGGGTCGCTAGAGCGTCAGCGAACTGGTTCTTCATCCGAGGGATGTGCGTGAATGTGACTTTGTTGAAACGAGGAATGAGGTCCTCCAAGTCTTGGTGATAAGGCTTCAATCTGTCCTCCCGAACTTTCCAGTCTCCGTTGGCCTGAGAAACGACAAGGTTGGAGTCGCCAATAACTTCAAGCCTTTCAACACCGAGCGTAAGGGCTGCCTCCATGCCAACAATGCAGGCCTCATATTCAGCTTGGTTGTTCGTGACATCGAAATTGAGTTTGAATGCAAGCGGAATGTGAGCACCATCGGGGGTTATAAGCAAAACCCCAATCCCGTATCCCTTGCGATTGGCTGCCCCGTCAAAATAAAGAGTCCAGGAGTCTGCAACAACTGCCATCACTCCTTCATCAGGAAACGTAAAATCTGAGTCCTCTGGCCCCTCGACGGGATGATCAGCCAGAAATTCGGCGACTGCGCGCCCTTTGACAGATTTTCTTGTGACATATTCGAGGTCGAACTCTGCGAGCAATAGTAACCAACGTGCTAACTTACCAGTAAGCGCAGGTTTCTCAAACAGGTATTTGAGAGGATCCATTCGAGAAATCAACTTCACTGGGTAAGCCAGCATGTAGTGTCTTAATTTCTTGGATGCCCAAACAAGAGCCCAACACGTCTTTTCGAGAGCAGTGTAGCGCTCCTCAGCGCCAACCATCTTCTTGCTCAGGTAGTAAATGGCTTTCTCGACTCCTTTTCCTCCTTCTTGAGCCAGTAAACACCCCATAGAGGAAGGATTCACGGACAAGTAAAGTATCAAGGGTTTCCCCGGCACTGGCGGCATCAAAACCGGGGGGTTCTGCAGATAGGCTTGAATGGAGGTGAAGGCCGCCTGGCACTTGTCTGTCCAAACAAACGGAGTATTCTTCTTCAATAAACGAAACATCGGCTCGCAAGTTAGTGTCAACTTGGCGATGAATCTGCTGATGAATTGTACCTTTCCCAAAAAGCTTCGTACTCCCTTTTCAGAATCTGGTGGCTTCATCTCGAGGACTGCTTTGATTTTGGACGGGTCGACCTCAATTCCACGAGAAGTGATCATGAAACCGAGCATCTTACCAGCCGTAACCCCAAAGGTGCACTTCTGAGGATTTAGGCGCATGCGAAACTTTCGTAATCTCTCGAAGAACTTCCTAAGCACAGGAATGTGACCTTCTCGAGTTTTGGACTTGGCGATCATGTCATCGACGTAGACCTCGACTTCTTTGTGTATCATGTCATGTAGGATGGTGGTAGCAGCTCGCTGATAAGTGGGCCCAGCATTCTTTAACCCAAACGGCATGACCAGGTAGCAATAAGTTCCCCATTCAGTGATGAACGTGGTTTTCTCGCGGTCCTCGGGCGCCATGAGAATTTGATTGTAGCCAGAGAAGCCATCCATAAATGAAAGCAAAGCGTGCCCCGCAGTGTTGTCTACAAGCACATCGATGTGTGGCAAGGGGAAATCGTCTTTGGGGCTCGCTTTGTTCAAATCTCGAAAGTCAACGCAAACTCGGATTTGGCCATTCTTCTTAGGAACAGGAACGATGTTGGCAACCCACGTGGGATACTGAGAGACCATGAGAAAACCAGCGTCAATCTGCTTGGTAACCTCTTCCTTAATCTTCTGAACCCAATCTGGCCTCATCCGCCGGAGTTTCTGTTTCACAGGCTTGGCATTAGGAAATAAGGGAATGTGATGCTCCACGATCTCGGGATCGATTCCGGGCATATCTCGATGAGACCATGCAAAAACGTCACTGAACTCGGTGAGTAGCTCCTTGAAGTCGTGATGTTCCTCTGGGGAAAGTGTGGAGCCCACTTGAACCATTCGGGGATCATTTTCATCTTTCAAGTTTATAGAAACTATTTCTTCTTTTAATGGCTGAGCATGCCTTTCGTCTTCCCTTTCGATGAAGGCACGGATTTCCTTGGGAATGTCCCCATCGAAATCTATCCCCTCATCGTCAGGGTCGACACAGTTTATATAAAGATCATTGAAATAGTCAGAAGATGTTTCGTTCATTTCACAAGCCCCTGAAGGGTCACCAAGTACAAGAGAGTCGAACTCGAAATAAAAGCTATGACGTGGAGGGCCCAGAGGCACAAACTCCGACCCAGAGCTAGACTTAGAGGACGAGACAGACTCAGACTCAGACTCAGACTCAGACTCAGACGTGTCGTCAATACAAGTCAGGTGTGGCCTGAAAATGCAATTATTTAAAGAGCCCTTGGCTTTCACAATGAGGGGGGTGGGGTCCTCGAGGGCGTCGGGCCCGAGCATGAGCACTTCGGCTTCTTCAGCTTCCCCAGCCAAACCCACTTGGGAGAATTCCTGGAATAGCAGCTCCAGATTCCCCTGATCGATAAATCCCAGCCAGTCAGTCTTGGTCTTCAGCTGATTAAGCTTCCTCTTGAATTCCTCTTTCGCTGATTCATCATCACTGCTCGACCAGGTGTCATCAGCAAAAATCTCAAACCCAGGCAGCAGCTCCCCGGTCTCGGAATGAACGAAGGGCTCAGCTTGCCCAGTGTAAGCGGCATTTCCGACTTCACGCACGAACCTGGGACCGCTGCAGAGGGTCCGAGGTTTTCCCGTATATTTCCTCCGTTTGGCATCTTTGGCAGAGGCGATATACCCCAAACCAAAGCGGCCCTCGTTGAAAGGAAAAGTAGGGAACTCCGGGACCCCTTGACGGCGAGAGCCTAGACCAATGCCCGGAAAGTGAGACATCCTTCTCATAATGTCCAGCGCGACAGAGCTTATGAGGAAATTCCCGTCCACATTGATGGCCATTACTATGCCTGAAGTATCGAAAGAGAAACCCCCGAGATCGACGTCTTCTTCACCGTGTTGAATCCCCAAAACAGGAGTCCCGTCTTCCTTGAGCGGGCGGATGCCTGAATCCCCGCAGATGGTTAGAGTACCAGTGGGTAGTCCCAGAATGACCTTTTGGTGGAGGGTAGACGGCACAGCCATGATGTCAGACCGATGAAGCCATGGCCTGCCCAACAAAAGATTGAAAGTCGCGGGAATGTCCACGACATGGAATTCCACGTCCATCTCAAAACCCTCAGCATCGAGTTTGAGTTTCAAGATACCCTCGACCACACGACGGGTGCCGTCATATGCCTTGACAGCCAGATTGGAAGGTGTCAGATCCTTTTTGGTGAGCCCTAGACGATAAGCAACCCTCAGAGGGCAGACATTGATGGCGGAGCCGTTGTCAATAAGAACAGTCGGGACCCAGAGTCCTCGACACTTGACGGTGATGTGCAGAGGGCGATTGTGGTCGACTCCTTCAACGGGCAGATCCTTGTCCGTGAAGATCACCGTATGCTTGGAGGTTGGCGGGAGGATGAGAGATATCATTGCCTCTGGCGTAACGTCGGCCTGGACTTCAAGGCGGGACAGGGCGTGACACAGCCTCTGACGATGCTCCTTGGACGAACAGATCAGTCCCCAGATGGAAATAGCGGCAGGAATCCGCTCAAGCTGCCGTTGAACTAGATCAGGGACTGGATTGCCGGCTGATACCTCAAGAGGTGCAGACTTTGGGAAAGAAACAGGCTCATTCCTTTGATTAACGGGATTGGAGGAATTCCCGGCCTGCAGATTAGCAGGCTGAAAAACCCGTCCACTCCTTGTAACATTGTGAACGTTTCCCAAAGAGGGCACGAGTTGAGGACTTTCCTTCGCATCCCAGAGATCAGCAGGGACATCTCCCAGTTTACGCTTCCCCTTGTCAGCGGTCAGTGTAGAGACGGGCACTTTCACGTCTAAACCCAAATCTTCAGCCAGATCCTTCATCAGTAAGGAATCCCAGAAGCCCAAGTCTTTCACAGCAGCGACTTCAGCAACAGGCTCTGGATTTGCAATAAAGGGGACGTCCCAGAGACCAGTGTCAGCTAGGGTACGATTGACAGCCCAGACCTCATTCCCGACTTGGACATCCACTATGTCGTTAACTTCCCACAGATTAGCAGGCGGAGCGCGGTCCGTGACCATGATACTACAGTCCCTATTGTTGGGGTAAGGCACCTGAGGGCGCGGATTTTCTTCATCGACGATGTAGGAACAAGGGTCATGGTCATGGTCAGTGTCGGGGTTAGTATCACAAACCGAATCAAAGCCTGAATCAAAGAGGGAAACATGGTCTCCCAATGCCCGTGGGTCATCCTGGACAAGCTCATCCTCTGCATAGTGAAGCATGTAGTCCGGTGTGGCATAGCCTTGCAGAGGGTTGGGGTCGACATCCATGGGAGCAAACCAGGTCGGCTCAGGGTCCCAGTAATATTCCGCTTCGGGAACTGGAGGTTCGATCGGGTTGAATAGCATGTTTAAGGAAAAACCGTCCAACGGGTCAAGCAAGGCCGCTTCATAGCCGGCCAACCAGCCATCATACCAGGCTTGATCGAAGGGGACATTTCCGGTCTGTGGAGGAATCCCGTCCATTCCAAGGGTAGACCACTCATTGAGGAGAGGAGCGGCATAGTCCCAATGGTCTGCTATGGCCCAGCCAGTGGTTTGCATGTTATTATCTGAGGGAGGCACCCAAGGCTGATAAGGGTCAGGAAATGGGCCAGCGATGGTTGCATACGGGCTGTCAAGCGACGAGGCTGAGTTGATTTGCACAGCAGGGATTGACTGATGGAAAAGGGAGCTGACAGATTCCTCGGAGACAGGTGAAGCAGCTTGTAAAAGTTCCGAAGGCGCATCCGTGTCAACAACTTGGCCTTCAATCAGTTGTATATAAGAAACTTCGGAGGATGGTTCGAGCGGGAAAGGCACGACGGGCCTGGGTCGGTCGGTTGAGGCTATATAGTCAGTGGGGTTAAATATGGCGGAGCTAGGGTTGATATAAGTGGAGCTGAGAGATATCTGGCTGATGTGGGGTACAGCGTTATGCTTAGGGAGGGAGTTGGCAATGACATTGGGTTTCTGAGGTGGCGGAGGAGTCTCCAGCGTGCCATCGTCGATAAGGTCCTGGATCGCATGACGGAGGCGGAAGCAGGAGTCAGTGAGATGACCCGCTCCATGATGGTAAGCACAGTAAAGGTTGGCTTTGAAGCCAGGTGAAGGGTTCTTGGGTAAAGGGGTTGGATCTAGGGGCTTCAGATGTCCTGACTTGACCAACTTCTCCAAGACCGAGGACAGAGGTGCCTCGATGGCGGAGAAGCTGCGAGGTTGGTTCCGGGGTCGGTTATTCTGTGGATTTTGAACTTGGTTGACATCCACGACATGGTTAGCAGCGCCGGAGGAAGCGGCATTAGTGCCAGCAGTGGCCGTGCTGGAGTAAGTCCCTGTTCCGAACAGCGCATTAGTGTTTCCAGAATACGCCCGCGGTTTTGATTTTGGGGCGTGCGAGGATTCGCCTTTGGATAGAATTCCATTCTGCAAAGCATCTTCGATGGCCAGGCCAGAGTCGAAGAAGGTTTCAAAGTTAGCGGAGGCCTGAGCTAGAACCAAGTGCCTGGCGTAGTCTGGTTGAAGGTTGCGGGAAATGATACGGAGCTGGTCCTTCTCGCTCGGGCGATCAGTCATCTGTGCAGCCTTAGCTCTCCACCTTTTGACAAAGTCCGCGAAGGTCTCCTTAGCCTCCATCTTGGTGGATTCGAGTTCCCGAGTAGTCATTTTTAGCTGGGAGTTGTAATTGTACTGTGAAATGAACGCAGTCCCAATGTCTTCCCAAGTCCTCCTTTTGGCAATGTCGAGTGACAAGAACCAATGGAAAGCAGGGCCCGAGAGGGTCTGAGGAAAGAGCTGTGACATGGCCTCCGGCTCAACAGAAAGAAGCTTCATGGCGGCATGGTAGCTGTAGAGATGAGTCCTGGGGTCGCCGCTTCCATCGAATTTAGCTAAGTCCGGCATTTTGAACTTCTCGGGAAGCTTGGCGTTGGGATACAGGCAAAGGCGATCCAGGTCGATCCCTCCGGCACTGATTTTTTCTGTTTTAGCAATGGATTCCTCCAGTTTGGCCATCTTGGCCATGAGTGTGACCATTTCCGGACTCGGAGTTGGTCCTTCTGGGTTTGGAGGCAATCTGTTGCCTGCGTGGTTTGCAGCGGGCCTGCGAGCTTCCCTTGGGTTCATCACTATGAGACGTCCTGCGTGAAGCGGGTCCGGAACCAAGATAGGCTGCTCCTGGTCAGACTCATCGTCCCCACCTTCTTCCTCGAGAGGGGGCGGAAGGCGAGTGTGGATGAGGTCATTCAGGCGAGCGATGTTAGTGTCGGTCTGAGCTGCCCTCTGCTGCATAGCGGTGATGCTGTCTTGGAGGTTCATGAGCATGGCTTCCAAGGTAAGGGGTTCTGGTTGTGGCTGTTCCATCGTGACAAGTGTTTCAGAGCTGCTTGAGGCGGATACCGGGGTAGTCGGACGTCCTTCCTGTGAAGCCGGTGGTGAACCTGATTGAGAACCTGACTGAGATTCTGAGTGCTGTGCTGCTGGAGGTGAGCGCGGAGAGTCTTCCGTGACGACTGACTGGGACCGTAACCTGACAAGCCTTTGAACCGGACTCAGGTGCAGACGTTCCCAAGCGGGTTTGACAACTGGCCTCGATACTTTCCTTGGCGGTGCAATGATTCAGATCTTTGCTTGCAAGGGAAAAGGAGGTTTAATAAGGGTCCTGTCGCGACTTTAATCTAAATAAAAGACTAAAGCGGATGCAGCCAACGTCGAGAGTGTCACCCTAGACTCTAGAACCGGAAGACAAGTCTGTCTGACGACGCTTCGGACACTGCTTTTAGGCCCTCAGAATTCTTTTTTGAAGATGTATCCTTGTTTGGAACGAGTGGTCCTAAAGGATGTCAAAAGGAGTCTAAACCTTTGTCCGTTTTGATGTTCGGGGTTTCAAATTTTTGAAGCCAGAACGACTCGGTGTGAATATCATGATGCCATAACCAGGTTGGCGTAAGCAGCACTGTGCTATTAGCCGGGCGGCGTAAGTGACGAGGCACTTGTTACCTTTTGGTGTAAACATCATGGTATTTTACTCCGTGGTTCTTCGTTTTTTGTTTGAAACCCTAAACAGGTATACGGGCAAAGGTGCAGAAAAGCTTCTGATTTCCAAAAGTCCCGCTGTAAAAGGACTTAAAAGATGATGACGCGCACCATTGAGGCACACGACTCCTCATCGGGCCACGGCAATGTCCTACTAAGTCTGAAGACAGACTTGGAACAGATTGAGAACCTAGGAGCCATCCTAGATATGCTTCTACGCTGAATGAGATGTATGTACAGTTCATGCGATAAGGAAAGCAGTAACACGTAGGCATTTAGAGGGTTAGATGCAAGTAGATCTTAACCTGTGGGTACCTGTCTTAATTGGGAGAGTTCTAATGCTTTGTATATGCTAAAGGCTGGTTTTGGTTTGTAACGGGTTCCTTGGACTAGGGCCACAGATATACCTCCCGTTACCCGCGTTTTTCGCAGAATAACAGTCGAACGGTAGCATGACCCATCATCGTCGAAGGTTGTCGGTCATTCGGGGTCCCCGGGCTCCGGTAAACCGTGCCGGATTGCCAAAACGATCCAACGAGGCTTATCCCACATCGATGCAAATGAGATGCTAAAATTTTGTTAAAAGTGGAAGAATCACAGAGTCGTAAAAGCGCCTTTTCAAATTTGGCTCACTTTATTTAGTCCATCTTTAGAAGAAACTACGCAAGTGAACAATCGAAAAAGCCCCAGATTAGAATGGCCGGACACGAGGTCCTGTTAAATCACCGTTCCAACCTTCGGCAGCGCGAAGCTCACCGTTTTGCCAAGCTTTTAAGGGATTGTTCCCAAGCGTATTAAATCCTAAGTGTGAATTAATATTGGTTCGATTCATCCCCAGCAGAGTCGCCACTGTGGGCAGCATGCCCTCGGAGAGAAAGGATTTCGTTCCTTTTCGCCGTTGCGGCCCTTTTTTGATAATCGAGGGAGCGCGAGCGCCGGTGGCGTGCGCTCAAAAATACAGAGTCGCCACTTGAGTTTTGAAGGTCCGACACTCAAGGAACCGTATTTCGAAGCACCTGCCGCGCTGTTTGATTTTGAAAAGTGAAGGAAACCAGTCCGTCATAACCATATCTGGGTTCGGGAGCCAGGTTACGAGAGGGGAAGGGTTTTATGGCACCCCTCTCGCCCAATCCGGAGATCGGTCTCTACTTAGGCGTTTTTATGAAAACAAATGTGATTCTTCCTCTTTTAATTGATTTTAGCCAATTAGGGCGGGGGAACAGTTAATCGGGGATTAAAACTGTAGCACTTTGCAAGATGTGATCAAATAATGGCATGGATGGATAGTGTTGACGAATAATAAGTGGAATGACCTTGAGATAGCGATCAGATGCCAAAACCAGGCTCGGGGCAGATTTGTCTTGCACGATGACCAACTTGCATGCCTGGACAGATCTGCATGCAAGTCAACCATCGCGCGAGACACACTGACTCTCGCGCGAGTATGTCATCTCACCACAGCCCCTGAATCATTCCCTTCTGGGCTCTGGAAGGACCAGTGCACACCCAGGAAGCAAACCAAGCAGTTTATGGGAAGGCTGAAAATACTAATTATTACACCATACTCCAAACAGGAGCCAAATGAGATAAAATACAACCCCTAAACAGTGGGGGTATCAAAACAGAGGCCAAGGGCCTAGTTGCCCATGCAAGGGCCACCCATGGAAATCAGAGAACTGTCGCGCGACAGAGCTTGAATCTCGCGCGACACTCCTGACTGGACTTCCAGGAATTGCTTTGCATGTTTGGGTCCTGAAACAGGTTCAGGGGATCCCAAAGGCATTCCTAACTATTTAAAGCAAATAAACAAGCTACTGTATTTTGTTTTGCATGCATAACAGTGATCTAAAAAATCAAAATAAGATGCAACAAACATAAACATGCTGTAAAACAGAAAAGGGGTAGCTTCCCTTCCCCACGAGGTCCATTCTCTTGCTGACACGAGTGTCGCGCGAGTAAAGGGGACCATCGCGCGAGGGTGTGGCTGCCACGATTTCTTGTAACTTTGCTGGCTTTAGGACCAGGGCATGGTATTGATTACCAGCCTTGGCCCTGTCAGCCCCCCTCAGGGACCAAAACAGAAACAGCTTAAGTGTTATACCTTTGCTTGGAAAGGGTTTGGGAAATGGATTGGATTGATTGGTGTGGCCTTGCAACCAAGTGTGTATGAACACACTAAGTTCAGAAGATTAGGAGGTGGCTTGGGGTTAGTGAACTTTGTGCTAGCTAGTGTAGGATTTGTGAAGGGAGTAATGAAACCCTTAAGCAATTTTTTGGAACCCTTAACATGGAAGACCAATGGGGGTATTTATAGGGGGAGAGCAAGGCTTGGTTAGGGGCCAAACAAACCCTTAGGACCAGCCACTAAGGCTGGTCACAACTTGGTTGTAAAGCTAGCCAACAAGGTGAGAGAGTGGGTGGGAGTTTGCATGGGGCTAGGACCTGCCAGCACGTCGTTCAGCTGAGGAGAACGGGGTTCCAGCCCATGGGAACCCATGTGCCAAGCAATCATCACCAGTCCAGCTGGATTCTGTGAAAGGGACAGGTAGGAACCATCGCGCGAGGGTCCATGAGTGTCGCGCGAGGGTCAAACAGTCAACAGTTTGACTTTGACTACACGTGGCAGGCTGAGTATCGCGCGAGGGGAAAGAAGACTCGCGCGAGGGTCAACTCTGGTCTTAGGGTTTGACTGAAGGTTCAGAAGGGTTTGAAAGGTTCAAGCGAGGTTCCTAAATGCTCCAAGCCTAATCCAATTCCAATCCAAGCTCTGTTTGATCCGATTTCATCATCGGGGAAACAAGAAAATCGTAAAAATAAGTAAAACGATTGGGAGACCCAGATTGGGGTGTCTACAGTTTGGTTCCATAAATGCTGACCCCAGCCAAGCTGCGAGAACCACTTTGCCAGTCGCACGACAGCTCACTTACCCCCCTAACGAGCTTGAAGCAGCTTTGGCGGAGCAAAAGCGTCAGGCTGCAGTGATTGCACTCCTCCAACAACGGCTTGAAGAGCGGGACGGAGGCGTGGCCACGACTCCTGTGCATGGCCACCCTGCCGAACCAAGTCGACCGAAGAGATCTCGCAAGCGAAGCAGGAAGTCCCGACGGGCGCACACGTCCGAAGGTGCCCCTTCTGAGCGTCGTACTGTTTTCGATCGGCTCGAGCCTGCCTCCAGGATCCAACCCACGGCCTTCTTCCCACGATTGGAGAGTATCGTTCGCGACGAGAGCACTCGCTCTTCGGCGACTAGCTCTACAACAGGGATACGCGGGATGGTACCCCCCGGGAGAACGAACAGTGTTTCCCGAAAAAGACGGGAGCATGCAGATGGGAAAAGACCCTTGGATCTCAATGAGCCGCCTCGGCGCGTTCGGACCAATGAACGCCCTGAGCGTACCGAGCAATCGAGGTCACGCTCGGATACACACTCGGGTGGGCGACGCCCGGCAGGCTCTTCGAGCCTTCGCCGAATGGAAAGTGGGGGACAACGAAGGCAAGACGACACCATCATTCTATACGATCAATTCACGGGGGTGCCCACGGTATACCGACCGGTCGATGAGGATACTAATCCTCGGCGAGCCCGTCTAGAAGATCCCAGAATCGAGCAGCTAGAACGTTCGGAGGATGTCAGGCAACGGCAGCAAGAGGAAAACAGGCGGCCGCGGCACCGCCACAGGGAACCTCGGGAAGGCCGAACCAACCGCCTTGAAGCTCCACTGACGGTTGTTCCAAGCACCCCGGAAGTGGTCGATAATTCCAAGCTCGGTAAGGCCAAGGCCTCTCCCTTCATCGATGCCATCCAGCAAGAGCGGCCTCCGGATCGTTTTGTCCTGCCGAAGCTCAAGCGTTACGAGGCCAAGGAGGATGCGGTTGCGTTCGTCTGCCGATTCCGACAAACGATGAGCCTCCACAACTTCTCCGACGCGCTTATGTGTAAGATTTTTCCTCTTACATTAAGTGAACCTATAATGTTGTGGTATAATCAGCTCAAGCCGAAGTCCATCAAGTGCTTCAACGAGCTGGAGCTGGAGTTCACCAAACGGTTCGTAACGAGCAACATCCAACCGAAGACTCTCTCAATGCTGGTAAATATGAAGAGGGCGCCGGGAGAAACCCTTCGGCTATATACCGAACGATACTGGGAAGTGTACAACCTCATCCCCGACTGTGATCAAAGCGTGGCGGCCGAGTCTTTTATGAATGGGTTGGATCCAACCTCGGCAATGTTCAGAGATTTGTCCCGAAACCCACCAAAAACAATGGGGGAGCTTATGTTGATCATCGAGAAAGATTGTGTGCACGAGAAGGCTGTGGCCGAGCGTAACACACCGAAGGGAATTGAAACATCAAAAGCAACGGCGGCAAAGAAGCAAGTGGCAATTGTTCGGCAGGGGCAATCGGGTCAGAATGGCGTGGGGTCAAGCAAACCGAGCAATCGAAGCAAACCCCCCGTTCACCCACAGCAACAGTCTCAGTGGCAGCAGACCAGGAAGGAGCCGAGACCTGATGAGTACGTGGCCGAGCGAACTGCGTTTACCGAACCTATCTACAAACTGCTGGGTATCATCGGGCAAATGCCGTTCTTCGTTTGGCCAACGGGACTCTTAGGAACAGCGGGCAGTGGCGCTGGGATGTGTTCGTACCACAAGGAGCGTGGCCATTACACCACCCAATGCCAACCATTCAAACGCCATCTAGAGGAGCTTGCGGCGGAGGGGCACCTCAACCAATGGATCGACCTTCGGCGAAATCCATTGCCCCCTCCCCCGCCTCTTATAGCAGGAAATCTTGTTGGAGTCATTCAGGGCATAGTATCCGAAGGAAGAGCGGCCGAGCTACACTCCGAAATCGACAAAGCCGTTGCTGCCTTGGCCATTTGTAACGTGGGAATCTCGCCGAAAAGAAAATGGATCGACCCAAGCCTTGATGGCCCGCTAACCTTCACTGCCGAAGACTTGCAAGGAATCCAAATGCCTCACACCGACGCTCTAGTCGTCTCGGTAACGGTCGGCCCCTCCAAAGTTCAACGAGTATTAGTAGACCAGGGAAGCTCGGCAGAAGTGATGTTCTATTCTACTTACAAAAGCCTCGGACTCAGCCCGAACCAGCTTCGGACAGCAAGCACACCCCTTGTTAGCTTCACCGGAGCACCTGTATGGCCTCAGGGGCTGATCACTCTTCCTGTGCGAGCCGGCTCCCGAGTGATTGATGTCGAATTTGTGGTGGTAAGCTCTCCTAGCCCCTACAACATCATCCTCGGTCGAACCTGGCTGCACGGAATGAAGGCGGTCGCTTCTACTCTCCACCAGGTTATGAAATTCATCGGTTGGAATGGAAGGCAGGAGAGCCTTCGGGGAGACCAAATTCAGTCCAAGAAGTGCTACGTCAGTACAGTGACTAACGAACGGAGCTTCCTGGAAGTACAATGCGTTGAAAGGGCTGATATCCTTGAGCCCGAGGAAGTAGGGATACCCGCCGAGGAAAGATCAGCCGAGGAACTCATAAGGATGCCGATCACCGAAGATGGAGGGAGATACTTCCTCGTTGGTAGCTCCTTGAGTGAGTCCGAGCGTACAGACATGTTCAATTTCTTAAAAGCAAACATGGAAGTATTCGCTTGGACTCCTCAGGAGATGCCGGGGGTGGACCCATCCTTCGCCTCTCACTCCCTGAATGTGGATCCGAACAGACGCCCCGTGGTTCAAAAGGTTCGTCGTTCGGCTGCCACGCATGTAGAAGCAGTCATGGCTGAAGTGGATCAACTACTGGAAGCTGGAGCCATTCGGGAGATTTTATACCCAACCTGGCTCGCTAACCCCGTCGTTGTTCCGAAGAAAAACGGAAAGCTCAGGGTTTGCGTCGACTACACCAACCTCAACGATGCTTGTCCAATGGATCGGTTCCCCCTTCCTCGGATAGAGCAAATGGTGGATGCAACGGCTGGGTACGAACGTCTGAGCTTCATGGACGCATACCGGGGCTATCATCAGATTGCTCTTGCTAAAGATGACCAAGAGAAGACGGCATTCATCTCTCCCCGAGGAACGTTTTGCTACAACGTCGTTCCCTTCGGGTTGAAGAATGCCGGAGCAACCTTCCAACGAACAATCACTAATATGTTCCTCCCCAAGCTCGGCAAAACCTTGGAGGCATACATTGACGACATGGTGTGTAAGAGCAAGCTCGGCACTGACCATCTTCGGGATCTGGGAGAGATCTTTGACATCCTGAAGGAATACCGCCTTCGCCTCAACGCAGAAAAATGTGCGTTCGGCGTGGGCTCGGGCAAGTTTCTCGGATACATGGTTAGCCGCCGAGGGATAGAAGCTGACCCAACCCAGCTCACCGCCGTGCAAAATCTCCGAGCTCCAACTACGATCAAAGAGGTTCAACGGCTGACGGGGATGGTCGCAGCGTTGAACAGATTTATCCGACGCTCAAGCGATCTTTGCAGGCCCTTCTTCCAAGCCATCAAAACCAGCCGGCGCAGGTTTGAGTGGACTGAGGAGTGTGAGCGGGCCTTGCAATCCTTAAAGGACTATCTTTCCCACGCTCCACTCCTCGTCACTCCCGAACCCGACGAAGACCTGTATCTTTACCTAGCTGTTTCGGATCATGCAACGAGTGCTGTGCTCGTTCGGAAAGAAGGAACGGATCACTTGCCGATTTTCTTTACAAGCAAGACGATGACGGACTCACAGACGAGGTACCTGCCTATGGAGAAGTTGGCTCTAGCGCTCGTTTCTGCCAAAACGAGCCTCATGCCCTATTTCCAATGCCATAGGATTGTGGTCCTCACTGAATTTCCTCTCAGAGCTGTCCTTCGAAAAACCACCTCCTCCAGCAGGATCTTGAAATTCTCCCAAGACCTCGCCAATTACGACATTCAGTTCGAGCCAAGAACAGCAATCAAGGGCCAAGCCTTGGCTGACTTTTTTGCCGAACTAACACCTGGACTGAAGGACGAGGAAAACACCTTAGCAGCCGCTGCCGAAGAAGCTCGGATTGCGAAGGAAGAAGAATTTGTTGAATGGAACAACCCACCCCCCGAGTCTCTTCGGGCACGATTTACTTTGGGAACAAAAAGGCCGAGGAAGGAATGGAAGTTGTTCTCTGGAGACGCCTGGAGGATGACGGTTGACGGAGCATCGAACATCAACGGGGCTGGGGCTGGCATCGTGCTCGTATCACCGGCCGGAACAGTCCACGAGAGCTCGGTCACAATTGGTTATCCGGCGACGAACAACGAGGCCGAATACGAGGCTCTCATTGCTGGGTTGAAGCTCTCCCTTCGGATGGAAGCCGACTCGGTCCACGTCTTCTGTGACTCCAGACTAATTGTGGGCCACCTAAACGACGATTACCAGGCCAAGGATGAACGGATGAACGCCTACGTCAGTCATGTCCTCGCTCTGCTAAAACAGTTTGGACGCGTCGAGATAGAATGGATCTCTCGGGAACATAACGCACATGCAGATGCTCTGGCTGGTCTTGCCTCGGTTTACCGAACGTCAGGTACTCGCACGATTATTTTTGATGAAGTCGACTCACCGAGCTTCGAACCGGTACCTTGCTCGGTAAACGCAATCACCTTCGGTCCGAGTCTGTTGGACCCCGTCGTCGCCTATCTCAAGCACCAAACCCTCCCCGAAAACAAGAAAGAGGCTCACAAGATTCGCTGCCGAGCGGCTAACTACTTCCTTGATCCAAATGGAAACCTATACCGCCGAACGTTCACTGGTCCGGATTTGCGCGTCATGCATGAAGACCAAGTTCAGAGTATCTTTGATGAGCTTCACTCGGGGAGTTGTGGAGGTCACTCGGGTGGGCGAACGATGGCACAACGGGCGTTAACACAGGGTTATTGGTGGCCTAAGATGGTTAAACAGTCCGAGGAATACGTGAAATGCTGCGTTCGATGTCAGAAGCATGCCTCCATTCCCCACCAGCCAGCCTTTCCTCTTAAGATGATCACCAGTCCTTGGCCGTTCGCTGTCTGGGGCTTCAATATAGTGGGAAAGCTGCCGAAGGCGCTCGGGGGATTCGAGTACATGCTCACTGCTACCGATCTGTTCACAAAGTGGGTCGAAGCTGCTCCCTTAGTGAAGACCACGGCTGGGGATGTCGAACGCTTCATTTGGAAAAACATCATTTCCAGGTTCGGCGTTCCCTACGCCATCCTTTCGGACAACGGTTCTCAGTTCGTAGCTTCGGCAATCCAAAGTTTCTACCAGGAGCACCACATTATCATTCACACTTCATCCGTTGCGTATCCCCAGGGGAACGGCCAGGCCGAAGCATCTAACAAAGCCATTACTCGGGGGCTGAAGCGTCGGTTGGATCGTAAGCTTGGTAAATGGGTTGACGAGCTACCCCAGGTTTTATGGAGTTACCGCACCACCCCTCGGCGATCCACTGGCCGAACACCGTTTTCCATGGTCTATGGCATGGAGGCGGTCCTACCCCTTTCGACTCTTATCCCTACGGTTCGGTCAGAAAACTTCAATCCCGTGGACAACAATGCTCTAGTGGGAGCAGAGTTGGATTTCGCCGAGGAGCTACGGGACAATGCCAATCTTCGGCACGCAGCGTATCAGCAAGAAGTTGCTCGGGGATACGACAAGAACGTTCGGGCTCGGCCATTTAATGTCGGAGACCTGGTCCTTCGGATGGTTGTTGAGGCCAAAAAGTTGACAAAATTCAAGGATCCCTATGAAGGCCCTTACCGAGTGGTGCAGAAGATTGGTCACGGCGTTTACAAACTGGCCGAAATGGATGGAACACCGATTGCGAACCCCTGGAACGCCCAAAAACTTCGGAAGTTCCATGGGTAGCTTCGGTGGGTTTCCCCTCCCAGTTTGTTGATTTTTTGGTTCGTTCTTTATCGCTCTTCGGAATGTAAGCCCTCGGGCGCCTTTATTAATAGAAATTTCATGTTGTTGCATATTATTTCTTCGGCTGACACACTCGGTAAACTGGGTATACTATCTCGCCCATAACCTTCGGCGCGTGGCATTTCTACCCTACGACCGTTCGGATACACGATTGCGGCGAAATCCTCTTAGCCTCGATTCTCCATTGTTTACCCACTTTCCTGCCTTAGTGTTTTCCCTCACTTTGGTAATACACTAAGACAGGGGGGCTCCTATGGGTAAACATAACACGAAAGTAAATTCGCACGGGTGGCTTCCATCGTTCGGACCCCCAAGGAAAGTACTTCGTCCGGTTGGGTGGCTTCCATCGTTCGGACCCCCAAGGAAAATACTTCATTCCGTCGGGTTATATCCATCGTTCGGACCACTGAGGGTATTTGTTTATATGAAATCGAGGCATTCGTTATTCGGATCTCTGAAATACATTCGGACTGAACGAATAACTAATTGCACGCGTTTGGGGGGCATTCGGAGAAAAACATTGTAAAATGCTAAAGGCATAGGAACCGAACAAAAATACTTGCAATGTTGGAAAATAAATTGTTGCATAACAAAAATGCTTCCACCGAGCACCAAAGGTTGAAATTTCAAAACGTTGTTACCAGGGCATGGCGGGTGGTGCATCGTTCGGTGCCATCCCTGGACAGCCTTACCGAGGAGTGGCCTTAGTGAATCGTTCTTGGCCACCCTTTACCTGTCTGAATTACATACGGCTCGGCTAAAACCAATTGTTCGGTGCCGACCGTTCCAAATGAAATTTACTAAAAACAAAAATGGGAAAAAACTAACAAGTCTTATCCTTCGGGAGTGGGGGTGACTGGGGGAATATCGATGGAGTCCGGGGCCGGAGTTGCAGCTGTCTCATGTTCGGACGGGCCGGTTATAGCTTCGTCAACGATTGGTTCTTCGACCACAGTTTCTTCGGCTGGGAGAGGAGGAAACTCGATGAGGCTCCGACGCTCGTCATCAGCTTCAACGCCAGCTTCGTCGAAACCAATGTTAAATCCGAGCTTGAAGCTTACTCGGTGCTGTGCCTCCCTCATTTCAGTCCGAAGGACCATGATCTGATCCGCAGCATCTTCCTCAGCCTGGTAGTACCCCTTATCGAACTGCTCCTGAAGCAGCTTCTGCATCTCCGCCTCCACCTCCTTCCTACCCAGATCTCGTCCTTCCGCGAGTCCTTCAGCTTTCCCTTCGGCCCTGGTGTGCTCGGCTGCATCTTGATGGCCCTTAACCAGTTCGTTCAAGGTTTTAATCTGTACCTCTTGGGCTCGGCGAACAAGCTCCGAGTGATCCAGATTCTTCTTATACTCCTCCAGTGTCAGCTGGCCGAGCTCCACCTTCTGCCTCAGCGACTTTGTCTGCTTGTCATGCTCGGAGAGGTGCAGCTGGGCGCTCATGATTGATTGTGTTGCCTGAAAACGAAGGGAATGTGAGTTACTCAAAGTGCAAAAACAAGGGTACAAAGTGGAAATTTGGACTTACCCTCCCAACATAAAAGTAGTAGTCACTCAACGCCGTCTTCAATGTTTGAGGAGCCACGATGTCCTTCGGGAGCATAAGCCCCGAGTGCAACGTGAAGGCGAGAGAGGGATCCTCTTGGAGGCTGTCAGACTTGAGGATCTGCTTTTTGCCCGGGATGACAAAGCTCGGGGCCCAGGGGACATCAGCGTCCGAGGAAGCCTTCGTTTCACCCTCGTCGGCCTTGTTCTTCTCCTTCTCCCCCACCCTCGAAAGGCCGACCCCAGACGATTTGGTGGCATGAGACTTTGTCCTCTTCGCCGGAGGAGCAACCTCGGATGAGGGGGTGGTAGAAGGTGGCCGCTTTTGTGCTTGAGGGATGGTGCCGCTCTTGCTCGGCGCCGAGCCTGAAGCCCCAGGCGCACCTCCCTTCTTCTCGGCCAACTCCCTCGCTTCGTCATCCAGCCTCTTCTGTAACACGGCCTTCATGCTGCGGGGAGGCATCGTGTCGTCCTCGGTAAAGGGTACGTCCTCGGTCGGCAGTCTTATCTTCCCTCGGTGCGGCTTTTCCTTGCTTGGCTGAAGTTCTTCGGGGAGTACCTCCGCTTCCTCTTTCTCCACCACCTTTCTTCGGATTCTTCCTCCGTAAGATGGGTCGTACTGAAGGATGGTGGGAGCGTCTTTCTCTGCACTCGGGATCGTCAAAAGGCTTGCAGCAAGCCCGCACCCCCTCGCTAACCCCAACAGGACTTTGTTGATCTTCGAAGTATCTGCCGAGGTTAAAAAGTCAAACAAGTTGAGCATATCAGTTGCAAGTTAAAAAAAAAAAAAAAAAACAATGGAAAACAGTACAGAGGAAAATAGGAAGCAAACTAAAAAGTACAAGGTGCCTACAAGGATCCCCCCTGTGGGTTGCAATCCCGAATTGCCCATACTCTTCGGGAGGGAATTGAAAGTTTCCTCGGACCTCGACATAGTCCGAAGCCCACTTCTCCGAGTCGTACATTCCCTCGGGAATGATCTTTTTCATGTTTCTCCGAGAACACAAAAAATACCGAGAACGTCTGACGTTCCTCGACATCATGTAATTCTCGAAGATGTGGTAGAACTCCAGGTTGAACATCTTCACTTCGGCGAGCTTAATCACCGAGTGAATGATTCGGTAGGAGTTTACGCTCAATTGACACGGCGTGAGGCTAAATCGATGCAAGATCTGTCTCAAAATCTTATGCATCGGGAACCGAAGTCCTCCCTCGGTGATCGCCATAAGGGGAACCGTGACGTGCTCGTCACTAAACAAGATCTTGGGCCCTTCGACGGGAGTAATCACGACGTCGTTCGGGATTTTGTAGGCTCGCCGAAAGAGATCTTGATCATTGAAGCAATCCCAGTAAGGACAGGGATCCTTCCCTCGTTGGTCGGGAATCAAGTCTGGGTCCAAGGGGATGAATTTCCTCTTGACCTTCTTCTTCGGGACAACAGAAGATGACTCGCCGAGGGCAGCCACTTCCTCTTCCGGCCGGCTAGACGAGGCCGCAGGTGTACCTCTCTCGGATTGATCTCCCTCGTCCCCATCTGCTGCCCCCTCTTCTAATTCCTCCTCGTCATCTCGGTCGTCATCGGCTCTCTTCGAAGAGTCGTCATCATCAATCTCGACGATTTCGGGGTCCAATGACCGAAGAGGCGCCACGTTCGATGGGAAATCAATCCCCTCGATTCCGGCGTATGGGGAGCCAGATCCCACGCGGTACTTCCGAGCCTCGGCTCTAATCGCTTCGGCTATTCGGGGGTCCATCTCGCCGAAGCCTGAAGCCTTAGAATCTGTCGAACGGTAAGATTCTCCCGAAGAAGTTGACGGCGACTCCATACCTAAAACAAAGTGCATGGGATAAGACCGTTAGCGAAGGGCAAGGTCATGGTTCCTAAGGTGCCTAGATCCCGGTGTCCTAAGCTAACTGAACGAGCGCGTTACTCCCGAACGACTATATGTCGAGTGGGGATACCGAGGGAGATTTTTGTTCGGAAGAAACTTATCCCTTTTCGTTCGGAGAATCCTTGGTCTGGCGTGCTTCGGATTATGTTTTTGTTCGGAAGAACAAGGGTCAAATATGTTCATGTGCTCGGAAGAACACGTGAACATATTCAACCTGTTCTACAGCGTGTAGAAACGGAGACGGACAGAGCGGAGGAGAAAACCTACTTTTATGGTCGAAATGTGCGTGAAAATGACTGAAAAACGCAGAGGAATACTAAGAAAGGCGAAACATACCTGAATATCAAAAGGAATCTGCGATTTGATGTAGTAATCTTCAGATTTCAGGCGATATTGGGGTGATGGCAGTCGAGGAGCGGTTGAAGCGTCTGTTGGAAGGAGAGAAAAAGTGATTTTCTCTCTCCTTCCACCCCTTTTATACCAAGGCGAGAATTCGAAACGACGCAGGACCCCCAGCCGTTAGATCGAAGCGGGAGACTGATGCCCCGCGCGATGACTGCCACATGGAAGACATTGTGCAACGCCGTTTCGCTGTCCAATGGGTCGATGACACGTTTCAAATTTGAAATTGGCGGTTTCAGAGGCATTAAATGCGGATTCAGAGCTTGTCTGCTCCGGGATAAGTGAACGGTTAACGTTCGGCTCGTAGGACATTTATTCGTTCGGCATACTTCTTCTTTCGGCTTGAAGTGAAGTTAGTTATCCTTCGGTTCGTAAGGGAACCATTCGTTCGGCTTAACTTTTTGTTCGGCCACTATTGTCAACTCCTCCTTCCTTTAGAACGTGCAAGGCAGGAGTTGAGGGGCTATTGTAGTGGGCCGAAATATCCGAAGGCCCAAAGGGGTCAACAGATTGAGCTTGTGGGCCCACGGTCCAGCTGTCCCAGTTCGTCTGAGCAAGAAAAGTCAAACGTGACACGTCAGCCCCGTTACTCGTCGAACGTTAACCGGCCTCGCGGGTGTTGGCCGAGCGTTAGCTATCTCGCCTAACGTAAGTACACCGCCCGGCTCGGCATAGGTCCAGTTCGCTCGGACTAGCAGTCTACCTGTTCGAAGGAATTGTCCGAAGAACAAGCCTTGTGCTCGGCAGCACCACAGCCCCCTTTTACTCCTTCGGCTCAATCTGGCGGCAGAAGAACGACTAGGAAGACATCAGCTGACAGTGGCAGAGATATGCGTGCACGCCTTTCTGATAGCCGATGGGACATCTCTGACTCTGACCCACGTGGGTCAGCATGGGTCTGCAGATCCTGAGGTCAAATATCCATCGAGTGCCTCTGACGTGTGACGTCATCCGAGCGTAGGAACGCGCGTGCAATACACCTCTACCTTACTCAGCACCCCAAATCTTTGCCTATAAATAGCAAGCAACCCCTTTTTGGGAAGGTTTTAGAGATTCCTCTCCCTTAACTTATTCTCCTTCACTGTTGCTTCTTCTTCTTCCCTCCGGTTCTGACTAGATCGTCGGAGCGTCTACCCGGAGGAACATCCCCCCCTCCGGTTTGCAGGTACACGACGTCGTTCCACAAGGTCCACACGATCCAAGCATCAAAAAAAGGAAGTTCAGGAGGCTTGAGGATAATCCACACCCCCACATATAGGCATAGGGATGACTCACTCCGGCCAATCGAAATGCACGATCAAAATTGGAGTTAGAGTGTGATTCTAACTCTTCATGGCAATCCTCTAACGTAGCTCAAACGCATCGGGAAGGTAGTGTAGTTGGATCAAACGTCTGACAGAATGTTCCAGAGTCTGGAAAAAGGATGATCAACAATCACTGTATCGAGCAAAGGATCTGGCGGCCGAGGAATGGATGTTGTGGCCGAAGGATAGATCTTGCGGCCGAGGGATTGATCTCTCAGGGAGATTTTCTAGCAACAGGTTGCTCGGGTGAAGAAATGATGTTAAGGCCGTGAGATCAATGTCACGGCCGACAGATGGATTCTCCTAGGATTCTGTATTTTCTGTCTGAAAGGCTGTATGGCTCTGGATTGGGTCCTCTAAGTGGCTCAAAGTTCTTACCGAAAGTCCTAAGGTTCTCGATAAGGCAATCAACAATCACTGTATCCATTTCATCATCGGGATGGTCCCCAAGGTGGGACTTGAAATAATCGTTAGGCCAAATTGGGGTGTCTACATTCCCCCATAATGCTGCTCCTGTTCGGCCCTCTCGTTGCCGAACAAAACTATTTGGACCAGTGACTTCACATGTCACTGGTTCAATTCTCATGGACCAATAACATCTCTTGTTCACTGACCTTTGCCCCGTTCAGACTCCCTGGACCAATGTCTTTTCGTGTCATTGGCCCATATCTCTGACCACCGTCTTGCACGGCGACTTACCCTATCTTACACAAACCATGGTCCCACGCACCATCTATTCGGGCCTCATTTATACCTATTTCGAGAATACCTCCCTACAGTACCATTTCCTTCTCCTTTTATTTTGCTCACACAAACCCAAAATAGCCCAGCTAGGGCTTCAAAGGGCATCAGGGATGAGTCATCGGGTGCACCTATGCTTTTATCCATGGCTATACAAGATTGCACCATTTCGTATGTAAACCTGAATGTAACAATTGCATGTTGCTTGGCCATGTCAAGAGTTGGATTTTGTATTGATGTTTTGTAATGGTCGATTAAGGCGGTGTAAGTTTGGTGGTTGGTGTTTTTGTTGCCAGGTTTTGGCAGTGGTAATGGTTGGAAGAGAGGAGGAGTGAGCATTTGCCGCCAAGGGTTATGTCTACTCATGCCTTGATGAACAAGGCAGCACAAGGGGGATCGACTAGAAGGTGGCCGGGTGCAACTTAGGTCGATTGCTAGACCGCCTTCTTCAAATTCAGTGAGCTGCAATTGGATTAATAAATAAAATTCTCATTGGCAAAAGAAAATGAAACAAATTAAAAATCTTACATTTGTCAAATCAAGCAGAGGGTAACATTACAAAAATTATGGTGATGAAGAGAAACTTGAATGTAAACTGACTTCCCATTCTTTTGATTGCATCTTGCAGTTGACGGAGTCGTGCAGGACCTTCGGGAGATGGCAAACCGAGCTCAGATCATAGCTACCTACACCATTCCACTCACGAGCCGCTTTGCCCCAGATCTGCTCGGTTACGTCCCAACTTATACCAGTTATTTGAAGAAGAAACCGAGACATCAGGGGGTCCCGAGAGTTGGAAGAGCAAGAGGTAGGGGCAGAGGCAGAGGAAGAGGGGAAGGAGAAGGAAGTGGTGGAGGAGTCGGAACGCCCGAAGTGGAGGGAAGCAATTCCGGACCCTGGAGCATCATCCGAGAAGAACTCGATCGAGTTACTCTAGAACGGACCGGGCTCAGCGGTGAGATGTCTGGTCGAGGCAACAGGGTGATCTTTAATCTCAGGAGGCTGAGGCCAAGGGGTCATGGTATCGGTTCTCCCCCAGGATGGCTGGTGCCGGGATCTCGCGCTCCGCTCCAATTTCTCCAGAGGGGCCCCCGGAGAAGAGGGCTCGGCATGAGGAGGGAAACGGCGGCCGAGGGAAGGAGAAGGAGATGATTCTGATCACCGAGGAGGAAGAGGAGCGAGGAGGCAAGACTGGTGAGGGAGAGACCGATACCGAGGCCAGGGTCCGTCCAAGAGATGTCCCCTGGGCTCCCGAGTTCCGCCATTTTTTCGGACGCCTAATCCACCATGCTGACAGCGTTTCCAACCTTGGTACGGCATTTGGAGTGCTTCGGTCTTGCATTTTTCCGAGGGATGCTAGGGCCATACAGGGCTGCATCGAGGACCTAACGGGGGAGATAGCACAGGCATTTTTGAATGTAAGCTTTTATTTTGTTCGCTTATTCCCTTCGGTGAGGTGTTTGCTCTTGTAATATTTTCTTCCATTTTTTGCTGGAAGGCTGGTGCTCGAACTCTTGCGATCAATGACAGATGCAAAGCGTAGGAGCAGGAGATCGAGGAGCTGAAGTAGGCTCTTGCACAGAGGGAGGATGACCTGAAAGTGGCTCGGGAGACCTGCGACTCTACTTGGCCGACTTTCAGAAATGCGACGGAGAAAGAGTGCTCGCCGAAGGCAGAGCTACTAAAGTCGAGGAAGACGCTACCACACTGAGGGTCACCTGAGGGCGAGAGGTCGAGGCCGCGAGGAACAAGGGATATGATGAAGGTTGGGACGCGGCTGTAGTGGAATACAAGAAGCAAGTTCGGGAGATCGAGGCCGAGCTGCACAGGATCGCTTTCTGGACGGGCTACGCTTCGGTCACGAAGCTCTGGTAAGCAAGCTTGATCTCCTGGAGGATTCAGAACTCCGAGCCATCCCCGAGGTGCCCCCCAAAGAGCTTGTCCTGCCCGAGGAGGAGGATGAAGTGGTGCTAAATCCCGAGACGGAGGCCCTCCCCAAGGACGATTTGACCCCTCTCTCTTCTGAAAGAACACTTGTATTTTTGGTTCACTTTGACTGGACGGCTCCAGACATTTAGAGTTTGGTGTTCCAGAGTTATGTAATAGTTAAGTAGGACTGGCGCCGAACAATTGGCTCGAGCCAGATCCTCGGTAGGATTTTTGACTTGCACCATACATTCACTTTGTAGCTGATGCAAATGAATGTTTTCTTTTCCTGAACACTATTTTTTTCTTTGAGATGCTTGTAAGAGTCTATGGTTGCTGCTTAGGCTATCGTGCCCCCTACGTCGGTTAGACTTGTGGAATTGTAGAGCAAGCTTTGACCGAAGCATGAACCGAAGAGTTCTCTATGACGTAAGATGTGCGAAAAAATGATTTATTGGTGCCCCCTACTTCGGCCGGGCTTGCTAGCTTGACAAGCAAGGTTGGGATCGAAGCAAAATTGAAAAAGGTTTTATTAGAGACTGATTAACCGATGCCCCCTGCCTTGGAAAGCCACTAAGAAGCCGAAAGAGCTAAACCGAAGCAAGTGGAAGGAAATTGATTTTTGAATTAACCGAGCCCCTGCTTCGGTTAGGTTTTCTTGGTTACTTAGGAACGGAAGCATGTGAGAGACGGACAAACGATGTCGCGCGACTTTGAGGGACTGCTAGAGGATATAGGCTGGGGTCCCGTGGAGTGTTGGCGTTGGCCAAGAGTTCGGGACGCAATGAATCTGAGCAGTGGGAAGCCTTAAGATTGATCAGAATAAGGGGCTCGGGAAAAACCGAGTTTCCTTAAGGCGATCAACTTGAGAGCGTGAACGACCAAGGAGGCGGGGTGACTTAGGGGGAGTTCGGCCAGGAGGGTGTTACCCGGTGGGGACACGATCCTCGAAGTCGAGATAAAACGGTTTGGGCGATAGTAAACCAAGTGATAAAAATAAACAACAATAAAAGTAAGAACAAGTGTTGCAAAAAGGGAAAATTCTCATTGGCACTCATTCGGGTATTGTCATTACATAGATTAGTTGCTCTCAAAACAAGGGAACTTTGGAAAATAAAGACTCATAGGAGAAAGAAGTTGACGGTGCTTCGAGACCGAAGCACTATTAGCCATATAATTTCTTCAGGTTATTGGCGTTCCAGGACTTAGCAATAGGGGAACCATCCAGCTTCTCCAACTTGTAATTGCCTGAGCCGAGGTACTTAAGGACTCAGAAGGGGCCCTCCCAATTAGGCATTAACTTTCTCTTCTTGGACTTCTCCACCACTTTCTTCCGGACGAGGTCGTCCGGTTTAAACGACCGAAGACGAACGCTACGATTGTAACCCTTGGCAACCTCCTGCTGGTACGATTCTCGCGTTCTTCTTCAGCCAAGTCGAGGTCTGAGGCGATGGTGTCATCATTGATCGTCTCGTTGAAGTGTTCGGTGCGAATTGTTGGAAGGCCGACCTGAAGGGGAATGACAGCATTCCATTTCGAATGCCAAGGAGAAAGGTGTGCGCCCGGCGTTCTTAAGACCGAAGGGCATAACAAGGTAACCGAAGATACCGTGAGGGGTGATGAAGGCTGTGTTCTCGACATCTCCCTTGCTCATGGCAATCTGATGGTAGCCTTGGTAGGCGTCCATAAAACTAAGTCGGTCGTGGCTGGCCGTAGCATCGATGAGTTGGTCAATTCGCAGAAGGGGGAAGAAGTCCTTCGGGCAGGCGTTGTAACAACTCCGATTTTCAGTAAATAAAAATCTTGTTGATTATTTTATTGACTCTATAAATTCCTTATTTTCCATTAATCCATAATTAGATTTATTCGATTCAAAACCTAATTTCATTTCGCCATGCGATTTAGTCATTTTCTAAAGACAAGTGAGATAGTAAACCCTAAGACATCCTATTTAGCAAACCTAGCTAGCTTCTAACTGATCGTTAGGGTAACCTAATCGAACCTTTGATCTTCATGAACCATTTGAACCCTAAGTGAGACCTTGACCAAAGTCAACCTTTGATCTATTAACCACTGGACGATAAATACTAGGATAATCTTTATCCATTGGACCATAGAATTACACCTTGGATATTGTGACTAGATTGCTAGGTACACTTTATAAGATTATATATTACCTACCATCTTTATCCATTGGACGATAAAAGTTAGGAGAATTATTAACCATTGGACAATAGATTAACCTTTCTACCTAGTACAAGATCCATTAGTTTAATTAGATTCACCATGAGTCATTGTACTATTATAGATAGATTATATAAGTTTAGTACTTCCATCCTTTAACCTTTGGTTAATAAATGTTAGGGGAATTATAATCCATTGGTCCATAAGGCCAAATCAAGCTATAGTACTAGGTTAAAATTAGTTAATTACTTTCTAGATATGATATGTACTTATTCAATTAAAGTATATGATATGTTTATATCATCCTAGGATACTATGTATTAGTATATAGTATATAAGTACATAGGTGGCATTTTGACATAGTTTAATAGGAAATTTTGACTTAAAAGTCCAAGATGAGATCATATGGTACATTGTCCTTTTAGTTAGTCTTTCTTATATATGTATATATATTAACCAAGGGAGAAAGAGAGAGAGGGAGAGAGAGAGAGAGAGAGAATTCAGGAGAGAGGAGGAGAGAGAGGCCGAGAGAGATAGAGAGATAGGAGAGAGAGAGAGAGAGAGAGAGAGAGAGATATGCATGTACTACTCTTGGTCATTCTTCTACCAAATCTAAGTTATATATATATATATATATATATATGTACATGTACTAATGAAAGAAGAAAGATTTAAAGGACATGAGGTGGACTAAAATACTAGATCTTCTTTGCCATAGCCCTTACAAGCCTTACACCAAAACCTTACTCTTTCACCTAGTCAACTACCAACCCTTTGTCCTTTCTTGGTTAGGTGTCCAAGAGAGAGAGAGAGAGAGAGAGAAAGAGAGAGAGAGTGGCCGAGAGAGAGAGAGAGGCCGGTTGAGAGAGGGAGAGAGAGTGTGATGTGTGTGCAAGTGTACTCACCATATCTTCCTACATCATCCTATTGCATCACCATGTACTACTCAATCTAGGGTTTCTTATCCTTTCAACCCTAAAGGACCACCATATCTAATTTTCTTACTCTTTCAAAGTACTAGACTAGACACAAACCCCATTAAAGAAACCTAAACCTTGTCCTAGATTGAAAGAAAGAATAAGGGAAAATCTTGTAGTCTTTCAAACCCTTGTACCTCCATTGGACCAAAGAGAGAGAGAGAGAGATAGAGAGAGAGCCGAGAGAGATAGGGAGAGAGAGAGGCCGGGAGAGAGGGAGAGAGAGTTTGTGTGATGTGTGCAAGTGTACAACCAAGCCTAGTCATGTCCTTTAGTTCAACACCTCATCCAATCTAAGTACCATCAAATCTAGTCAATCTATTAACCCTTGGATAACAAATGTTAGGGGAAATATTGTCTCTTGGATAATAGACCAACCTTGGCCTATAAATAGCAAGCCATTCAAGCCTTGAACTCACACCTTCAAGCATTGCTCCAACTTCTCTCTAGAAAGTCTAAGTGTTCTTGTTGTTCTTGCTTAGTTCTTAGCTTGTTCTTGAAGTTCTTCCCTAGTTCTTCAAGAAACTCTTCTAGTGCCGCCACTAAGCCGCCACTCAACCACCCTATCGATCCAAAAGTTTTAGTAGTGTTAGTCAAGACTTAGTTTCGAGAGAAACCTTTCTCTTTCGAAGCTATCGAAGCCATTCCTAAGCCGTTACTCCGTCCGACGTACCATTTTCCTAATCCGTAGCCGACTACCGCCAAGAAGAACGGTAGATATTCTATATCTACTCTTTCTCTACGTATATGTAGTATACTCCTTACTTTAAGCATAGTATAGTTTCCTATGATTCTCAAAGATCTAAGTATAGCGTATTGTATGCGTATTTCGAAATGATTATAGATTATTCTAAGACCTTTGAAATTCGAAGTATACATAGGTTATCTTGTCTATATTCCTTAAGTATGACTAGAGATGTTTAGGAGTTGTTATCTTGATTTAACCATGGCATGATTAGCTTAACGTTAGAAGTACTCAATAAACATATGCTATTTTGAACTTAAGAAGGCATGATTTTGGATTAAGTCGAAGTAATTGAATTTTGACCTTAGAATGATTGTGAGCATGATTATGTGATTACTTGACTACTTGTTGTTGATAAAGCATAAGTGATTTATCACTCCAAAGGTGTCCGTCCATGTGGCACTATGCTTAACTTTGTGTGATTAAATGTTGAGAATGATGATGTGATAAAATGAGCATGCTATAAAATATAGAGTTGAATGATCTTGTTAGTTTAGTTTCAAGATTACTTAAATTGTGAAATAAATTACCGCGGAGTCTATGCATGCGAACGAGACACGAAAACCGAGAAAGTAGAAACATGACACCTAGGGTGTGGTTAAAGAAAGGATGGGATTAACATGCGGAAAATATTTTGAAAGTACATAATGACCGGACTTGGTAGTCATTGTGTAAGTGTATGAAAACCGTAATGTGGCCGGACTTGGTAGCTCATTGCGTAGATTTCCAATGGGGCCGGACGTGGTAGTCTCATGTGGAAATATGGCTTGGCCGGACTTGGTAGCCAATGCAAGATTTAAAAGAATGTGTTTTGTGAAACCATGATATGGCCGGACTTGGTAGCCATCGTGCGTGTTGCTAATGGAGCCGGACGTGGTAGCTTCATTAGTAGCAAATTGTGAATGAAACTTTGGAAAGTATGGTTTTGGTAAAGATGGAAAGGTTGACACGGTCTACGACGAGTCGCGTAGGAGAAACTCGAGAAAAGGCATGACACCAACGCTAATAAGATATCGAATGTGGATGTATCATTGTTTAACTATGTTGTTGATTGAGCATGTGTAATTGTTTATATGCTTCCTTGCTTTAAGTTAAGAGTTAGTGGGTATGGTTTATTCTATTGAGCTTGTAGCTCACGGTGTTACCTTTTTGGTGACCCTGACATATTATACTGGGGCGACGCTGGTATAATGTGTCAGAGTTAATTGATGAGCAAGGTGAACAGTACACATTGGAGGCTTTTGGAGCCGAAGAGCTTGCTAGGATGGAGGAAGAAGCGGAGTAATAGAATACCCTAGAATTTCCATCCTTGTGTAATAAAAAGTACTCTAGTAAGACTTATGTTGTAAATGACCTTGACTCTTAGTCTTTTTATTCAATAAAATGTTTAATTAACGAACCAGAAAATGGGGGCGTTACAGGCGTCATTGAGATTGGAATAATTGACGCAGACCCGCCATTTGCCATTTTTCTTCTTCAATATCACGGTGTTAGCTAACCACTTGGGGTATTGGACCTCGCGGATGGCCTTGGCGTTTAGGAGTCGGTTAACCTCTTCACAACCGGACGTTTAGTTTTGTCGATATTGAGCTCGTGGCAGATGAACGAGTGTAGACACCTCCCAAGCGGGGCATCGCCATACAGATTGATCACGTTTGTTTGCTCGATTGATTGCTTGCTTCGTAAACCAAAATCATGGACATTCCCATGGCTAGGAACATCGCCACATGATAGCGGTTATCATCAAAACAGAGTCGCCACCCAGTTTATTAAAACTGGGAAAACAGATAGAGATTCTGGATACGGGAGCCAAAAGTACAATAAGGGGAAGGTGTTAGGCACCCCTCTCTGCCCAGCCGTGAGACTGGCCCATAGTTATTCAACATAAGACATATAGATGCTTTATTTAATTCTAACACATAGTCTGTTTAATTAATCCTTTAAACAGTAAGTAAAGTGAGCCAGGACTGTAATTGAAGCATGCATCAGAAACCAAAGCAAAACAAGCTGTCCCAGGGAGATGGATCCCGCGGCCGATGAATGGATGTCACGGCTGAGGGATCCTCCTGGTTTGATGTACCGGCCGAGGGATCGAAGCCCCGGTCGGTGTTCTTCCTCACACCAGACTATACGATTAACAGATAATCAGAAAGCTATGATTAAGTATAGGAGCGATAAATAAAACAAACCAGAGGCCGTTGGGCCTCACCACCTTAATCCCTCAGTTGCTTGATTGCTTCGGATTGGATGTGATTGACTGATTACTTCTCAAAAACCCTAGGGTTAGGGTTTGTACTTCGGGGTTTGATCGTTTGGGATGCGGCTGCCTTTGGAAGGTTAGGGCTTCTATAGAGGGAGTATGTGAGATGATTTCTGCAGAGCTTGGAGGTATGAGATGGAGGAATTGAATGTTAATTTCGGAACCCTAAGGCCTCTTTATATAGGCAATTGATGACTCACTCCAGCCAATCAAATCACGAGATGGCAATTGCAATTGCAATGCATCTCTAACTCTACGTTGTGATCTCCGAACGTAGCCCGAACGCATCGGAAAGGTAGTGTAGTTGGATCAAACCAAACGTCTGACAGAATGTTCCAGAGTCTGGAAAAAGGTCGATCTGGCGGCCGAGCAAAGGATGTCACGGCCGAGGAATGGATGTCTCGGCCGAAGGATAGATCTTGCGGCCGAGGGATTGATCTCTCAGGGAGATTTTGCTGGCAACAGGTTGCTCGGGTGAGGGATTGATGTTATGGCCGTTAGATCGATGTCACGGCCGTCAGATGGATTCTCCTAGGCTTCTGTATTTCTGTCTGAAAGGCTGTATGGCTCTGAATTGGGTCCTCTAAGTGGTCAAAGTTCTCACCGAAAGTCCTAAGGTTCTCAAGGAAGCAATCAGCAATCACTGTATCCGTTTCATCATCGGGATGGTCCCAAGGTGGGACTTGAAATAATCGTTAGGCCAAATTGGGGTGTCTACAGATGCCCCTCTTTGACTGAACTCAGACGGATCGCGAGACATGTTTGAGTAAGAGTCAAAGCTGTAAAAAGCAACTCAATTTGGTCCAACCACTATTCCAAGGGTTTTTTGAAAAAGGTTTTTTTTGTTATGGTCGGGCCGGGTGGCTGCCTACGTATTCCACAAGGGAAATTCAGACCAATCGTAGTTCGGGCAAAAAAGAAAAATAAAAGTTTGGAGGGTTAGAGACAGAAGACGTACCTTAGGGCTTAAAAAGCCGTAGTGTGACGTACCTAGACTGAGCCAGGGTTTTGGCGGGAGATAGTTGAAGGAGCGCAGGGCTGCCTGGGGAGTTCTTTGCGGAGAGCTTCCTTAGTATTTTGGGGTAGATCAGTACACTGCAGGTGCGTTTGCTTTTCTTGATCATCCTTACTTTGACTGAAAGGAGCTCGGTAGAGTAGCCTATCCTTGCGAATGAGCTGGAAGGAATTGATGTAATGGGGTGGAATCCAAACCATCTGCTGGGATGAGTTGGACACCGACTTGTTTTTGAGATGTAGGAGGGGCGCAGGGCCAGTAGCTGGAGCACGGAGCTTTTGGAGATGAGGGAACCGATGCACGGAGTCGGTTGTAGTCATGAGGCGAGGGCCTGGAGAGTGATAGAATCGAGGCGTGGAGCCTGTTGCAATCTTGAGGCGAAGGCCTGAGGGGATTGGATTGATAAGACCGAAGCGCGGAGCTGGTGTTGATCATAAGGCGAGAGCCTGAGGTGATTGATGGGACCGAAGCGCGGAGCTGGTATTGATCAGGATGAGAGCCTGTGGTGTCAGAGCTTTGAGCTTGACGTGATGAACCGAAGCGCGGAGCTGGTATAAGGCAAGGGCCTGAGGCATGGAGCCTGAAGTGATTAGATTGAGGCGTGGAGCCTGCTGCAGTCTTGAGGCGAGGGCCTGAGTTGTTGGAGCTTAGAGCTTGACGTGTTTTGAACCGAAGCGTAGAGCTGGTTGTATTCTGATGGTCTGTGCACGGAGCTTTCTCATCATAAGTGTTGGCGTGGAGCCAAAGGATCGAGGCGCTGAACCGATCAATAAAACCGAAGCATAGTGCCGGTTGATTACAGGGTTGACCTGTTTCATGAGAGATATGCAGAGTGTATATGTGTGATGATGGTTGTTAGATGTGAACAGATATGATTGTGCAGACTCGATGTGAAAATGTTGATGCAATATGTGCACGGGCCCGTGCGTGTGTGTTTGTTTTAAGCTTAGAGCTTCTATCAAGTTCCGGACTTGAGCATTCAGAGCGTAGAGCTCGAGCATTCGGACGACAAAATCCGAGCATTCAAAGTACAGGCTTTGAGCGTCCAGTACGCAGTGGTTGGGCATCCAAGCATAGAGCTTGAGCATTCAAGTGTATAACTTGAGCATCCAGTACACAGTGGTTGGGCATCCAAGCGTAGAGCTTGAGCATTCAAAAATGTTAGATTTTTGAGCATTCAGGCGTAGAGCCTGAGAATAGATGTCTTGATTGTTGGGGCGGCTTAGAGCCTGTTGCTTGTTTACGGCTTCGAGCCAGTTGAGATAATGGGCTTGGAGCCGCTGAGATTGTTTGTTATGGCTTTGAGCCATTTCAGATGGTAGATACAGGCTTCGAGCCTGTTGAAGTAATGGGCTTCGAGCCGCTGAGTCGTGATAGCGAGCGTAGAGCTGCCGAATGAGTGAATATGGACGTAGAGCCTGTCGATAATGGGCTTCGAGCCGCTGAGATTGATTGTTACGGCTTTGAGCCAGTTGAGATGATGAACACAGGCTTCAAGCCTGTTAAGAATTTGATTGTGCACGGCTTCGAGCCAGTTGAGACAATGGGCTTAGAGCCGCTGAGTTGGTTGTTACGGCTTCGAGCCAGTTGAGATAGTGGGCTTAGAGCCGTTGAGTGAGTGATAGCGAGCATAGAGCTGCTGTATGAGTTGATGTGAGTGACCATAGGCACGGAGCCGTTGAGATAGTTGGGTGCGGGCGTTGAACCACTGAGTAGCGAGCTTGGAGCTGCTGAGATGATTGGTACGGGCGTAGAGCCGTCGAGAAGGTAGGCGAGGAGCCTGTGTGGAGCTGCTGGGATGATAGGCGAGGGGCCTGTTTGATAGATGGGCGTGGAGCCGCCGATTTGACAGGTGCAGAGCCATTGAGGTAAGCGTTGGATCGCTTTGATAGTGATGGGCTCGGAGCTTGTTGTAGCAGATGGAGCTACGGAGCTATAGGGTTGCTGGTAACAGCTGAGTGGTAGCGAGCTTGGAGCTGCTGAGCTTACGATATTAGGCGATGCGCTGAGATGATGAGCGTGGCGCCAATTGAATAGCTTGATAGCGAGCTTAGAGCTGCTGAAGTGGTGATGGTGCAAGAAGCACGGTATTGCTGAGATGATAAGCTTGGAGCCGTTGAAATGATGGGCTTGGAGCCTTTGAATAGAGCTGCTAAGATGATTACAGGCGTAGAACCTGTGTTGAGCGATGGCAAACTTGAAGCTGCGGAGTTTGAAGCAAGGAGCATGGTGTTGCTGATAGTAAGCATAGGGTTGTTGAGATAATGAGCTCGGGGCTTGGTTGCAGAGTTGTTGAATGGACACGGAGCTGCTAAGTGATCATGATGGTGAGCATAGGGCCGTTGAGTGAGCTTCAGAGCTGCTGATAGTGAGCCTAAAGCTGCTGGGCGCTAGCGAGTATGGGCATAGAGCCGCTGAAGCTGTTGGATATGGAGATGTTGGGATAGCTTGCTGAGTGACTTAAGTATGGAGCTATTGAGCACGGGGTACTGCTGAGGCGGGGGAGCCATTGACTGGCTTTGATAGTAGCGAGCATGTAGCTGTTGAGTGACTTGATGAATAGCAGAGTCGTCGAGTGTCTTGATTGCTGTAGGCGTGAACATGGAGTTGCTGGGTGACGATGAGCATAGAGCTTGGTGATTGCTGTCGTACTTCCGGAGTACAGTAACTGGGGTGTAGAGTCTGAAGGATCTTTTGAGCAAGAGTTCACAGTCTATAATCCTCAAAGGTCAAGTGACCAGTAGTTGCGAACTTGCTGCTTCAGAGAGAGCTCCGAAAAAGTCCCGAAGCGGGTCCAACATTGGTGCTTGAGATTCCTCATGTTCGTGATTGCCTCCAAGGCTATATTTCACTTGCTCGGGATTGCCCCCAAGACTAGATTGCGTGCATTTGGTAACCCCTGCAAGGCTTTTGTCATTGCTTGATTCTTCTTAAGCTTGGGAATGCTCCCAAGGCTAATTTCCTCATGCTCGGAATGATCTTGAGTCTTAGACTGAGTGCTTCTGGCAGACATTTGACAGCCCATGCAAGGCTTTTGATTTATTCTGACGCTGGTGCTTGATATCATGCACGCTCAGGAATGCTCCCAAGGCTGGATTTGATTATAAGTTCTATTGGCCACGGGCCCAGAATACCACGAATGCTTTGTTGGTGCCTGGATTCAAATCGATTGCCTTTGAAAGAGGAGATTTTGAAGAAGGATGCAGCAGCTGCGAGGTTGATTTATTGGGCGTGGGAACGCCAGGAGTCAGAGGATTGATTCCACGTGCTTGGGGTGCCCTTAAGGCTAGTTTCCACATGCTTGGGATGCCTCCCATGGCTGGTTCTGAATATGCTTTATACAGGTGCTTTTTCTTGTTGGCTGTTCACTCAATGTATTAAGTGGAAGCTGCAGGATTGTTTCGCTGGCCTGTTATACAGTGAGGCCTGAGTGTAGAGTTGCTCGGAGTTCTTGAAAAGCCAGATAAGGCCGCGAATACGACAAGGCACGTGTATGGTGCTACTGAAGAGCAAGTGTGAGGCTTCTGATTTTATGAAGGCAGAGCTGCTAAGATGGAGATGAAAGCGCGAAGCAAGGAGCTATGGAGATGTGAAGTGCGAAGCCACTTTAATGCTATTGGCATGGTGCCATTTGTAGAGTTTGCTGGGGCTGTCTTTCAGCCTCTTTGACTTGGCTCTGTCGGTCATAGATACCAAGCTCGGTATGGTCGGTTCAAGGACCGAAATCCAGGAGAATCTTGCAATCCACATTTGAATGATTAAGAAAACAGCAATGGATAAGAAAACAACATGCAACAGGCTTGGAGTCGACCACGGGCCAAAGTCCTTTTATGCTGACTGCTAGGGGCAGGACCACCACACTTAATGAACCCTAGTTCAAGAGCTTGAACGATTGCGGGTAACATGGTTTGCAACGCGACATATATGCATTTGAGTATTTAAAAAGAAACGCAAGCCCCCTGTTTAGGCTATGAATGCTTGATCCTAGCTCAAATGTGCATGATGACAATGATCTAATTGCCCCTAGCATAGAGACATGCGATGTATACAGCAATGAATGTGAGTGCAATGTTTCTCTTTCTGTTTGGCAGAGATCTTGGCATGCCCCTGATAATGCTGTGTGACAGCATTTCCACAAAAGAGTTGAGGTGTTCTCCCAGGATATGACGCTTCTTAGGCTGAGCTTTTTGAAGGCCGAATGTGTTGGCAGGGAGGTAGATTTTACAGTGCGTCCTTTTGTTGCTCTTTTACTCCTCGCATAGAGATGATGGCCATGATGCCTTGATGATTCTGCCTTGTTTGATCATAAGAAACACCTCATATTTGGAGTTAGCTTGTGCAAATCACGACAAGAGGTTAGTGCAAAAGACAGGGTGATAGCGATATGCATGTAAATTCGCAATGTATCATGGACATCTCAGCTTTTGCGTATTTGATCAAATGCTTCCCCTTGATTTGGGGAGACCAATAATGACTTATTTACTAGCCAGGTGTTTGAAAGACCGCAATGCCTTAGCGGCACTACTGAAAACATTGTTTGGTCAAGGGACCATATTGCTACACTCCTCATGAAATGAGGGACCCATATTATTTCCTCAGAGATTTGCAAAAAGTGACTGTGCTTGTATTTACTGTGTTAAGATTGTTTGAGATAAGATCAATTTTGAAAGTTTTTCCTTAAGGATTTCAAAATCATATCATTTCATCTATATGTTCCACACTCACGTCATTCAATCATCAAAGGACGCAGAATTATTTTGCAAACCCATGTCCTTAGCCAATTAGGTGAGTTTGTTGCTTCGAGCTTGATCTGACTGACTTAAGTTGGATTGATAGGCGCCTATTGAGACCCATATGAGAGAATTGCATAAAGGGGAACTAGCCATGTCCCTTGTCCCACGTTACTCTCCACGTTGTGTGATTTGCTAAGAAGATGCAAATTCCAAGATTCTTGCCCTTCGTGTTAAGTCCCACATTGGTGATGCCCCTAGTGTTTAGGACCTTGCTACTAAGTCGTGTTCCCCAATCTGAGAGGACTTTGTTACGGACCATAATGTAGGCTTGGGGTTTTGGGGTGAGAAAGAAGCGGGTGTAAAGGCTCAAACCTAATTTCTACTCATGCTTGGGTTTAAAAAGCTAGCAGCCATCTTCAACATTTTTATCAACTCTTGTTGTCTCTTGTCTCACTTTGTGTGAAAGAGTTGGTTTCTTCGAAAAGTCCTTTGTATGTATTGGAAGAAATGTTTCCTTCAAAGTGCCCCTTGTATGACGGGGTGCTCATTCTTTCATTGATTTTTCTTTCATCTCTCCTTGTATTTTTTTGTGTTTGCCCCAGTGTAGGGGATGGCTGCCTAGCAGGCTGTTCAAAGAAATTATCCAGAGGCTCGATGTGGCTAGCAAGGGATAAGTGTTTGGGATAGAGAAATGAATGCCTTTCTTCATCTTGAAACACACGACAAAGTGGAAAGGATCCTAACCAAGAAATTAGGGGCTTCGAGGTTTAACCAAGTGGATTTTCTAAGATTGAGGACAATCTTTTGAGACATATAGTAGATGCATGGAGACACGGCTAATTTCTCACTTTGTTCATGCTCTAACTTTTGCCAAAACCGCCCTTACGGGTTTTCAATCTAGCGAGCTCATCATTTTTTTTCTTTTCTCTGTATTTTTCCTCTATTTTCTTCTTTTTCCTTCTTCATCTTCAATAGCATGTTTTGCTTACAAGTGATCTCTGTGAGGGTGCAGAGATGTATCAACTCCTTCTTAACTCAACAGAAATGATGCGGGTCATAGCTTTGAAAAACTCATTTTGCGCTTTTGACAATTCAAGTGATTATGATGTGTTCCAAAAGATGCCATGAGATTACTTTGAAATCCCTAAGGATTGTTTTCAATACTCAATGTTATCATGAGCATTCTATAGCAGCGAACTAGCACAGGAGGGAACATTTTCAAATTTGTGGCCGACCAAAAGGTGCCTACGTATCCCAACAGAGAATCAGGTCATTCGTAGTTCATATTCGAGGAGACTTGAATTTAAGACCCACATTTCATGCTGAGTGTGACAATTGGCCAGAAACCATGATTAGCAAAATGATATCAATTTTTCAAGAGAGGCAAAACATGGGCCGAAATGGCGGCGAGAGTTAGCTAGGTATGAAAAGATTGTTTTAAAGCCAAGACGTGATGGACATGGCTACCATTGCTCAAAACTTGGCTGGATTAAAACTTCAATTTTTTTGTCAGCCATTACCATCACGTCTGAGATCAAACTCCAAATCTAAGAGAAGGAGAAACCTAATCATGCTCAAGTTGAGATATCCAAAACTAATTGTCCATGCGGTGCATTTTCTAATATGCAAACTGCCCTTAGTGGTGATGCAACCAAATGACATGCGATGAACAAAGAAAGAAAATGAGGGGGATGGACTCCTCTTTTGGTTTGGCCCCTGCATAGTTAGAAAGAGGCAATCAAAACGATACGTATATATAGCACCTCAACTACTTACATAGATTATAGATGAGTCATATGTTGCAATTCGTTTGCATGCATGAGTTTATCGGATACTATAGATAGCCAGCCATTTTTGATATGGATGATTCTTAAGACTCGTTGCTGCAACTTAAGATCCTACTTCCAAGTCAATCCACATTATGAGACAAACCGAAAAAGGTTGAGCATATGGCTACAACAGAAAGTAGACTCGGAGTCCATCGCTGTGCTAGCGGCTATTTTGAATGTTTTAGAAAAACTTGTCATTAGATTAGGCATTGCAAAAAGTTTTGAAAGTTCTTTTAATTCTTGGTTAGGGAAGATCCTTTCTCAAAACGTGATTGAGGTAATCAAAATCCACTTGATAATTTGCTAGCACATTGACAACCTCCTAAATTTTACCAGCTCGTTGAGGTAAGCATGCTCATAATTTTGAATTTTGAAAGATGGGTTGCTAGGCCGATTTGGAAATAGGAACCAAAGTCCTAAACTTGTCATGTTGAATCATCCATGGAGAAATAAGTATTGCAAGTTCTATCCATAATATCCTTAACTTTGCATACATAACATGCTTTACTACTTTACACTCCCTCTTTCCTTTAGCCTTGCAAGGCAAAGATTGCTAGAGCAACCTCTAGTTCAGTTGCCGGCGGGGCAGCCAGTGTTTGATTTCGTTCTAGAAATCCATGCTTCGCGGTGCTTTAAGTAAAGCGAGAGTGTTAAGTAAGCAATGATGCTTTTTACCAAAAATATACCTTGCAGGCAATGTCATTAGTGCTTGGCTATAAAGACTTAGGGTTAGGGCTTTTAGTTCAAGCCCTAACCCTTCTGCACAGAAAGAGATGTTACAACAACATATACAAGGTGTGAGGAAGAACTTGGAAGTAAAAATGCAAGTAGGTTCCTAGCCTGTAGGTTCCTGTCTTAGTTTGATAAGTTTTATGGCTTTCTAAAACATGCAAGGTTTTGGTAGTCTCAGGGTGCTCCGTTGTCAAAGGGCACCAATCCTCTCACCAGCCCATCATAGGCGGTGATTGGATGATTCCCTTTTTGATATACCACTAGGTACGAGTGACTGTGGAGTTTGCTGGAACCCCCAACATAGCCCGTGTCAAGCCGGGATATCAGGTGAACTCAACGGGTTGCCCGCTCGATGCATATGATAGATGAATTAAACAAGGCATGTATTAATCTTATGTTGAACTTTCTGGTTATGGCTCTCATATCCCCAGCAGAGTCGCCAAAAACTGTAGACACCTCCCAAGCGGGGCATCGCCATACAGATTGATCACGTTTGTTTGCTCGATTGATTGCTTGCTTCGTAAACCAAAATCATGGACATTCCCATGGCTAGGAACATCGCCACATGATAACGGTTATCATCAAAACAGAGTCGCCACCCAGTTTATTAAAACTGGGAAAACAGATAGAGATTCTGGATACGGGAGCCAAAAGTACAATAAGGGGAAGGTGTTAGGCACCCCTCTCTGCCCAGCCGTGAGACTGGCCCATAGTTATTCAACATAAGACATATAGATGCTTTATTTAATTCTAACACATAGTCTGTTTAATTAATCCTTTAAACAGTAAGTAAAGTGAGCCAGGACTGTAATTGAAGCATGCATCAGAAACCAAAGCAAAACAAGCTGTCCCAGGGAGATGGATCCCGCGGCCGATGAATGGATGTCACGGCCGAGGGATCCTCCTGGTTTGATGTACCGGCCGAGGGATCGAAGCCCCGGTCGGTGTTCTTCCTCACACCAGACTATACGATTAACAGATAATCAGAAAGCTATGATTAAGTATAGGAGCGATAAATAAAACAAACCAGAGGCCGTTGGGCCTCACCACCTTAATCCCTCAGTTGCTTGATTGCTTCGGATTGGATGTGATTGACTGATTACTTCTCAAAAACCCTAGGGTTAGGGTTTGTACTTCGGGGTTTGATCGTTTGGGATGCGGCTGCCTTTGGAAGGTTAGGGCTTCTATAGAGGGAGTATGTGAGATGATTTCTGCAGAGCTTGGAGGTATGAGATGGAGGAATTGAATGTTAATTTCGGAACCCTAAGGCCTCTTTATATAGGCAATTGATGACTCACTCCAGCCAATCAAATCACGAGATGGCAATTGCAATTGCAATGCATCTCTAACTCTACGTTGTGATCTCCGAACGTAGCCCGAACGCATCGGAAAGGTAGTGTAGTTGGATCAAACCAAACGTCTGACAGAACGTTCCAAAGTCTGGAAAAAGGTCGATCTGGCGGCCGAGCAAAGGATGTCACGGCCGAGGAATGGATGTCTCGGCCGAAGGATAGATCTTGCGGCCGAGGGATTGATCTCTCAGGGAGATTTTGCTGGCAACAGGTTGCTCGGGTGAGGGATTGATGTTATGGCCGTTAGATCGATGTCACGGCCGTCAGATGGATTCTCCTAGGCTTCTGTATTTCTGTCTGAAAGGCTGTATGGCTCTGAATTGGGTCCTCTAAGTGGTCAAAGTTCTCACCGAAAGTCCTAAGGTTCTCAAGGAAGCAATCAGCAATCACTGTATCCGTTTCATCATCGGGATGGTCCCAAGGTGGGACTTGAAATAATCGTTAGGCCAAATTGGGGTGTCTACAACGAGGGATCGACCCCGGGCATCTCGTACAGGGTCCAGGCGAATACTTCTATGTTCTCGTTGAGGAAGTCAACCGTTTCGTTCCGCTCGGTGTCACAAAGTGAAGAACCGACAAGGAAAAAATGAGAGTCGTCCTCGGTTATGGGGATGGTGACAAGATCTTCTACTGCTTTGTTGTCGGCTGGTCTGCCGACGTCTTCCAAAACTAGGGCCTCGGGGACCTCAATGAGGTTGACCCGGGAAATCTGTTTACTATTTCGAACCGCGTTGACATAACATCGTTTGGCGGTGGTTTGATCTCCATAAAGGTCTTCCTGACGTCCATAGGCGCCTATGAAGCGAACCACTTGGTGATAAGTGGAGGCAATAGCCTTCATCTTATGGAGCCAGATGCGGGCGACTATGGCGTTATAAGGGCTAGGGACATCGACCACCACAAATTCCATATAAAGGACTACCGAACCAGCGCGGACGGGAAGGGTGTGTAACAACCCTGATTTTAATTATGCTTAATACGTGAATACTTGGCATGCTTTAAGTTAATCTTGTGGTTAAATAGCGTAGTTATTCTAGTTGTACGGAACTGATCATATTATATGCTTTGAATATCACCAATCAGCCAAAACTTAATAGGTGGGACACAATGACGTGGCTGCATAGGATAATTTTTCATTAGGAAGACAAAAATAAAACATACGTGTATTCTTTCTGTTTAACCCACCATTTCACTCACCCGGGGAAAAATAGGAGAGAGAGAGAATGGTGGATAGAAGAGAAGAAGAAGAAAAGAGAAATCAAAGAGGAAGGGTTTGATTAGTTAATTGAAGCTTTGATTTGGTAAGTTGGTCTTCTTTGTTCTTGATTTCTTCTTTAATTTGTAGATGTATTCATAAAATTGAACCCTTAAACCATGGAACCCTAGCTCTGGAGTTGGTAATGAGTTTTATTGATTTTGGTAGCAAATCTACATGTTTGTAGCATGTGTACATAGCAGTGTTTGGGACAGCAAACTGGGTTTCAGTTTATGGGTGATTTATGTATCCTAAACTTCGAATTAGGTATTAGTTCCTTCGCAAGATAGAAAGTAGACTTAAAGCTTGTTCTTTTGCCGCTGGAATCGCCCAAAACCGTTGAGAATTCAATTTATAGTGATTTTCTGAAGTCTGGGTTGAAACCAGGAAATCTGTTTCCTGACAGATTCGCGAACCAACTTTATTCACTCATTTTTCCATCCTTAAAGTCCGAATCTGACTTAGGTTCCTTCACTATTTTTGTAGTACATCCTGTTACGCAACTTTTGACACTAGAATCACTAAAAAACGTTAAAAGCACAATTTATGGTGATTTTTTAAAGTTGGGCTGTCCTGTGAAGCTTCTTGCTGAAAAATAATTATTGGTTTGCTTTCTTGAGATGAATCTAGTTGGAGAGTTGATCTCTAATGTTTTTCTAGGAATACAATTGTGAGCTAGCTATCTGTGTGTCTTGATCTTGCTCTTTTTGAGTTTCAATTGAATTAGTTATGATTTATTTGGATTGAATTGAACTTAAACAGTTTTAGGGCATTGTATTGAGCATAAATAGAATCATTGAGTATTGTCTAAACATGTTTCCATTTGATTGAATGTTCTAGGAAGTTCGAGTCGTCACGTGGATCGAGATGAGTGACCTAATACCTAAATTACATGGTTTTATACAAGTTTTCCATTGCAAAGCTTTATCGTACATGTTTTGTACCATGATATGTACCTATGGAATATCAATGAAAGGTGGATATATTTTCCTATCTAGTAAAGACATTCCTACAATGTGACACATAAAATGCTAGAGATAATGCCAAGACGTCGAAGCTTATCCACTACCGGGGACGCTTGGTAACCACACAAGACTAGTGGAATGTGTTTTATATCAAGGATATTTTTCTATGATTGAATCTTTATGAAATGTTTTTATCATTGTCCATGGAAAGCATGTAACTTATGTATTGGTCATTTCATATGAGCTTCGGCTTATGTTATTTTTCCACCTTTTAGGTAGCGGAGAGTAGAGTGGTGGCGTGGAGCCTTTCTTTTGGACATGCTATGTGAATAGTTGACTAGTTAGAAAGTTTGTAACTTAACTTTACTTTGGTTTAGTAAGTGCTTGTACATAGGTTAAAAGTTTGTTAATACGCACAGCTCTGAGGAGTTTTGGCTTGTAAGATCCTCATGTAAGATACTTTTGTTGAGTTAATATAATAAAATGGTTTGTTCTTCCACTTTTGCTACTCGAGTCCCTTTTAGTCATTTGCTTATAACAGGTTAACCAAGTGAAATGGTCTTAGTGATTAGATCACTGACGCTTTGTTATGACTAATACCTTTAGGGACGGGTTAGGGTCGTGACATGGTGATCAAGCCAAAAGGCCATACCGAGGCCCCGTTGAAACTGATAAGGGGAACTTCAGAGGGGCGGAGATCAATATCCGAGAGTTTCAGGTCTTTAAACAGAGAGTAGTACATGACCTCGGCCGAGCTGCCTTAGTCAACGAGGACGCGTCGGACGTTGAAAGTTCCGATGCGTAGCGTGACCATGAGGGTGTCGTTGTGCGAGAGCTGGTCATGGTCGAGGTCTTTCTCAGTAAAAGTGATGGTCCACTTGGAGCCATCGTCGGTTCTAGCGCGCTTCGGTCGGGGACGACTAACATGACCTGTTTGGAAGAGGAGGCATCATTCAGCTCGGCACGGATGACACAAGCGGCTTCGGCATTCAGAGGGCCGTGAAAACATGGATCGTTTGAACTTCTTCTTCGGTATGGGTTTCAGCGCGAAGTGCCCGAGCCCTTGTTTTATCGTGATCGATGAGGTTACCAAGGTGGCCTGCGGCAACGAGCTGCTCCAAGTAGGCCTTGAAGGTCTTGCAGGCGGTGGTGAAGTGGCCTTGTTCGTTGTGGTAACTGCATCGGACGATAGAGTTCTTGATCTTCCCATTCTCGGTGCCAAGTTTTTGATTCGGGAAGGAGAAGAAAGGCTGATTCTTGACTTGGTCGATAATCCGATAGATGGGAATGGTAAAGACGGTTTTCTCGGCGTTGAAGTCGCTAGGCTTCGGTCACTTCCTCGGAGATTGCTTGATGTTGTTCACTTGTTTTTTAGGGGTCGGAACGAGCGTGGAGGGCGGAGCATTCGCCGAATCGAATGCTGCCTTCAGGCTTGTGGGCTTCCCGATGCCTCTCTCGGCCTTGGACTCGATGAGTTGACACCATCCCTTGATACGAGTCATGAGGTCCTTCAAGGAGCTGGGTTTGTGTCGAGCGAGGTCATCGTAAACCTGCTCGTCCTGGGAAGTGAGTTCGAGCTTGAATCCCCGGGCCGAGATGACTCCGTCGCAGCCCTCTATTTGATTGAATAATTCCCAATAGCGACCGGCGTATTGGTGGAGCGTTTCGTCGCTTCGTTTTCGCAAAGCGAAGAGGGAGTCGATCTCCTTCTCGTGCTTGTTGCTCGTGACGAACCGATCCATGAAGGCATCGCATAGGGAGTCGAATGAGGAAATTGACCGAGCTGGGAGCTGGTTAAACCACATAAGGCCTAGGTTCCCGAGGCTTGCGGGAAAGACCTTGCAAAGGAAGGCGTTGTCCGAGGGCTCGTTGCGGAGGAAGAGAGACATGACGAGCTTATACTGCACCAAGTGAGTATATGCCTCGGTCTTGTCATCGTACTTGGCAAATTTGGGTTAGGTGAATCCCTTTGGGGGCGTGACTAAGTCTATCTTTCTTGTGAATGAAGAGGTCGTGAGTCTTTCGAGTCGAGCATCGCGATGAGGTCGGATCGAATGGTCAGAATCGTCTAGACACTCGATTGCGGTATGCTTCTTTGGAATTAACTGGTCCAATTTTTCATAATCCTTTCTCTTCGGCAGGGCGCCTCCCGACTTCTGGGGGAGCGGTCGTGCCGAGGCTTCTTGTAGCTATCTCGAGAATAGGGCTCGAGGCGCTCGGTGACTAGGCTTCTATCACGGTTATCCTTTGGGTGTGAAATGAACGGGCTTTTTGCTCGTGCGTTTTTCAGGCGCTCGCGATACCCTTTGGTTTGGAACTCCAAGAGGCCATCGTCCTCTTTGGTGGCCCTAGTAAAACTAGGAATGAGCTCACGCGGCCCCTTCCCAACTCTGACTGAATGGGTGGAGGAGGCGGAGACGCTTCCGACTCCGAGTCTCTCGAAGGCAGACGGCTTCCCTCGAAGTCCTTTAGGGTTGGGGTTAGGGGAGCGGGAGCGCTCCTTTCGCCACGCGCCCTTTTTCGCACGGCCAGCCTCTTCCGGTGGTTCAAGACAGTCTTTGGCCGAGGGTCGAGATCAGTGCTCCACCAGGTGGCCCCCTTTGTAGGGAGATATTCCCGAACAGGAAGAGACGTGGGACCATGATATAGTTATGATGAGGACAGTCGCCGTGCAAAACGGTGGTCGGCGACAGGGACCAGCGATATGAGAGATCATTGGTCCAGAGAGTCTGTACAAGGTCAAGGTCCAGTAACACGAGAGGATATTGGACCAAGGGATTGACAAAGGAGCAGTGACATGTGAAGTCACTGGTCCAAGTAGTTTGTTCGACAACAAAAGAGCCGAACAGGAGGGGATTTGTACGAAAGCAGTCCTAGATGCAGGGAACGCTCCAGAAGGTTCCAGAAACTGGGATGTTCGGCCAGCCAAGGAAAAGAGTCCTAAATGGACTCTTTTAATGAATTGATAAGGGAACGAGAATCCAAGATATTCTGGGTTTCCTATACGAGATAAGAAACCTAGGGTAACGTGGATACTTGGGCAACAAACATCCGTAAACCTATAAATATGAGGTAAACCTAGAGGTAAAAGGTACGCAATAAGTTGCACAATTCACTTCCTATTGATAATTAGGGTTTTCTACTAGTACGTGATATTAACTTAGGCATCAGAGGGCCTTTGCCACGAGAGGCAAAGGTGCGCTCACCCCTTGTCTGTTTTGCAGATAAGGATTTCGGCGACGCACTAGGGTTCCGGCGAGACTCACGAAGTAGCCGTTAAGATCTTGTGCTGCTCAAACTCCTTTTAGTTTTTCTGCACTTACAATTGGCGCCGTCTGTGGGAAACGAAAGAGATACCTTTGAAAAGCGACCATGATGGAAGAAGATCCAAAGACACCGCATGATCGAAAAAATCAGCTAGGCGGGGGAGGTGATAAATCCCCACCAGATCCTCCGAGGAAACTCGACGGCGGGCATGCCAAGAAGCCCACAAGCAAGAATCACCCCTTGACTGTCCATGATAACTCCAAGAACAGGGAGGGTAGGACGGCCACGGAGTCCACGAGAAGGAGTAAGTCCCGTCGCGAAGGAGAATCAGTTGTACATTCGAGGAGTGTACACAACAACTAGGATATCTTAGATAAGAAGAGACAAGAGATCGAAGAGTATGCTCGTCTAATCAAGAAACGAGAGTATGAGATCCAGGAATTACAGCGGATACGAGAACATCTAGAGGATTTTAGACTGTCACAAAGAAATTCCAGAGGAGACAGATTGACTGTAATGGAATACAAGAAGGTTCCTTCACGAGGAAGGAGGAACAGGTCCAGGAGCCCCACTCCGGGAAGGAAAAGGGCTTCTTCACGAAAAAGAAGAAGCAAAAGCCTTACCCCTGAAGAGGGGGAGATTAGAAGACATCACAGGGACAGGTACGAGAGACCTAATTCCGATTGGGAAAAGAGTACTCCTAAGAAAGCGAAAGAACAAGAGGAGGGAACCATGTCTGCACGAGAAGCAGCGCGGAAAGCCCTCAGCAACATAGCTTCATCCCCCTTTGCAAGGAAGCTGCAAGAAGCAAAGCTGCCGAGTAGGGTGAAGCACGGAGCGTTCATCCTTTACGAGACAAATACTGATCCCGTGGCACACATACAGCACTACCGACAGGCGATGTTCATGCACGACGGGGATGATGCGATCATGTGCAAGATGTTCCCATCGAGTTTGGGGAAGGTGGCTCTGTCGTGGTTCCATAAGCTCGGCCCGAATACCATACGAGGATGGAGACAGTTAGCCGAAGAATTTACTGCTCGATTTCTGACGAGCAGGAAAGCACCAAAAACCTTTGAGAGCTTCTCTGTTATGAAGCAAGGAGAAAACGAGCCGATCAGGGACTACGCTAAGAAATACTTGGAGACTTTCAACGAGATTGAAGGTTGCAGTGAGGAATACGCGATAGCCACGTTCAAGACAGGGTTACCTGTTCGGGGAGAACTACGTAAGTCCCTAAACATGAGCCCAGTAGGAACATTGGCAAGGTTGATGGAGCGGATCGAGCAGCATGCCAGGAACGAAGATGACATACTACGAGAGGACAACAGAATGGTTGCCGAGCAGGCGAAGGGTCTAGCAAAGAAGGCAGATAAGCCAGAGCCCAAAACCTACAAAGAGAGGAAGGAATACGGGCAGACCAAGAAAGAACCGTTCAAAGAGAAACATGCTCCAGACCCCAAGTCTTTCTTTTCGGTGACAACGGTTTGGAAAGAACCAATCTATCGGATTCTTTATAAAATAAAGAATCGCCCATATTTCAAGTGGCCCCCAAGATTGGAGGGGGATAAAGATGCAAAAAGGGCTACGAGTCAGCATTGCAGTTATCACAAAGACTGGGGTCACATGACAGAAGATTGCGAGATGTTCAAGCAACACCTCGATGATCTAGTCTCGCGTGGTTACTTGAAAGAGTTCATTCAAGAAGAGCACAAGGGTGCAGAGAAAGCAATGGAGTTGGATAACGAACAAAATCCAAGGGGCGTAATCCATATGATACATGGATTGGCCGCACCCTATACGAGAAATGAGGTAAGATTGCTCCAGAGGCAGGTGAAGCACGATCAGCATGTGATGCAGTTGGGAAAGAAACGAGGACGTGAAGGGGAAGAATGCAATGGAGGCATAGTCTTCACGGATGAGGACCTGGGGGGAATCCAGGTGCCACATAATGATGCCTTAGTCATAACCCTACGAATTGGGGAATATGACATGGAGAGAATCCTGGTGGACTCAGGAAGCTGCACAGAGATACTGTACTATGATGCGTTCAAGAAATTGGGACTGACACAGGCGGATTTGGTGCAGTCAATAACCCCTTTGGTCGGATTCAGTGCAGGAGCAGTCTGGCCCTTAGGCAAAGTAACCCTTCCTGTTCGGGCAGGAACGGTTGTGTTGAGAACCGATTTCCTGGTGGTAGATGTACCATCTTCCTATAACGCGATTATTGGAAGAACATGGTTGCACAAGATGAAGGCAGTTTCCTCTACTTACCACCAGATGGTGAAATTCCCCGGGTCGAACGGTATTGAAAGGATTAGGGGAAATCAGAAAGTTGCCCAGCAGTGCTTGGTTTCTATAATCAAGAAGGCACCCAAGGCAAAGTTAGTTCAAGCAATCGAGGTTCCGGACCAGCCGACCATTGAGGATGTCGGAGGGGACCCCGCCGAGAAAGTGGTGGAAGGCTTGAAAAAGATCCAGATCAACGAGAATGATCTAGAAAGGTATTTCCTGATTGGGGAAAACCTGAATGAAACAGAAGAGAAAGAGTTGGTAGGGTTCCTCAAGGAGCACGTTGATGTGTTTGCTTGAGTGCCCGAAGAAATGCCTGGAGTGGATGCAAACGTGATTTGTCACTACTTGAATGTGGATCCACAACATAAGCCTGTGATGCAGAAGAAGAGGCGATCTGCCGTACAACACGTGGACGCTGTTATTGAAGAGGTGGACCGATTACTTGAAGCAAAGGCTATACGAGAAGTATATTACCCAGAATGGCTGTCCAACACTGTGGTGGTAAAGAAGAAGAATGGGAAGTGGCGAGTCTGTGTCGATTTCACTGATTTGAACAAGGCATGTCCCAAGGATAGTTTCCCCCTTCCCAGGATAGATCAACTTGTGGATGCAACGGCTGGGTATGGGCGGATGAGCTTCCTTGATGCTTATCGAGGGTATCACCAGATAGCCATGTACGGTCCCGATCAAGAGAAGACATCCTTTATCACACCGAGGGGGCTGTACTATTTTAGCGTCATGCCCTTTGGTTTGAGGAATGCCGGTGCAACATACCAGAGGTTAGCAACGATTATGCTAAAGAAGTTGCTCGGCAAGACCATGGAGGTATACATAGACGACATGGTGGTCAAAAGTAAGGAAAAGGAAAACCACATTGCTGATTTAAAAGAAGCTTTCGAGATATTGAGAGAATATAAGCTGAAACTCAACGCCTCGAAGTGTGCGTTTGGGGTGAACTCAGGGAAGTTCCTGGGGCATCTGGTGACCATAAGAGGGATAGAGGCAAATCCCGACCAAATTACAGCTTTGCAAAAGCTCCAAAGTCCAAAGACCACGAAGGAGGTCCAGCGGTTAACGGGGATCGCAGCGACTCTAAACAGATTCATCAGCCGATCTAGTGACAAATGTAGACCTTTCTTTCAGTTGCTAAAAAAGAGAGAAGGATACGAATGGGGAGCAGAATGTGAGCAGGCGTTCCAAGACCTGAAGAAGTACTTGGCAACAGCCCCATGTTGTCCATCCCGGCCCGAACAAGGTGAGTCTTTAACTTTGTATTTAGCGGTCTCTGAACATGCTGTGAGTGCAGTGTTACTGAGGGACAAAGGATCCGAGCAAGTCCCTGTCTATTATGTGAGCAATACGTAGTTGGACGCAGAAACGAGATATCTGCCCCTCGAAAAGTTGGTCCTGACGTTAAGAACGGCGGCAAGAAAATTGCCCCATTATTTCCAGAGTCACAGAATCGTGGTCTATACCGAGTTTCCGTTAAAATCTTTGCTACGAAAGGCAGATTTCTCGGGATGTATTTCAATCTGGTCGGTGGAGTTGAGTCAGTACGACATTGACTATCAGCCACGCACTGCTATCAAAGGCCAAATTCTGGCAGACTTTGTGGCAGAATTTTCTCCTACAGTGGCTCCCCGGCCTCCTACGAAAAAGGAACCGCCAGTTGAACCACCAATCGAAAGAGGAAAGGAACCTGCCGAACAGGATCCTATGGAATGGAAATTATTTGTTGATGGTTCTGCGTGTAATACAGGATCAGGAATTGGGGTGGTACTTTTCCCCCCTGGAGGAGCAATGATGGAGCTGTCCCTTCGATTGGGTTTCAGTGCTTCAAATAACGTGGCAGAGTATGAGGCACTCTTGGCAGGGTTAAGAAGTGCAAAGACCCTGAAGGTAAAAAGGATACGAGTATACTGTGATTCACAACTCGTGGTGAACCAGTTGTCCGGGGAATATGAGGCCCGGAATGAGAAGATGGCCGCCTACGTGATGGCCGCCAAAGATCTGCTTGACACTTTTGAGAAGGTGTATATCGAACAAATAAGTTCTGGGCAGAATGCCCATGCTGATTCACTTGCCTGGTTGGCTGCGGCTGTACCAACAGAATTCAAGAGGCGGGTGGCAGTAGATTATCTTGTTGAGCCGAACATTGGAAGAACTGTGGAATTGATCTTGGACGTGAACCAAGGACCAAGTTGGATGGATCCAATAGTGGAGTTCCTACGAGACGGGGCACTCCCCACAAATAAAAAGGAGGCTCACAAGATAAAGACGAAATCTGCACGGTTTTGGCTGTCACCTGAAGGAAAGTTATACAGAAAATCCTTCACAAGTCCTTACTTACTTTGTGTGCACCCCGAGATGGTGCAGAAGTTTCTCCACGAGATCCACGAGGGAACATGCGGAAGTCATGCTAGGGGTAGGTCCATTGCCCACCGAGCAATTACCCAAGGTTACTGGTGGCCACACATGCAGGAAGACGCAAAGGTGTATGTAAAGATTTGTGAGAAGTGCCAGAAATTCTCACCAATGATCCGGGCACCAGCTGCGGATCTGGTGCCCTTGACAAGTCCTTGGCCCTTCGCACAATGGGGGATGGACATCGTGGGTTCACTTCACAAGGCAACTGGAAATAGGAAATTTCTGTTGGTAGCAACAGACTATTTCACCAAATGGATTGAGGCAGAACCATTGGCTAAGATCACTGAGCCTATGATAGAGAGGTTGATGTGGAAAAGCATAATTACTCGATTTGGAGTCCCTTATTCATTGATCACGGATAATGGGTCACAGTTTTAGAAGAAGTTCAAAGCATTCTGTGCCAAGTACGGAATAAGGAACTACTACTCCACCCCAGCCTACCCCCAGAGCAATGGGCAGGCGGAGGTATCCAACAAAACCATACTTGATGGGATCAAGAAGAGGTTGGACAAGGCAAAAGGAAAATGGCCCGACGAATTGCCACTTGTTTTATGGGCGCACCGAATAACGCCTAGGAGGTCTACGGGAGAGACCCCCTACTCATTGGCATATGGGACCGAGGTTGTAATCCCATTGGAGGTTGGTTTGCTGACCAATAGAACCACTTTGGTTGAGAGTGGAGGCAATGACAGAGCCCTGGAGATTGAACTGGATCTTGCCGAGGAACGGAGGGAAAGGGCTCTGGTGCATTTGGCCTCATATCAGGAGCAGCTGATGAAAAGCTACAACAAGAATGTCCACCCCCGAGAGTTTGGTGTAGGAGACCTTGTGCTTCGTAAGGTGCTCGGCAATACCAAGGTGGCCAACGAGGGCAAGTTAGGGGCTAACTGGGAGGGCCCATATCGAGTTACAGAGGTTGTGGGCATAGGGGCTTACCGCTTGGCAGACCTGGATGGGAACCTGGTGCCAAGGCCTTGGAATGTCCACAACTTGAGGAAGTTTTTCATTTGAAAAAACTTCAGTTTATTTTTTATTCTGTTTTTAGGATGCACATCGTGATTGTGTGGGAATTACGAATATAATTCCTTTGTTTTTAGTTTATAGTTGCAAGGGGTACGCGTAACGCCCCCTTGAGTTTTGAGTTATGAATAAAATTCTCAATATTTGAATGACATATCTTGCTTTCACAAATTTTGGTGTTTGAATACGAAGCAAGGCACTTGTTTCCTCCCTTCGTATTGGGGAGCAGAGAGTAGGACCCATACGAATATGTGACCTATACGAATCTTTGAATTACAAAACTTTATCTAGGTACAAATAAACTTGGATGCAAGTATGACAAATACTGGGTTATTTGTACGCTATTACCAAATACGAGTGCATTTGGGTAACCTAAGTAAGAGCACACTTAGGAATGATTTCTGAGTACGAGAAACTCAAATTATCTAAGTACGAGTACACTTAGAATTATATCCAAGTACGAAGAAATCTTGGGGAGCATATGAAAACATGCTGATCAACGGCTAAGTACGAATAAACTTAGCTGGATATCCAAGTATGAATAAACTTGGGAAACGTAAGAATAAGCCCCAGTGAGGGTAAAGTACGAAATACTTAAAACACATACAAAGACATGTAAAAATACCTAAGTACGAGATGCTTAAGCAATTAAGATCGAACGTCTGGCCACGAAGGGCCACCAGCAGCATTAAAATAAAAGGACCACAAAGGCCCAAGCAAACCTGAGTTATGCCTCGAAAGGCCGAATACCTGTGTTAATAGTTTGAAAATGTATTTATGCCACGCAGGGCAAGACTTACAGCCGCGCAGGGCCGGCAACCAGTCCGGGAAATGAAAATTTCCTATGAAGAAATAGGACCATACCTACTTATCTGCAGTGAGGTCTTGGGTATCAGGAGTAGCAGTCTGAACAAGAGTGTCTCCTGCAACAGCACTTTCATCAGTTGGACCACCACTGGCTTCCTTCTGGCCAGGGTTGGTCTCGTCAACGTTTTGATCGGTGTCTGCACCATGATGCTCGGAGACATCGGTATTAAGCCCCTCTTCCAGGTTATCTTCTTCCTCAACGAACTCTTCCTCGTCTTGGGCTGCCATGCTGCTTGGGAGATCAATTTCTGTCCAGAGAGAAGAAGACTCAGTTGTTCCCAATTTTTTGAGGCAGGCGGTCCAACCAGCAGTCCAGACCTGGTCTTGGATCTTGGGCATTTGATTTTTGTATCTTTCAGTGGCTACGTTGATTCCTTCGTTGTATCCCTGCTGGTGGGCCTCCTTCGTTTCATTCTTGCTTGATTCCAACTCTGTCAGGGTTTGATTCAGACTATCTTTAGCGCCGTCCAGTTTGCTTTTTAACTCGTTCATTGCATTTCGAGCCTGGTTTCTTTCTCTCTCGAGCCGGATGATGGTACTCTGGAGCCTGGCATTCTCGCTGGCCAGTCTCGCTCGCTGAGGCTCGGACTGGCCCAGCTTCTGCGCCATGGCTACCATCCTTTGCATGGCCTAGAACGTTTTAAGGAAAATTAGATGCAACCTAGGAACAACAGTCTGGAATTATTGGTTTAGTAAGTATAAAGGGTTTACCTGAGCACTGTTAGTCATGAAAGACCCGAGGATATTGTCAGGGGAGCTAGCTACTACCTTTTGCATATCTCCAGGTAGCATGAAAGCCTGGGACAAGGCAAGAACTGTCCCCTCAGACTCTATACTATCTCGAACAGTGACTAGACGCCCACCATGAGTGAATTGGGGAGCCCAGATTGGAGTTGGGACTACAGGTGTCTGAGCCGGAGGTCCCTCAGGTGCTTCCAAGCGTTGGCGTTTGTCCCTGTGGCTAGCTTCGATTTCCTCGGGGGGGAATCCAGGAGGGGCGTCAGGTCGTGTTGATCCTCGGCGGCCATGAGACGGCACCGGACTCTGAGAGCGACCTCTGCCACGAGCAGTGCCGCGGCCTCTTCCTCGGCCAGCTCCAGGGATTGTGAGAAGGTTCCCAAGATCAATGGGTTGGTTCATCTCTTGAGGAGGAGGGGATGGAGAATAATCGCTGGATGACGTGGAGGCTTCCTCGGCAAGATCTACAGACTCGCTACGGAATGGAGGGGTCCGAAAACGCCTTTCCTCTTCTTGTTGATCGGGTAGAACGGGGGGTGGTCCAGGAACAACGGGGTTGTCAGCTGCTCGGATACGACGGTCAATGAAACCCCCGTAAGACGCCCTGTAACTCAGGAGCACCTGCGCTGCTCTTGCTCGGCCAGCCAAATAGGTGCCTTGTCCGTTGAAGTTTAAGGCCTGGTTGATGTCCGCTACGTGAACTTGGGGAGTAATGATGGCGTACCCCTGGTTGATATTTTCAGCTGCAACACGCGAAGTTGACAGTTAGAAGATAAGTAAATTGAAAATGCAATATGAACAAATTGCTCGGTAAGTGAACTTTACGAGGAAAAAAGAACTAACGTGGTTGCCCAAATCTGTGAGGGGCATGAAAGCCTATGACTTGGCCATCCTCGTTTCTGGGCTCGAAATTTCCAGTAACGACGAGGAAATCGTCATCATCTCCTTGAGCGGAGTCAGGCAATTCAAGCACCAGTCGTCTTCTGGAATCTCTACTCTTTAGGTAGTAGGTAAGGGCGTCTTTTGTACGAGAAATGCTGTACAAATAATGACTGTCATGTAGGCCTAGGGATGTGCCTAACATTTGGTTTAGGGCATGCACACCCATGACGACCCTAAAAAAGTTAGCAGAGACTTGCATAGGGGATAGCCTGTAGTAAGCTAGAACCTGGCGGAGTAGTGTCGCCAGGGGAAATCTAACACCGCCCTCTACGACAGCAACTACTGGAATGTCGAGAGTGTCGTTATCGGGACTCTGGCGTATGGCATCTACAGGGGCCAATCTGGTGGCACATCATCAGGGATCTCATAGCGGGATCTGAATGAGGCCATGGTCTGAGGAGTGTTGCAACGACGCCTAAACCTCCCCATTGTGAACGGGAGTGAAACAGACGAAAAACACGGGTACGAAGAAACCCTAAAAGCGATTAAAGGAAGCCCTAGATTGACGAGAAATAAGGGGAGAAGGAACGGTGACTTACGGTTATGAGGATCGGAGTCCTAGGTGCACAAGGGAGAAACCTTGAGATGGTGAACAGGGCTCCAATGGCGGGTACGCTTGAAAACTCTGATTGCAGAGGGAATCTAGACAGGGGATGGGGTTTCGAAATGGAGTGAAAACCCAAATGTACCCTATTAAGTGGAAGGAGTAAGCGAAACGTCATCCCAAGCGCCGTTTGGGCGTTCCGTCTTCCAAAGAAGTCCATTCGCATTTAATGTGGACGGTACGATGAGTGCCACGTGTAAAGGAAGGGGCAGGAAAAGCCTGTCCAGCCCAATGACGAGACGTTTTTTAGGCTGGCTCAATGATGATATTTGCACCAATTTTAAGGAATAAAGGGTGCAAGAGCAAAGAAGCGTTGCTCGGATCCTAAGAAGCTTTGCTCGTCATATACGAGGAAATAACGAGTAAAGCTGGGGAGCAATTGTAGGGAGATATTCCCGAACAGGTCCAAGTAGGGCCCGAACAGGAAGAGACGTGGGACCATGATATAGTTATGATGAGGACAGTCGCCGTGCAAAACGGTGGTCGGCGACATGGACCAGCGATATGAGAGATCATTGGTCCAGAGAGTCTGTACAAAGTCAAGGTCCAGTAACACGAGAGGATATTGGACCAAGGGATTGACAAAGGAGCAGTGACATGTGAAGTCACTGGTCCAAGTAGTTTGTTCGGCAACAAAAGAGCCGAACAGGAGGGGATTTGTACGAAAGCAGTCCCAGATGCAGGGAACGCTCCAGAAGGTTCCAGAAAGAAGGACATTCCGTGAAGGAATGAGATCCCAATAAAATAGGATCTCGGAGAGATACCCAACGGGAATGGGATGTTCGGCCAGCCAAGGAAAAGAGTCCTAAATGGACTCTTTTAATGAATTGATAAGGGAACGAGAATCCAAGATATTCTGGGTTTCCTATACGATATAAGAAACCTAGGGTAACTTGGATACTTGGGCAACAAGTATCCGTAAACCTATAAATATGAGGTAAACCTAGAGGTAAAAGGTACGCAATACGTTGCACAATTCACTTCCTATTGATAATTAGGGTTTTCTACTAGTACGTGATACTAACTTAGGCATCGGAGGGCCTTTGCCACGAGAGGCAAAGGTGCGCTCACCCCTTGTCTGTTTTGCAGATAAGGATTCCGGCGACGCATTAGGGTTTCGGCGAGACTCACGAAGTAGTCGTTAAGATCTTGTGCTGCTCAAACTCCTTTTAGTTTTTCTGCACTTACACCCTTCGCGGTTGTGAAGGGGGCTGTGCTGGCTCCTTCGACCGCCACGACTCCCGGTGGAGTGGGATGGAAAGATTTGGAGGAGGTGCTTGATTTCGGCCAACTCGTCCCTGATGAGCTTGTCTTGCTCCACAACCGTCGTTTAGGTCGTTGATCTTCCGCTCCAGATGACAAATGTAGGTGTGGAGTTCAGTGACGACCCCTGCGTCCTGCGTCGAAGTTCCGGCTCCGACTCTGATGGACATGTGGTCTTTTCCCAGGGCGTTGGCTCCGCCGGAGGCCACGTTGTGGTCTTTGAGAGGACCGAGCCCGAGGGTGGTTTTGCTTGGATGCAGATCTTCAACCTCCACCATACCTGGTTCAAGAAGCTTGAACGGAGTTCTTGGGAAAGAAGGAGATTAAAGCTTGAAAAAACGGCTAGATCCCCAGCAGAGTCGCCAATTGTAGGGGTTCAATTTAACGGGATCTTGACCGTGGTTCTACACTACAACAAAAATGGCTTTATAGGGCACTCAAAATTGCCTCAAAAAGTGGCCTGTTGGGGCAGTTTGTATATTGGGGCACTTCACCTTAGTGCCGCATGTATCGATGCAGCTATAGATGTAATGCGGCACTTTTTATAGGGCACGTCATGGAGCCTCTAAATCTCTGTGTCGCTGCAATTTTAAGTGCCGCATGAAGTGTTTGAAGAGGCACACAAAACTGCCATGTAAACATATGTATTAAGGCACTTCACATAGCTGCTACAGAATGTTCATCGTGAATGCTTAACCATGGTTAATCATCTATAGTGACATTTTAAGGCGCTGCAATAGCTTCATTGATGATGCGCTTGGAATTGCCTCCATAGACTTCTTAATAGGGCACTTTTAACTGCCCCAAAAGAAGTTTTTCTTTAAAAAAAAAATTACCATGCTAATTCAATCCCGTACTACTCACCAAGCATCCAAAACTGAGAACTCAACTTCTTAAACATATAAAATTGCCACTTTACACTTACAAATACGTGGAGATCTAATTTATAAATACAAGATCATGCAAATCTTACTAAGTTACAACTAAGATGAAGAGAAATAGTCGAGTAACCATATTTACAAGTCACTGAAGCTGAAAAGTATAACACCTGCGAAATCCTCTCCGCAATCACCATCTTAATCCTCCGTGCAATCACTCTATTAATCCTTCGCTACCTGAATTGACAAACAAGGATATGCAATAAGAATCTCTCGCTCATCCAGAAAAAGGAAATTTAAAGAGTTCTATTATTGTCGCCAAGAATAAAAAACCTGAAAAACTAAAGAGAAAATCAGTCACAACTTCAGACGTAATCTTATTGAGAATGTTCAGGTAACTACAATACCAGTTCATGTCAAACAAAATAGGCAAAAGACTGCCTCAATTATGATGTCACGCATTTTTAAGTTCAAGCTAATATAAGCACATCTAGTGTAGGTGTTCTAACATCAATTATCATTGTAAGTGCTCAAAAAATGAGCTACACTTAATCTAATATCAAATTCCACAATTATGGCATAAGACTGAGAGTACCTTATTAACAGTAGAAATGAAAGTCAAACAGTAAGAAATGAAAGTCTATGTACCTATTGTTTTTCCTTTCGCCATTAAACCAAGAGGGAGCAATGCCAATTCCAGTTCCATATATCATAACCTTTTGCAATAACGGATGACAAAGATCCTTTCCAATCGACTAATAACCTTTTGCAATAACTGATGACAAAGATCCTCTCCACAAACACCATCTTAATCCTCGAGTACCTGAATTGAACAAACAAGGGTATACAATAAGGAACTCCACTTACAAACACTACGAGGAACGCAAGAGCAACCTGAAAAAGAAGAGCAGACACTAGCAAGCTCTTTGGCATGCAATATGTTAGCAACCTTTGATTGTCCATAAGCATACATGCTATTGTACCTGGAAAGCATATTAGTAAAACAAAGAAACCAACTTTTGTTGACTGGACTCTATGAAATTTAAAAAGCATCCCAATAATTGACAAACAAACGAGCTACTTCATTTTCATAAACACAATCCCAAAAAACTACGACACAGAATTGGACTGAATTCTATCAAACTGAATTTCATGGAATGCAAACCAATGACCTGCTGATGAGACATTAACAATCTTTCCTTCTTTGTGGCTTTGACGTGTTGTACTTTTCATGGTCTCCAGCAAAGATTAGACAAAAGAAAATGACCTGTAAATGCGAAATAGAATTGCTTATATATACAACAGTTTGCTTTATGCTATTTGTTGAGAGAGTAAGGGATGTTGTGAAAGTGAAAGATTATAAAGAGAGAAGAAGAGAACAAGGCATGTATTCCAAGGATCTCTAAGAAAATTACCCTTGAAAGCAACAATATTTTTATCTATCTTTTGGCACCCAACCGGGAAAATTACCCTCGAAAGCAACAAGGCATGTATTCCAATGAAGTGATCCTTCCAGTCATGCCAACACGAGATTAGCATGATTGACAAACTATCTCAAAAATTGTTAATTTGGTTGTTTCAGTTCGTTGCAAGTTCCTGTTTTATCACCCGTACCACCAGTCATACGACGACCTACACAGACTTGTCCAATACTACCAAAGAAACAAAGAACTAAATAAATCTGAGATAAACAAAGAAATCTAAAACTGTGTAGATAAGGACACAAAATTAGAAAACAAAATCAGCCGAATCATATGCAAGCCCAAATTTGTCATATTTCCTAGATGTTAAACTTCCTAGCCTTCAAATCCAATGCATTCAGTGGTTAACAACTGATTTTCACATGGAATCCGTGCAAACCAAAACACCAGTACTTTCATTCGCCAAATAGTAATCAATAAATAACTGTTTAAGTCTTAAACTTTGATTACGTTTGGAAAATCCTCTTCTTGAAACCTTGCAAAGAAAAGATGAAGATGAAAAATAAAAAATAGAAATCGAACCTCGCAAAAACCATAGCTGGGGCTTTGAAAGCTCAACCATGAAGCCTCACAGTACCCTCTACAGGATGATTCGACGAATTAGGGCTCCAATCTGGCGACTGGCAAGTTAGGGCTCCGATTCGATTGAAGCGATTGAAAATAGAAAGCAAATAAATAAAGAGTTCAAACCTTGCAAAAAACATAGCTAGCACTTTGAAACCGCAACCATGAAGCCTCTCAATCCCATGTGGAGAACGATGCAACCAGTTAGGGCTCCGATATGGTGAGTCGTGAAGCCTTCAACTGTAACCACGACTGTATAGCTCCGATCGAAGCGATTGCAAACAGAGAGATCGATAAGATAGTGATAGAACGAATAGATCGAATGACTAGGGAAGATTTCGGTCCATGGAGGGAGTTTAACGGTTGAGATAAGTTTTAATTGAGTGGGTAGACCATTTCGATCGATTGAAGATAAAAGGAATAAAAAGTAGAGGTAACGGAGAAGGTGTTGGAGAGACAGAGAATGAACGAGGGAAAATTAAAAAGGAAAAATCATAAGCGGCAAAGGAAAAATCAAAAGTCCCGCCATGTGAGCAGTAGTTTTCTGAGAAACGTCGTCGTACTAGATAACTTAAATGGGTCTGTATGGTCATGTGAAACGGTGCTCTACACTCGAATAGTGTAGCGCATAGTTCGACACATCCCGCTCTTTACTCAATTATTATCCGAATTATTTATTTTGTAGAACTCGTCAAATTGAATTTCCACGTAAAAGTTTAAATTGATCGGATGCGACTACCTCAATGAAACACTTTTATATAGAAAAATAGATGAGTCTAATCATTTTTTGCATAAATAACTATTCCGATGATGTGGTTATCGGTGTTCGATAAACTTGATTTTGGGTATGAAATATGAATGGTCTACTCTATCATATTTAAAAGATAGACGGTTCTGATCGCAAAGAAATACCTCGGGCAGTGTTTTAGTGGTGCATTATCAGACTTTAATTCCTCCGAACGTATTAAATATCTTTCGACCACGTGGTTTCTAATATTTGATGATCTCCGATTTTGGTAAGATTAATAGAAGTGATAAGATGTGAAATCTTAACGGTTTAGATCGATCGTTATAACAATAGGCCCGTCAATGACCTTTAAAATCTATACGTTTAACATACTTAGTAACTAACTTTGTCTTGCGCTGTAGTTGAACGTATGGTAGCCACAGAACTAAGACACGATCATGATGATCAAGACCGTTGATTTTGTTCTATTTGTTCATCAAATCATTCACGTGAATTTTTGGCTTGATCAGGATTAGAAAGCCACTTCATTGGGATGCAAATTCATTAATAAAATGGAATTTTTTCGTTTAACCAAGTTCATAGTGATATGAGATCAACTTCATTTTTGGTATGAACAATCTAATCCGTATTATATATATCGAAGATAGATGGTTCCGATCGCAACGAAAATTTCCCAGATTTGTTGGACGCGAAAAAGTTAATCACAAAATCCCAAATTTTTTATTTGAGACCCTATGGAACAAATACTTGATGATGAGAGTTTTAGAGACGAAATTTATTTATGACCCTTTAGAATAATATGATCTTGGCACCGGTTCAAACGGATTAAAAATTGAATCACTTAATTTTTTAATGTATAAATAATTTTAAATAATTAAGTGCACTAATTTTTAATCCGTCACTTTTTGTGACACCCATTTGCAATTCAATCTACCGCCTAAGAGCAAGTACACTAGATGAGTATAAATACATTTTTTGCTATTTTACCTAAGAGAAACATAAAAAATAGTCTACACCAAATGAGCTAAAAGAGGAGCTAAAATGTATTTGTGAATAGTTGTTCTCTATTTTTACCTATCCACTATTCATACTCCTTTCTTTTTTTATTATTTCTTTCTCTCTCTCCTCCCTCCTTTTTCCTCTCTTTAAACAATAAAGATAATTAAAAAATGAGTGAAAATTTTATATTTTATTTGGAGTTAGGTAAAATAGATAATATTGGTGTAGTTTTAAAAGAGATGTGAGTAGGTAAAATGAAAAAAGTGCACTGTTGATCAGTATTTTTACATTTTCATTGGTGTACATGCTCTAAATGGAAATCACCATCCCATTCAAAATTTCAGATTTGTCTGCGACAAACTAAGAGGTGTCGCCCAAAATAAAATTTTCAGTGACATGAAACTTGTCGTTGGAAAAAAATTATTGTCGCCAAATGTACCCTCCCAAAGACGCATGTAAACTCAATTACGTCCAATACTTTCGGTGACAAAATTTGAGTTTCATGTCACCATTGGCAGTTCAGGAATTAGGTGTCTTGATGTTTGTAATGAGTGTCCGGTTTTCTCTGCCAGGATATACTCCCTCCGTCCCTTTTTAAATGTTCTGCTTTGTAACTCCAACTTATTAAAAAGACATCATCATTATACCTTTCACATCAAATTTTTCCTTCACTTTCCCTACTTACCCATCATCATTACACTTTTACTCACTAACTTTTCAAAATGGAATATACTTTTAGGGACAAAATAGACAATTCACCAACTTTTACCCACTAACTTTACAAAATGGACACTTATTAAGGAACAACCCAAAATGGAATACTGGACTGTAATAAAGGGACGGAGGGAGTATAAGAAATGGGATGAGATATAAATCGATTCCGATTTACCCTATTGCCATCTTGTGTATTTCTGTTCATATAGGTATTCACAATTTTGGGAAATTCTACAATACACACCCCTTATTTGGGTGTGTATCATATGCACCCCCAAAAATGTTACGAATTGATAGAAAAAAGTTATGATTTTTTGTATAAAAGTTACGAATCGACAAAAAAGTTACGAATCATAGAGAAAATGTTACGAATCGCACAAAAATGTTACGAATCATAAAGAAAATGTTACGAATCATATTCCTGAAAAGTTACGAAACTCTAAAAAATGTTACGATTTGCTATGAGGTGGCACAATATAGACCACACAACGGGTGCATATGGTACACCCAAAACAAGGGTGTGTATTGTAGCCCTTCCCCACAATTTTAAGCATAAATTCAAAAATTTCATGAACTGACCATTTGGTAGATCTCATTTTCAAAAGAATGTTAGGTACGCTAATGTCGTAAAGGGAACAACTATGCTACTACCACAAGGATCCGGGGTTGGTGCTGTACAGCGTGCTGCATGGCTCGGATGTCGTTCGTTCGGCTATTCAACAGTTCAAATCTCATCTCGGTAATGAACGGCTCAGATGCAACATGGGTGAAGATGAGATTTGAACCGTTGAATTGCTGAACAGACAACATCCGAGCTGCGCAGCACAATGCTGTGTAGCTGCTACACAACACCAACCCCCAATCCCACCACACACACTTACAAATACACAATCACACAAACTCTCTCACATCAAACATCTTCAGTGTGGGCCTCATGTTTAATATGAGAGAATTTGCATAATTATGTGTGATTAAGAGAATTATTGAAAGCAGAGACGGATTTACATATGGGTATATGGGGGCCATAACCCCCGCGTTGTTTCGGGGTTTTTTTTAATTTAAATTTCAATGTTAATATTAATTATTTTGTATTGGATGCTATTTAAACATTTAAATGCTTTAAGAATGTGTTCATTTTGGGTCCCAAAAACCAATCCCTCTCTCTGCGTATATATGGTCTCTCATAAGTTTTTTCTTCAATTATTAATCTCATTTTCTTTCTATCTCTCTCCACTTATTACTGAAAAAATCTCCCTCAAAATCTAAACCAAATAAACTACTAGATTCTTGAACCTTGAAATTTTAAAATCTCGTTATTCATAGTTCGGCCACCGCATTCACGAAATTTTAGTTCCTTTCCCTGATTGAAAGAGCCCTACTCCTAGTACTAGTAGAGGCCTACTACCAGCACAGCCAACCATGAGAGATAACGCGACAACCTTCCTCACCACTAGTTTTCCATCCAGTGTCGGCCCTTGATTGTATGCTTGTTTTTTTTGGTTAAACGGAAATTAATTGTATGCATGTGCGATTGCTATGTTTTCACTCCTAGTTTTCACTCACCTCAGTGGCCCCAACCAAAAAAAAAGATGTATTTTCGTTAGGTAAAACTATTTGATTAATCATCCGTCTCAACAAGAGCAATCTAAATAGTACAAAATTATAACAAAAAAATCACTATAAACGAAAAAAGTATCAAACTGACCTATTTGTCTAAAGTGTGCCGTCTTATATGAATTTTTTCAACATTCATCCATATTTTTATACTTTTCCGATTCGTTTCGTTGAGATGAACGATTAATGACAAAAACTAAATTAAATAAAAAGTTACGAAAAATAAAAAAATACCGAAATAAATTTCAATCTAATGCGGGTCCAACCTTTGTTGCCATGCATGAAATAAGTTCACAAGCCAACAGAAAAATTACAGCTCAATACAGAGGGAGTTTCTCTCTCATCTCATGGCTCAAACCTTTTTAAGTATATTGTCAAGAAAACCATGCCATGCATCTTGCCTGATATTTCTCAATTTGTTGTTTCGCAATTGTTCTAAAACTAATGGCAACCCCAAACGAACATCCTGAAATTGAATTAGCCGCAGCCCCTCGAACAACCCCAAATGGACCGGGTGAAATTGCAACCCCAGCCCCTCAGACAATCCCAAACGCAGGGGATGAACTCAGCTGGAAGAAGTTGTCGGAATACACAACAATTGTTCAGAATCTGAGTGGCCGAATCAGTAGTCTCCAAAAGTCGGCGTTCACCCTCGCAAATTATTATTTCATCTCGCAAGCAGTCGTCTTCACGGCACTCTCCAGCAACTCCTCTCTGGTGTGCCACGACGTCTGGTTCCCCTTGTTCCTCTCCCTGTTACCCGGCGCTCTCAACTTGTTTGCGTTCTTCAAGATAGGACAAGAGTACATAGAAACCATGATTTCACAGAAGAAATACAAAAAATTGAGGAGAGATCACGAGGTTCACATGTCGGGACAAACTCTGAGACAAGTGCTGGATGACAAAAACACCGAGATTGTGAAGAAGAAAGAAAAAGAAAGGCTTACCGGAATTTTATATAGCTGCATGTATGCTTTTGGTTTCTTGGCTGCTGTCGTAGCTGTTGGTAGTTTGTGGATGCTTTGCGGGGAGAGTATTATTGTCAAGCCCAATGCTAAATGTGTGAAGCTATGCATGTGACAGTGCATTCTGCCCCAATTCTTAATTATTTATAGTACGGAGTACTACTTTTATGTGATGGTTCAAGGAGTAGGAATGCTACAATTACGTTGGAAATACTGCAATTGCTGGAATAGGGATGTTATTTTGCAGCTTCGGATGTGCCATTTTTGTTGTTGTTGTGTGTCAGTCTGCTAGTTAGTTCCTAGCTAGACTCTCCCTCTGGTACATGTGTTTCACTTTTCTTGTATTAGCTTTTCGCACAGTGTGGTTGGCTTCTCGATCGCCAAGTCTTCTTGTTCGGGGTTAATGTGCCACCCTAGTTGGGATATTGGTTTTTGGTGCTGATCGATGTTGTTTTCCTTGTTTCCTTTATTCTTTGTAAACTTCAGATTAATAAAATTCCTTCTTTAGCAGTTCAAAATAAAAAATGTACCCTCTCCGTCCCTTTTTTTTTCTTTCTCGGCAAACAAAACATTTTATATAACTCGAAAGATGTATATCGAGGGGAAAGCATCATAGCTCAAGAAGCTAGGATACACAAAAAAATAAAAACGAATCCAACTGAAAGTTGGATAACACCTCAAGACTAAGTTACAACCTCACTTTTCTAATACCATCCAAGAAAACCTTAAAATCCTCCACGGTGTAGACTTTGATGTCGAATTTCGCCTTCATCTACATCGCGACTCTAGTTTTGACTAAGTCCCCCACCTCCCATGGCCGTTTTGTTGAGTTGTTGAAAACATGGTCATTTCTCACCAACCATATGGACCATAAAGTAGCATAGAAGCAGGACTCCCAAATATTTTCCTCCAAGTTGTGAAACCCATGATAAAACCACCAGCTTGCTAAGACAGGAACTGATGGCGGGCAGACCCATTTGATATTCCACCAATTCAAAATTTCTGACCATACAGCCCAAGAGAAATGGCAATGTAGAAACAAGTGTTGATGAGTTTCAAGATGCAATAAACAGGGAGGACATAAGGCTAATTGGGTCTCACTTATCATGTTTCTACTCAAGAGTAGTGACCTGGTAGCCGCTTTCTCCTTGAATGTCATCCACGCAAAAACTTCCACTTTTGGAGGGCTCAAGTTCTTCCATCCAAAATTTTGATCCATCTTTTCATTTATCCCATAATACTTGCTCATTTTGTCTCTTGTGAGGTGAAAAAAATAAACTGTTTCCTTTTTATGCCTTTCATCTCCATCTTCAAATTCAAACAAAGAAGTGGAAGTAAATTTATTTTTAATTAGAAATTGATTTCTACACCCCCCTAATTGATGCAAACACTCATTTTTTCGTCTCCGATCTAGCAGGTGAATTTACAAAATAGTTCATGCATACATACACTTTTTATAAATATTAGATACTTTTCTGTAAATTCATCCGCTAGAAGATGAAAAAGAGTGTGTGCATTAACTAGGAGAGTGTAGAAATCAATTTCTTTTTAATTCTAGCATTTGGGGTATTGTTTATTTAAAAAATTGGTAGGAGATCCACTATAGCATGTTTGTAACCCACTAAGTCCACTTCTAAATTCCATAACCCCTCTAGTCCACTAATATAGTTATATAACCTAATAACTCCAATTTACTTAAAAATAGATATTTTTCAAGACCAAAAAACCCTCCTATATGACATATAGAGAGAGAAACCCTAGATCACAAAGCAGATCTGAGCCTCCCCCCTCTCTCTCTCCTCCCCTCCCCTCCCCTGGTGAACCGTTTGCCTCCAAATTCTCCATGCCGACGAGCTCTCCCTCACTCACCACGAACTGGAGAGATTGGGATCAAACAGTTTCACCATGGATTAAAAGAGCATGTTCCTTCGTCGATCTATTTCAATGGAAGAAAGGGATAAAATGGAGAGACAAGGGTCGAGAAAATCCTTAAAAAGCATTTCATTGGACCGAGATAGAGTCATGAGTCGTATGAAGCATTTTGGTACTCCCTCCTCCGTCTTTGCAAAGATAATCTTCTAGTATTACGAAAAGATGAGTGAGTCACTTCCAAATTGAAAAAGTAAATTACACCCCATGCATAGTTTTTTGATTTGTTGTTCTGTATCTTGATCTCTTTGATATTTAAGGTTATAGTCTATTTCTTGCATTAATCTTGAGCGAATTTGGATTTTCGACTTGTTATGTGTGTGGAATTTGTAGTTTCAGTCAATTATATAACGTTATTCCGCTTTTTCATAAACGTGCTTTAAAGTTGGTTTGTCTATCGTATTAAGAAGGTTGATTCGGTCTTTTATTTGTTTTACTGGAGAGAAATCTGGAGTAGTAAAAACAAAAAATATAATATTATAAGAAGGTTGATCCGGTCTTTTGTTTGTCCCGTGTCCTGTTATCATCAGATTTGGAGGTTTTTGAATAAATACATAACGTTATATGTGTGCTTTTCCTAGGATTAGAGATCTGAAGTTTTTTGAATAAATATATAAGGTTATATTTGTACTTTTCATCAATCACTTATTGATTTGGTCCGCGCAGCGGCCTCTCCGACTTGCTTATGATATATTTGGAGTTTTTTGAATAAATATATAAGGTTATATGTGTGTTTTTTAATTATTGGGCTAGACATATAAGGTTGGAACAGATTGTGTTTTTTGAAAAAATATATAAGTTTATATGTGTGTTTTTCGTGTCACACAAAAAATATATTTTTGTGTGTTTTTGTTGTTATTTAATGTCATTTTTTAAAAAACATTCTCAGTTAGAAAGAGATATAATAATATTAGTATAACGTTTTATTGTTATACATAACATTCTATAACGTTATATGTGTGTGCTTTTCCTTGTGTCTTTTGTTTGTCATTGTTCTAATGTTTTATTGTTTTGGCTTCTTTGCCTCTCAAAAAGCACATATGGATATGTCCATATATTATCAGAAGCATGTCGAAGAGGCCGCTGCGCGGACCAATTTAATAAGTGATAGACAACGGAGTATATAACGTTATATGTGAATTTCTGTCATGTGTAATATGTGCGTTTCCTAAGGTTAGACATATAATATTATATCTCGTTTTTGAAATATATTAATGTTGTTTATGTTGTTTTGAATATGTATATATGTAGATATAGAGGTTATGGGAACACTATTCGGAGGCAGAAAATCAAAATTTTGAAGGATTCGATGAAGGTTTTGATGAAGAAACGGTGAAAAAATAAAGCTCGACCCCCTGTGGCCACATCAACATTCAACTTGGGATTCAAGGCGCGACTGGAAACAAGGATAATGGTGGCATGATATGTGAACATATAATGCTATTTTTTGAGATATATAATATTGTTGGAAAGATATGATGTTGTTTTGAGAACATATAATTTTATGTCATGTTTTGTGAGACTTAGAGCTACAGAAGCTCAGATATAATGTTATATATTCTGTTTTTTTGTGAGATTTAGAACTACAGAAACTCACATATAATGTTATATGTTCTGTTCTATTTTTTGTGAGATTCAGAGCTGCAGAAGCTCAAATATAATGTTATATGTTCTTCTTCTTCTTTTTTTGCGATATTTAGATATTCAAAAATTCCCATATAATGTTATATGTTTTGTATGGACCAACATATAACGTTAAAGACTAAAAATAAGAAAAACCAAAAAGAAATATTGCATGTTAGAAATTTTTTGCCACACATATAATGTTGTATGTTAGGAAATTTTTATCACTCATATAACGTTAAAAAATCAATACAAGAAAAATAGGAAAAAACAAAAAGAGAAATTTGTCACATATACAACGTTAAATGTTAAGTGTAGCGGGTTCAATAAAAAAAATCGAGAAAAATGAAAAAATACGTTTTTGTTACACATATAACGTTACATGTGGCGTGATGGCAGCGGCGACGGTGGTGGTGGTGGCCGCGGTGGCAGCAGTGGTGGCAGCGACGGCTTGATTGCAATAAAAACGAAAAAAATGGAAAAAATACATTTTCGTGTTAGCCAAACAATGCCCTTATTTCTTAGGTGGGGTATTTTTGTCATTAAAATTATTAGTGGACTTAGTGGGTTATGAAACTTAGAAGTGGACTAGATGGGTTTGAAAACTGCTAAGGTGGACTTATACAAAATTCTCCCTTGTTTATTGGAGTCACTTTTTGATCCGTAGAGAAACCCTTTTTGAAAGCCAGGCCCTTTGACTCAAGAACTTTGGCCCAAACACTTTCATATTTTGTCCCTTGTGTAGATTTTCTTTTTGTAAAAGAAAAAGTTCTCTTGAACCAATACATCATATACCCAATACATGGCTCTTAAAGACACTAATATTAACTTTTGGCCCAAACTTCTATTGATCCCCATCCAAATTAATTCCTTTTTGGTCAACATCGGTCCAAACTCCCAAAGCGTCAGCCCCAATTAGTTGTTACTCAAAGTGGTCAACCAATTGGACAAGTAGTCAACCAGTAAGTCATTAATGGGCTTGTTGCCAAGTTGGTAACTCCCAACTCTTTCTTATGGGAGACCAAAGATTCGAGCCCCGCTGTGGGCGGTTTATGGGTTCACTAACTTTTTCCACTAACCTCCGCTAATGTATACAATATTACAAAAAACAAAAAAAGCCACAGGCTTTCGGCCAAGGAATTGAAGTTAGGTTTGAGGCTAGGGAGAAATGACAGACCTCATCTAGGGTTTCCTCATTCACTTATATAGGCCTTGTCTTTTTCTTTTTTTTTAAGAACGGCAAAAAAAATTATTAATTTTTGAAAACAAATTACAAAGATAAAAGAACCTTGAGAATGAGGCATCAAACTGGAGTAAGAGCATACCTTATTCCGACAATCATATGCTACTAGGACCCGAAGGGAGAGGAAAACAAATCAAAGTTGGCAAGAAGCCAACCAAGACCAAAACCCAAAAAGAAACACCACATTCAAAACCCAACAAAACAAACAACACCCAAAGAGACCTAAAAATCAAACATCGTGTTGGGAAGCATGACATTTTGCCCTTTCTTCATCTTCAGCTTCCATAATCCCTGCTCACCAAGTAAGTGCGTGGAGGGCATGCTCGGGTAACTGCCTCGGGTGGCGTCACATATGATGCACCGGATAAGACAGTTATGGAGCACATGACATGAATGGACCTAACGATGACACATGTCCCATAACCGCTTCAGCCTACGTCATGATGACATACATTACCGAGCATGTGGATGCACGAGCAAGAGCCTTCTTCGAAGAAGTTGATAGGCACGCGGTATCGTAGATATAAGTGCCTAAATAGGGTAGTTTTAACACGTTGTTATCTAATTTATTCCCTATTTTCCACTTGATGCGTTGCTTTGGTATGTTTTTGTGTTTTTGTTAATTTTCAGGGAAATTAAGCTGTTTTGGCGCCAAGATTGGATTGTAGAGACTTGAAGGCCGTGATGGAGCTTGAGAGCAAGGAGGGCCGTGGAGACTAAGTGTTGAAGCAGAATTCGCAAGGAAATCATCAGAATCTTTGTGAGCGCTACAAAAGAATGAGTATAGCGCTCAGAGATGGCATAGCATGGCGCACAAAGTGATCAGAGGGTTTGCTAGCGCTACACCCTTTTTGGTGTAGCGCTATCGCGCACGATCGGCCAAAGCAATCAGTCAACGGAGTCAAAGCACCTTAAGGGAGCTCGGTAGCGCTATGGAAAAACTAATGTAGCGCTACCGATGAGCACAAGCACATGTTGCCAGCGCATAGACTTCAGTGATGGGTTTTGCAATTAATTTAATTGGGCTTGGACTAAAACGTGAAAGAAGAAAAAGAATTCACAGTTTCTTTACTAGGTGGGCCCATGAGGTACACGCCGGGTACTATTATTATTAGTATAAAAGAAGGAAAAAGGGTTTCAGAGGGGAGATGACTTCGGCAGCACTTCTGCCCACGGACGAAACACGAAGAACGGGTCCTGCGTTCTCACGGGGCGACGACAGGAATTACTTTTGCAGCTTCAGATTTCTGCTGTTTCATTCGGAGTTATTTTTCCCTTCAAGTTCTTAGAGTTTTGTTCAATTACTCATCTTTCGGTAACTCGTATTAATTTTTGTTCTTTAATAAAGTTATTCTTTGATATTTGTTTAATTCGTATCTTTTGTTTATTTCGTATTCAGAAGCATGTTTCAATCTAGGGTTTTCTTCGTTTATTGCTTAAGCATGAGTGAGTAATTTCGTAGAGTGCGGCCGCTGGACGAAGGCGTCCCGTGGTTAGTTTAATTAATGTTTTTACCTCGGGTTCGAATTAATTTAATCTTTAAGCAATTTTAGAAGACGAAAACTCTTCTAACAAACAAAACCCAAGCATCGCCGGAATTCGAATGCGCACGGGGACTGGTGACAGGTGGTGTGCATTTGTTAGGGATCCTTTTTCCTATTCTAAAATCAACAAATTAAATAATTGTGGCCCGAGTAAACATTGGTTAGGCTAGTTGCAGACGGTGAGTTCCCACGGTTGTACTCTCCTTTTTAAAATCCATATTTAATTAATTCAGTTTGGTAATTTAGTTAGTAAATCAATCTCATTGAACAAGGGGTGGCTACCTAAGAGCCAAGATAAACTGTGAACCCGTCATCTTTGAGTCCTGCACACGTTCGTCCGTCTCTGTGGTTCGACTCCGGTACTTCTGGATATTATGCTACATCGGTCGAGAGTTCTACGCTTGGGGCAACCCATTATTTTAGGTCTAGGAATCGGTCAAGCAATTTTGGCGCCGTTGCCGGGGACGACAACGTGTGTTCTAAGAAGTCGGGTCGGGTTAGTATCTTTGTGTTTTTATCTGCATTAATAAAAATAGAGAAAAAAAAGTGTCTTTTGTTGTTAGCATCTTTTTGTTTCTAGGTTGAGTCATCTGGAGTCAGTCGAGTGGTAAGTGTTTTGTGTCTTGAGTAAAAAAAAAAAAAACTGATGGGCCTTCTTGATAACCCTGGGGAGTTAGAGCAACACCATAGTATGCTGTTGAGTAAATTAGCACAAATTAACGAACCCTATTGGAGTTTTGAGAGCCAAGTAGGTATTCCTTCGAGTCAATCTGCACAAATACAAAATTTTACTTGGGGTTACGAGAATATCCCTTCAAGTCAACCGGGTACCTTTGAGTCCTCTTGGGATCACGAGCATTACTCAGACATTTTTTCGAGTCAATTGGCACAAATTCCTGAACCCTTTTGGGACTATGAGACTCGCATGGCTATCCTAAAGAGTCATTTGGCAGAGAGTGAAATTCGAAGATTTGCTGAAAAAGAGAATGAGTCTTTTAGTGAATGTTGGGAAAGGTTCAAGGGTTTTCTCAAAAACGTCACACATCATGTCTATGAGTATCCTGAAATAGTTTGTTATTTTTACAGAGGACTCTCTCGAAAGAGTCAACAATATCTGGACGTGATGAGTGACGGGGGTTTTTGGGACAAACCACTTGCTGAGGCTTTACAGTTTTATGATCTTTTGGCCCAGATTCCGAAAAATGAATATTGTGCTTTAAATTCTAATAGTGCCAATTCCCTGCCAAAGGAAGAGGTAACTGAGTCACGTCATTTTATGGAGGATTTTGATTCGTGGTCTGAAAGCTCCTCCGAGTTTGGAGGGAGTGAAGAGTTTACTCCTAGGGAAGAGGAAGTAGGTTTGGTTAACAATGTTGAGGAGGTTGACTTGGTCTTGCCACAGTCCTCTGAATTTGGAAGGGATGAGGAGTTTACTGCTAGGGACGAGAGAGAAGAGGAAGTTGACCCACTTGTCATTGAGGGTGGGGTTGATGATGGTTTGGTGGAACCTTCTGAGTTGGGAGCGAACGCGGAGCTAACTGCCCAATGTTCCCCCCTTGAGTCTAATGTAAAGGTCGAACCCTCTCTTATGTATCTCCCACTGTTGATCCGCGCTGCCTACGTTTTCCTTTTGCGCTCCTATGAGTCTAGAGAACGAGGAGCTCACTGCCCTCCGTATGACGGTCCGATCGAAAAATCTCCCACTGCTGAGGAGTGGGACGCTGAGATTGATTATTTGCAGTCCTTAATGGACAAGCAAGATAAGAAGTATGGGTTTGAGAGTGAGTCTCTTATTTTTGGGGACCAAGACTTTGTTGAGGAGGAATTAGTTGAGAAACCAAACTTGGCGGAGGAGGTCTTGATAGAAGAGTCAAAGTCGACGGTAGTGGAACATATTGATTTTCTTGGTGTTGATGATTACGATTTTGTTTATCTTCCTTCTATCGCAAATTATGTCCACAGCTCGAAAATCAATTTGGTTTCGCTTGTGCACTTTGAGGCTTTCAATTTCTTAACAAAACTCGGCGATTGCTTTATTCGAAATATCTTTTCTTGTGGTCTGGCCGAATTCAATTTTTAGTGCAAAGCTTAGAGTGGGGTGGTGCATTCTTGGGAGTTGCTTTTGTGCATTTGATTAACTTTCGGATTCTACGTTGGAAAGATCTCTCTCTCTCTCTCTTAAACTCAAAAAATAATAATAATAATAATAATAAATAATAAAAAAAATCAGAAAATTGAAAACACCAAGAATTCAAAAAAAAAAAAATTTCAAAAAACCAAAAAGATTTTCTTTTTAGTTTTGGGCTTTTAATTTGTGGGTCTTGTATAGCCACCCGTTTCTCGCTCATCCGCTTGACACGGGGAGAAAAGTATGACACGTGAGACTGCGTGAATGTCTGGTGGTGTTCTTTTATTTTCATTATTTTTTTTGTTGTGGCCCGGCTTCTACTAGCGGGCGGTACTAATGTCATTTGTTGCCTAGTAGGTAGTTGGTTCTTAAGTCTTTTGCAGGACGAGCATGCTACCACACCAGCCTTGGTAGTTTAGGCCTCTCCGCCGGAGTGAATGAGGCATTCAGGAGCCTCGAGCAGGGGTGTCACTAAGTGTGGCAGTTGTAAGTCCAATAAAGCTTTGGCGCGGCTCTGTGTGACTAGCTGTGGACTTTGTTAGGTCCGAAGGAGCGGATTCTGGAAGCAGTTCTGATGACGAAACGCAACGGTGACAACAAACTCCCCATACATCGGCCGAGGTCATGATGGTTGGCTGCCATTTGTTGGTCCATTTCTCTCCATTGATCTCATTTTCTTATTGCCTTCATGCTCTGAGGGCATAGCATGCTCTAAGTTGGGGGGATGGTGTACTTCGTACTTGTTGTTATTCATTTTGCATAGTTAAAAAATCAACAACAACAAAAATTGAATTAAGGATTTTGGATACTTGGGTGCAACTATTCTTGGTTGATGGCTTCTAATTAGTACTATAGTGGTTGTTGTGCGAGTCGGAGTCTCGATACAATTTTATGGATAGACTTAAGCTCGTGAACATGATGTTGAAGAAGCACTTGGTTAGCCGGTATCATCTATAGTTGGATAGCATTTGGTCACTTGAAAACATGCTCTCACACACACACTGCCCCACATGAGTATTTACCGGTCTAGAGTTTGGTTCACATGTTTTTGGTATTTCGGTATAAGCTTGTTTGATGGAATTTTTGGAACTCCTTTCCCAATATAAAAAAAAGTAAGAGAATAAGTTATGAGTGCTGTATTGTTAATGCTTATCCGGGCGTCCATTGACTAGTAACCGGGCAATCGGGGTATGCTCCCACCGTGTTGTTCGCGTCAAAAGATGGATAGACTTTGTGAAAGTATCATTAAATGTGGTTAGCTTGGATTTTAATATAAAGCCTTTTTGACTTGAGCAATTAAGTCCGTAGGGGTCTCTTAAAATCTGGTGCTCTAAGGCCGTTTGGCTTGGGGATAGCCGACCCAAAGCTCGCTAAAGAGTCAACTAGAAAGCCCGAGAGATCCGGCATTGCACGACCATGAGAAAAAAAGCAAAGAAAGAAAAGGAAGGAGTGTGCTTAAAGAAACACTGGGCTATCAACGGTGTGTGAACTGTTCTTGAGATTGGTAAATTTCTTTATGTGGCTTTTCATTCACGCATGCCATTTGAAAATTCGCTATCCGATCGTAGGTGAGAGGATTAATTTTTGTGCTAAGTTTGGTACGGAGTTCATTTGTTTAACTTTATCCATGAATGAAATATCTTGCCTTTGACTTGCTTGACAGTTATTGTAGTGTTTTTAGAGGTTATTGATTGGGTTGGGTCGCATTTGAAGTGTTCGAGTCCTTTGTGTTTTGTGGGTAATCACTGCTGAAAACCCTCACGAGACTTCACTCGTCCTACCGGGGCCGTCCGGTGGTTTAAAAGATCTATCCTTTTATTTATTTGTTTTATTCTTCTTGTTGCTATTGGGGGGTGTGATAGGCACGCGGTATCGTAGATATAAGTGCCTAAATAGGGTAGTTTTAACACGTTGTTATCTAATTTATTCCCTATTTTCCACTTGATGCGTTGCTTTGGTATGTTTTTGTGTTTTTGTTAATTTTCAGGGAAATTAGGCTGTTTTGGCGCCAAGATTGGATTGTAGAGACTTGAAGGCCGTGATGGAGCTTGAGAGCAAGGAGGGCCGTGGAGACTAAGTGTTGAAGCAGAATTCGCAAGGAAATCATCAGAATCTTTGTGAGCGCTACAAAAGAATGAGTATAGCGCTTAGAGATGGCATAGCATGGTGCACAAAGTGATCAGAGGGTTTGCAAGCGCTACACCCTTTTTGGTGTAGCGCTACCGCGCACGATCGGCCAAAGCAATCAGTCAACGGAGTCAAAGCACCTTAAGGGAGCTCGGTAGCGCTATGGAAAAACTAATGTAGCGCTACCGATGAGCACAAGCACATGGTGCCAGCGCATAGACTTCAGTGATGGGTTTTGCAATTAATTTAATTGGGCTTGGAATTGGGCTTGGACTAAAACGTGAAAGAAGAAAAAGAATTGACAGTTTCTTTACTAGGTGGGCCCATGAGGTACACGCTGGGTACTATTATTATTAGTATAAAAGAAGGAAAAAGGGTTTCAGAGGGGAGATGACTTCGGCAGCACTTCTGCCCACGGACGAAACACGAAGAACGAGTCCTGCGTTCTCACGGGGCGACGACAGGAATTACTTTTGCAGCTTCAGATTTCTGTTGTTTCATTCGGAGTTATTTTTCCCTTCAAGTTCTTAGAGTTTTGTTCAATTACTCATCTTTTGGTAACTCGTATTAATTTTTGTTCTTTAATAAAGTTATTCTTTGATACTTGTTTAATTCGTATCTTTTGTTTATTTCGTATTCAGAAGCATGTTTCAATCTAGGGTTTTCTTCGTTTTTTGCTTAAGCATGAGTGAGTAATTTCGTAGAGTGCGGCCGCTGGACGAAGGCGTCCCGTGGCTAGTTTAATTAATGTTTTTACCTCGGGTTCGAATTAATTTAATCTTTAAGCAATTTTAGAAGACGAAAACTCTTCTAACAAACAAAACCCAAGCATCGCCGGAATTCGAATGCGCACGGGGACTGGTGACAGGTGGTGTGCATTTGTTAGGGATCCTTTTTCCTATTCTAAAATCAACAAATTAAATAATTGTGGCCCGAGTAAACATTGGTTAGGCTAGTTGCAGACGCTGAGTTCCCACGGTTGTACTCTCCTTTTTAAAATCCATATTTAATTAATTCAGTTTGGTAATTTAGTTAGTAAATCAATCTCATTGAACAAGGGGTGGCTACCTAAGAGCCAAGATAAACTGTGAACCCGTCATCTTTGAGTCCTGCACACGTTCGTCCGTCTCTGTGGTTCGACTCCGGTACTTTCGGATATTATGCTACATCGGTCGAGAGTCCTACGCTTGGGGCAACCCATTATTTTAGGTCTAGGAATCGGTCAAGCAGAAGTCACATGTGGAACGACGGTCAAGAGGGCTAGGTGTCCCGAATAATAGCCAGGTTTACCCAAGCCCCTCCGTGTGGTTAGGAGAAGAGGGTCTTGGGTGGTCAGGCCGGTGTACCCAAACCCCTATTATCTTTGTATTTCGTGTTATGAGTTTAATGAAATTTAATTTGCTGAGAAAAAAAAAACAATAGCCAGGTTTAGTTCGGTCCTTCCAAACCATGGGGTTCTCGGTTCAAGTCTCTGGAGGTCCTTTAAGTACTATTTTTAGATCTAGGTAATAAATAGATGATTTTTGCATCACTTGTATTCTAAATTAATTATGCTTAAGTGGTTGTAGATATTACTCAAGACCTGTTCAAATTTTTTGCATACTTTAATGTTTTGATAAGTTTTCCCCTTTCCTTTATTTGAATTTTGCTTTCAATTTCATATTAAATTTACAAATACTGTAATATTTTTCAATATAAGTAAACCAAAATAATTTATTTTCATTCAACAAACTTTAATAAAGAAAGGTTTAAGATAAATTATTCTCTTATTGTTAAAAATAGCATCATCAAATATAATTATGATGATTGATGAATTTATTGAGTTTTTAGTAAAGTGGGTTTGTTAAAAGAAAAAGATTAATAAAACAAATTTAAAAGTTAAAGAAACAAATTAAATAGGCATTCTATTTACAAGACTTATATATTTAGGTGTTCATCCTAGTGGATTTGAATATTTATATTCCCATTGCCGTGAACCCCATAGTCGCCGACCGCACCGTCAAACCCATCATCAGTTCGGATCTCTATTTCTCTTCGTCGATGACCACTGCCGCCGCCCGACACATCTGCCCCGGTTGCCGATCAACCCCCTAAGGACATATTGTTGGATACGAAGTCTATCATTGATAACATAATGTAGCCTTAATTGATTCTTGACAGTTTTCTTATAGGCTCAATTTTCCAGCCTCTAATTGGTTGGAAATCAGTTCTAGTAATGAGTAATGACGCTTAAACGATTCTTTCAAACGACAAGTTCAACTCGCTTTTCCCTTTTCCTAGATACCAAATTCACTACTTCCATGTTACAGCGCAAGTAATTTTTGCAGCCTTTTGCGTTTCATTGTGTGATGGATGCTAGCTTTTGTAGATGTTGAAGAATATATCATGAAAATTGTGGAATATTTGAGACAATTGTGTATTGTAGTGGTCTATTATATCTATTACAAGTTTCATCCTCTTCCGTTCCCGGGTTTTGTCCTCTGCCGCTGTTACAAAGGTTTTATCTTTTTGCTAAGCAAAAAGAATTTATTAATCTTTATAAAAGATTACAAAGATTAAAAAGATCAATAACACACCGGCAAAAAGCCACTTGATACTTAAAAGAAGTCAAGACGTCAACTGAACACCAAAACATGCACTCACAAAACCCAACCTAAAACATCTAGATACTAAAACGAGCCTCAGACCCTATACATACTAACTCCCTATCCTCTACATCCTCGACCAAAAAACACAGCCAAATCGAAAACAGAAGACCAACGAGCAAAACTAAAAGAAGTCCACCAAATCTCGAAATCAAAAAACCAAAGAGAGAGAAGGCATCCTCCTTGAAATCAACATCGTCGTCCGATCGAAATAAGCTCTTCCTCAAAGTCATCTCAAGTATGGATCATTTCCTTTAATTCTTGCATTTCAACAATTTTTTTCAAATTATAATTCCTCCCTCCTTTAATTTCAATACCCAAAGTAGAACTTACATCCAACATCTTACAAACTTCCTTAAAGAACAGTGAGGAATAATTAAGGGTCCTTATTTCTATGATTCAATTTACCGCACTTAGCTAGCCTCAATCTCTGTGATATATATATATATATATATATATATATATTTTTTTTTTTTTTTAATTTTCCTCTCCAATCTTCTCACTCTCCTTTTCAATTTAAGAATGACATCTGAGACGATCTATTACCGGAAACTTTGCTCCCAATTATTGAGTTTCGCCTAGGTAACCCTTTAGCTGCTTCTACTATCCCACTGGAAACAACATAATCCTCTTTATGAGAAATAAACCCCAAATCCAAATCGACCTCCCTTGCCAAAGTGTTTTCGGATTGGATCTCCAGCTCACCTATTTCCAACGGCTCACTCATTCACTTTTTCCTTCCTTGACAAGTGTTGAGGTCCACCATTAGATTGATTCCCTCCGAGTGCCAGACCCTTGATCTCGATTGAGTCTCATCAATTGGGTTTTCTTCTCTGTTCACCATTATACTTTCCTCCGATGGATGATTAGATTCAGAGAGATCCGTGGTTTGAATATCCATTGAGCCCGTAGGCCCATTATTATCCTTCTTAAATCAATTATGTACGTGCTGAAACATTATACTCCTTGTCATTAACAAGCCCATTCCTGCTTTCCATTGATTCACTGGCCCAAGAATATTCCGTAGGACCCATTGAATCCTGCCTTATTTTACTTGGTTAAACCATCCGATTCTGACCGTTCGACTCCGCCATTTTCGTAGACTGTACCTCCCACCTGCTCCTTGTCATGCTTCGTGGGTTTGCCATGCAAATTTAAATTCCTGTCTCCCCTTGACTTGTCGTCATCATTTCCACCTTTCTCCTCACCATACACCTCGTTCCCCATGTCAGTATTTGCCACGAATTCATCCAGCTCATCATCGTCTTCTTCATCTTCTTTGTCTTCCTCCAGAGGAAAGGAGGAATCTAGGTTTGCCGCCATTACCGAGTTCCGCCCAAACATGGGATTATTTTCTTAAATATGTCATGAAATTCATGGATTACTTGTGCCAAAATTTGTGTTGTAGTTGATGGTATGTTGAAGATAGGTTTCATATTTTGAAAGAACTGTAGTAAGTTTTCGGTAGAAATATTGGGTTGCAATGGGTGTCATTGTAAGTATCATGTTTTATGAAATTTGTCATGTTTGAATTCACTTGTATCGTGTTTGAACTCATTTGTATCATGTTTGAAATTTTTCATGTTTTACGAAATTTCTCAAGTTCATGGAACTTGCCATATTTGAACTCACTTGTTTCATGTACTTAGTAATCTATCAGATCTTTTTTTCCCCCTGATGAATAAAATTTATTGAATCTTAATTTTTCATGAAATAATTTGTTGAAATAGGTCATGGATAATTGTTGGAATAGGTCATGAAATAGATGATATATTTTAATAAATCATGAAATTGGTTGGTTTAGAAAAAAAATAATCATGAATTGCATAAATATGTCATAAAAATTAGATTATGAAATATTTAGATTTTAGGAAAGAGAAAATTGGAGAGAGAATAGTAGTTTTATTTTAAATTTTTTATTTAGATTTTAGGGGAGAGAAAATTGAGAGAGAAGATTAGGAGAAAAAAAGATTTGAAAGATAGGAGAAAGATAGTAAGATAAACTAGAAAATGGAGAGAGAATGATTTGAAGGATTATGAGAGAGAAAAGGTACGTAATCTGGGGTTTATTTGAATTTGAGAATTAAAAATAAGTTTTTGAACTCACTAGGATGAAGACTTAAGTATCTATGTAGGGCATGACGTCTATTTAAGTTTCTCGTGTCTCAAAAATAAATTGGGTATAAAACCTTGCTATCTACCTCGGACATGCTTAATTTTGTGGGGCGTGGGAGTCTCCGACCTTATTTGTTTTAGAATTTGGATTTTATCTCTGCGCACAGTCCCCAATAAATTTTTTCTCTCTCTATTTCTCTCCACTCATTATTCAAAATCTAAATCCAAAATCCTAAGGAACAGGCCCTCCATGTCTTCAACGGCTATGGATAAGAGGCATCTGAAAATGAAAATGAGATGGTGGGGGAGAAAAAGGAAAGAAAAAAGTGGCTTTATTGACAATAATAGGAGGAATCTCCATGGTTCTTGGTCGGTCTTGTTTTTGGGTTCAATCGGCGTGCGAAACGCCATTGCTTCATTGGCAGCCTTTTTTTCATTTTGGTGGGGTAAAAGCATTATAGCAGGGAAGAGAGGGAGAGTGAGAATAAAGCGAGCAAGGGAAGCATGCAAGAAAGAAGAGCAAGGGAATATTGGTGGGTTTCAAGGGGGATGGCCTTAATAATGCGGGTTCGTGGACTTATTTTTGGGCTTACTTCTGTTTTTTCTCTCAGCGGTTGGATGTCGCCACCCTTGCTTGTGGTTTCATTAAATTTCGCATTGGATGTAATTTACTTTTTTCTCTTTCTTTTCTTTTGGCCTTTTTTTTTGTCTCAAGTCTTCTCTCTTGAGCTTAGAGATTAGTCGTCTCGATGTACCATTTGTCGAGTTCTAATAAAATCTTGTTGCCTATAAAAAAATTAAGAATCCATACAAAGAAAACACCCTAGCTGTTAAGAACACAACATGACAATGTTTGATTATGACAAGTTGGCATTTTGTTTAGGTAACCTCATATCAGTAGTGGAAATTGAGAGTTAATTTCCATTGAGTTTTCCAGTTTTGAAAGACGAGTGGGATCCGCTAGAATTTTTCTAAGAACTTCACATGTTAATACCATTACGATCGATGATGTCCCGTTAGAGAATTTTTCAATAACGAAATTGAGCATTTCAGAGTTTATATATAGGATTAGCTGTGTTAACATAATATTGAGAAATATTATGTTACCATGTTTTGTTGGGTCTATTATTCATGTTTTCTAGTTGGGTTGATTTCTTTATAATACATGTTTCCTATTTGGTATAGATTTCTTAGTGACCAAGAACATTGTAGGTTATATAAAGGCATGTAAGAATTATGGTTTGACACAATCAATAATACATCTTTCACTTTTTTCCCACATCGCTCATCTAAACCACCCAAGCTTGGTTAGTAAATTCTAAAGGCTACTCCACCTATTGCCAATTGGTTTTAGGTTGGAACCTCCAACAAATCTAACATGGTATCAGAGTTAGGTCTTGGGTGGCCTCACCTCTCGTGGGAAAGTCTTTGTCATCTCTGCCACCCGAGTCAGTCAGTCAGCTCTTGGTCAGTCACCTCCACGTGCATCCAGGCTGCACATGAGGGGAAGTGTTAGACTTGTCTCACATCGCTCATCTAAACCACCCAAGCTTGGTTAATAAATTTTAGAGGCTACTCAACCTATTGTCAATTAGTTTTAGGTTGGAACCCTCCAAGAAATCTAACAAGGTGGATGGCCTTGTGCCAGCACGACCATCGTGCCCATCGTTTTAATGTTGCAGGTTTTTTTTTTTTACTACTAGTGTGTGGAAATGTAACCAATACATATGTAGCACACTTATAATTGGAAGCAGTTGTAATGTAGAATAATCCATAGTTTGGAAGCAAATTACAGAAACTTACTCAGGGTTATAATGCACAATGATTAGAAATAGGAAATTTACAAAGTTGTGAGTTTTCGCAAACAACCATGGCCGAGTGAGGACCATGTCTGTTGGATAATGGATCTTTCACGGTTCCAAATAAGATGATCGAACTTGAAATTTCTCAAAATGTGAATTTTACGTATGAAAACAAATCACAATCTTTTTTTTTTATTAGCAAAGAAAATTTTATTAATCAACGAACCGAAATTACATAGATTAAAAGGAAACGGGGAAAAACGGCATCATAACCTAAGACCCACATCCCAACTATGTTGACACCTAAAATGAGGACAATCATATCCCACCCGCTACCTGAGGAAGGGAAAGTTGGCGAGAAAACCAACCAAAAGAACAAGAAAAAAACTCACAATCTTGGCATGTGGAATTTTTTTTTATAGTTTCAGGAAATTAAAAACTTTACATCTTTTCATTTGCAGTCTTTTTCATTTTGGTGGGGTAAAAGCATTATAGCAGCTAGAAAAGAGAAAGAGAATAAAGCAAGCAAAGCAAAAATATAGTGCGCGCAAATTATATCGCACATAGGAATATGGCACCAAATCCACTCCTTTTCGATGGAATATGGTACAAAAGTAGCCATGAACCATCGATAAATAATCACTCCTTCGATGAAAAATCCTCCACCCCCACTGCACTCACGATACCCGCCCCGCAAATTATTGTTATTTTGGCTCAGCAATACCCACCCTGCAATTGGAGTTATGGATGCGGTTCGACGTCGTCTGATCAAGGGTGACAAGAACAAGGGTGATAAGAACACTACCAGGCTGATCAACAACACGGATGAAGTTATGGAGATCAGGGAGTTTCGCGGAATATTTACGGGCGAGAACAATTTCATCAGTGTGATCACCCTGAAAGCTCGTAAATACACCGACATCGACGCGACAAAGTATGGCGGGGACGACAGCCAAGGAGGGCAGCCTTCTTATCTGATGATTTTCTGTGGCGGAAGCTTTCTGAGGTCATCCGAACAAGATTTGCTGTTACCTGGAGAAGAATTTATTAATTTCAAAACCGTAATTATTGATCAAGTACCGGAAGACCAAAATTCGACTGGAGTTGTCAACTACGAAATCAAATTCCAACCACGAGATGCCTCTGTCACGGCTAACTCTCTTAAGGTACCATTTGGTTGGCTTCACTAACCGTTCTGTTTTGTACTATAGATAGTGGGTTTTTTTTATATACTTGTGATGTATGCATGGGGAAGTTACCCTTGACATTGTTCTGAAATGTTTGTTAGTTGACGTTGCGTCAAGATTTGGATACATTTTTTAAATTGAATAGTAATTTGTGAGAGTAATTGATGCTTTTGCGAGGCGGGACTTGAGAGTCGGGAGAGCCATTAAAAAGAATTTAATTTTGTTTACCCTCCTTAAAAAAACTAAAAAACACTAGTGGCAGTTGGGAGATGTAGGCGGGCAATTTGAGCCACAAAGTCAAACAATTTAAATTTGACGTCTCTATAGTTGGGTTTGTTCGTCTGAGGTTGTTTTGGCCTTCTGGGTGTGGTAGAAAATTTTTTTTTTTCCTGTTAGGGAAGAAATTTTATTAACTCTCTCTTTGCTTCTGCAATTTTTCTCTCCCTGTGTTTGTTTTGTGTGACACGCAAAGGCTAATAGCATGCGAATAAATTGCTAGCTATTTAGCATCCATGACTCATTCTTTTCTGCTCGATTTGGGAGACAAATGCGAGATGCGAAAAAATATTAGCATGGGAGCGATTAGTAATGCCAGACTTAGGGTTCTCAATAATTTGATCATTACGATGATAATGTCACATTAGCAGATTCATCAATAAAGAATTTTTTTTTTTTCTTATTAAGGACGGCTTTTTTTGTTGACAACACTGTTAAACCAGATTATCAACAACAAAAAACATCGTTCGACCTAATTTAAATTCATCAATAGCTCATAATTAATCATCCAAACCAAGGAATTCATCAACAGTTCATGATAATCATCCAAACCAGGGAACTAACAGTCCGGCCATGGTTGGCGGTTCTAGGACCGAAACTCCTCATGCTGGTATCATTTAGGCGGACGGCGGTCCTTCATTGCTAGTTTGTACTTGCTTGTTTTTACTTGCACATTTTTGACGTTGATCTCTTGTTTGTAGGTTTTCAGAGATACAGTTTTGGACCATGATAACGGTTGGTCTGTGCAGCATTGTGAGAATGGGATTGTGAAACTGACTCGTAAGGAGGGTATGACGATGACCCTTGATCCTTCAAAGTTATTTGCTGCTGTCGTTGATCCCGTGGAGACTTCATTATTGCGTATGGTCCTGAAGTTCTGGCCCAGAACGTTTGCAGATTTGAAAAGCAAAGATAAGCTGGGGGGAACCGTTCGTGTTGTGAATGATCTAATGCGCCAAGCGAAGTTGTATAGCGTTGATCGATCGAGAGTTGAAGTTGACAAGGTGGTGGAGAAAGTTCGTGCCCTTAAAGACTTGTGCGCCGCCAAGGTGGAATGGTATCGCCCTTTATTCCCGGGGATGGAGAATCGATTTCCGCCGGTGGCGGAGACGATGGCTGAAGTTGATCAGGAGAAGCTGATGAGGTTTGCAGCTACCATCGAACCTCTGCTACGGCAGCCAAACTCCTTGCATGGAAGCAGCAGCTGAAAGTCATGATTAGTTCTCTTAGGGAACTGGATATTTGCTGTTATGATGACTGTGTGTGGGCTATTTTGTTGAACTTCTGCTCTTTTGTTTTAAGGAGTTTGTAGTGTTTGTCCATCCAATTTACTTAGTTGTGGTTTGTAATGCGGTGAATATATGCCTGCGTAATTAACTTTGACAATCTTTTGGTGATTGGGTTTGACTTAATTCTGATGGTAGAGTGCTAGTAGTATTTCCTCTTTTTTGTCAATAGATATTTTTACCATTTTGTCCAAATATTGGTTTTTCGTTGTTAAAAAAAGAGAGGAAACACTAACCATAACCACAATAATTATTTGTTCATTTCACAAGTTCCAAGAAATTTCATGAAATTTTCCACTCGTACGCACGTACTGCTTACAATTATATCTTATATAGTAAAAGGAGTGACTGTTACAGTAACATCTGAATACAATCTACATGTATCTATCTGAACACACATACAAATATGTATACTAGGTGTTATTATTTATTTATTTATGCATATAAGTATAACTATAAACCTTAAGGGAGTCAAATGGGTATATATATATACACGTTACAATCTATCACCTTAAGTATAGCTGTATGAACTTAAACTATATTTCGTGATTTGCCTATTCCCATCAAAATAGTCGGGTTAAATCGAAGGAGAAGAGCATCTTCACACAACTTGACAACCTCATCCTCCGATAGTGTAACCATAGCCACCCTGCTAAATCCACCCTTCCCTAGTGGCGATGGAAGGATTAGTACTTGCCCTTCTCCCAACACAAGCTCAATTTAACAAGAAACTCGAATTGGATCACAAAAATCTTCAAACATGGTTGAATTTGACTCAACGTTATCTAATTTAGAACATACTAGGTTTCGACCTCTAATTTTGGATATTGAATAGGATTCAAAATTATCACCTTCCAACCTCACAATCAAATCAAGTATCCTTTTATTTTCCATCTTCTTCACCGCTCAATCAAATCATGTTAATACATTTTGATCTCCCAAACATGCCCATGCAGGAACTTTATGGTATACCATGCAGTTTCCAAAGAAACCCTTGTCCATTAATCCTGGGGTTTCCCTCATATCCAAACAAATCGACATGTTTGTTAGAGTGCCATTTCCTTCTCCTTTTATTTTGCTCACTCAAACCCAAAATAGCCAATCTAGGGCTTCAAATTAAGGGCATCAGGGATGAGTCATCGGGTGCGCCTACGGTTTTAGCCATGGCTATATATACAGGATTGCACCATTTCGTCTGTAAACCCAAATGTAACAGTTGCATGTTGCTTGGCCATGTCAGGAGTTGGACTTTGTATTGATGTTTCGTAACGGTCGATTAAAGCGGTGTAAGTTTGGTGGTTTGTGTTTTTGTTGCCAGGTTTTGGCAGTGGTAGTGGCTGGAAGAGACGAGGAGTGAGCATTTTGCCGCCAAGGGTTTTGTCGGCCCATGCCTTGACGAACATGGCAGTAGAAGGGGGATCAACTAGGAGATGGGTGTAACTCAGGCCGATTGCAAGACCGCCTTCTTCAAATTCAGTGAGCTGCACTTGGATTAATAAATTAATTAAGCTCCCACTGGCATGAATTTTCTCTTTCATATATATAAACCAGGTAATCTAGATAAAAAGAAAAAGAATCAATAACAAATCAGAGTCCAGGGGAGAGGTAACTGGAACAACCCAGAGAAATAGGGAGAAGCAAACTCTACAAGGGAAAAACTGAAATACTGTAAATAAATTCACCGGCTTCCTTTCTCTTTTATTTGGCCGACACTCTGTCAACTCCAAACTCGCCGGATCTACACCTACCGAGAGGGTTGAAGGTGGAAGGAAAGAACCAGAGACAAAAGGACCGAGTAGAGACGTAGACAAAAGGACCGAGTAGAGACGTCTCTACTCTCTACTTTAATCATTATAATATTAGGCAAATGAGCATAACTTTTCGATAAGGAATTTGGACATTTTTTTCCCGAAATTACCCCATTGTTAAGATTCTCGACTTCTACTTTAATTTCTATATATCAAACTGTCACACTTCCTAGAGGACTTACATGTTCATGAAAAATTGGATCGGAAAATTCTCACACTTACACTGTAAAGTTATTGTACTTTAAAATCTGTACACTTTTCGCTGTAAAATATTCTCACGTATCGATGGCAAAACAGTCAACTCAATCAAAAAGGATTTACACGTTCATGAAAAATTCGATACTAAGTCCACAAAACAAAACTAGCTTGCAGGCTGCACGCAAAATGAATTACATTTTTTAATTTGTATGGGTAACTTTTTATTTAAGATTACATTCACCTTTGAAAAAATGGAAAACAAGGGGGAAATTAAATGCTTCAAACAAACCCTTATTTGGAACGTAAATTTACCTGAACATAAAACGTAGACCAAAAATAGGGCTTGTAATACATATCCTCCAATTGAACAAGCTCAAGCTCTTCCTCCCTGTCCGCGCACCTTAACCACCCCTCCACGCTCCCTTTTGCCCGCGCCTCCACCAGTCTCACTCCCACGTCATTGCACTTGATCATCCACTGCCCTTCATCGTTCTTCAGTAACCGACCCGCCACCATAGGAAAGCTGTTAAGCAATTCCGATATGGACTCTCTCAACTTGGTTACTGCCCCGACTGCCCGACCTGGAGGGGTCCGGTAATAGTACACCATTTGGATCGGCCGGTTGGGTTCCATGACCCAGTCCAGAGCGGATAGGTGGTGGAATTTTTCGGGTTGGACTGGCTTGGTGCTGACCACGGTCCGTTTGCATAGGATAGTGATTTGATCCGACATTGATTGGATTTTGGACATAGACCCTTTTTGCTCTAGCTGTTAAATGTTGTTGCAAGTTTAATATTTGTAGTTATTAATTTATGACATCTATGTTTGAATATTGGCTTGAATTAATTAAGGTGGTGGTCAAGTTAATTTCATGTCTAACAGAAAAACCGAACTCTTGTTTAGTGTGGGGAAATGAAGTTTTCATGATTCGTATATATAACACGGTTCTTCTTTTTGAAGGAAAATACTAGACGTACGGTTCTTAAAAACCACCAAACGAGGCTAAAAGGCCTTTGGTTCGATGATATTAATTGATTAGGTGTGCACTTAGGTGCTAGGAGTTAGAAGGTCAAAAGTTAACTCCTCTAAAGTGTTAATCTAATTCTTATGACAATACTATCTTTTGCCGAGAAATAAATAAATAAAAACTCATGTAATGACAAGTTTAATTGCTAGAACATAAAGAACACATTTTTATTGGGTGAGTGAAAGACGAGTGGTGAACCAAATTGTGCATTTTACGATTTTTCCATTTGCCGGAAATGACGCTGTCACTTATTCAGAAAATACCTAAAAATTTAGGCAAATTTAGAGGCCCGCGTGGATGCATGAATCAATGTTTTAGTTTAGGGCTTAGAAGAAGTTTCATTTTTACCATTGATGGAAAGTCCACCACTTTTTTTTTATTACTTACTCCCTCCGTCCCTTTTTAAATGTCCTGCTTCGTAACTCCAACTTATTAAAAAGACATCATCATTATACCTTTCACATCAACTTTTTCCTCTACTTTCCTTACTTACCCATCATCATTACACTTTTACTCACTAACTTTTCAAAATGGAATCTACTTTTAGGGACAAATTAGACAATTCACCAACTTTTACCCACTAACTTTACAAAATGGACACTTATTAAGGGACAGCCCAAAATGGAATACTGGACTGTAATAAAGGGACGGAGGGAGTATTATATAAAAAAAAAAAAAGGAAAAGAATAGAGTATTTGCGTTGACGATGTATAAAAATACAATATCAACTAGTATGTGTATGACTCTTAAAGCTTGTGTTTTGTGAAATTCTTTCGGTTTTTTGTCAAAAGAAGTGCGAATTTCGCTTTGTTTTAACGAAAAAAACATAAAATATAATTTTTTTTAAAATAAAAATATTTTCTTAATTTTGTCTTTATTAGAATTTTAATCGCTTATCAAATTTACTATACTCCCTTTTTCCGTTTTGTTTCTCTTTATCAGAAATGTGTATTTTTTTTTTAGCAATAAGCAACAATTTGTGTGGATAACTTATGAAATGGTTTTGCACCGGTTAAAAGATCTTATTAAATTGTTTTGCTTGGTGCAAAAAGCTTTAAAAATTAGCTATTGATGTCTACTTTCTGCGTGTGACAAAATGTACAATTTTTAGATTGATCAAAATGTGTCCCGATTATGTAACTACGAATGTCATTCAACTTATCTTTTTTCCCGCATTAGTACTTTAAACTCAATCCGTAAATAAAACGAGAATGAACAAATTTCAAGGCCCGACGTCAAGCCCGTTTTATTCTCTGGGCCGTGAGTTTGCCTCACAGCACACACCACTAATCCAAGAGAAATTGTGCTTCCTCACAAACTAAAGCTCGGAGGCCCTTCTTACCATTGTTAATAGCCCCATAACACACACACACACACTCTCTCTCTCTCTCTCTCTCTCTCTCTCTCTCTCTCTCTCTCTCTCTCTCTCTCTCTCTCTCTCTCTCTCTCTCTCTCTCTCTCTCTCTCTCTCTCTCTCTCTCTCATAGCGACGGGTTGGTCCTGGTTTGGCTTTTGTTTGGTTTGTTTTGGCTTAAAAAGTGAATTGATTTTTTTGTTTGTTTTTATTCACTTTTTTTTTTTTTTGCATTTGTTAGTTTTGCGTCAAATTTTTGTAGCTTATTACTTCGTCTCAACGAGAGGAATTGAAAAAGTAAAAAATTATAATCGAAATTCATAATTTTAATCCAAAACCAACGTTAGTTTCACTACAAGAAAATTTGCATTGGGTGACAAATGAAAATCGTCACAAATAATATAGGTGACGAAAAAAATTGTCGACTAAAAGTTGTTGAGGATTCCTACCTGGTGACGAAATCTATTTTTCGTCACCTATAGTGCCTTTTGGTGATGAAAAATTTCGTCACAGAAAATTGACTTGGTGACGAAATTTTTCTTCGTCACCTGTTGTGCTTTTTGATGACAAAAAATTTCATCACAAATTATTCCCTTTTGCTCATCAAAGTTGACCCATCGGTGATGAAATTTTTCGTCACAAAAGACATTCTCATATGTGAAAAAAATCTCACTTTTCTTGATCCTGCTGGGTTTCAAACCCGAGTCTCCTAAATTTTGCGCTCAAGCTTTAACCAACTACATCACACACAATTTCCAACATATGTTTGAAATATCTAATATTTAACACATATATTTAACATTAAAATATACTTTGAACGGTATTTTGAACCATTAAACATTAAAATTAACAATTTTGATAAACATGAAAGTCGTACCTCTTTATGTAATTGTTCAAACTCAATTAAATTATCTCAATCGGAGTTCTGAATAAAGAGTTATGCCCGAAATATATTTGGTGACAAAGCGTAATTAATAAATTTTGTCACCAAATGTATCCATTTGTCGCCGAAATAAATTTTTCGTCGCCAAATTGGTTCATTTGGTGATGAAATATTTTTTTCGTCACCAAATAGTTATCTTTGGCAATAAAAAATAATTTCGTCTCCTTTTTTACTCTTTTGGCGACTGAAATTTAATTTATTTCGTCACCAAAGGTACCCCTTTGGTGACGAAAATATCTTTTTCTTCGCTAAATAGTTATAATTGGTGACGAAATAATTTCGTCGCGGAAGTTGTCAAAACAGTGGCAAATTTATTTTTTCGTCGCCAAATATACTCATTTAGAGACGAAATTAAATTTTGTCACCACTTTTTCGTCACTGAACATACTTTTTCTTGTAGTGTTTTGTGTTCACTTTTTGTGGATTATCGATTTGACTCGACTAAAGAAATATAAAATGTACAAGGTTATGATTAAAATATTAAAGAAGCTCGCTAAAGACAAAAATATCCAAAACAGACAGGCTTTTTGGATTATATTTGTCTTTGATCAAAAAATTAATTTGGTTCAAAACTCTTTTAATTTTTAGAATTCTCTTGTTGGAAGTTGGAACGCATAAATAATTTACAGAACTTTGAGTCTATGCTTCTTAAATGTGATTTTTTAAATAAAGGCGGTGATGGTCTGTCAGTAACGGCGGTGGTCTTCCATGTTTGGGTGGCGGGCTGTTCGTGGTGGTGGGCGGTGTTGAGGGGCAGCGGTGGCAGGGATGCGTGTGTTTCTCCAAGGGTTTGTTTTGGGCTTCTATTGTGGGCTTGCAACTTGTAACCTGGGCTTCTAGGTAACTTTGGTGTTTTTCTGGGCTTAATTGTGTGGGATTGTCCCTTGTAATCTGGGCTTATAGGCCCCGTAGGTGTACTGGGCTGCATCCCATCAAGTTTAATTGTTGGGCTTATCCCATGTATTTGGGCTTTAGGCCTTTTATGTGTTTCCTTGGTTGGCATCTTACTAATCTAAGGGATCGTTGGTATCTTGCTAATCTAAGGGATTGGGTCTCGGATTGGACATTGTCGCTATCATTGTCCTATTAATCTTTCTAACAATTTCAATGGTTAATAAAAAAAAATTCGCCGTTCCAAAAAAAAAAATTGCACTCCACTCTACTTGCCTCATTGAGTATCATTTATTAAAGTATCCAAAAAGGTTTTTGAAGTTAACAATGTTGGTGCAAAATATAGCTCATAATGCTATAATCAAACTTAACAACCTCCTTAGAAATAATCAAATTTTGGGTTTTAGATAAGCAAAACTAGCAACCTTTTGACAATAACCAAATTTAATAGATCATTGTCAAAATTTAATAGACCTTACATATTCTCAATCAAATACACCAATCATTATACAAAAATATTCTATCTCTCTTTCTTTTCAAATAATATTTTCGGAAAAGAAATATTTTACTAAAAATTCTTTTTTTTAGAAAATAGTTTTTTAAATTTTTTTTTTTCCAAAACAAAGTTTCAAAAACTATTTTCTATTTCTAGTAAATTGTTTTTATTAGTTTCAAAATTGTTTTTAGAAAAATTATTTTCTACTATTCACAATTTTTAATTTTTTGTAGTTTGAAAATATGATGTGAGAAGTTTTGGTTATCTAATTTTAACTATGTCATTATAGATATCTATATTGTTAACCTTAACAATCTCTAAAATGAATAATCAAAAGTCGTTGTGACAACTTTCAATTATCAATTTTTTATTAGAAAATTGGTATTCGCGCTCCACTTTTTACTGATGGCGCTCCACTTTGTTCAAAATTGGAGCGTCATCAGTAAAATGTGAAGCGCTAAAATCAATTTTATTTGATTATACTTTCTCAATCCGGATTTAATAGTCCCCTAATTCAATACTAACCGGATAAAAAATGAGTTATATCTTTAAATTAGTAATGAATTTTATATCAAATATAGATCTTATTTGATAGATCTCAATTAGTTCTATAAGATAATATTTTTAAAATTACATAAAATATGAAATTACAAGATATAATCGATTAAAAAGTTGTACAAACTCCTAAAAAGCATTATTAAATATGTACGGAGGGAATAATATTGTGGATACCCATAGGAATTCCTAATTTCTTTTTAATAACCAGGTCCTCCATATTGGCGATTCTCGGTTTTCGGGGGTTTTCATAACGGACTGCAGTTTGACCGTTGAGCAGTCAAAAGCTCCCCAGTCCCCGCATTACTTCCAGGAATCTCACTCCAAACAATTACTCGATCCACTGTTTCGGATAGATTGTGAATATCAATGAAGTGACTGGTGAGGGCATGTGCAAGTCTTCTGTCTAATGCAATTTAAATATGCGAGTCCTGCAATTGGTACAAACGTAAGGGTGTACATACGGTATACATCGTCATGTGGGGTTCACTATGGATCCCACACGAATGATTCGGTCGATCCGTTGATAAATTTTAAAATATTTTTTTGAATGACCATACATAAAATCAGCTCAATTGAATGTGTGTAAGTACTTGATTCAATTTTCTAACTTTTCATTCAGAAATTATATAGTTTAGCTCCTCATACGCTCCTCTCACTTTTCCTCCCAAGGTTTTGCTATCGCAATCGTGACGCCGTCATTGCATCATATATATGCATATGTTGTTTTTTTGACTATTTATTCTTTTATTGCATAGTGTTGAAATCATGGACCCGACAAAAAGGAAGAAAATTCAAAAGTGTTAGGATTCATTTTCTTTTCCGGACACTTTCATGGACAAAGTGTCCTGAACCGTACTAGGCCTCAAGAAAATTGGAGACAGCAATCCATGGCTATCCAATTTTGGAAAGCTCAATTACTCCACATTTGTGAATACACCAGTTTGAAGATTGTGGAAGTTGGGTTTGTGAAATTGTGACTCAAGCTTTCTATCGCTACGTGCATTCTGTCGTGTATGAACAGGAACGAGAGTGTTCAGAAATTTATCTCGACTAAGGTTCTGGATATACACCAGTTCCAAAAAAAAAAGAGGTAAGAATATAATGGTTTTTTTAGTATAATGATAATAATATTAGGGTAAAAATATAAAATTTGAAGTATTAATGATAATTAGATTAGGATAAAAGTATAATTTTATAAATAAATACATTTTGGGGCGGGTTATAGCAGGGGCAGGGTACTATCACCCCGAACTCGGTCGGGTTTTAGTTTTTTTATCCCGACCCGATTGCCATCTCTATGGGTACCCCTATTTTGAATAAAAAAAATATGAACCATAAAATCATAAGTACCCAATTTAAATAAGAGAAATTATTTTCGCACTCTTCTTTTTGATATCTACATTCTTTTTTATCTTTTAGCAAAAAAGTAATATAAAAGACAAAAAAGAAAGTGTGAATATAAAAAAGAAAAGTGTGAAAATTATTTTTCTTTAAATAGTTGGTGAAGTTAAAAAAACAAGGACTTTTAATATCATTCCTTTTGCTTTCAACTTAAGTTTTCTAATTATCTTTTATTTTTTCAATTTACATACTCATCCTCAACCGATAAAGTAAATGTATAATGCTACATGAGAGGGAGGTGAATGGCATTATTATCGCGCTGAGAAGGACAATGTGTGGTCCCAACAATTGAGTAATGCTTGAGGCCCACTTATAATTAGCCTAATGGGCTAACAGTAAAAAAAAACCGTTAAACTTTAAGTGGAATCGAGGTGCGGCAGCTTTTTATTGAAGCCACCGAAGATTGGCTGCCGATTCTGCAAAATGGCCATGCGAGGGCCACTCCGAGTCCCGCACGAAAAAATTTGAACCGTTCCATAATTGTTTTGAAAAAAATTGAGTGGACTCAGGAAAAATTAGTTCAATCCAATCTGTATAGTTGCTCGATCCAATTTTTCTATTTTTCATTTAGATTGCATTACCAAAGTTGCCACTTGCAAGCTATGACTCAAGGACTAGTAAGAGTTTTATTTCTGGAAATCCTTGGGGCCCACTTTGACGCTTTTGGCTTGTTCGTTTGCAGTACTTGATTTTATGACTCAAGGGCTAGTGAAAGACACCAACCGGGTGTGCACTGACCATGCAAATTCTGATATGAGGGGATCACTTCAGATCCTGCACAAATAATTTGAGTCATGTAATAATTTTAAATAATTTACCAAGTGGCCTACAAAAAAACAGTTCAATGCGAAACGTGTAGATGCTTAATCTAATCTTGTATTTCTTCATTCAAATTACAAAACCCCGCGCTCCGGGATGTGCCCGGTCGGTGTCTATAGGTGGATTGTTTTATTTCTACCAAGGTGGGATGCCATCAAAAGCCAACTCCTTTCCTTTCAAAAATGATGTCTGACACATAAAGTTACTACAAAGCAAGTGCCCCAATAGATAGGTAAATTGGCTAAGGGTGGCATTATAAATTTGAAAAGCAGTACTGTATAGTCAAGGAATCAGATTTCAGTGCTCCAAGTTTTACTACCGGCGCTCCATTTTTGTCTCCACGCTCCACTTTTGTCTCCATCTGCTTAAAAAGATAATCTGCTGCAGCTCACTCCAAGTTAGGATCATTTTGGACATGGTTGTGTGGAACCCACTTAGAAGTCCCGCACAAACGATCCATACCGTTCAATAATTTTAAAACAATTATTCGATTGATCCTGAAAAAAATTAGCCCTGACTGGATTTTTGTAAGTAATCGATCTATTTTTTAGTGCATGTATAATACCTAAGCAAGTAGCTAGGCTGGTGCAGGAAGCTTTTCATGATTTTTCTCGTTATTTTAGCTTAAAAAACAGAAGTATAGAGTCTAGTGTGCATGCGCTAAAGATACAAATCATTAGCAGTAAAAAAATCCAGGTAAATTTTAGCAAATAAATAAATAAATCCAGGTAACATGAACCCCATTGTCCTCTTTGGCTCCCGCAGATGCAAAGCCATGTGTTTTCATGCGTGGAAATGTGCCTACAGGTCATTCTAGCTCACATAGTATAGCTTTGGCATCTATATATGCTCTCCTAATCCTACTACATACACATGGGCCCAACTATTGGTACCCATAGTTCAAACAAAGCGACAACCGAAATTTAATTCATATTTCTTCCGTCCGAATGATAGTCCTTCGCAAAAAGATCTGCAATTTTTAAATAAAAAAATGAAGTATTTTCGCACATAATTTTTGAGTTTCTTATCACCAAATGAAAGACTTAGATTAGTTATTTAATTGGATGAGAAAAATTTTAAAGTTTTTTGAAGTAAATTTTTTTTATTTAATCCAAAAATTGCACTTCTTTTAGTTAGCGATTCTCAAATTGGGATAGAGTGTATGTACATCCACTTCTGTATTATATACTACATACACTTAACGGTAGGTACTAGGAATCTCCCAGCACATTTTTTTATCCAAAGTCCTTTTTTTTTTTTCAATCTTTTATCCAAAGTCCTTTGTCATACCCAAACCGATCCAAATCGAATGACTTGGTTCTGTTTTTGAGAAGTGTGGGTTGGTCCTGCATTCAAAAAATTACAATACGTTTTCAATGGTCTGGTTTGTGGATTTATAGGCAATTAATTTCCAATCTCCATTCCACGAGAGGTGATTGAGTCTCTTAGAACAATGCTCCACATCAATCACAACACGCAATGTGTCATTTTGTTCTCTAATTTACTAACACAAACGTCATGGGTCCTATAGTTTTAACCAATCACAACATATCTGAAGCACCACACGGCCTTGCTCTAAGAACAAAGAATAATTTCTCATTCTACCGCCTTATTCTTTCATTGTGAAGACAAATTACGTACCCTGAATTTTTAAATATGAAGATATATATTTAATTGTATTCAATATAAACCTAATGTAAATACCTAATGCATCAATTTCTCCTCCCTAGCCAACAATATCCGCTCCAATATCCCCGCTCTATGCTAGCAACTATCTTGTCTTTCCAATAGTTCTCTCCATACTTTGTCCTATACACACTAATAGGATTGATTTTTAACACTATAAGTTTTTGTTTATCTTCTCTCCACTGTTAAAAACTTTAATTAATTTACGAGGATAGATATCTCAAAATTTCAAGCGAACCATGATTCAAAATCGAAACCGGATTATATTTTAATGGTTTGGATTGGTTTGGTTCAATGGATTTTATAGATTGGTTTGGTTCTCTAAATTCTCAATCCGTATGTATTGATTTGGTTCTTAGTTTACTAAGAAACCGAACCAACTCGGTCTATGCTCACCCGTACTTCCAGCACGTTTGTTTATTACAAAGTGCTTTGACTCGGACCAAATTTCTCTTCATGCATGCAAAGTTCGATGTGCTGGCAGTCCAAACTACATAGTTTTGGCAACAGTGAAATTATACAATAGTCCGAAAGTACCGTCATGTGATATTCCGAATTACTTTACAACCACACATTTCTGTGAAATCCCACAGAAATGAGTGATTGTAAAGTGGTCTGGAGTAGTGGTACTCCCGAACTATTGAATAATTACTCTTGGCCCAAATGACCAACAACCCACATGCCTCCCTAATGCCCCGTTTGGCAGCCAGCACTCTTTCTGTTTTAGAGTAATGATTTTTTTCAAGGGTCCATTTTGAGTCCCACAAAAATAATTCAAACCGCTCGTTATTGTTATTCATATACTGTATTTTTTTATGTATTCATGTAAAAAATTAGCTCAACTCGATATTGGTAAGGACTTTTTCAAAAGTTGTAGGGCAAAATTATTTTTGTGATACCCAAAATGGTCTCCCAAAAATCAATCAATCATTGATTTGTAATCAAGTATTTCGCCCTATAAATTTTGAAAAAGTTTTTACTGATATCGAATTAAATTAATTTTTTATAGGAACACTTAAAAATACTCCCTCCGTCCCTTTTTAAGTGTCCTGCTTCGTAATTCCAACTTATTAAAAAGACATCATCATTATACCTTTCACATCAACTTTTTCCTCCACTTTCCCTACTTACCCATCATCATTACACTTTTACTCACTAACTTTTCAAAATAAAATCTACTTTTAGGGGCAAAATAGAAAATTCATCAACTTTTACCCACTAACTTTACAAAGTAGACACTTATTAAGGGACAGCCCAAAATGAAATACCGGACTCAAAAAAAGGGACGGAGGGAGTACATTTTAAGAGTATTGAGCGGTTTGAATTATGTTTGTAGAACCCACAATATATCAATAAAAATAAATAAATCAGTCTCTAAAACGAAAAGAGGGCTGGTTGCCAAACGAGGCATTAGGGAGGCATTTTGATTGTTGGTCATTTGTGCCAAAACCATGCCGTTTGGTCATTTGCGTCAAGCTTTTGTAAAAGTGATAATTTTTTACTTTTTCGATTCGCCTCGATGAACTGAATTAATAAGGCACGGCTTTTTAACGAATATTTTTGAATAAAAGTAATAATTGAATAAAGATAAAACAAGGGAGCAGCTTTAATCATTGAAGCCACCGAGTAATTTGCATTGCCACTTGGATTGCACCTTTAGACTCCACCCAAGGTGATAAGAATGAGAAATTATTCGTGCCCTTGGGGCAACACATAATATTTGATAGGTGGTGCCTCTTACCAATCAAAATTTGTCATACTGACTTTGTGTCAGACTTTTGCCACCTAAATAATTCCTCACTTGACGGAGAAACGAGACAAACGGAAAAGCAACAGGCGTTAGGGTCTACCTACCCCTTGTCTTTTCAATTTTAATTTCTGGCTTTTCTCTGTGTTGCTTTACTTTTCCAGCAATGACTCTCACACAGATAATTTTACACATATATTACACATACATTTTTATGAGGTCCATATCGAGGTCTCATAAAATGATTCAAACCGCTCATCTTTTTTAAAATATTTTTTTGGAGGGTTCCTGAAAAAAATCAGCTTTAACGGATATCAGTAAGGGCTTTCTCAGTTGGAGCTGAAAAAAATCAATTCCTGAAAAAAATCGCCCTACGATTTCTGAGAAAGCCTTTACCGATATCCGTTGGAGGCGATTTTTTACAGGAATCCTACAAAAAATATTTAAAAAAGATGAACGGTTGAGATCATTTTGTGGAACCCCGATATGGGCCCCACAAAAATATATGTGCAAGTAGCACGGTTGTTGTAATACCCCGTATTTAAAAAAAAAAGAAAAAAAAGATAGTGATGTAATTAATTGGGAGATAAAGATGAGTATTTTGTCACTAGTATGCCTTTGGACCTTACTTAGTGAAACGTGTAACTATGGGAGAAATTTACTATCTTAGTTGTAGTAATTGTGTAGGCTTGTGGGTGCATGAGGTTGCACGTGGCTTCTTGCCCTGGCATGGTACAATGCACATGAGTATATAGGAACGAGTATTCCTTTGCAAGGTTAGAGAACAGTAGGAAGTTTGAGAGGAAACCGAGAGAAGAAATGATCTGTGAAAGAATTCAACGTTGTTATGGGATCTGAGTGAGGGTGAGTGTGATACATATTTCTTATACAATATTAATGTTGGGTTCTTGTTGGTTGTGCTACATGCAGTGACTGTTTGTCGTGGAACTGTTTGGTATGTGACGAGGTGACTAGGCTAATAAGTTATGCCAAAAGACATGTTGGCCAATGGGCTGTGGTGACACTAGTGAGGTGGTACGTCACCCGTCATAGACTGAGGAGGACCGGATATGTGGTTACATTTATGTGGAATATTGTGTTATATTCGTGGTTGGTGTTAATACATGGTGGTTGGTGCTGTGTAGTTATTTTAGTGTTGATATTGTACACGTTATTATGTCTCACATACTCCTGGGATCCTTTGGACTCCAGCTTGCAGGTTGGTTAGCAAGCCAAGTACCGGTGGTGCGAGCTTGTCTGAGTTGCTGTGAGAGTGGATTGTTGTTTATTTATTTTAGAGATAGTTGTAAATTATATAGTTTTTGGAATAAAAGACAAATTGTGGTCTTTTTGATATCGTGGTGCTTGAAGATCCGGGCTATTACAGTTGTTACTTTTCCCTCTCATTTTTTCCCTCCATTTTTTGCCATTTTTTCCCTTCATCAGTTTGAGTATTTTTTGCAAGTGCGTATAGCTAACAGGTTAATGAAAGGGGGTGATGATTTTTTGATGTTCTAAGCGTAACTTTGTACTAAAGTGATCACTAACAAGTACTTACCTGGTTTGTTATCTTTTGAGCTAGAATTGCCTACCGTTCAATCTTGATTGTTATTGAACTGGAACTTATGGGTCTTGATTATTGATCTCTTTTCTTTAGTTTGCATTCCTTTATGTTTCCAAAAAGTACAGTGCACAAGCCTCTCCAAACCTCAGATGTAAAAAGAAGCCTCTCCAAACATAGCTATCGATATTTTACGAAAGTGCTAATATTACTGGAGTGGCTTGGTTTATCTGCGAGTACTGTTCACTAGGTACGTAATGTCTATGCAATTTCATAAGTAAAACTTTCAAGCAGTATTTTAACTTGTCATTGATTTATAAGCATCCACTGATCACTTAATTGAAGGATCCGAACCGGTCATTTCGTAGGTATTTAAACAAAAAAATATTTTTCAATTTTTTTTTTTGTACATATTGATGTCCGATCAAATGAATTTTTCATGAATGATATCCTCGACGACATCAATGTTATATATCAGCGATTGGGATTGATAATTAGTCTCGACGAGATGATTTAGAAAAGTATAAAAATATGGACCGAAATTCAAAAAAGTTCAGTATAATGCTACTATACAATAGCAAGTTTTGTATTTTTCGTACCTAGTTAACTTTGTTTTTGCTGTAGGTCATATATTTACTTTGTAGGCTTGAGAGACAGATGTTTAATTCAAAAAATTGTAAGACGATGAATAAAAATATCAAATATATAAAATACCAAAATTTTGAGAGAATGGGTATTTCATCACTAAAGCCGAAAAAATAGAAATGATAAAACAGTCAAAAAATTTGGAGAAAATAATTTTTAGAGGAGAACAAAACAAAGTTGTCTTTTGAGCTCATGGAGAAATATAGGAGTAATTGAAGAGAAAACGACAAAACATGGAGGGAAAAAAGAGAAAAACTTCTATACGGGCGTCCCGTAAAGAAGATTTGCGACACTAAATCACACGTGTTCAAAAGTGTTTGGGACGGTTCAGATTAAAAATTGGTCAAAATTGAAAACACATCTCAGTTATTAATTGCGCAAATGAACGAATGAAATTGAGTGGAGCCATGAATAAGTTTCTCTCAAAAAAAAGGGAACTGATTTTCGCGCTCCAAAATTTACTGCAGGCGCTCCACCTTTTTGTTTTTATATTGTGATGTTGCTGGCAACATCACAGTATATTTTGTTTTTACACTGTGATTTTGTTAGCAACATCACAGTGTAAAAACAAAAAGGTGGAGCGCCTGCAGTAAAGTAAATCTAACGCGAATATCAATTCCCACAAAAAATGAGAGGGAAAAGTAAAGGAAGATAGAGAAAAGCCAGAAATTAAAATTGAAAAGACAAGGGGTAGGTGATTCTAACGCCTGTTGCATTTCCGTTTGTCTCGCTCTTTTTCCATCAAGTGAGGAATTGTTTAGGTGGCAAAAGTCTGACACAAAGGCAGTAGGGCAAATTTTGATTGGTGAGAGGCACCATCTGTCAAACATGATGTGTAGCCCCAAGGGCAACGAATAATTTCTCATTTTTGGTGTATAGAAGGATTGTTGTACCTGAGATAATTCTAGGACCACACCCAAGCACACACCCAAATATACACCCACACTCACATGAGTGGTGGGCCCCATACACACACTAGAATGTGTAGTGTGTGTAGGACCCACCACTCATGTGAGTAGTGGGTGTGTGTTTGGGTGTGTGCTTGGGTGTGGTGGTAGAAGGATTGTTTTTTTTATCCTACCTTTTGTACCTTGAACAGTCGAAAATATTGTAGTGCATTGGTTATGTGGGTCCCAAAAGGCTACATAGTACATACAGCTTTTGCAAAGTACTTCTATGTCAGTCCCAAAAGGACAAGTTGTTAACTCAAATAACAAAAATGCCATTGGCTTATCTTTCGAGTATCTCTTCCCTTTTCCATCAGTTTACCCCTTTCCACACTACAAGAAATTTGGGATCTCCCAACGGTTTTTTTAGTAACGGTTGAAAAAATCGTTGGTATGGATGGTGTGTAGCAACGGTTTGCAAAACGTTAATAGAAGCAGGTCTATAGCAGTGGTTTTCAAGCAACTGTTACTCGATTACAAGACTATAGCAACGGTTTTCCATAACTGTTACTAAAAACCGGACTATAGCAACGGTTTTCAATAACTGTTAGTATGAACCGGATTTTAAAAAAAAAGGATTAAAAAAATCCGGTTAGTATAGTATAAATATTAAAAGGTTTAAGTTTTTACACAATTTATGGGCTAGCACAGTTGGTTCGCACACGCGCGCGCACACGTGAGGTCGGCGGTTCGAATCTCGGGAGGAGCAAGGTTATTTCGCCACGCCACGTGGGCGCCACGCAAGAGCCATGTGGGCGCCACGTGGCGACAGGTGGAGGCCACGTCAGCGACAGGTGGAGGCCACGACAGCGCTACGTGGCTGCCATGTCATATTTTACCCCTGATTTTTTTTTTTTTTAAAACTTGCCTTTAGCAACGGTTTTTTACCGTTGCTAAAGAAACCGTTGCTAAAAAAAAATCTGTACCAACGCTTGTCAAAACCGTTGCTATACCTCTACACCAACGGATATCTCGCAACGATTTGGCCAACGGTTGGTAAACCGTTGGTACTGCTTTTAGCAACACTTTTTGTGTTTTTTAGTAACGCTTTTGACCGTTGTTAGATCCCGATTTTCTTGTAGTGCCATTCCCCTTCAGTTGAGTTTTGTTTACCCTCTTTAAAAGAGGGTGAATATTATCATCATTTCTATTAGTTGAAAAAGATGGTCATGAACATTACCATTCTTCCTATTAGCTGAAATGATGTGGATCCCACCATAAAGTGATGTCATGTTTACTAAAAAGTGTATTGCAGAGATAAGCATAACATTACTTGTGGTGGGACTCACATCATTTCAACCAATAGGAATGACGACATAATTGCATTTCTTTCCCTTACCCAAAAAGGGAAATTCCTGGAGCCGTTTTTTGTTTTTAACATTTTTGTCACTGTCGAGTGTTGAGCTAAAGTCTTGAGAACTTGGAAGTAGAATAGCACCCAAACGCTGTCGTCTCATACCCAATTCCCTAATTCCGACCCTTAAGCCAAAAAAAAACTCCGTTGAATTTTGCTCCCTACGAATTTTGAAACAGCCTTTAACGATATTGGATTGAACTAATTTTATTTAGGAGCCCATAAAAAATATTTTAAGAATAACTTCTCGTTTTAATTATTGTTTTACGAATTCTGAAACAGCCCTTACTGATATCGGATTATGTGGAGACCATTTTGGATCCTACAAAAATACATAAAAATATCTATAAATTTTAAAATAATTAATTATTGGATACGGTAAGAAATTAGCTCCAACGGATATCAGTAGGTATGTTTTCTGGATTTGTAGGGGTGAAACTGCTGAAACTTTCAGCAGTTTCACCCCGACAAATCCAGAAAACATACCTACCAATATCTGTTGAAACTGATTTTTTACATGATCCAATAATTAAGGGAATTGATTTTGCTACTCTCCTTCTTTCACAAAACAAATCATCTAATAAAGACACAATGAGGAGTGACATTAACAAAAAAGGAAATGACAAAATCACTCCCCATAATTAATTACTTTAAATTTATAAATATTTTTTTGGACGTAAGCTTGCGGTAAGGGTACGGGATTTTTGGTGCGGCAAGGGTATCACGCCTTTAAAAGGAAAAATAGGCAAATTTGGGAAGGATAATTTTGGCATTTGATTATGTGTTAGATGAAGGTTGGGGATATTGATTGTGCCGACCCTTGATGGTGACATAAAGAGAACAAATCACGATGTTAAATGATGTACTATGGCACTCGTTAGCCGGATTGGTAGTAAAATATACTTCCCCTATCTCTTTTTAAGTGTCCTGCTTCGTAACTCCAATTTATTAACAAAATATCATCATTACATTTTTCACATCAACTTTTACCTCCACTTTTTTTACTTACCCTCTATGGAGACATCATCATTACACTTTTACTCACTAACTTTTCAAAATGAAATATACTTTTAGGGGCAAAATGAAAAATGCACCAACTTTTACCCACTAATTTTATAAAATGGACACTTATTAAGAGACCGCTCAAAATAAAATACTGAACTTTAAAAATGGGACGGAGGGAGTAGTAAGGAACCTGAGACAGAGTGAAAAGAGGCATGGAGATTCATCTGTATTGAAAATGAAAGTTCAGAAAACGAAACTCCGAAGAAAGTAACTGTGCGTGGTTTGTGTAGAGATGGGCTGGCAGTTGGAGGTTTTACATTTTTACCCTAGCAGTTGAGTATTTCGTCACACTGTCAGGAAAATAGTACTCCGTAAAAAGTTCCTTTACTTTTGTGACACAGCTTCAAAAAAATGTATAAACCAAAATGGCTCTCCCTTGATATATTAGAATAGAATAGATGTTCATTACGATTTACAGAGATTTAAATGGCTATACAGCCAGTTGTAGGACATGATTTTAAATTTTATTATTTGAATTTTGATCCAGAAGCACTACCAAAGTGTTTCAAGAAAGCGTATATGGATGTAGGTCTGTCAGTTGTTATGTCATTTTAAATTTAATTTGTATTTTTAACTTTGAAATGTGTCACGTTTTAGTTTTAGTATTTGGGTATTCCTTTTTCTTTTTTTCTTTATGCAGTTGTAACTTGAAAATGTAATGTAGAACAAATCTCTACTGATTTTCTAGAAAGACTTGATAGGGTCAAATCGAAGAAGTATTAACCAAGATATTCAAGTTATGGGAACAATTGCATTTTAGAATTTTCTTTTTGATTTTTGCCTCTTGTTTTGGCAATTTTTACTAGGGAATAATATCTTATTTAGTGCTGCCCTGTTTGGCACGATTCTAGTTTCCTATTTTCTAGTTTTCTAGATTATTTTTTATTTTCTTATTTTGTTTTGCTTGGTCCCTACTCCAAGTTGTATTCTTGATAGCTAAATAAGGGTGCAACCCTCATTGTTTTATTCATTCAATCATTCCATAAAAATCTTAATTCTCTCCATTTTCCTTGTGTGCAAGGTGATTATCTCTTTCTTGAAGATTCAAGAGCCTATCTGTTAAAACAATATCTAATTCATTCGTCTAATATAACGATATCTAGTCTCTCTTTCGCTACAACGCTAGCTGCGTTAAAATGTGATAACTCTTTACGTAATTTCCAGATTATTATTAATTTCCTATGAACCAATCAATGAATTGGGCATGCTGGTGTATTATATGCATTTTATTGCTTGGACAAATATATAGTATACAAAAAAGGTTGAGTGAGTTGTATTTTATCAGTTGAACATATAATATAAAATATTAATAGTTGAGAGAAAAGTGACTCTGACTCACACCTAATTAGACTAGTCACCCGTTGCAATATCAAAATTTTGGCAAGTGGTAGAGTGGCGCATAGGTGGATTTGCATGCCTCCCCCGATGGACATGCTCTTTAAAAAATTGTACTCTGCACCTTTTGTACCTTTTTATTGCATTGTATTTTTTGTTTTTGTTTGGTTTGGTTTTGTTTTGTTTTTTTGTTTTTTATCATATTGCATTGTAGTACAGTAGTTCAAAATATGTCGACGACTTTGTTCGGTTCCTGGTTTAGTTTTAATTTTAGTTTTTATTTCAATCATTATTCTATATCTTTCTCCAATCATTACCCTATATATCCAATTATTAATTTTATTCTCTCTCTACCTCTCTCCAATCATTACCCCTATCTCCAATTATTACCCTATTTCTCCCTCTACCCACTACCAAAACTAAACTAAACTAAACTACCAACCAAACAAAGCCTTGTGGGACCTTTAAGTTCATTATTTTTTTGATTCCTTTTTTATGGATACTTTCATAGAAGCCCTTCGTGGATCCTAATATTTTTCATCGCAAATATGTCAAAATTCACGCAATTTCAATTCGGTTAAGAGGGTGTTAATGTTATTCACCTTAGGCTCCGTTCAGTTGTCAGGAATGTTGTACTGGAAAGTTATTTTCAAGAAAAGTTAAGTAAGGTAAAGTAGATGAAAAAGAAATCTATTTTCCTGTGAGTGTTCATTTGACAATTTTTTTTTTGCAGAAAAATTAAAGTTTAGTAGTTCATTTGTCAAGAAAAAACACTTATGAGAAACTTCTTTATTTTTATTCCCATGGCTATTTTAAAATAAAAGTAATTTTGAGAGCTAAATAATAGGCTATCATATTTCAAAAATTAACACATACGGAAAATGTATTTTATCTAATGCAAAGCCTTAACATGAAATGAAAAAATCGACTTGCAATTCCTTATTCAATTTACTATTTTCTGAATGGTCATGCAAATCCCTCATTTAAATTGACATCCTCTAATAATCAACCGTATAAACGAAGTTTAAAAAATAAGTAGATGATAACTAAATAAACAAATGTTAAACAACCATGCTTGATTAGTTGCCGATACAAAAACTCACTGATAATTAGTTAGTACAAAACAAAATTGAACACTAATGACAAGATAAATAAATACTTCCAAAAAAAAAAACTACCAATCTTTTTCCACAATTGTTATCTTAGAAAGCACCATAATAGTCGAAATTATTGTTGCTCACGTAAATCTCAAAGTGCCTTTCTAAGAACTTAATTCTTATTTTTTTTTGGTATTGGCGTCATTCACTTTTTTTCTTACCCGCCAATTATTTTGGCCCCACAATGCATGGAGAAAACTTTTCCCGTGACGCAAAATCCTATGCTTTTAGCCGGATCACTTTTGCAAGAAAGTAAATCTTGCAGGAAAACTTAAAAACATGTTTTCACTATTTTCCTGCCAACTGAACACTACAAAAGTTATGAGAAAGTTGATTTTCCCATCATTTCCTGTACTTTCCTGGCAATTGAACGGAGCCTTAAGTTCTCCACTCAACTTTCCGATTCCATTAGGGTTAAATACATAGACATCCCTTCAAATATACCTTTTTTTTTTTCCGATCACCTCCACTACGAATTTCACCTACTACCAGACTCCCTCAATAGAGTTTACTTTTCCCCTAAACCCCTTTCGTCAAGAACCATTAATTTTTCCATCTAGATTCTGTCAAAAGCTATAAAATGTTTCAATATTACATCCTACTCCAATAATATATTCCCTAAAATAACCCCTCCCCCTAGAGAGAGAGGTGGCTTCCCTTAGAAAGTGCGTGCAAACAAAACACCGCAATTGACACGATCCTTCCCGTTCGTCTTCTTCGATTTCCTTGCAATGTAAGACATGGCGGATCTATACAAGACGAACCTTCACTCTTCCCCGCTCGAAACCGAAGTAATGACGTCGTTTCTCCACAACCTCCTCCACAAGCACGCCTTCTCGTGTCCGCTGGAACCGTCCTCGGTCGCGACCAGTTTAGTCGGCCGGTCACCAGTTTTCGCTGACTCAGACGGTCGGTTAGGGGAGAGAAGCTCGGTGATGGTTGACTCGTCTGCTAGGATCCTGGCCGTGCATTCGTGGGGGATGCGAGGACGTTGTACGGTGGGGCAGTGGTAGCTCCAGAATTTTGGGCAAGGCTGTGATGCTCCCAGCGGTTTTGGAAACATCATACTCCCAATTAATTACAGCCCTTGGATTGAAAATAAATAAATCACAGTTTTTGGATCAAAACCAAAAACTAAAAGTAGAGTAGTTTTGTAAAAAAACGAGGTGGTTTTGACCAAAAAAATGAAAGATTACTTACCACAGAAACAGGCAACACTTACCATTGATTAAGGCAACACTTACCACAAAAACAGGCAACACTTACTACATTTGAAATGGTAAGTGTTACCTTATACAATGGTAAGTGTTGTCTTAATGAATTGTATAAATTGCCTGTTCTGTGGTAAGTAATCTTGGGAGTATGATACTCCCATACCACTTGGGAGCATCACAGAAGTTTTCCGGAATTTTTCGAAAGGATGTTCAAAAAAAACCTTACAATATATATATATATTACCTAGTATTCTAAATAGTGCTCATCGCTAGTCGGACGCCGATCTACAGCTAAGCACCAAGCCCGCCTAGGCGCCGCTGAGTAATTTGGAATATTTTTAAAAATATTTTTAATAAAATCTCTTGATTTTTTTTTACGGCAATATGGACTGAAATAAAAAAATAAAGGACTAAGAGATTAACACTATTTATACTAAAAAATATGGTTAAAAAGTAAGTGCTTTAATTTTCAATACGTTTGAATCAGTGGGAAGATCTTATTTTTATGATCATTTTATCCTAAAGTGTTATGATTAATATTTGTCTCTACGGCAATTGGAGAATATGTTTGAGGAAAAGGAAATAATGGTAGCTTTGAAAGGATGCTGTAATTTCAAAGCTCCGGGGCCCGATGGTTTCAACTTCTCTTTCGTCAAGAGAGGTTGGGATTTCATGAAGGACACAGTCTTTCAATTTTTTTCAGAGTTCCATGCTAACGGCAAGCTTACTAAAGGTATCAATTCCACTTTTGTTGCTTTAATTCCTAAGGTAGCTTGCCCACTATCATTTAAAGAGTTTAGGCCTATCAGCATGATTGGGTGGGTTTATAAGATACTCTCTAAAGTCTTGGCAAATAGACTCAAAGAGCACATGCCGTCAATTATTGGGGAGGCTCAAGCAGCTTTCATTGGTGGGAAACAAATTTTAGATGGTGTCCTCATAGCCAATGAGGTTATCCATAGCTGGAAAAATAGTGAGCATGGGGGCTTTATCCTAAAGCTCGATTTTGAAAGGGCCTACGATTGTGTTAACTGGAGTTTTCTTGCTGATATGCTATCGAAGACAGGTTTTGGGGACAAATGGTGTAAGTGGATATTAGAGTGCTGCTCATCAGTCTCAATGTCGATTTTGATCAATGGGTCAGCTACCAAGGAATTTCATCCGCAAAAGGGTCTACGACAAGGGGATCCAATATCACCTTTCTTGTTCAACATAGTGGCAGAAGGTCTCAATATTATGTTAGAACGAGCTAAGGAAAGGAATATCATAAGGGGAACTATAGTGGGAAGGAGAGGGGTGTGTATTTCCCATTTACAATTTGCGGACGACACCATCCTTTTTTGCAATAGTGACCCGGAGGAGATGGCTAACATTAAAAGAATCCTAAGATGTTTCCAATTAATGTCGGGTCTGAAAATCAACTTTTCCAAGAGTTCTCTTTGTGGTGTAAATGTTCCGTCTGAGGAGGTGATCCCTTTAGCTCAAATTATGGGGTGCAAAGTGGAACAACTACCTATCAAATACCTTGGGTTACCTTTGGGTGCAAATCCAGGAAGGATCAAGACGTGGGAGCCTGTTTTCGACAGGTTTGATAAGATAATGACTGTTTGGAGATCTAGTTACATATCGAAAGGGGGTAAGCTTACTCTAATCAACTCCAACACTGGGAATATCCCTGTGTATTTCATGTCTCTATTTAAAATGCCGGTTGCAGTAGCCGGAAGGTTGGAGAAAATGCAGCGCCAATTTTTTTGGGGAGACTCTATTGACAAAAGGAAAATGCACTTGGTTAGTTGGGATGAGATAGGGAGGAAAAAAGATGGTGGAGGTCTAGGGGTGAAAAGATTGCTACAACAGAATCAAGCACTTTTGGCCAAATGGTGGTGGAGATTTGGTAAGAATAAAGATGCACTATGGGTGAAAGTCATCGTTGGTAAATATGGGCTGGATTCGAATTGTTGGCTTCCCTATGTACGCGGTTCAGGACCAACATCAAAAATATGGGCAGATATATGTTCCTTGGAGAATCCGTCTTCTCCTTTGGGCTACTCTATCCGAGACAGCTTTAGAGTTCAAGTCAACTCAGGTAACGCCACTATATTTTGGGAGCACAACTGGTTGGGAGAAACATGCTTGAAAGATGAGTACCCTAGATTATTCTCTTTATCCACTCAACGGGAGGTGAAGGTATGTTCTTTGTGGGGAAACTCGAATGGTGGCTGTTGGGAGCTATTGTTCAGGAGGAGGCCGTTTGGAAGGGAAAAGCAGGAGATGGAAAACTTGATACGGAGACTTCGGGGTGTGATCTTAAACCCAACCAAACCTGACCTCTTACAGTGGAGATGGGCGGTGGACGGGAATTTTTCTGTGAAATCTGCATACGATCATTGGGAAGTGTTTTCTCACTCAAATAATGCTCTCTTGGGTTCTCTGTGGAAGAACCTTAGTCCCCCAAAGGTGGAAATATTTGTGTGGATGGCTATAAAGGAGAAAGTGGCCACTCGAAATTTACTTCTCAGCAGAAATTTGATAGTTGACGTTCATCAAGCCCTGTGCCCTCTTTGTTCCGAGCACATTGAATCGAACCAACACTTGTTCCTTCACTGTAGGTTCTCATGGGCGGTGTGGTCGGTAATAATGGAATGGTGGAACGTTAAATGGGTGTGTCCATATTCGGTTCTAGACCTCGCAAATTGGTGGTTTGATCATGGATTCCACAATTTGGAGAGACACATATGGGAAGCGTGCCTTTTTGCTACTCTATGGTCTTTATGGCTGGTTAGGAACGATTACGTGTTCAACAACGCATCAACCGAGGCTTGGGAGGTGGGGGACTTAATCAAAACAAGGGTTGCGATGTGGATGAAGGCCAAATTCGACATCAAAGTATATTCAGTGGAGGACTTTAAGATGTATCTAGAAGGTATTCGGAAAGTAAAGTTGTAATTCGATCTTTGGGGCGTCATTCAACCTTTGGTTGGATGCTATGTTTGTTTGTTTTGTTTGTGATGCTGTTTCCTTGGCTCTTTGAGCTAAGATGTTTCCTCCTCGATGTACCCTTTCGAGATTTATAAAATCGTTCGTTTTGCCGAGCAAAAAAAAAATATTTGTCTCTACGGCTCTTATAATTAAGTATTTGCTCTTCATTTGATTCTACAATTTTCTTAGGACTCTCATATGAGAGCCATAGAGCCAAAAATTAATTATGACCCTTTAGAACACAATTATTAAAAAAAATAAGATTTTCGCACTGATTCAAACGGATTAAAAATTAGAAAATTTATTTTTTTGACTATTTATATATTAAGAGATATGATTAAAAAATACTCCCTCTGTCCCCATTCTTTAGTCTTTTTGGGGAGTCTATACCACTTTTCAATTAATTATATCTTGCAATCTATAATTTTTTAGGTGATTTTGAAAATATCGTTTAAAAAAGCTTATTGTGATCTATCAAACAAGATCCATATTGCATATAAATAGTATTACCAATTAAAAATTATAATTAGTTTTTTATGCGATTGGGATGGGACGAAGGACAAAAGAATTGGAACGGAGGGAGTATATAAACAGTTTCAAATAAAGAGCATAAAGAACCGTAATTTTACCACTGATCAGTAGTCATCAATGTATGGATTGAGTGTTTAAAATTTTGTGAACTGGGTGTTCATCATGTATGGACTGAGTGTTCAATCATGGGCTACCTAAAATTTCTACATGTATTATAGTAGCAATTTTTAATTTTTTTTTTTGGAGTGGTCATGTGACCATGGTGCTCTCTGTGTGGAGCCGCCACTGCGGTGGGGATTCAGATCGACGGGATCACGTAGATGTTCAAGAGGAAGTTTTCCGAGGAGAGTAATTTCGATGAGTTTGGTTCTGATTTCACGATAATTGCGTTGATCTTGCAAATAATTAGTTCTGATTTTGTTACCGATTATGATTGTGAATGGAGTTTGGGATTTGGGGCAAAAATTTGGTTATTCCGCTTGCAGAGAGAGAAGTGTGGCTGCGGGTATATATATGTAAGGGCCAAATGGGCTTTTTGTTCATTCCGTCCAACGGAGTTATGTACTCCAAATGAAAACTTTAATGAGAGGATTTGTCCGTAGGCGAAATTCGTAGGAGTGACCGAAAAAAAAAGATATACTTGAAGGGGTGTCTAGGTATTTAACCCTTTTATTAATGGGTTATTCCCGCCCTTAGACCCTTAATAATTGTACAAACCATATTGATAAGTACATTTCTACTTTTGAAAGCTTGACTTTTATTTTAAGGAAAAATGACAGTCAATGACGTATTTTGATAATTAATACCCGTCAAAATATTCTTTGCTAGCTAGATTTCCATAGCACAGTCCCTGTGCTTATCACGTAACATTTACATTGCATAAGTTCATCCCCCGCAATGCATGGGTACCCTGCTTGTCTAATATATTATTGCAGGGGGTGTTTTTGTGAGAAGCATCCTTAGGTCATCCAAAGTGGTATAATCAAAAGTCAATTATTTTTAAAGTTAACAATGTTGGTGCAAAACATGGTTCACAATGGTATAATCAAACTTAACAACATCTTTAGAAATAATCAAATTTTGGGCTTTGGATAACCAAAACTAGCAACCTTTTACAATAATCAAAATTTGTGGACCTCACACCACATAAGTTAACTAGTTCCAAAATTCGTATACACACGTGCTTTAACTGGTATTTTCTTCTTCTCTTCTTCGCCTACTCTATATCTTCTTCACTTCACCCACAAACTATTTCTTTTTCTTTCCCTCCATAAGTGAAGCTCATATCTCTTGATCATCTACAATTCAACTCATCGTCGTCAGATTAAGGTATTTCACTCTTCTTTTGCGTTTCTATTTCCCCAAAATTCATAATAGGAGGGAAGGAAGTCACCAATTTTTTTTTTCAAAATTAAGGGAGAGAATCGATATATTTTTTGCCCAAAAAAACGTAAATGAAGGGAAGTGAATGGCGGGAGAGAGAGAGAGAGAGAGAGAGAGAGAGAGAGAGAGAGAGAGAGAGAGAGAGAGAGAGAGAGAGAGAGAGAGAGAGAGAGAGAGTGTGTGTGTGTGTGTGTGTAAAATTGTAGTGGACTCTTTATTTTGATTATGGACTAGAAGTGACCATTATGAACCTTAACATTATTAAGTTTAACAACTTCTTAAATGAATAATAAAAAATTGATGAATAATCAAAATACCACTGTGGATAGCCTTAGCTTGCCACATGCCAAAGGTTTGAAATATAAAATTTTAAGATTTTTGTCATTAAAAAAATCCCATGGTTTATGAAATATAAAATTCAAATAAGTTCATTTTATTGGCTACCCATCCATTTCGGTGTTCATAACAGCCCTTCCTTCTCCTTTTTGTTATTGCGAATAAAAGTCTTCTTCTTATTTCATTAAAAGTGTTCTTTTTTATTGGTTGGGTTATTATTAGACTTTTAAGTGAAATACGTTACAATATCCAATTGCATCAAATATATGCCATATATAGCTCTTATTGGATTTTTTTTTTTTAAATTTCAAGTCCGTATAATTTGCTCTTAATGGTGTTAGAGCATCCACACACCACCATCATATTTTTGGGAAACTTTCTTGCTATTTTTCAAAAATGTCACAAAAAACTGGCAAAACGAATGTCAAACCCAGAATGACCCTACTTGTTAGCACTTATAAATTACCATTTTAGATTACAACTTTTTAAGATTAAGGGCTTAGAAAATCAAAATAAGTTATAAAACTGTTAATTTGCTATAGCTTTTTATAATTTGTAAAAAATGTTTGTTGGAAAAAATCGTTCCTTTTGTTTGTCTCGTCGAGTACTTAATCTACGTAAAATTCAAGTTAATCAAATATCAGTAACTATTTAATTAGAGAGCATTGATCTTACAATTTTTTTTTAATAAAAAAGTGAGCTAGGTATAGTTTTTTTCAAGACAAATGCAATCTAAAAATATAGGTATTGAAATCCGATCAATTTGAATTCTACATGAACAGCCTGCCTCACATGAATGAATATAATAAATAGCTTTAATTACGTAAAATGACAAGGGTGAGCCCTATATCTATATCACTCCCACTATCAGGTGCACTACAGAATCATTAATAATGTGACTTGTGTAATATTGTGTACTTTAATTCCTTTCATCTCGTCAGATGTCATTAACCTTTGTTTTTTTCTGTCATCTTGGAAATTATGCACTAGATATATTTGAGAGCCGCATATATTTTTTTATTTGCCAAATTTACCCTTTCCTTCTCTGTTTACTTGTTTGAAACTTTTTTCTTGTTTTTTTGTTTGTTAATGATTTTCTTTTAATCTCACCGTCACATCGGAAACCTAATCAGAGATGGTGTGTTCTCATCTCAAGTCACCAATAGAACCACTAAGGGATCAACTCAATATTAGATTATGACAATAGTTTAGCTTTTTTGTGGCCTTGGGATAAATATCACTAAAACTTGTGTATAGTTCAAGGTACGTAGTTTATGTAATGACTGTTTGTGTCCTATGACGTTAGTGTAGATGGTGGTGTATTTGTGGAGGGACCATTGTCCACTGTTTTGTTTTTTTTTTTGGATATGTACATTTTGCACAAGTGGAGGAGAGGAAGGAAGAGAACTTGGGGCAAGGGGGAAAAAAGAGGAGGGACAGCATGGAAGGGGGCGGCTGGGTGGGGAGGAGGGAAAATTTTTCAGTGCCGAGCGGGTACCACGTGGTGCCCGCTCGTGCATCCGAGCTGTCCATTTCGTATTTGAACGGCTTAGATTTAGAAAGAGAAAAAAGAGAGAGAAAGTGTTGGGGTGAGAGCAGAGAGAGGATTTCAATCCGAACCGTCTAAAAGTGAATCGGACGGGTCAAATGCGCCGAACGGGTGCTACGTCAGCAATACCTGCTCGGCACTGAAAAACTCCTCGGAGAGGACCCACTTCACAACGCTCTCTCTCTCTCTGGTTCTCCTCCTGGATTCTGTACCGGCCAGTTGTTTAATGATAATCAAAGTAGTACTTTGCATTAAGCAAATCAGACGTGACTCGGAAAAAGAGAGTACTAGCCCTAAAGATAGACAACTAGGGGTGGCAAATGGGCGGTTTTGGACCAAATTGGGCAAGTTATAAATGGGTTGGGTCTTTAATGGGTCATTGACCCATTTAGACCCATTAACTATAAGGCTAATTACCCATACCCAACCCGACCCATTTATTGAAAAGCAAACCCGACCCGCCCATTAACCCAATTAAATACTATATACTAAAATTTAAAATGACTAAATACCAATGTAAACTAAAATTACCATACTATCCCTCTACTAGTAAAATGACCAAATTACCCCTGTTCAGGAGTACTGTACTATGATGTTTAGGAGTACTGTATTTTGACATTATCATTTTCTTTTTCGGCATCGATAGAATCTGGGAGATATATTGCAGTAAAAAAATTGGAATAAGGGAGATTCAACTTTATACGGAGATAATTACCAAAATATAATCTGGGAGATTCAAGTCCCGTTCGGCTAAATAAGCTAATTGGCTTATTTTTTTGTCCTTATTCAAATTTTTTTCGTATTTGTTAATTTTTCGTCAATTTTTGGGGATTATTGTATCGTCATGACGAGAGGAATCTAAAAAGTAAAAAATTATGATCGAAATTCAATTTTTTTCGAATAAAGACAAAAAAATTGGCTTATTTTTGTCTTTATTCAAAAAAATTAGGTTTCGACCTTAATTTTTTACTTTTTAGATTCCTCTTGTCATGACGATGCAATAATTCCTAAAAAATTGACGTAAACTAACAAATACGAAAAAAATTTGAATAAGGACAAAAATAAGCCAGTTGGCTTATTTAGCCGAACGAGACCTCAGTCTTCCCCGTGTCCGAGCCTAAGACCACTTGGCTAATCCTTCGGGTTAACTTCGTCCAAGTTGCTGACATGTATCTGATTGTTGGAATTGGAATTGCAAAATGTCGGATCTCGGTGTCAACGATCTGTTTGAATTACATTGGCGATAAATGAGTTTTTTTTTTGTTGGGTTATACTTATGACTTATTGGGTCTTTTAAGTTGACCCAATTAAAATCCAATTAAGCCCAATTAATAAATGGGTTAGATGGGTTGGACCCATTCTGACCCAGCTAATAAATGGGTTGGGTTGGGTCTATTTTTTAGTGGATGTGTTTGGGTTGATTAATGGGTTTGGGTTTAATTTGCCACCCCTATAGACAACTAAAGAATCAAACAGATACTAGATAAGAGCTCAGAGAGAATAGCTCATGGATGCTTAGTGGGAAGTATCTAGGGTAAAATATATATTTACCCCTTAAACTATCACGTTTTTTTTACTTCGTCCTTTAATTATCAATTGCACGTACTTTCCCCTTAAACTAACCAAACAGTACATACTAAGGCCAATTCTCACATTCCATCCATGTTTTGGACGGAAAATCCATTTGAAGGCTGTTAATGTCTTTTTGCCAGAGGCGATTTTGAGACACTACCCCCAACCCCTCTACCCTGCATTGCCTCCACCGGCGGCCGTTGGCCAGCCTTCTCCCACCCACCCAATCTCCCCACATCTCTCTCTTTCTCCATATTTCCCTCTTTTTTCTCTCTGTTTTTTCCTCCTCTCCCTCCCTCTCTCTGCCATCATCGTTCTCCACCGTCGTCGGTTGCTGATTGCCTCTCAATCTCTGTGTGGTGGGTTGCGTTCCATTCCCCATCTACCTCTACATTTTGGGCTGCGTCTGTGATGCCTCATCGCCTTCTACTCCCTGCAGATCCAGTCAGGCCCTGATTTCCTCTCAGCTTCTCTTTCTCCTTCCGAGTCTTCTGCAGCGCCTCCGTCGCTTCTTGCCGCCATCGCTTCTGGAACGGTTCTTTTTTTTTTTTTTTTTTGTAATGGGCGATGGATTCCGTTTCTCTAAAAAATAGAAATCAAAGTGGAGATTCTGTTCAAAATTTGTTCACATTGTTTGTGGACAATTTACCACAGGATGTAAGCCGAAATTGGTTGAGGAAGACATATAGCAAATTCGGATTTGTTAGGGATGCCTTTATCCCATTGAAACGCAGCAAAGTAACTGGGAAGAATTTTTGGTTTATTAGATATGGCAATGAAAACTCAGCTGAGAATGCAATAAAAAAGACTAATGGCATTTGGATTGAGGACAGAATTGTTTGTCAAGCCGGGTAGTTTTGATCATAGGCGTGAGAAAATTGAACAGAATACTACGAACAAAGCTTCGAATGTTGTTCATGGTCTTGAGCAATCTCTCTTTCTCTCTCTCTCTGGTCGAGCTGGGTGTTAGGGGTTTTCGGATGAAAGCCCCAAAATCAATTTCTTCCTGTTTGGGAGTAAAAGTCCAAAATACCCCTCTTTTGGGTGACAAAAAAGTTGGGTAAGGTTAGGTCACTACTTTTCCATCCAAGGTATAGGTTTTCCGTCCAAAATATGGATGAAATGTGGGAATTAGCCTTAGTAAACAACGTTTGGTTAGTTTAAGGGGGAAGTGTGTGCAATTGATAGTTAGAGGACGAAGTAAACAAAAACGTGATAGTTTAAGGGGCAAGTATATATTTTACCCGAAGAATCTATGTATAGGGGGACCACATAACAAACCCCATGAGACCCTTAGCATTTGCCACCTGGGAGCTATATAAGTATATATATACTACTAGTAGTTGTAGTTTCTTTTCTCTCATCTATCTTCTCTATTTCTGAGACAAACAAACACCTATCTCTTCTCTCCAATTGTAAAGGGTGATTTCTCGCACATGGAGTACTTGTCGGTAGAACAACAGAAAGTCAAATACGAAGAGAACAGTTTGACACTCGGAAAACAAGAGAAACTGGTCAGATATAACGAAACAAAGGCCGGACAGATCGTTGTATCCTACGTACTTTTTGTCGCGGTCATGTTTTCCTTGATAACCTCCTCCTCCTCCTCCTCCTCCTCCTCCTTCATCTTTCGGCGGATTCGGTGGGTCCTATTCTCTCAAATACTGTTGATTTCAGCATCCTTTTGGCTCGCAATCACCATGGTCATAAAAAGACTTGTGGGGGCTAAGTACCACTACGAACTGAGCTTAATGGTGCGGCAAATGTTGTTGGAGGAAATATTGATGGTTCAAAATGGGCAGATGAAGAGTCCACAGCAGCAGCAGGGTGGACGGTTAGCAATGCCCGATCCAGTTAGGCTGCGCCAGTGGTACACCAATTTGTTTGCCATACTTTCTCCTTTGATTGCTTTCGCGGTTCTTACCTTGTATGCTTGTATCGTAATTCTTCTTGATGGCAAATAAATCATCTCTGAGTGTGCGTGTGCCTCTCTCTCTCTCTTCCTTGCGTCGTTCGTCAGGTTTTCGCCTTCTTTGTGAGATGTTTTCTTCTCTATCATTTTTATTTTCTGGGAAAACTCCAATTCCTCCTCTTTTCACCTTGTTGACCACCAGCCTTCGTTGTTTCAAAATTTGGTAGGAGATTCTCTTAGCCATCCTTTTTAGTGTGATTCTGTTTCAGGTTTTTTGAGGTTGTTATAATGTGACAAGATCTGTTCCTAGTTTCTGATCTGTTCTTCCCTTCCATGTCACCCAATTAAAGCCTACGCAACGACAACTACGCCCCGAGGCGGTCGTGACCTGCTGCACGAGTCTGGGCTTTGATTCGTCGACTCGACAATTCAGTGGGCGGTGACAAGCTAATCAGAGACTAAACTGGTTTGCTTGTCTTGGCTTTTGGTTGGCTTGTTTTTATTCTCATGGTGGCTTAATTTGCTTTTTGTTCTCATGCGTAGGGGGAGAGATTTACACGATCCTCAATCTCTCTCTTGATTTCCTATTTGTTTAGGATGGTTTCTTTTGTGCTAGATTGGTAGAATAGGTTATTTCCACTGCATTGTGATTATGTAACCACTTGTAAGTGCCGTTTGGCTTTGCTTGAATGAATTATGCTCTCGGCTTTTTGTATGGAAAAGAAAAGAGCTGAGAATATTGAGGAGGGAGAGAGAGAGGACTTTGCTGCTTCGTAGTTATCCCTTTTTCCCCTGAACAATGAAGCAGAGAGCTGCTTAAAGCCTTAAATAGACAAGAGTACTTGGAAAATGTGGCAGCAGACACTGGCAGAGCCAGGATTCAACCATACATAACTATCCTAAAAAACAGTTCAAGTTCTGTCAAAATATAACTCAGCATTATATTCTTATAAATTTCCGAAATTTTTTTTGTTCGGGTGTTCAATTGACCATGGAATAATCTTAATAGAGCCGCCATTGGAAAAATTGGATTTGAACATCTATACATATTAAATTGAACTAATTTTTTGCGAGTTCACTCAAATTTTTTCAAAAAAATTATGGAACGGTTCAAAATTTTCGTGCGGGACTTGGAGTAGCTCCCGCATGGCCATTTTGCAGAATCGGCAGCCAATCTTCGGTGGCTTCAATAATTAAAGCTTCAATAACGGGTTTTTTTTTATAACTGTTAGCCCACTAGGCTAATTATAAGTGGGCCTGAAACATTACTCAATTGTTGGGCTTGGGACAACAAATTGTCCTTTTCAGCGCGACAAATGCCATTCACCTCCCTCTCATGTAGCATTATTAGGGTTTGCTCGAATGATCAACAAACAATTTAGTGTCATCCTCCTAACCTCTTAGGTCCAACCTTTCAAGGCTATTTTTAATTTTTGATCAAAATCATTTTCCCCTGGACACTGAATGGTATAAGCGTATTGTTCGATGATCAACAAAATTGGCTACATATGATGTGAGCTCAGGAAGAAGCTATTATGTTGGACCTAGGTTCCCTTTCAATTAGATTTAAGAGTTGCACACCGTAACCCCCTAGTTAATGGCCCGCGCCTACTGCACTCCGGATAAAATTATCCGTGCAATTCATTCCTTGGTGCTAAAGTCTTCCCAAAAATCAATCTAACAGCATGGATATTGACTTTATGATAAATCCAAAAGAAGCACATGAAACAAAAATAAAATGTTCTGGTTACTCAAGACACATGAGTTTTTTCACTCTATATTCAGATCACCAATTGTATATAAAGGTCCAAAAGAAGAAAATGCAACTTTGTTCAACATAATATACGTCCATTGCATCAGGAAATTAGACCTTCATAGGTAATGCACACATACACGCAAATAGATTCATACAATACATCTTAAGAAGACAGTACACTTATTCTTTTTAAAAAAAAGGTACAGTTGTAAAGTTGTACCATCCGAAATTTTAAGCCCAATAGCACCAATAATACTTAAAGTAAATTAAAAATTGGAACCCTTATATGTTGCTATAAAAATTGATCATAAAGAATTAACTCATTTCCTCCTTGGAAAAAAAAAAAAGAATTAACTCATTCCCCATTATTTTCACTCTCTCAAATGTGCATTTTAACAAACACAAAGTGGGCATCTTAAAAGACCCACATGTCAAATGGGACAAAGAATATAAAGAGCAGAAATACAAAAAACAAAGTATATGAATGTTAGGTTTGAACGAAGGGTAGACACCTAGAGGGATTTGTAGTCACCAAAACTGCAAACCTAACTTGGGCACGGCGCAACATATTTTTGAACACGTCTAAAATGAATTATCGAGTGATTTTTTTTTTTCTTGGTCAAGTGTGTATTCAAATTATGAAAATGGTCTAACTTCAAAAGTCTTAAATATGATATGTAGCAAGCGGGGGGACGATTCTAGGCTTTTTGGGATGTTTCTTGTCCCATGGGAGTGACATAAGTGGTGGGTGATTCTTGCAATTTGACCTTGGAAGATGGGGCAACTGCTGCTGAGAATTTAACTCCTCTATTGACTCATGATCCGGCCTTGATTGAAAGGCAAGTGGTTGATCTTAATACGACCCAGGTTAAATCTTTAGATGGTATCTGACCGCGTCGTACCGTGTCAAAAATAAATTTATAAAAGTCAAGAATTAACTACTACTCCGTAGAATAATGGTTAAGACCGAGTATCGTTCCAACGGGGATTGAATGGCTAAGTTACGACAAATTTGATTAGTTTGAAGATTAGTTCGGAAAGAAAGAGTTGATTGATTTGGTTTGTTTGGAATAGCCTAATTAAATTAAAACAATGAATTAAAAAGTTTGAAAACGATGGAGGAAAATATCTAGGGTTTGGAATCCACTCCGACTGCGTAACAACAATATGCATAGGTTAGGTTTATTTATTCGAATCAAAAGGGATTATCGCTAGGACTTGCAAATCCTAACAATAATCGTCAAGAAAATAATCGGGTTATTAAAAGGCATAGACTATCCCATAGCACGGACAGTCTCTCAGTAGCACGGTTTGGCCACCTAACGGCACGATCCGTCTTACGAGCATAATCTATCTCAGAACTCCAACCACAATCAATGAAAACCATTGCAAAACTAGGTATTTGAAATCCGTAATACAAATACACAATAGATAAGAAAAAGTAAAATCAATTCGTTCAATTGAAACGGAAAGGGTTCTTGGTCTCACAATCGATTCGAATAATATAACCAAAACCACACAAAAATATAGTTACTTGATACGGAGTTTCATCTTCCCCCTAGACAAGGGGTTTAGCCGGCCATGGAGAAAGAAGATCCGCTTGAAGTTGAAGAACGAATGAAGAAGATGGAGAAACTCTCCTTCCACATTGTATTCTTGCCGTGGACCACTCAATGGCTGCTGGAAAAAGATAACGTGCCCTAAGTAATGAACTCAGGCATGCCTTTTATAGTCTCGGCCCAAAACAATAAGACTTAAAAAAAACGTAAAGCAAATTTCCGTCTGCAGCGTCTGCTGCCCGCTGGTCCGGACCAGCAGTTCCATTGGCCGGACCAGAAAAACAGATTGTTCAAATCGTGCTCCAGTCTTGGTCGTCCGGACCAACATATCTTTGGTCCGGACCAAATTTCCAGCCTTCACCTTTTCGCTCCTCTTCTCGCCGCGGATCACTCCAGAACATCCTTAACTCACGATTATTACTCCAAATCCTTTCCGAATGCTCCGTAAGGCCTGAAACACCACAAACCAATTAAAGCTCGTTAAATAATATTAGAAAGGATCGACAAAGCCTAAGTTAATGGGAATAAAAGGCTGCTTTTCAGCACCTATCAGTATCCAATTGGTAGTGGACCTCAATCCAACTAATAAGGCTAAAGATACGGGAACAGGAAATTGGAAGCAGAAGTCGGTGGGGAAGATGTTGGGCATTCCTAAATCTAACAAAAGAGGTCGAAGAAAGAAGAAAAAATGCTCCGTGTTTAGGTCTGCGGTTGCAGCTGCAGCGTTATCCGCTCTTTCCGAAGGCACCAATAGACTTCACTTTGATGATGCAAAGACTGCTCGGTCTATTGAGAAAATCTTGGGCGAAGATTGTTTGGATGCTGATTAGGTTATTTCAAGTAATTCCTTGTCTACAGAGATTGGAGCTAAGTCCGATAAAGTGATCCCTAGAAACAAAAAGGGTCCTTATTCCTCGTTATTCTTTAAGGAAGCTCGCAAGATGTTGGAAGTAGGTCACACTTTGGGTATTGAGTTTAGAGGAGGAAGAAGATGATTGTGAGGAAGCTCCCAAGCTCTAGATGACGTTGTGGAGGAGCTCGTCTCGGAGGCAGAAGATGATTGCGAGGATGGTGCATCTCTCTCTATGGTTTTTTAATTTCGAGTTTGTGGCTGGTGTGGGGTGTTTTCTTTCGATGCTTATGTTTTTTTTTGGGTGTTTCGGCTGGTTGTTTTGAGCTGTGTGGTTTTGTGGGTTCTTTTTGGTTTTCGTGTTAGCGTCTTGCCTTCCCTTAGGTTTCGGGTGGCTTCTTACCGGTGTGCACTTGATCCTTTTAATCTTTGTAATCCATTATAAAGATTAATAAATTCTTTTTGCTTAGCAAAAAAAAAAAAATCTCTGATAAGAGTGAGAAATCAATTTCTCTTTCACAATTACAATTTTAAATTGGCGAGTTCGTGTGCACGCATGCGCGCGCGGAGAGAGAGAGAGAGAGAGAGAGAGAGAGAGAGAGAGAGAGAGAGAGAGAGAGAGAGAGAGAGAGAGAGAGAGAGAGAGAGAGAGAGAGAGAGAGCATGCTACTGCTTTAGGATACACGTGAGTGAGAGAGAATGATTCGATATAAGAGTCTTGTGTTCCTCTATTTTGGAGAGCCTCCCCAACTTGTTGTTCTTATACTTTCAGATATGAGAGTCTTGTGTTTTTTTCTTTAAAGATTTCATGGCCTTTATCGAAGTGAGAGAAGGTTGCTAGTGCATGCCCGTGTCTTGAACGATCAACACACACAAATAAATTCTGGACTCGCGTGCAATATATCATCCCCGCACAACGAATTCAACTATGCAAAACACAATAACCCAAACATTTTCATTGACTTGTTTAACTTGAATCAGCAAATAAAGAACAAACAATTTTCCAATCCATGCTGATTGTGCTAGTGCCTGAAGACACGACGCAACACGTTCACAACACATTCTCAATAAATGAGCCTGTGCCTAGCACTAATTGAAAAGCATTAACCTAATATAGAAGTAGAGACTTTTACATATTTCCCCCTTTGCATAGCAATGTAAAAGAAACTCAGTAAAAATAAACTTATATCTGTATGAAAGTGGCAATAATTTAATTTAACAAGAATACTTCCATGAAAGGGCAGCAAGGCCCACTCAACAAAAAGGGTGTCAAAGTTTACCAGATTTGTATCCTCCAAGATAACTCAATATACATATTCTGCCAAGGCTTTTTCACAATTCCAAACGATTCCATTAGGAATGAATCCATTCTGACATTTCTAGAGCCAAGGGGAACAAATTTAAATCAAGCTTCATGAAGAAGTGCATATGGTACTTACTCTGCCATCCATTAAAAGGTTTAACAGAAGTTGAAGTACAGACAAAATCAAAAGAGGCTCAAACTGCCTACTACTAAATTGTAGGTTAACGCCTACTACTAAATTGCAGTACCCAAATCAATTTGCAAAAAACAAAATAGCCATATCTAAAAGAGGCTCATAAGGCTTGAATGCTTAACCAAAGATAATAGAAAGATGTGTAGGTTTTTTTTTTTCTTACCTTGAAGGCTTGAACAAAACTCTATTATGATGATACAATTACCCATCTTTTTAAGGACATCTTTGATCTTTCCGCCGATCTCCTCAAACATTATTTTGAGTCCAAAAACCACCAAATTAATCGCTATCCACTTATTTACTCAAGCTTATACTAAAATGAGTACTCGTTATTTTTTCATTACGGTGTCTTTTGTAACTCTAAATCTCCAAAGCTTCTTTGTGAATTTCAATTTTATATTTTTTCGTGTTAGACCTGTAATTCTCCCATGAAGTATTTACTCAACAAATTTGTCATTTTGAGTGAACATTGAGTAAAGGGCTGGAATTGGTCAAGCTATTAAGACGTGCACCCATATAAATGTTATAAAACTCATATATACTCCATTTTAACAGTCATAGATGCAAATCACAAAGAACATCTACCTCAAATCAACTGATCTATTTTTGATAGAACATTAACATAATTCGCAAATTGCCAATAATATCATGCAACAAAACAACATCCATTCATAATTACTTACCCAAAAATAAAAACATTCATTCATAAATTATTCACCAAAATAAGTTAATCCAAGTGTAACTCCTAATGGTGAGGCCGTCGAGGAGCTTGTAACGCAGGGACTCAGCCTAAGCAAATAAGTCCACGTTGTTCACCAAATAAGTCCCCTGTTGTTCACCTTCTCGGCGTACAACTCCACGTTGCCTTCAGCTCCCTGATCCTCCTCGATCCCCTTCTCACCTAATCACACCAAAGAACACTTGAAACACAAAAAAACAAATAGAATATGGTTTATGAAACAATGATAGACCCGAGCAAAATTCTTTCTCGAAAAATTCTAGGTTCTAAAAACAACTAATAGCTTATGCCCGTGCAATATGGTTTATGAAAGAATTTTTCGATTCACTCCAACTCTCAATTAGAACCCAGAAGTAAAAAGAGAACAAAGAGCCATACCTGTGGAGAGAGAACTGGAGAGAAGGCGAGAGTCAGGAAGATAGAAAAGAAAATTGGAAAGAAAACGATGAGAGAGAGAGAGAGAAATTCGTTCACTCAAAATTCGACTTAACCAAAAATTTGTTCATTACCAAAAATTTCGTAGTCCACCTAATTGTATTACTATCTTTCAACAGCAAATAAATCATTACCAATTCGTTCACCCAATCAACGGAATTATGGCATTATAGCATGTCATTGTATTTTTCAATAGCATGTCAACACTAATCAATGGCAATTTCAGAAATCATTACCAAAAATTCTGTATAAATCAGTCATTATGTTCTCTGTATGACTGAAATTGTAGTCCATATTCTTCCCGTAATGAGGAACTCTAGATGGGTCTCAGGAAAATTCAAAAATTATGTTTGTAGTAGTGTTTGGTTTGCTGGACCATTGGGCAAGGAATAAACATTTTATTCAACTTAAGTAAAAGTTTCAAGCCATTGCCGTTAACCAATGTTCCTTATTGAAGAAAAAAGCTCATTCAAAGATTAGTAAACCAAAAAGTAATGAACACACTCCAATTTGAATTGAGCGTAATCCAAAAATTTTGGAGTTGGACTGAGCAAAAAGAATTGAAAAAAAAAAACGTGCAGAACTGGAAAAAAAGAAGAAGAGAATTTACCGTGGGTGGAGAACAAAGAACTAAATTTTCGAAAAAAAAAAGAGAACAAAAGAGCCATACCTCTGGAGGGAGAACTGGAGAGAGGGCGAGAGTCAGGGAGACAGAAAAGAGAATTGGAAAGAAAATGTTTAGGGAGAGATATAATAGGAAACAAACAATGAGAATAAATCATTTAGACTTCATTACCGAGAATAACTAAAAATTCATTACCAAAAATGCATTTAGCAGCATTTACATGTTAATAGATTTTCATTACCAGCATTCAACGCCATCCCGAAAATGCCACGCTCATTGCCAAGACTTACTAAAACTGGAAAAAATGTTTAGGGAGAGATATAATAGGAAACAAACAATGAGAATAAATCATTTAGACTTCATTACCGAGAATAACTAAAAATTCATTACCAAAAATGCATTTAGCAGCATTTACATGTTAATAGATTTTCATTACCAGCATTCAACGCCATCCCGAAAATGCCACGCTCATTGCCAAGACTTACTAAAACTGGAAAAATCATTACTCACCCATTTATCCAGAAAATACAAAGTATTTACAAAAATGTCAAGGGTTGAATGAAGGGTGGAGATTTGTGCAAGGAAAATGTGTGTTAAGCCAACGGTCAAGATTTATGTAGGAAAAATGTGTGGGCCACCACACCGTCGCGATTTGTATTATAGATGATACAATCGTACTAGTATTTAGATTCTTTTGAATCTGATTTTTGAAGTAGACTTTTGGTAGTTTATATAACAAGTACTTTCTGGTGGTGTTAAACTTAATTCTGAATGTAACATTCTTCCCTTTTAGTGTGTGATATATGCTTGAGCTTTATTTTTGCTAAAATTCGTGGACAAAACCGTAATCGATCTGCGAGTCACGGATCGGATTGGAACCGAACCGTAGGACTTTTAGTCCGGACACGGATTTCATTTTGTAAAAACCGTGACTAGCGATTCGGTCCTCGTATTCCTAGAAATTCGAACCGAACCGGACCGCGAGCAGCCCTACTCACAACATGTTTAGAAACTGCCAAATATAAAACCAAAGACTCACCCGGCTCTGGGGTTGACAGAAGTGGGGCTTCTGCCAAATACTTCTTCAAATCCTGGAAAGCCTACTCGTACTCTGCCCCCCATTCATATCCTTCCCTTTTCTTTAATAGATGGAAAAAGGGCCTACACTTGTCACTTGACCGACTGATGAATCTATTGAGGGCTGTAGCCATTCCAGTTAACCTTTGGACTTCCTTTGTTGTACTAGGACTTTGTAGCCTTTGCAAGGCTGTTATTTGATCAGGATTTGCTTCTATCCCTCTTACGGTCGCAAGGTAGCCTAAGAATTTCCCAGAACCAACTCCAAACGCACACTTCGAGGCGTTGAGTTTTAATTTGTACTTCCTCAGGATGCCGAAGGCCTCCTTTAAATCCGCTATGTGTCCTTGTCTGCTTTTACTCTTCACCACCATATCGTCTATGTAAACCTCCATGATTTTTCCAAGCAGCTTTTTGAACATGATGGTTGCCAACCTTTGGTACGTTGCCCCTGCATTTCTTAGCCCAAAGGGCATGACACTATAACAGTACAACCCTTGTGGTGTGATGAAGGAAGTCTTCTCCTGATCAAGCCCAAACATGGCAATCTGATGATATCCCTGATATGCGTCGAGGAAACTCATCCGCTCTTATCCAGCAGTTGCGTCAACCAACTGGTCTATCATTGGAATAGGGAAGCTGTCTTTTGGACATGCCTTGTTTAGGTCTGTGAAATCCACACAAATACGCCACTTCCCATTCTTTTTCTTTACAACCACAGTGTTGGACAGCCACTCTGGGTAGTAAACCTCTCATATTGCTCCAACCTCCAACAAATGGTCTACCTCTTCGATAACAGCATCAAAATGCTGCACGGCTGCCCTTCTCTTTTTCTGAATCACAGGCTTATGCTGAGGATCTACGTTTAGGTGGTGGTAGATCACATTTGCATCTACTCCGGTACCCATGCAAACACATCAACATGTTCTTTTAAGAAACCCTCCAACTCGGCTTCTTTTTCTGTTGGCAATGATTCCCCATTTAGAAAATACCTTTCAGGATCAGTCTCATTGATTTGTATTTTCTTTAGGCCTTCTACTACTTTTTCTGCTGGGTTTCTTCCGACATCCTTGATAGTCGATTGATCTGGTACTTCTACCGTATGAACATGATGGGCTTTTGGGGCCTTCTTGATAATAGAGATCAAGCATTGCTGAGCTACCTTTTGGTTCCCTCTGATCTTCTCAACCCCATTGGATCCTAGGAATTTCACCAACTGGTGATAAGTAGAATATACTGCCCTCATCTTGTGCATCCACGTTCTTCCTATAATCGCGTTATAGGAGGATGGTACGTTTACTACCAAGAAATCAGTTTGTAAAACTACTGATCCTGCCCGAATAGGTAGTGTTACCTTCCCAAGGGGCCACACTGCTCCTACACCAAACCCAACCAAGGGTGTTGTTGATTGCTCTAGGTTTGCCTGAGCCAATCCCAATTTTTTGAACGCATCATAATATAATACCTCTGTGCAACTCCCTGAGTCCACTAGAATTCTCTCAATGTCATACTCCCCAATTCGAAGGGTGATGACCAAAGGATCATTATGGGGAAGTTGGACTTCTCCTAAATCTTCATCAGTGAAGACTATGCCCTCGTTGCATATTGTGGGCAGCATGCCCTTAGAAAAGGATTCCGTTCCTCTCTAAAGCTAGGGCCCGGATCGAGGGAGCACGAGCAGATAGGGCAAGCGTTCTGAATACAGAGTCGCCACTCGGGTTTGAAGGTCCGACACCCAAGGAACCGTATTTCGAAGCACCTGTCGTGCTATTTGATTTGAAAAAGTAAAGGAACCAGTCCGTCATAACCATATTTGGGTTCGGGAGCCAGGTTACGAGAGGGGAAGGGTTTTAAGGCACCCCTCTCGCCCAATCCAAAAATCGGTCTCTACTTAGGCATTTGTGAAAATATTTATGATTCTTCTTTTATTAATCGATTTTTAGCCAATTAGGGCGGGGAGCAGTTTAATGGAGATTAAAACTGTAATAGTTTGCAAGATGTAGTTGAAAATAACATGGATGGATGCAATGATGAATAATAAATGGAATAAAACCCAACACTGTGAAGAAATATCAAAACAGTGCATTGTATGAATTTGACGTGAACAATGGCCAACTTGCATGCATGGATCTACGTGCATGCAAGACAACCAGCACGCGCCAAAGCCATACAAACGCGTGTGTGTTCAGTCATCTCCAACAGGTTGAATTTTATCCCCTTCTGGGCTTTGGAATGACCATTACTCACCCAGGGGCAAACCAGGCAATTTATATGTACAGACAGTAAGTCATATTTACAAACAGGGATCAACAAATTGAAATACAACCCCTAAACAGTGGGAGTACCAAAAAAGAAGCCAAGGGCCTAGCTACCCATGTAAAACCAGCCACTGGAAATGAGTCTACCAGCGCGCGCTGATCTGGGACAGGCGCGCGCCTGTTCTAACTGGACTTCCAGTAATTGGCCTTGCATAGCTGGACTCTAAGACATGATCAGAAATAATCCAGGGGTATTCCAAAGAAACAAAAAGACATGCTGAGCTAAACTAACAATTTTTACATATAAAATAGTTAGTCAGATTTTTATCATGCATCAGGGTGATTCATAACACTATCAAAATAGGAAATAAACATCACCCCTGACCCCACGTGGACAAGCGCGCGCCACCCATGATAGGCACGCGCGTGCATCAGTCCAATGCGCGCAGATGTGAAGTTCATACGGATCTTGTAACCTTGCTAGCTTTAGGACCAGGACTGGTATTGATTACCAACCTTGGCCCTACCAGCACCCCTTAGGGATCAAAATAGTAAGCAGAAAAGATGATTTATACCTTTGCTTGAGCGTTTGAAAAAATGGATTGGACAAGGAGATGGAGGTTGCGAAATGAGTGTATGGAAGTAGAAAGTATAGTGGTAATGTTTGAGAATTAGGGCTTGTGCTTTCAAAAATTGTTAACCTTTTATATTTTTTTGTCACCCTTTGGCATGAAAGTGCAATAGGGTATATATAGGAGGTTGGAAGGAGTGAGGTTGGTGGATGTGTTGGAGGAAAAACCAGCCAACAAGGCTGGTTGGGGGTGGCTTGGTGGAGAAGCCCACCCCAAAAGTTGATGGGAGAGGTTGTGAGGGGGTGCACCCCAAGCCTTGCAGCACACTATTCTGGCGAGGAAAACGGGGTTCCACAGCATAGTGGACCCCTAATCATCACAAAATCCGGCTGGTAAAAAGGTGAAAGTGACAGGTGTTGACTGGCGTGCGTGGGAGCCAGTCAGGAGCGCGCATGAGCCACCGACCTCCACGCTGGTCAACAGTCAAAGTTTGACCTTTGACCAACACCTGGCAAGTCGATTAACACATGTGGGAGCCAGAGCAACGCACGCTGGTCAAGCCCAAGGTTAGGGTTTTGACCTAGGGTTTCGGGGTTCAAAGGGTTCAAATGGAGTTCCAATCACTCCAAGTTCAAACTTTTTCATTCTCAAGACTGTTTTTTATCTGATTCATCATCGGGGAAACAAGAAACCGAAAAATGAAGTAAATCAATTGGGAGACCCAGATTGGGGTGTCTACACATATGTCATCTTGTCGTCCTCTTTTGTTCCCCAATCTCATAACATGCTGGTCATGTTTGATTTGCCTCTGGCATAGCCTCACCTCATTTCTCATATAAGGAGTGGCCAACCCATGTATCATATGGATCACTTCCTAAGGATTCTGTTCGTAATCCATCTCCATGGCTTTCACTTTATCTCTGGGATCCTCCTGGATGAACTCCTTGAGGTAGCCTTGAGAGACTAGATCATCGAGGTGCCTTTTAAACATCTCACAATCTTTAGTCATGTGGCCCCAATCCTTATGGTAGCTGCAGTGCTAACTCGTAGCTCGCTTTGCATCTTTATCCCCTCCTAAACTTGAGGGCCACTTGAAGTAAGGCTGATTCTTTATTCGATAAAGAATCCTATAGATTGGTTCCTTCCAAACTGTGGTTATTGAAAAGAAAGACTTGGGGTTTGGTGCTTTGTAGAGACCCGTAAATTTCATAAATTATTAAAAGGATTCAAAAAAAAATGAAAGGATAAGAGGGAAATATTGGGTTTATTTTAATTTGAGGCTTATGTGTTAAAATTACAAGATGAGGGGGTATGTGTGTGGTTTATGAGAATGTTAGTGTGTGTGTGTGTGTGTGTGTATATATATATACAGTGCTTTTCATATCCGGTCACCCGGATTTTATTATGGTCCGAATTTGGGTCTTGGCTGTTGGATCTCCTCCATCCAATCCAACGGTTATGGAAATAAAAGAGAAAGAAAAAGGGATTTCCCCACTTCAGCCCCATTTCGTCGTTTCGTTCTAGAGAGAGAACGGAGAACGGAGGTGACTGTATACGAACGACCCACACTAAGATTGAAGACGACGAACGTCAGCGCTAAGCTCTTTCTCTCTCGCTCTCTCGTTCATGTAATTTTTGAACTGATTTTTGTGATTTTTTATGTGGTTTTGATCGATCTCGAGATGGCCGACGACGAACGATCAGAGCTACGATCAGCCCTAAGGTCTTTCACTCTCTCTCTCATTCTCTCTCTCTCTCTCTCGTTCTCTATTAGAAACCCTAACAGTATATCTTCAATTTTTGAAACCCTAAATGAAGAATAGGGGCTAATTTTTGTGATTTGTTTGTTGTAGACACCCCAATTTGGCCTAACGATTATTTCAAGTCCCACCTTGGGACCATCCCGATGATGAAATGGATACAGTGATTGCTGATTGCCTTCTTGAGAACCTTAGGACTTTCGGTAAGAACTTTGAGCCACTTAGAGGACCCAATCCAGAGCCATATAGCCTTTCAGACAGAAAATACAGAAGCCAAGGAGAATCCATCTGTCGGCCGTGACATTGATCTCACGGCCTTAATATCATTTCCACACCCGAGCAACCTGTTGCTAGAAAATCTCCCTGAGAGATCAATCCCTCGGTTGCGACATCCATTACTCGACCGCCAGATCCATTGCTCGGCCGCCAGATCGTCCTTTTTCCAGACTCTGGAACGTTCTGTCAGACGTTTGATCCAACTATGCTACCTCCCCGATGCGTTCGGGCCACGTTCAGAGATTGCAATGAAGAGTTCGAATTGCATTGCAATTGCAATCGTGCCATTTGATTGGCCGGAGTGAGTCATCAATTGCCTATATAAAGAGGCCCTTAGACCACGAAATTAATAGGTGAACACACCCATTCAAGCCACGAAACTCTGCAAAAATACTCTCTCAAACCCTCTCTTCAAAAGCCCTAACCCCCCGAAGGCAGCCATCAATCCAACGATCAAACCCCGAAGTCCAAACCCTAACCCTAGGATTTTCAAAGAAGCAATCAGTCAATCACAATCAAATTCGAAGCAATCAAGCAACTGAGGGATCGAGGTGGTGAGGCCCAACGGCCTCTGGTTTGTTTTATTTATCGTCCTTATGCTTAATCTTAGCTTTCTGATTATCTGTTAATCGTATAGTCTGGTGTGAGGAAGAACACCGACCGGGGCTTCGATCCCTCGGCCGGTACATCAAACCAGAAGGATTCCTCGGCCGTGATATCTATTCACCGGCCGCGGGATCCATTACCCTGGGACAGCTCTGTTTTGTTCTGCTTTCTGATGCATGCTTTACTTATCGCACTGGCTCACTTTACTTACTGTTTAAAGGCTTAACTAAACAGACTATGTGTTAGAATTAAATAAAGCATCTATATGTCTTATGTTGAATAACTATGGGCCAGTCTCATGGCTGGGCAGAGAGGGGTGCCTAACACCTTCCCCTTACTGTACTCTTGGCTCCCGTACCCAGAATCTCTATCTATTTTCCTAGTTTTAATAAACTAGGTGGCGACTCTGTTTTGATGATGACCGCTATCGTGTGGCGATGTTCCTAGCCATGGGAATGTCCACGATCTTGATTTATGAAGCAAGCAACCAATCGAGCAATCCACGATCAATCTGTATGGCGATGCCCCGTTTGGAAGGTGTCTACAGTTTTTGGCGACTCCGCTGGAGATTTGAGAGCCATAACCAGAAAGTTCAACATGGAATTAATATTTGCTTTATTTAATTCTTTTTCATGTGCATCGAGCGGGCAACCCACGTTGAGTTCACCTGATATCCCGGCATAACACGGGCTATGTTAGGGGTTCCAGCAAACTCCTAACGGGGCACCCTTTGAGACTACCCGAAACCTTGCATATTGTAGAAAACCATAGAACTCTTTCCAAACTAGGACAGGAAATCCCAAGCAGGTTAGGACTATGTGTTGCATTATATCCAAAACTCTTGTTTGATTCAATAATTAGTACTCTTTAGAGTTTTAATTGCTGTAGAAGATGAATTCATGCTCATCTTATCAAGAGTTTGTGATGAACTCTATCTCTCTTGAGATAAAGAATAGTCCTTGCATAACCCTGTCTCTTTTTGAGATAAGTTTTGACTTGTGAAAGGTTGTCATAGTCTTATACTGTTAGGAGTTTCGAAAAAAAAAAACAAAAGAAAACAAAAAACAAAAGTCTTCTTTTATCTCTAGGTTTTATTTATTTATTTCTTACTAGGATTCTTTCAAAAACAAAAAAAAAGAATCTTTCTTTTTATTTCTCTCTCTTTCAATCTTTGATAGGATCTTGTCAAAAGAACAAAAATATATATATATATATTTCCTTATTCTTTAGGTTTTCATAAATGGAAAATTCTAAAATCAACCCAATGGGCTGACGATAGTGAGTGTGTGAATGTGTATTAAAGGGTATAAAAAGTACACAGAAATACGTGTTTTCCTTGTTTTCTAGTGTGCTTATCGTCAGCCCAGTGGGCTGACAATAGCAAGACCGTTCATAAATTTCTTTCTTTCTTTGTTTTTTCCTAGGATCTTAAAAAGAAAAAAGAAAATGTGGGGATTTCATCAATATTTTATCTTGCATGGTACATTGTATATATGATCACTTGATTGTATAATTGTCGCATAATTGCTTGCTGTATTGCATTACTACCTGATCAAATCACTTCATAGTACTAATATGTTGTTCAACCACTTGGTTGCATGCATGGTAAATGGGTCATCATATTAGGGGCAGCTTACATTCTAGGGGGCAATAGGCGTTGGTGCACTACACAATCACTTGATTTGGGATGTCTCAACATAAACGTAATTGAGCTTTTGCTTCTTTAGATTTGCTTTTGGACTTAGCTGTGACAGTTGTGGCCGCCAATCTCTCAGAAGCTCTTTCCTCCAGAGGTTGATAGCGTCGTGATCATAATGGAAAACCATGAGCTTGCCTAACAAGTCAAGGACATCAAAGCTGCCTTGGCTCGCTCAAAAGGAGATCAAATCCTTGATTTTGATGGACTGCCTTTTTCCAAATGCCAAACTGCCAGAGAAGTTCAAGATGCCCGATATTGAGAAGTTCAATGGCACCGGCAATCCCACCAACCATGTCCGTCATATCATCAACACCCTGAAACCCATGGGCCTAAATGATGAACTCATTGCCCAACTTTTTCAAAGGACTCTCACAGGCAGTGCTCTCGACTGGTTTCTCACTCTGGACTTCACAAAGTACAACGGGTGGCAAGAAATTGCCAATGCTTTCATCAATCAATATGCCTACAATGTCCAGATTGAGGTAACCACTCGAGATTTGGAGATGCTCAAACAAAAGCCAAATGAGAGCTTTGCCAATTTTCTTACTAGGTGGAGAAAGAAAGCCGCACAGATGAAAACTCTTCCCTCAGAAGAAGACCAAATCAGAATGGTGGTAAGAAATTTACAACCGCAGTTCCTGAGGCACATGTATTCCCAAGCAATTTCTACTTTTAAGTGCCTCTATGCTACTGGATTGCAAGTTGAAGACGGCCTTAATCAAGGATTACTCGACAATGGAGAAGTCAGCCACAAGGTAGAGACAAGCACAAATACCAACACTGATAGTGGTATTAATACGGTGAGATCCCATCACAAGCGTAAGAGGGAATTTGTTCCTCTTGGAATGAAGTTAGAAGATGTATTCCACATCTTAGAAGCAACAGGCGATCTGAAATCATTGCAACCAAAATTTCCTAGTAATCTTACACAGAAGGATGGGGAGTATTGCAAGTATCACCAAGTGACTGGTCATTCCATTGAACAATGTGGGGCTCTCAAGAATGCAGTCCAAGATCTCATCGATCAAGGGATAGTTGATCCAACCAAGCTGGATGATTGAGAAGCGGCGGCCAAATTCTGTCATATGTTTTGAGTCAATCTTTGAGTCTTTCTTTTGACCCTTATTTGCTTCTTTTTAGGTTTTGAATCTCGAATTTGTTCTCCTTTAGGAGTTTGAGTCTTGAGTTTATTTTCTCTTGAAATTAAAGTCATTTTGTTCATCTTGATTTTGGATCAACTCTTTGCACTCAACATGAAATGTGAACCTCTCCCGGAATATGAATCTCCTTAAACCTGAACTACGAATGGCCTGATTCTCTTTAGAGATACGTAGGCACCTTAGGGTCGGCCACATTTTTGAAAATGTTTTCTCTTGTTGCTGCCACAAAATACTCATGATAACATTAAGTGTTGAAAACAATCCTCAAGGATTTCAAAGTAATCTCATGATATCGCTTGAAACACTTCAGGATCACTTGAGTTATCAAAATCACCAAAAGAGTTTTCAAAACGAACTGTGACCCATGTCATTTCTGTTGAGTTGAGGGGGAGTTGAAAACACTTGTGCACTTTCATGGAGCCACTTGTAAGAGGAGCAAGCTGTTGAAGATAGAAAATAAAAGGAAAGAAAAAAAAATGAGCTCGCTAGATTGGAAAACCCTCAAGGGCGGTCGAGGCAAAAGTTAGAGCATAAAAACAAAATGAAAACTTAGCCATGTCTCCATGCACCCACTTTGAGTCTCAAGACTTGTCCTTGATTTTGAAGAACCACTTGGTAAAACATCAAAGCCTCTTAATCTCTTGGTTAGGATTCTAGTCGCACTATCGCATGATTCAAAATGAAGAAAGGCCATCATTTCTCTATCCAAACACTTATCCCTTGCTAGCCACATTGAGCCTCTGGATAGTTTCTTTCAAATAAAGCCTGCTAGACAGCCATCCCCCACACTGGGGTAGATAAAAATGCAATGAGAGATGACTACAAAACGGAAAGTAAGCATCCCGTCACACAAGGGGGTTTTGAAAGAAGAAAAACATCATCCCTTCCAATCCAAAAATAGGGGGCATTTTGAAGAAACATCTCCCTCTCATACAAAATAGAGCGATTAGATGGCTGCTAGCTTTTGGAACCCAAGCATGAGTAGAAAGTAGGTTTGAGCTATTATATCCCTTCCTTTCTTAAGCCAACACCCTAACCTACAATATGGTCCATAATAAAGTCCTCTCGGATTGAAGAACGCGACTTAGCAACAAAATCCTAGATACTAGGGGCATAACCAATGTGGAAGGAAAAGTGGTGTGAAGCAAAAATGGGCACAACTACATCCCCCTTTTAGAAGCGCACAATCTCTCATGAGGCACGCGGTGGTCACTTATCAATCCAACTCAAAGTAGTCAATTCACCCTGAAGAAATAAACTCACTAGGATCATGGGTTCGTGGAACAGTTTTGTGTCTCTTGACGACTGAGTGGTTTTGAATGTGAATCATGTAGGTAAAATGATGTGGTTTTGAAATCCTCAAGGAGAAACTTTCAAAATTGATTTTATCCTAAGCATTTTTGACACAGCAATACAAGCACAATTACTTATTTGCAAATTTTCACGGAGATAACATGGGTTTCCCATTTCATGAAGAGTGTAGCTAGAAGGTCCCTGGGCCATACAATGTGTTAGCAGCATTGCTAGAGTGTTGTAATCTTTCAAGTCTCTTGGATCTCATTGTCTTCTTTGTCATAGCCATTTGGCTAGTATAGAGTTTGTTGCCATCTTATGGTGTAGGAGAAGCACTAGCTTGAGTACGTGAAAGTTGAGATGTCCCAAAACACTTGCTTGCATATCACCACAATCACACGGTTGCTTGATGTCTACATTTGTGTGGTGATTTCTTTCGATCTCGGGATGGCTAATTTCTACTGATTGAATGATTTTTGAAACCCTAACAGTATGATATCCGATTTGGGGCATTTATGGTCCGAATTTGTGTCTGAGCCGTTAGATTTTCTTATGATCAGTTGCTATTTGGATTGGTTTTCGTGTGTGGCTTATGCTGATTTTGGCCAGAGAATTTTGAAGTGGGGTTTGTTTGGTGTTATCAGTGTATCATTTAAAACTGTGATCCAGTCGCCCGGATTTTATTATGGTCCGGATTTTCTATGAGTTTGCCCCTATTTCCAGATTTGTTTGCCCCTATTTGTTGGCTATGATGATAAATTAACATGCAATGTATACTTAGGCTTGGAAACATTAGATGGTCAATTGGTAACTAATGTTACCGCCTTAGTGTCTTAAAAATGTGGTGTCGTGAACATTTCATTTATCTAAGCCACTTTATTTGGCTATGATGAAAATTTTCTGAGCCGTTGGGAGAGTTTGCCCCTATTTCTAGATTTGTTTGCCCCTATTTGTTGGCTATGATGATAAATTAACATGGAATGTGTACTTAGGCCTGGAAACATTAGATGGTCAATTGGCAACTAATGTTGCCACCTTAGTGCCTTAAAAATGTGGTGTCATGAACATTTCATTTATCTGAGCCACTCTATTTGGCTATGATGAAAATTTTCTAAGCCAAAACCACCTATCTAAATTGAAAAGTTATGAGTTACTTATAGTTGTAGCTGTCTTGGACATTAGGGCTGATCGTAGCTCTGATTGTTCGTTGTCTTTGTTCTCAGCTTGGGTCGTTCGTATACAGTCGCCTCCATTTCTCTTTCTCCCTCTCACTCTAAGGCAGTGGAACGAAACGCAGAAATGGGGCTGGAGGGGTGGGAAATCCCTTTTATTACTCTTTTATTTCCACAGCCATTGGATCTCCTCCATCCAATCCAACGGCAAAGACACAAATCCGGATCATAAGAAAATCCCTGCGACTGGACCTGAAAAGAACTGTATATATAATGTGTACTAAGGCTTGGAAACATTAGATGGTCAGCTTGGCAATTAATGTTGCCGCCTTAGTGCCTTAAAAAAGTGGTGTCTTGAACATTTCATTTATTTGAGCCACTTTATTTGGCTATGATGAAAATTTTCTGAGCCAAACACTACCTCCCTCAATTTTTTATATTACTTCTAGTTTTTAGCTGTGTTGGACATTTGTGTGAGTGTGTGCAGTAATCGTGTTAAAACAGTCATGTCCAGTTCAAGTAACAGGAGTACCATTCAATCTCGTCACCCTACATTTCAAAACAAGACATGTTGGTGTGGGTTGAGAGCGGCTGTGCATATTTCAGAGTCAGAAAAGAATCCTGGAAGGCTCTACTATAAGTGTCCAAAGGATTCAAAGGATAAAGAAAAATGCGAGTACTGGGAGTGGTGCTATCAAATTGGGTGTCATGAACCCAACCCACATGTTGCACTTGAGGTGAAAGTAGTAAAGAATGATGCACGTGTTGAAGTCATTGAAGTAACCATTGCTAATTTAAAGCACATGATGATTGTCTTTCAATCCTTAAGTGGGCTAGCCTTGGTAGTGGCTATCATTGCACTTCATAAGTGAATGTAATTTGTATTCGTTCGTATTTGTTGTAACCGGTAGTTTAAAACCTTAGTTCTGAAAATGTATTGACTTGCTCTAAGAATGAATGTAATGCAACTATGTGGATGAATGTAATGCTCCTGAGAATTTAATCTTTTGGTTTGAGTAGTTATGGTGTGATTAGTAAATTGAATTCGTAAATCCATTGATGTGAGTTAGATACTCCCTCCGTCCCTTTATTACAGTCCAGTATTCCATTTTGGGCTGTCCCTTAATAAGTGTCCATTTTGTAAAGTTAGTGGATAAAAGTTGGTGAATTGTCTATTTTATCCCTAAAAGTAGATTTCATTTTGAAAAGTTAGTGAGTAAAAGTGTAATAATGATGGGTAAGTAGGGAAAGTGGAGGAAAAAGTTGATGTGAAAGGTATAATGATGATATTTTTTTAATAAGTTGGAGTTACAAAGCAGGACATTTAAAAAGGGACGGAGGGAGTATCAAGTTTCTGGCAATACTATTTCGATGTGAATGATCGATGAAAGGTTAAGAAAACATAGAAAAAAAAAGTGTTTTGGAGGATGGTTTTACTCCAACCCATCTTCCAAAACACCTTTTTTTTAGGGCAATAAGGTGTTTTGGAGGATTCCATTGGAGATGCTCAGGAGCTACTTTTTCACCACTCCAACTTTGAAGCCAGCAATCAATGTAGTTCTGGGATGAGTTACAAAACCAGGCCGGTTATATTCACACTGACCAGCAATGGCAGTTATATGAGCAATTTCCATTGCCGTTGGTTGGCACAGAGAGAGAGAGAGAGAGAGCCCACAACATATTTCTTCAATTTCCAATGAAAACACAAACTCCAGCATTGGATGAAAACATTGAGCTAGTGACATAGTGTTAGCACTTCCAATGCTGTATTTTTTATTTTTTCTATGACTTCCAATGGTGCCGTATGGAACTGGAAAGGGGTATTTGGGTGTATGTAAATATTTGAGTATTCAATAAGTAAACGGGGCTTAGCCAAATTTTCTAATTAAAGGAAGACCAATCAGTACAACACAAACGGCTTAGCACACCTAATTTGGGCATCTTCTTGGCTTCAGCAAGAACAACTTGAATTTGGCATTCACAATTATCTCAATTGCATTGCGGAAACGACTACACACTTGGGAACCACTAATTGAATCCTGTAGCTCTTTAGAACTAACTTTTTGCATTCAGAAGGAATTAAGGTGCAACTTCATGACAAAAGCACCAAAAAAAATGGAGGAGAAAACAAGCTAATATTTACCCACATAGTTTCTGCATGTACACAAGAACAGAGAAAGATTGATCCCTGAGAATTCCAGTTAAACAAAAGTGCAATAGCCCAGATCCAAGAACTAAATTTGGCCAAGCTAATACACAAAATCCGTGTAAGTCCATGAACCACACTTGGGAACCACATGAAAAGCAAGCTACACTACTCAGACAATACAGCCATACACTAGCCTTCAGCTCAAGAACCATACTCCACATGTTTGCAAGAACAGCAAGAACAACAGCAAAACAGATAGAAGAATATATGCACTCGCGCCAATACTCCACATGTCTGCTTCAGGTCCATATGATCTATGCAAAACTTCAAGAGCTACATAATATGCACTTCCCACAATATCATTCAGTTGTTCATTTGCAAAGAAATCTTACATAATCAGATCCCAAGCCAAATTTTCTAATAGCTGGAAATGATATGTTTTGGAAACAATAGGAACTATTTTGGCCATCTTCTGACTGCTTCTTTTCGATCCATTATTCAATCATCGCTCCAATAGATCTCTTCACCACAGGTAGTGGTAATAACAAAATAGCCTACCTGTACTTGGAATTTACTAACACCATGTACTTGGAATTTACAATTATCAGACCAAAATCTAGATCATGCAATCAAAATAGCCTACCTAATGGAAGAGACAAGATCGTAATTAACACAAAGCAATTAAGGTTAAGCAACAAATGAAAAGTTGACATGCAAATCCAAGAGCCTAACCATAAAGTATTTATACACACTACACTAACATTCCCAAACTGATGCATGTACTCTCACCTGAGTTGTGGCACTACGTATGCTTTATTTGAATCACTAATCCATCCTGCAACCCAAAAAAGATAATAACATGAATAGACGAAACAAAACACAAGAACAAGTAAAGAATTAAACGTAGATGTACCACAAACACTTACACTTATTGTCAACGTCGTCCTCGTCATCGTCCTTAGCATCACTCAACCTAACATCTTGTGAAAACCTAATAAAATAAGACAACAATTAAGATGTATTCTGTGTACAAACAATGAAATTCATAGTACAAATTAACATCCACTTACATGTTTATAAGCTTTGGACAATTCCTTTTGTCATGCGACTGCCCCGTTAACCCACAACCATTACATTTCCTCCTCTTCTTGACAGCCTTCTCTTTTCCTCCTTTCAAACGCTAACCACAACCCTTTGCCCTAAGTTGTAGTGGTTCTTTCAAATTATGTTGGCTTCCGAGAGAAGAAGGCACTGTAAGTGCAGAAAAACTAAGAAGGGTTTAAGCAGTACAAGATTGTAACGGCTATTTCGTGATCCTTGCCGGAACCCTAATGCGTCGCCGGAGTCCTTATCTGCAAAACAGACAAGGGGTGAGCGCACCTTTGCCTCTCGTGGCAAAGGCCTTCCGATGCCTAAGTTAGTATCACATACTAAAGGAAAATCCTAATTAAGCATAAGAGAATACGTATAACTGTAATGTATTGTGTACCTTTTTCCTCTAACATAAGTTAGTATCACATATGTATTTATACACACTACACTAACATTCCCAAACTGATGCATGTACTCTCACCTGAGTTGTGGCACTACGTATGCTTTATTTGAATCACTAATCCATCCTGCAACCCAAAAAAGATAATAACATGAATAGACGAAACAAAACACAAGAACAAGTAAAGAATTAAACGTAGATGTGCCACAAACACTTACACTTATTGTCAACGTCGTCCTCGTCATCGTCCTCAGCATCACTCAACCTAACATCTTGTGAAAACCTAATAAAATAAGACAACAATTAAGATGTATTCTGTGTACAAACAATGAAATTCATAGTACAAATTAACATCCACTTACATGTTTATAAGCTTTGGACAATTCCTTTTGTCATGCGACTGCCCCGTTAACCCACAACCATTACATTTCCTCCTTTCTTGACAGCCTTCTCTTTTCCTCCTTTCAAACGCTAACCACAACCCTTTGCCCTAAGTTGTAGTGGTTCTTTCAAATTATGTTGGCTTCCGAGAGAAGAAGGCACTGTAAGTGCAGAAAAACTAAGAAGGGTTTAAGCAGTACAAGATTGTAACGGCTATTTCGTGATCCTTGCCGGAACCCTAATGCGTCGCCGGAGTCCTTATCTGCAAAACAGACAAGGGGTGAGCGCACCTTTGCCTCTCGTGGCAAAGGCCTTCCGATGCCTAAGTTAGTATCACATACTAATGGAAAATCCTAATTAAGCATAAGAGAATACGTATAACTGTAATGTATTGTGTACCTTTTTCCTCTAGGTTTGCCCCGTATTTATAAGTTTATGGATGCTTGCTGCCCAAGTATCCACGTCTCTCTAGGTTTCCTATCTCGTATAGAGAACCCAGAATATCTTGGATTCTCGTTCCCTTATCAGTTCATTACCTTAGTTCGTTTTAGGACTCCTTTCCACAGCTGGCCGAACTTCCCATTCCCGTTGGGTATCTCTCCAAGATCCTATTTTATTGGGATCTTATAATCATTACGTAATGTCCCTGTTTCTAGAACCTTCTGGAACGTTTCCTGCATCTGGGACTGCTTTTCGTACAAATCCCCTCCTGTTCGGCTCTTTTGTTGCCGAACAAACTACTTGGACCAATGACTTCACATGTCACTGCTCCTTCGTCAATCTCTCGGTCCAATACTCTCTGGACCTTGACCCAGTACAGACTCTCTGGACCAATGATTCCTCATATCACTGGTCCCTATCGCCGATCACCGTATTGCACGGCGACTGCCCCTGTCATAATTATACCATAGTCCCGCATACCACGTGTTCGAGCCATTCTTGCACCTATTCGGGATTTACTCCCTACAATCGCTCCCTAGCTTTACTCGTTATACCCTCGTATATGACGAGCAAAGCTTCTCAGGATCCGAGCAACGTTTCTTTGCTCCTGCACCTTTTATTCCTCAAAATTGGTGCAAATATCATCATTGAGCCAGCCCAAAAAATATCTCGTCATTGGGCTGGACAGGCTTTTCCTACCCCTTACTTTACACTTGGCATTCATCGTACCGTTCGCATTAAATGCGATTGGACTTCTTTTTGAAAAACGGAACGCCCAAACGGCGCTTGGAATGACGTCTCGCTTACGCCTTCCACTTAATAGGGTACATCTGGGTTTTCACTCCATTTCGAAACTCCGTCCCCTGTCTAAATTCCCTCTGCAACCAGAGTTCAAGCGTACCCGCCATTGGAGCCCTGTTCACCATCTCAAGGTTTCTCTCTTGTGCGTCTAGAAACTTCGATCGTCATTCTCGTAAGTCTTCGCTCCCCATTTGCCCTATTTCTTCTCGCAGATTTAGGGTTTCTTGCATCGTTCTTAGGGTTCTCTCGTACCCATCGTTCCTGTCCGTAAAAACTCATTTTTATCGAATATGGGGAGATTCCGTCGCCATTGTAACACAACTCAGGCCATGGCGACATTCAGGTCTCGTTACGAGATTCTTGACGATGTCGCCACTGCACTGGCCCATGAGGACGCTCTTCAGGAGAGCCCAGATAATGACACCCTTCACATTCCCGTAGTGGCCGTCGTTGAGGGCGGTGTCAGGTTCCCCCTGGCTCCATTACTCCGACAGGTTCTAGCTTTCTATAGGTTATCACCAATGCAAGTATCTGCCAACTTCTTTCGCGTTGTCATGGGTATCAACGCCCTAAACCAGATGTTAGGCACGTCCCTAGGTTTACACGATATTCATCATTTGTACAGCATCTCTCGGACCAAGGATGCCTTAACCTACTACTTAAAGAGTAGAGACTCCAAGAGACGCCTCGTGCTCGAATTGCCTGACTCCGCTCGTGGAGACGATGACGATTTTTTTATCGTTACTGGGAACTTCGAGCCCAGGAATGAGGATGGCCGAGTGATAGGATTCCATGCCCCTCACAGATTTGGGCAACCACGTTAGTTCTTTTTTCCTTGTAGAATCACTCAAGCAGTTTTCCGTATTTGCGTTTTGATTACTTATTTTCTAACCGCCAACTTCTCGTGTTGCAGCCGAAAACGTCAACCAAGGGTACGCCATCATCCCCCCCCCCCCCCCCCCCCTCCCCAAGTCCATGTAGCAGACATTAATCAGGCCCTAAATTTCAACGGTTAGGGCACTTATCTTGCTGGCCGAGCAAGAGCAGCACAGGTGCTCCTGAGTTACAGGGCTTCATACGGGGGTTTTATTGATCGGCGCATCCAAGCAGCCGACGTTCCACCAATTCTTGGTCCCTCTGCTGTACAACCCGAGCAAGTAGAAGAGGAAAGGCGTTCTCGGACACCTCCATTCCGTAGCGTATCTGTGGAACTTGTCGAGGAAGCATCCACATCATCCGACGGTTGTCCTCCATCTCCTCATTCTCAAGAGATGAATCAGCCCATCAACCTCGAGAACCTCCTCACAATCCCTGGAGCTGGCCGAGGAAGGGGCCGCGGCACTGCTCGTGGCCGAGGTCGCGCTCAGAGTCCGGTGCCTTCGCATGGCCGCCGAGGAGCAACACAACCTGACGTCCCTCCTGGGTTCTCCCCCGAGGAAATTGAAGCTATCCACAGGGACAAACGCCAACGTTCGGAAGCACCTAAGGGGCCTTCGACTCAGACACCAGCACTCCCAACTCCAATCTGGGCTCCCCAATTCACTCACAGTAGGCGTCCCGTCACTGTTCGGGATAGTATAGAATCTGCGGGGACAGCTCTTGCCTTGTCCCAGGCTTTCATGCTACCCGGAGATATGCAGAAGGTGGTAACTAGCTCCCCCGACAATCTCCTTGGATCTTTCATGACCTATAGTGCTCAGGTAAGCCTTTTACACTCACCAAACCAATAATTCCAGATTGTTATTTCTGAACTCTATTTTACTTATCTTTAAAACATTCTAGGCCATGCAAAGGATGGTAGCTATGGCGCAAAAGCTGGGCCAATCCGAGCCTCAGCGAGCGAAGCTGGCCAGTGAGAATTCCAAGCTCCAGGGTATCATCATCCGGCTTGAGAGGGAAAGAAACCAGGCTCGAAACGCAATGAACGAGTTAAAGAGCAAGCTGGACGGCTCTGAAGATAGTCTAAACCAAACTCTGACAGAGTTGGAATCAAGCAAAAACGAAGCGAAGGAGGCCTACCAGCAGGGATACAACGAAGGGATCAATGTAGCCACTGAAAGCTACAAAAATCAAATGCCCAAGATCCAAGACCAAGTCTGGACTGCTGGTTGGACCTCCTGCCTCAGAAAATTAGGGACAGCCGAGTCTTCTTCTCTCTGGACAGAAATTGATCTTCCAAGCAGCGTGGCGGCCCAAGACGAGGAAGAGTTCATTGAAGAGGATAATCTGGATGAGGGGCTTAATACTGATGTCTCCGAGCATCAGGGTGCAGAAGCCGATCAAAATATTGAAGAGACCCACCCTGGCCAAAAGGAAGCCAGTGGTGGTCCAGCTGATGGGAGCATAACCACGGAGGCTACCCCTGCACAAGTTTCTTCCTCCATTGTTGAGAACCCTACCGTCGATCAGCAGGTATGAATTTCCTTTCCTTGGAACATTCCCAATTTTGTTTTGATCATTATGGTGGCCCTGCGTGGCTGTAAGGCTTGCCCTGCGTGGCACAAGTACATTTCCAACACTTTTAAACTTAAGTATTTGGCCTTTCGTGGCTCTCAACTTTGTTTTGCTCGGCCCTTTCGTGGCTTTTCAACATTTTTTGGTGGCCTTTTCGTGCCCAATTTCAACCGTTTAAGTATCTCGTACTTAGGTAATTGGAGTATCCTTTAATTTTGCTGGGGTGTACCCTACGTTTCCCAAGTTTATTCGTACTTTGATATCTAGCTAAACATGTTTTCGTATGCTTCCTGAATTTTCCTCGTAATTGGAAATGGTTCTAAGTGTATTCATACTCAGACAATTTTTGCATATATTCGTATGCTGCTCAAGTTTTCTCGTACTTAGCTGTTTAGGTATTTCTGCCCATTTTTCGTTGGTTTGGAATATAACCCTCTAAGTTTATTTGTACTTAGATTCCCAAATGTATTCGTATCCGGGAAAGCCATGCATTTTATCGTATGCCAAACGTTTGTTCTTAAGTCTAAGTGTATTCATATCTATCCAAATGTTTTCATATTTGGCAAAAGTATGTACATCCACGTGTGCACACCAGGTTTATTCATACCTGCATAAGTAATCAAGTATACTCGTACTTGCAAAGTTTTGTTTTTTAATCTTTTTAAATCTGCTCAAATGTCTTCGTATTTGACGTAGACCCTATTCCTCTGCTCCCCAATACGAAGTGAGGAGCAAGGACCAGGCCTAACTTCGTATTCTAAGCATAATAGAAATAAAAGACAATGTTTTCATACCAAAACGCAGAATTTTATTCATAATTCAGAACTCGAGGGGACGTTACGCGTACCCCTTGCAACTAATAAATAAAAACAGAGGAATTTTTATTCGTAATTCCCACACAACCACGATATGCATCCTAAAGACAGAATAAAAAAAAAATAAGCTGAAGTTTCTTGAAATAAAAAACTTCCTCAAGTTGTGGACATTCCAAGGCCTTGGCACCGGGTTCCCGTCCAGGTCCGCCAAACGATAAGCCCCAATACCCACAACCTCTGTAACTCGATATGGGCCTTCCCAATTGGCCCCTAACTTTCCCTCGTTGGCCACCTTGGTATTGCCGAGCACCTTACGAAGCACAAGGTCTCCAATACCAAACTCTCGGGGGTGGACATTTTTATTGTAGCTTTTCATCAACTGCTCCTGATATGAGGCCAAATGCACCAGAGCCCTTTCTCTCCGTTCCTCGGCAAGATCCAGTTCAATCTCCAGGGCTCTGTCATTACCTCCACTTTCAACTAAAGTGGTCCTGTTGGTCGGCAGACCAACCTCCAATGGGATTACAACCTCCGTCCCATATGCCAATGAGTAGGGGGTCTCTCCCGTAGACCTCCTAGGAGTTGTTCGGTGCGCCCATAAAACGAGTGGCAGTTCGTCGGGCCACTTCCCCTTTGCCTTGTCCAACCTCTTCTTGATCCCGTCAAGTATGGTCTTGTTGGACGCCTCTGCCTGCCCATTACTCTGTGGGTAGGCTGGGGTCGAATAATAATTCCTTATCCCATACTGGGCACAAAAAGCCTTGAATTTTTTCTGAAATTGGGACCCGTTATCCGTAATCAGTGAATAGGGGACCCCGAATCGAGTAATTATGCTTTTCCATACGAACCTTTCTATCATAGGCTCAGTGATCTTAGCCAATGGTTCTGCCTCAATCCATTTGGTGAAATAGTCTGTTGCTACCAACAGAAATTTCCTATTTCCCGTTGCCTTGTGAAGTGGACCCACGATGTCCATCCCCCATTGTGCGAAGGGCCAAGGACTTGTCAAAGGCACCAGATCCTCGGCTGGTGTTCGGATCATCGGTGAGAATTTTTGGCACTTCTCACAAATTTTCACATACACCTTTGCATCTTCCTGCATGTGAGGCCATCAGTACCCTTGGGTTATTGCTCGGTGGGCAATGGACTTACCCCCAGCATAACTTCCACACGTTCCCTCGTGGATCTCGTGGAGGAACTTCTGCACCATCTCGGGGTGCACACAAAGTAAGTATGGACCAGTGAAAGATTTTCTGTACAACTTCCCTTCTGGTGACAGCCAAAATCGTGCAGATTTTGTTTTTATCTTGTGAGCCTCCTTTTTGTCTGTGGGGAGTGCCCCATCTCGTAGGAACTCCACTATTGGGTCCATCCAACTTGGTCCTTGGTTCACGTCCAAGACCAACTCCACACTTCTTCCAATGCTCGGCTCAGCAAGATAATCTACTGCCACCCATCTTTTGAATTCTGTCGGTACAGCTGCAGCCAGCCAGGCAAGAGAATCAGCATGGGCGTTCTGCCCAGAACTTATTTGCTCAATATACACCTTCTCGAAAGTGTTAAGTAGATCTCTGGCGGCCATCACGTAGGCAGCCATCTTCTCGTTCTGAGCCTCGTATTCCCCGGACAACTGGTTCACCACGAGTTGTGAATCACAATGTACTCGTATTCTTTTTACCTTCAGGGTCTTTGCACTCCTTAGCCCTGCCAAGAGTGCCTCATACTCTGCCACATTATTTGAAGCACTGAATCTCAATCAAAGGGACAACTCCATCATTGCTCCTTCAGGAGGGAAGAGTACTACCCCAATTCCTGATCCCGTATTACACGCAGAGCCATCAATAAATAATTTCCATTCCATGGGATCCTGTTCGGCCGGAGCTCTCTTATTTCTCGTTGTTTGCTCCTTCCCCTGTTCCTTTCCCTGCTCCTGTCTCATAGGAGGCTGGGGAGCCACCGTGGGCGAAAACTCAGCTACAAAGTCTACCAGAACTTGCCCCTTTATTGCGGTGCGCGGCTGGTAGTCTATGTCGTACTGGCTCAACTCGACCGACCAAGTTGAGATACGTCCCAAGAAGTCCGCCTTTCGTAGCAAAGACTTTAACGGGAATTCAGTATACACCACCACCCTGTGACTTTGGAAATAATGGGGCAATTTTCTCGCCGCCGTCCTTAATGCCAGGACCAACTTTTCGAGGGGCAGATATCTCGTTTCTGCGTCCAGTAATGTCTTGCTCACATAATAGACAGGGACTTGCTCGGATCCCTTATCCCTCAATAATACTGTACTCACAGCATGTTCAGAGACTGCTAAGTACAAAGTTAAAGACTCACCTTGTTCGGGTGTGGATAATAGGGGAGCTGCTGCCAAGTACTTCTTCAGGTCTTGGAACGCCTGCTCACATTCTGCTCCCCATTCGTATCCTTCCCTCTTCTTCAGCAACTGAAAGAAAGGTCTACATTTATCACTGGACCTGCTAATGAATCTATTTAGAGCCGCTGCCATCCCTGTTAACCTCTGGACTTCCTTCGTGGTCCTAGGACTTTGGAGTTTTTGCAACGCAGTAATCTGATCGGGATTTGCCTCTATCCCTCGTATGGTCACCAAATGTCCTAGGAATTTTCCTGAGTTTACCCCGAACGCACACTTCGAGGCGTTGAGTTTCAGCTTATATTCCCTCAATATCTCAAAGGCTTCCTTTAAATCAACGATGTGATTTTCCTTCTCCTTGCTTTTGACCACCATGTCATCTATGTAAACCTCCATGGTCTTGCCGAGCAACTTCTTTAGCATAATCGTTGCTAACCTCTGGTATGTTGCACCCGCGTTCCTTAAACCAAAGGGCATGACGCTATAACAGTACAGCCCCCTTGGTGTGATAAAGGAAGTCTTCTCTTGATCGGGACCGTACATGGCTATCTGGTGATACCCTCGATACGCATCAAGGAAACTCATCCGCCCATACCCAGCCGTTGCATCAACAAGTTGGTCTATCCTGGGAAGGGGGAAGCTATCCTTGGGACACGCCTTGTTCAAGTCGGTGAAATCGACACAGACTCGCCATTTCCCATTTTTCTTTTTTACCACCACAGTATTGGACAGCCATTTTGGATAGTACACTTCCCGTATAGCTTTTGCTTCGAGCAACCGGTCCACCTCCTCGATAACAACGTCCACGTGCTGTATGGCAGACCGTCTCTTTTTTTGCATCACAGGCTTATGTTGCGGATCCACATTCAAGTGGTGACAAATCACGTTTGCATCCACTCCAGGCATCTCTTCGGGCACCCAAGCAAACACATCAACGTGCTCCTTGAGGAACCCCACCAATTCTTTCTCCTCTGTCTCATTCAGGTTCTCCCCAATCAGGAAATACCTTTCCGGATCATTCTCGTTGATCTGGATCTTTTTCAAGCCTTCCACCACCTTCTCGGCGGGGTCCCCTCCGACATCCTCAATGGTCGGCTGATCCGGGACCTCAACTGCTTGGACTATCTTCGCTTTGGGTGCCTTCTTGATTATAGAAATCAAGCACTGCTGGGCAACCTTCTGATTCCCCCTTATCCTCTCTATACCATTTGATCCGGGGAATTTCACCATCTGGTGGTAAGTGGAAGAAACCGCCTTCATCTTGTGCAGCCATGTTCTTCCAATAATCGCGTTATAAGAAGATGGTACATTTACCACTAGGAAATCGGTCGTCAGCACGACTGTTCCTGCCCGAACAGGAAGAGTTATTTTGCCCAAGGGCCAGACTGCTCCTGCACTGAATCCGACCAAAGGGGTTATTGGCTGCACCAAATTTGCTTGTGTCAGCCCAAACTTCTTGAACGCGTCATAGTACAGTATCTCTGTGCAGCTTTCTGAGTCCACCAGGATTCTTTCTATGTCATACTCCCCAATTCATAGTGTTATGACTAGGGCATCATTATGTGGCACCTGGATTCTGCCCAGGTCCTCATCCGTGAAGACTATGCCTCCATTGCATTCTTCTCCCTCACGTCCTCACTTCTTTCCCAACTGCATCACGTGCTGGTCGTGTTTTACTTGTCTCTGGAGCAACCTTACCTCATTTCTTGTATAAGGCGCGGCCAATCCATGTATCATATGGATTACGCCCCTTGGATTTTGCTCGTAATCCAATTCCAATGCTTTCTCCGCACCCTTGTGCTCTTCCTGAATAAACTCTTTCAGGTAACCACGTGAAACCAGATCATCGAGGTGTTGCTTGAACATCTCACAATCTTCCGTCATGTGCCCCCAGTCTTTGTGATAACTGCAATGCTGACTCGTAGCCCTTTTTGCGTCTTTATCTCCCTCCAGCCTTGGGGGCCACTTGAAATATGGACGATTCTTTATTTTATAAAGAATCCGATAGATTGGTTCCTTCCAAACCGTTGTCACCGAAAAGAAAGACTTAGAGTCTGGAGCATGTTTCTCTTTGAACGGCTCTTTCTTGACCTGCCCGTATTCCTTCCTCTCTTTGTAGGTTTTGGGCTCCGACTTGTCTGTCCTCTTCGGCAAACCCTTCGCCTGTTCGGCGACCATTCTGTTGACCTCTCGCAATATGTCATCCTCGTTCCTGGTATGCTGCTCGATTCGTTCCAACAACCTTGCCAATGTACCTACTGGGGTCATGTTCAGGGACTTACGGAGTTCTCCCCGAACAGGTAACCCTGTCTTGAAGGTGGCTATCGCATACTCCTCACTGCAACCTTCAATCTCGTTGAAAGTCTCCCAGTATTTCTTAGCGTAGTCCCTGATCGGCTCGTTCTCGCCTTGTTTCATGACAGAAAGGCTCTCAAAGGTTTTTGGTGCTTTCCTGCTCGTCAGAAACCGAGCAGTAAATTCTTCGGCTAGCTCTCTCCATCCTCGTATGGTGTTCGGCCCTAGTTTATGGAACCAAGACAAAGCCACCTTTCCCAAACTCGATGGGAACATCTTGCACATGATCGCATCATCTCCGTCGTGCATGAACATTGCCTGCCGGTAATGCTGTATGTGGGCCACGGGATCAATATTTGTTTCGTAAAGAACGAATACCCCGTGCTTAACCCTGCTCGGAAGCTTTGCCTCTTACAATCTCCTTGCAAAAGGGGATGAAGCTATATTGCTAAGGGCTTTCCGTGCTACTTCTCGTGCAGACATGGTTCCCTCCTCTTGTTCTTTTGCTTTCTTGGGAGTACTCTTTTCCCAATCGGAATTAGGCCTTTCGTACCTATCCCTGTGGTGTCTTCTAATCTCTCCCTCTTCGGGGGTAAGGCTTCTGCTCCTTCTTTTTCGTGAAGAAGCCCTTTTCTTTCTCGGAGTGGGGCTCCTGGACCTGCTCCTCCTTCCTCGTGAAGGAGCTTTCTTGTATTCCACTACTGCCAACCTGCCTCCTCTAGAATTTCTTCGTGACAGTCCAGAATCCTCTGGATGTTCTCGTATCTGTTGCAATTCCTGGATCTCATACTCCCGTCTTTTAATCAGACGAGCGTACTCTTCGATCTCTTGTCTCTTTTTGTCCAAGATATCGTCACGGTTGTGTGCACTCCTTGAATGTGCCACTGATTCTCCCTCACGACGAGACTTACTCCTTCTCGTTGATTCTGTGGCCGTCCTACCATCCTTGTTCTTGGAGTCGTCATGGATGGTCAGGGGGTTACCCTTGCTTGTGGGCTTCTTGGCTTGCCCACCATCGGGTTTTCTCGGAGGATCTAGTGGGGACTGGTCGCCTCCTCCTCCCAACTGGTGTTTTGGATCATGTGGTGTCTTTGGGTCTTCTTCCATCATGGTCGCTTTTTCAGAGGGATCTCTTTCGTTTCCCACAGACGGCGCCAGTTGTAAGTGCAGAAAAACTAAGAAGGGTTTAAGCAGTACAAGATTGTAACGGCTACTTCGTGATCCTTGCCGAAACCCTAATGCGTCGCCGGAGTCCTTATCTGCAAAACAGACAAGGGTGAGCGCACCTTTGCCTCTCGTGGCAAAGGCCCTCCGATGCCTAAGTTAGTATCACGTACTAATGGAAAATCCTAATTAAGCATAAGAGAATACGTATAACTGTAATGTATTGTGTACCTTTTTTCTCTAGGTTTGCCCCGTATTTATAAGTTTATGGATGCTTGCTACCCAAGTATCCACGTCTCTCTAGGTTTTCTATCTCGTATAGAGAACCCAGAATATCTTGGATTCTCGTTCCCTTATCAGTTCATTACCTTAGTTCGTTTTAGGACTCCTTTCCACAGCTGGCCGAACTTCCCATTCCCGTTGGGTATCTCTCCAAGATCATATTTTATTGGGATCTTATAATCATTACGGAATGTCCCTGTTTCTAGAACCTTCTGGAACGTTTCCTGCATCTGGGACTGCTTTTCGTACAAATCCCCTCTTGTTCGGCTCTTTTGTTGCCGAACAAACTGTGGGCAGCGTGCCCTTGGAGAGAAAGGATTTCGTTCCTTTTCGCCGTTGCGGTCCCTTTTTTGATAATCGAGGGAGCGCGAGCGCCGGTGGCAAGCGCTCAAAAATACAGAGTCGCCACTTGAGTTTTGAAGGTCCGACACTCAAGGAACCGTATTTCGAAGCACCTGCCGCGCTTTATTTGAAAAAGTGAAGGAAACCAGTCCGTCATAACCATATCTGGGTTCGGGAGCCAGGTTACGAGAGGGGAAGGGTTTTATGGCACCCCTCTCGCCCAATCCGGAGATCGGTCTCTACTTAGGCATTTTGAAAACATTGTGATTCTTCTTTTATTAATCAATTTTAGCCAATTAGGGCGGGGGAACAGTTAATCGGGGATTAAAACTGTAACATGTTTGCAGGATGTGATAGATGGCATGGATGAGCAGTTAGTATAGGATGAGAACAGACTCCTGTGAGAGTTTAAACAGACTGGAAAGCTCCTGTCTTGGAGTGTCGTGCATAGGAAGAAACCAGTATGCACTGATCAAGTCAATGCATGCTGACCAAACCTGCGCACGCTACTACAAGACCTGCGCGCGCCAGTAAGCCTAAGCCCACAGCTCTTATTCTCAAACCCTCTGGGCTCTGGAAGGACCAGTGCACACCCAGGACAAACCAAGCAGTTTAAACTCTCTGGGCTCTGGAAGGACCAGTGCACACCCAGGACAAACCAAGCAGTTTATGCAGTCATAATATACAGTTTATAGGCTGCAAAGCCTAACAAATAAACAAAACACCCCATAAACAGTGTGGGGACAAAATAATAGCCTAAAATCAAGTTAAACATGCAAGGCCAGCCACTGATCGGGGACAAACAATCGCGCGAGGGTTCCAAACCGTCGCGCGACAATGCGCCCGGGCGCGCGATGGTTGCGCCTTGGCGCGCGACGATTGCGCCCTGGCGACTGGTCAAATGGAGCATTGACCATCGCGCGATGGTTTAGGTGCAGCGCGCGCGGGTTCGATCCAACTTTCCAGTGTCTGGTTTTGCACGTTCCAGGTTCTGGGACAGATCCAGAATGATCCCAGGGGTACTCCAACAGAGCAGAACCAAATATTGACATGCAAGCTAGCAATTTAAGCTCTAAGAAAAGCAATAAACTGATTTTTACATGCTTTACAGTGATCTATATCAAAATAAAACTATATAACAGCTATGAGCATAGGTAAAACAAGAAATGACCAGCCTCCCTTCCCCACGTGGTCCATTCTCGTGCAAACAGAACTGTCGCGCGAGTGAGTGGGACCATCGCGCGAGGGTTTGCCTGGCCACGGCTTTTGAAACCTTGCTAGCTTTAGGGCCAGGACTGGTATTGATTACCAGCCTTGACCCTGCCAGCCCCCCTCAGGGATCAGAACAGAGAGCAGAACAAAGGTAAGATATACCTTTGGCTTTTGAAGTTTGAAAGGTGTTTGAGCTTTGAATTTGAGGTTGGGTTTGAGGTTTGATTGAAGTGTTTGAAATTTGAATTTGAGGTTGGGTTTGAGGTTTGATTGAAGTGTTTGAAAATGTTGAGATAGAAGAACAAGCTTTGTTCTTGAGTGCTAGGTTGGAAACCAAGTGCTTCACTTGCTAATGGAGAATAGATGAACAATGGGCTAGGGTTAGAACCTTTGTGCTTTCATTTTTTTTTGGAACCCTTTGAAAGAGAACAAATGGGGGGATTTATAGGGAGAGCACCTTCCATTAATGGAATGGTAGCTCTGGTCCAAGGAATGGAGGCCAGCCAGCCACGAGGCTGGCTGGGGGTTACTTGGTAATTAAGCTGCCCAGCTGAATAAAGGTGATGGGGACAGGTTCTGACTGTCGCGCGATGGTTCCAAACTGTCGCGCGACAATGCGCCCTGGCGCGCGATGGTGCGCCCTGGCGCGCTGGTCAATGCTCCGGTTGACCATCGCGCGATGGAGTCAAACCGTCGCGCGACGGTGCGCCCCGGCGCGCGATGGTTGCGCCCTGGCGCACGAAGATTGTGCCCTGGCGCGCAATGATTGTGCCCTGGCACACATCAATAGGGTTTTTTGGCTTTTTGGAAGTGGCTTAGGACTAGGTTAGGTTCAAGGGTTTTGCAAACACTCAAAGCTCAAACACTCGACATTCCCGGGGTGTTCTTGATCCGTTTCATCATCGGGGAATCAAAAACCGTAAGTAAACTAATCTGGAAGCCCAGATTGGGGTGTCTACAGTAGCCCCCCTTTGACGGCACTTGGAGCACCATTGACTTGGTACAAGTAACGTAAAAGGTTTCTAGACACCCCTCAAGGCAATCCAGAGCAGAACATAGTAGCAAAGTAGACAAGCATACTTACAGAACCTGATTGGTTGAATGGACGGACGGACCGTCGCTGGAGATGGAAGTAGAAGTGGACGATTGCATCGCCGCTTGTTGATTGATTTGGGCAGGACAGGCTGTCGCTGCAGATGTTGACGGGACCGGCCGTCGTTGCTGGGGATCAAGCTATCCTCGGCACAAAGTATTCCAACAAACACGGGTAGGTCGTGTCAGGCAGGTTGAATTCCATCTGTTGGGAATCAGAGCCAATCTCCTTATCAAAGACCATCCGAGACAGAGCAATAAGCTTGCTGGAAGATGCACTTGTGGCTAGACTGAGGGTGATTGTCGTTCGGGACAGGCCAAGGCGGACTCTCCTGGGGAACAATCAGTTGCGGATGAACGGACCATCGAACGATGTTCTGGTCGTTGTTTGTGGATTTGACAGGACCGGCTGTCGTTGATTAGTTTGTCAATGCCGCAACACCGACTGAAGAACGCCTCAGCGCGCTTCGATTTGCCAATGTCTCAACACTTGACTGAAGAATGCCTCAACGCGCTTCGATTTGCCAATGCCTCAACACTGACTGAAGAATGCCTCAACGCGCTTCGATTTGCCAATGCCTCAACACTGACTGAAGAATGCCTCAACGCGCTTCGATTTGCCAATGCCTCAACACTGACTGAAGAATGCCTCAACGCGCTTCGATTTGCCAATGCCTCAACACTGACTGAAGAACGCCTCAACGCGCTTTGGTTTTTGAACGAACAGATCATCAGTATAAATGACCGAACCGTTGAAGACTGGAAGGGAGGATCATCAGTATAAATGATCAAACCGTTGAAGCCTGGATGAGAGGATCATCAGTACAAATGATCAAACCGTTGAAGCCTGGATGGGAGGATCAACAGTATAAATGATCAAACCGTTGAAGCCTGGATGGGAGGATCAACAGTATAAATGATCAAACCGTTGAAGCCTGGACAGGACCGGCTGTCGTTGATTTGAACTGGCGGATCGCTATAAAAAGTGATCGAACCGTTGAAGATTGGACAGGACCGGCTGTCGTTGTGTTGAACTGGCGGATCGCTATAAAAAGTGATCGAGCCGTTGAGGTTGGACAGGACCGGCTGTCGTTGATTTGAACTGGCGGATCGCTATAAAAAGTGATCGAGCCATTGGGGTTGGACAGGACCGGCTGTCGTTGTGTTGATCCAAGTAGCATAAACAGTGGATAGCATGGATAGATGTAAGGCGGACTGCAGCTGGGGAGAAATCGGTGACAACTGCTGAGCCGTTTACTTGCTGCCTTCGATACCGGGCAGGCTTGCTTTGTCGTTTTGATGGATTTTTCCTGCGTTCAACATTTGATATACACACAATATGCAATGACATGTATAACATATTGAAAATGCAGATGCAAACTTAGGGCGGCTCCTAGGAGGACAACGACGCCTAAGGACTACCACTGAGCCTTATTACTGAACTGTCTACTTCTGAGACATGCACCCAGATAGAAAGATGCTGAATGGGCTGGCGTGCCCCAATTGACGTTTGAGCAATGACATTGGGCCTGCGTGCCCCCTCTCTTCGATGCTTGGGTGGATGTGCCCCAGAGATGCTCTGCTTGGCCTTGGGCTGACGTGCCCTTTTTGCTTTACGAGATTCCACTGCTTGCGGATTACAGATACTAGGGTAGCAATGTAACAATTGCGTTTTTCAGTTTATTGACTCTCTTTTGCAAGTGTTAAAGAGAATGCAAAAACTAACCACTAATATCTAATTTGCATTGACAAGTGATTTGAATCGACACACAGACATGCGCACATATGTATAGACTCGCCTAGCTCGAAATGAAAAGGGAGAAAGAGTCCCAGGGTACAATGTGAATCCTTAGACACACGAAATATAATGAAATTTTGGGTATTAATGTGCCAAAACTCACAACATTCCCTTGACAGGTGAAACTGACACTTACGAAAAGTGCGAAAGGCACAAAGACCTGTACAAACAAAATCGAGAAAAACACCTCGAAATGACAATTGATTGAAAAACTGGAAAAATGTCGCAAAAATGGACATAAGACGCAGATTATGACACGTATAGGCCCGGACTGAAACCGACACCCCCGTGCAGTCACATTAAATCCATATGACTTGCACAGCATGACAAGACTTGGCAAAAGCCCCTGGAACGACATTCGAGGGTAGTAGCTAACTGCTACTGTCTGCTGCAAGAAGAGTGCGCAGGTCTGAGACCAACGCGCTGCGGTAGCTTACACCAGACTTCGCTGAACTTAGAATAAACTGTGAGCCTGTTAAGGCCTCGCCAGCATTTCGTTCTGTTTTTGATGCTTCAATCATTTTTAAGACTTATGCTCAGCCTGTAAATTGAAAAAAACAATTTGGTAATAAAATTGAAAGACGAAGGTTTTCCCCCTTCTGGTTCCTCCAATGAAGCTTGTCTTGATCTTCGATCCTCTTCGACCTTTGATGTGTACCAAAATGTCAACCATGGATCCAATTGATAGATTTGTGACCGAGTCTCGAGGAGAGACTGCCTACGTATCCCAAGCTAGGGAATCAGGTCAGAACGTAGTTCAGGCCAAGGGTTAACTCTCGAGTATTTACCTCTCCTTTTGCGCTCTAACTTTTGCCTAGTACCGCCCATTCAGGTTTTCGGTCTAGCGAGCTTTTGAATATTGCCTATTCATTTTTGCCTAAACCACCTTCATAGGTTTTGGTCTAGCAGGCTGCTCTAACTTTTGCTTGGAACTGCCCACCCTTGGGGTTTTCAGCCCAACGAGCTTCTCACAGGGAAAAGCAACATTTGAATTGATCCAGGTTGACCCAGGGTATTGAATTTGTGGCTGTCGAGGTCGAAGACCTTTGGTTGTAGCCTCAGATAAATGGCTTTGATGACGCAGGGTCAAGAGTGCTTCGATTGGAAATGCCTTGCTCTGGGCCGTTGTGTACATTTTCTCATTTGTGCTTTGTAAAACGCCACTGTTGCTGTTTTGAACATGGTACAAGGCCCGGAGCCTTCTGTGCTTCTGCTTTCTAGATTGGCACTCGGTAGCAAGGGATTGATATTCTTTGTCCCAAAATCAAATTCAAGGCGTGACTTGATGTGACCATGCCAAGACGTTGATGCTTGTCTGACCGGGCGCAATGCTCCTCCGGGGCGGATGCTTAGACCAACTTTGAACCTTTCAGGAGGTTATACTTGTCTTTCAAGTTTATTTGAAATTACCTCTTCTTTTAATAGGCTGAGCATGCCTTTCGTCTTCCCTTTCGGCGAGGGAACACATTTCCTTGGGAATGATCCCATCGAAATCTATCCCTTCGTCGTCAGGGTCGACACAGTTTATATAAAAGCTAGCGAAGTACTTAGAAGCAGATAATGCATATCATAAAAACCCTCGGGGTTTGCCAAGTACAGCAGACTCGAAACTTGAAACAAAAGCTACGACGTGGAGGGCCAAAAGGCACAACCTCCGACTCAGAGCTAGACTTAGACAAACGCAAAAGACTCTGTGTCAGACTCAGACAAGACGCCAATGCAAACTAGACGTGGTTTTGAAAATGCAATTGTTAAAAAGCTACCCATAGCTTCCACAAAAAGAGGTAGGATCCAGCAGGTGTTAGGCCCCAGCAACAGCACTTCGGCTTCCTCAGCTTCTCCGACCAAACCTACTCGATGCTCCTTTGAACAATGGACCTCAGCCAAACGGTCCTCTCCTTTGTAAGCCCCTCATCACTGTCAATCCAGTTGTTGGCAGAGAAAACCTCGGTTGCCCAACCTACAGCCATCATGTTAACCTCCAGTTCAGACGGGATGGATACGATGGGTTTGGGTTGGTTTGCTGGGATGATATAGTGGCTAGGGTTGAATATGGTGGAGCTCGGGTTGATTTGAGTGGAGGTGATAGATACCTGACCAACCAGAGGGTCAGGCCCGTGTTGAGGCAAGGAGTTGGAAATGACGTTGGGCTTTGGTGGAACTTGAACCGTGCCATCATCAATTAGATCTTGTATCTCGTGTCGGAGACGCAAGCAGTTATCAGTGAGATGGCCAGGCGTTTGGTGGAAAGCACAGAAAAGGTTGGCATTGTAGTTGGTCGGAAGGACTTTGGGTGGAAAAGTTGGGGTCAAAGGTTTGAGATGCCCAGACTTGACAAGTTTCTCCATCACTACGGACAGAGATGCCTCGAAGGCAGAGAAGCTTCGGGGTTGTGTTCGAGATCGGAGGCTTTGAGCGCTTCGAATTTGATTGATATCGGCGGCACGACTGGAGTTGAAAGCTGGAGTATCGCTCCCACTTGCGGCTGTATTGGTGTAGTTGCTGTCACCAAACAACGCACTACCATTTTCCGAATAAGCCATTGGCTTAGCCTTTTGAGTGGAGGAAAAGGATTCACCCCTTGGCAGAATGCCAGCTTGCAGCGCATCCTCGATGGCTAGGCCAGAATCAAAGAAGATCTCAAAGTTGGCGGTCGCTTGAGCGAGTACCAGGTGTCTAGCATAGTCTAGCTGAAGATTGCGGGAGATGATGCGGAGTTGGTCTCTTTCGCTGGGGCGCTCAGTCATTAGAGCGACTTTGGCTCTCCACCTTTTAACAAAGTCCGCAAAGGTCTCCTTTGCCTCCATCTTTGTGGATTCTAACTCTCGAATAGTCATCTTGAGTTGAGAGTTGTAGCTGTACTGAGAGACAAAGGCAGCCCCTATGTCTTCCCAAGTTTTTCGTTTGGCGATGTCGAGCGACAGAAACCAATGGAAGGCAGGCCCAGAGAGGGTTTGAGGAAAAAGCTGAGACATGGCCTCACTTTCCACACCCAGCAGCTTCATGGCAGCATGGTAGCCATAGAGATGAGTTTTGGGGTCACCGCTCCCGTCAAACTTAACCAAGTCAGGCATCTTGAACTTGTCAGGGAGCTTGGCATTAGGGTACAAACAGAGACGATCCAAGTCAATTCCTCCTGCGTTGATCTTTTCAGACTTGGAGACTGCCTCCTCCAACTTAGCCATCTTGGCTATAAGTGCAACCATATCGAGATTCAAATCAGGCTTGCCACCTGCCGGATTTGTGTTTGCAGCAGGTGCGTGAACCTCCTTAGGGTTGAGCTGAACAATGAGACGCCCCTCGTGATTCGGATCTGGGACCAAGATAGGTTGTTCATGAGCATCCTCATCCTCATCGTCCTCGCCTTCCTCTTCGAGAGGAGGTGGAAGACGAGTGTTGATAAGGTCATTCAAACGGGTGATGGAAGCATCAGTCTGGACAGCCCTTTGCTGCATAACGGTGATGCTATCCTGAAGGTTCATAAGCATGGTTTCCAGAGTGAGCGGTTGATCTGCCATAGTTGGCCTTGAAGATGTTGAAGAAGGGGAAGCCGACGGCGTGGCTCTTTGTAAAATCGATGGTGAACCCGACTGTAGGGCGGCCAACAATGAACCCGGAGAAGCCTTCGTTGCAACTGACTGAGTTTCGAGCCTGACAAGTCTTTGAACCGGATTCTGAAGACGCTCCCAAGTAGGTTTGGCTCTTCCTTTCGGTACTCTCTTGCTTGGTGCAATGGCTCCAAACTAGACAGTAAAGTAAGAGAAAGCTCAGTGGCGTTCCTGCAGCAAAATGCAATGCATACATCGTCGTCGGTGTCCACCCTAGACTCTAGAACTAGAGACAAGTCTGTCTCATGACGTTCGGACACTGCCAGAATCCTCGGATTTCTTTTCGAGGGTGTGTCCTTTGGAAAGATCAAACTGATCCTAAGAGATGTCAAAACAGACTAAATCTTCGACTAGTCCCTTTTGAAGATTCGGCTTTGAATAAGAAACAACTTGGTATTGATGGCGTGACACCTTTACCGGGGTGGCGTGAGCGACAACGCGCTTTAGCCGGGGCGGTGTACGTGCGAAGCACGATAACCAAAATGACATCAATATCACGACATCAACACTTTGTGGTTCCTTATGTTCGGTTGAATCCTCAACCGGGCATGAGCCAAGGATTTAATAAGGTTTGATTTCTCAAAGTCTCCCTGATCTAAGGACTTTTTGAAAAATTAACAACGTGCACCATCGAGATGCACGACTCTTCATCGGGTTATAGCAGCGTCCTAATGAGCATAAGACAGACTCGAAAGCGAGACAACCCAGAAGCCGCCCTAAACATGCTCCTACGCAGAACAGAATGTGTGCATGCATGTACAGAACCAGAGACGAGTTTGCCTCACAAGTTTCAGACGTTGCCGGAATCCTCAGAATTCTTTTCGGCGATGTGTCCCTGAGTAGATCGATAGATCCTAAAAGATGTCAAAATAGACTAAATCTTCGGCTAGTCCCTTTTGAAGATTCGACTTTGAATTTGGAACAATTCGGTGTTGATGTCATGGCACCTTAACCTTGAACACGGCGGTGTATAGTGACAACGCACTTCAACCTGGGTGGCGCCAGTGACACAGCATCACTACCTTGTTGTTCCTTATTTTCAGTTGAATCCTTAAACGGGCGTGAGCCAAGGACTTAGTAAATTTTGATTTCTCAAAGTCTCATTGGTCTAAGGACTTTGCGATTGATAACGAACATTCAACAGAATGAACGACTCCTCATCGGGCCCAACAACGTCTTAGACAGCGTAAGACAAACTCGAAAGACAAAACAGCCCTAAGCATGCTCCTATGTAAAACAGTGTATGTACAGTGCATGCGATAGGGAAAGCAGTAACACATAGACAGTTACGGGGTTAGATGCAAATAGATCTTAACCTGTGGGTACCTGTCCTAGTTTGGAGAGTTCTAGTGCTTTGTATATGCAAAGGCCGGTTTTGGTTTGTAACAGGTTCCTCGGACTAGGGCCACAGATATACCTCCCGTAACCCGCGTTTTTCGCAGAGTAACAGTCGAACGGTAGCATGACCCATCATCGTCGAAGGTTGTCGGTCATTCGGGGTCCCCGGGCTCCGGTAAACCGTGCCGGATTGCCAAAACGATCCAACGAGGCTTATCCCACATCGATGCAAATGAGAATGCTAGAAATTGATTAAGAGAAGAAGAATCACAAAATCGCAAAACGCCTTTTCAAATTTGGCTCACTTTATTTAGTCCATCTTTAGAGGAAACTACGCAAGCGAACAATCGAAAAAAAGCCCCAGATTAGAATGGCCGGACACGAGGTCCTGTTAAATCACCATTCCAACCTTCGGCAGCGCGAAGCTAACCGTTTTGACAGACTTTTAAGGGGTTGTTCACAAGTGTATTAAACTCTAAGTATGGATTAATATTGGTTCGATCCTCCCCAGCAGAGTCGCCACTGTGGGCAGCGTGCCCTTGGAGAGAAAGGATTTCGTTCCTTTTCGCCGTTGCGGCCCCTTTTTTGATAATCGAGGGAGCGCGAGCGCCGGTGGCAAGCGCTCAAAAATACAGAGTCGCCACTTGAGTTTTGAAGGTCCGACACTCAAGGAACCGTATTTCGAAGCACCTGCCGCGCTTTATTTGAAAAAGTGAAGGAAACCAGTCCGTCATAACCATATCTGGGTTCGGGAGCCAGGTTACGAGAGGGGAAGGGTTTTATGGCACCCCTCTCGCCCAATCCGGAGATCGGTCTCTACTTAGGCATTTTGAAAACATTGTGATTCTTCTTTTATTAATCAATTTTAGCCAATTAGGGCGGGGGAACAGTTAATCGGGGATTAAAACTGTAACATGTTTGCAGGATGTGATAGATGGCATGGATGAGCAGTTAGTATAGGATGAGAACAGACTCATGTGAGAGTTTAAACAGACTGGAAAGCTCCTGTCTTGGAGTGTCGTGCACAGGAAGAAACCAGTATGCACTGATCAAGTCAATGCATGCTGACCAAACCTGCGCACGCTACTACAAGACCTGCGCGCGCCAGTAAGCCTAAGCCCACAGCTCTTATTCTCAAACCCTCTGGGCTCTGGAAGGACCAGTGCACACCCAGGACAAACCAAGCAGTTTAAACTCTCTAGGCTCTGGAAGGACCAGTGCACACCCAGGACAAACCAAGCAGTTTATGCAGTCATAATATACAGTTTATAGGCTGCAAAGCCTAACAAATAAACAAAACACCCCATAAACAGTGTGGGGACAAAATAATAGCCTAAAATCAAGTTAAACATGCAAGGCCAGCCACTGATCGGGGACAAACAATCGCGCGAGGGTTCCAAACCGTCGCGCGACAATGCGCCCGGGCGCGCGATGGTTGCGCCTTGGCGCGCGACGATTGCGCCCTGGCGACTGGTCAAATGGAGCATTGACCATCGCGCGATGGTTTAGGTGCAACGCGCGCGGGTTCGATCCAACTTTCCAGTGTCTGGTTTTGCACGTTCCAGGTTCTGGGACAGATCCAGAATGATCCCAGTGGTACTCCAACAGAGCAGAACCAAATATTGACATGCAAGCTAGCAATTTAAGCTCTAAGAAAAGCAATAAACTGATTTTACATGCTTTACAGTGATCTATATCAAAATAAAACTATATAACAGCCATGAGCATAGGTAAAACAAGAAATGACCAGCCTCCCTTCCCCACGTGGTCCATTCTCGTGCAAACAGAACTGTCGCGCGAGTGAGTGGGACCATCGCGCGAGGGTTTGCCTGGCCACGGCTTTTGAAACCTTGCTAGCTTTAGGGCCAGGACTGGTATTGATTACCAGCCTTGACCCTGCCAGCCCCCCTCAGGGATCAGAACAGAGAGCAGAACAAAGGTAAGATATACCTTTGGCTTTTGAAGTTTGAAAGGTGTTTGAGCTTTGAATTTGAGGTTGGGTTTGAGGTTTGATTGAAGTGTTTGAAAATGTTGAGATAGAAGAACAAGCTTTGTTCTTGAGTGCTAGGTTGGAAACCAAGTGCTTCACTTGCTAATGGAGAATAGATGAACAATGGGCTAGGGTTAGAACCTTTGTGCTTTCATTTTTTTTTGGAACCCTTTGAAAGAGAACAAATGGGGGGATTTATAGGGAGAGCACCTTCCATTAATGGAATGGTAGCTCTGGTCCAAGGAATGGAGGCCAGCCAGCCACGAGGCTGGCTGGGGGTTACTTGGTAATTAAGCTGCCCAGCTGAATAAAGGTGATGGGGACAGGTTCTGACTGTCGCGCGATGGTTCCAAACTGTCGCGCGACAATGCGCCCTGGCGCGCGATGGTGCGCCCTGGCGCGCTGGTCAATGCTCCGGTTGACCATCGCGCGATGGAGTCAAACCGTCGCGCGACGGTGCGCCCCGGCGCGCGATGGTTGCGCCCTGGCGCACGAAGATTGTGCCCTGGCGCGCAATGATTGTGCCCTGGCACACATCAATAGGGTTTTTTGGCTTTTTGGAAGTGGCTTAGGACTAGGTTAGGTTCAAGGGTTTTGCAAACACTCAAAGCTCAAACACTCGACATTCCCGGGGTGTTCTTGATCCGTTTCATCATCGGGGAATCAAAAACCGTAAGTAAACTAATCTGGAAGCCCAGATTGGGGTGTCTACACAAACTACTTGTACCAATGACTTCACATGTCACTGCTCCTTCGTCAATCTCTCGGTCCAATACTCTCTGGACCTTGACCCAGTACAGACTTTCTGGACCAATGATTCCTCATATCACTGGTCCCTATCGCCGATCACCGTTTTGCACGGCGACTGCCCCTGTCATAATTATACCATAGTCCCGCGTACCACGTGTTCGGGCCATTCTTGCACCTATTCGGGATTTACTCCCTACAGGCACTTGGATACGACTCGTTGAAGGCAATTGGATACGACTCGTTGAACCATCTTTGCGAGTACTCCTCATCAATGCAATCTTCTTTTGACTAGATTCCAAAGCTTCTCGCACAACTTCACTTTCTTCTTCAACTAATACAGCCTCATCGATAACTGTACAAGCAAGTTGGAAGAGCCCTTGTCGCCTCACAAGAAGTGAACTGTTACATATTTCTCTCACATCACTACCTAAGTCATCCATCACCCTGCCTGCTTTTGCTGTCTTCGTCCACCTCTGCAAGATATATTCAGTAGGGAGTTCCCTAATTTGCATTCGAAATAGGTACGCCAACAGGTGCCGACAAGGAATTCCATCGAATTCAAACATCTAGTCATCGCCGGATCTTGATCAGTTATGATCATTTTGGGTGGTCCACTTGGCATCACTTTTAACCATTCATTGAAGAGCCACACAAATGAATCAGTTTTTTCATCACTCAATAACGCACACCCAAGAAGTGTTGTCTGCTTATGGTGGTTGACCCCCTATATAGGTGCAAATATCAAGGAATATTTGTTTGTGTAGTACGTAGTATCAAAAACTACCACGTCCCCAAAATATTGATATGACTTTCTAAAGGTTGCATCCGCCCAAAAACAATGAGTCATTCTATCCTTGTCATCTCTCTCGAATGTGAACCTAAAGCTCAGATTCTTTTGTTGTTCAATCTCGAAATGCTCATACAACATATTCGCGTCATGACCATGTACTACATTCTTCCTGCCTCTTTTATCATTGTAAAGATCTCGTGCTAAAAATTCAACATTTTCAATACCCCCTGCTTGCAACTCAAAAATACTCATTTGTTGGCAAGTTGGCACATTAGCAGCAGATAATTGTTCTGTTAAAGCTTTTTGTGCGGCTGATACTCGATGATGAGATTTTAACAAATGCACCTTTCTTGGCGTTGTAAGCTCATGGTTATGACCCTCGACAAATTTTGATACAACAAACACTTCACCTTTTCTCACGACAGCAAGTTTTGCACCACATTTCTCTCTAGTTAAACCCCGACGCCGTTTAGTGGCTTTAGAATTTCTCCTCTCCCCTTCTTTAAAACAAACGTACTCCTTCCTCATTACATTACCATTCTCACCCAACCTACTAGAATTGATTCGGACACTAAATCCAGCTTGTCTACCATACTCATAAAATTCCCAAACGTCGTCTAATTTGAGAAATTGTTGGTCAATTTTTGGTATCACTTCATTTTTAACTTAAGGAGTGTAAATTTCTTGATAAGAATTCACAGATGATTGACACAGTTGGGATGGTGATGGTGATACTGCTATGTCATCCAAAGATTGCATTCTAAAAATCAAAATAGAAAACAATTACTAACATGCAAACAAACATTTACAACAAATACCAGTCTATGTGTCTCCCTTTATGCTATAATATGCAACAAATTTTTTAGAGAGGGAGAGAGATACCTTGGTGGTGGTGCTCGAAACAAGGGGGTTGGATCAACATTGATTCGATTTTGTTCTTCCATTTTATCAAATTGTCAGTTACTTATGGGTAACCTACCAATGGCAACCAATGGCAGACATTATCTCAAAGATTACAAAAAAAAAAAATTCAGTTTAATTGCCCTAGCACAAATACTAGAATTTTTCCCTTTCTTTGAGATCAACTAGTACAAATAGTAACCAGTTTAATTGCCCAAGCACAAATTATCATCTTTGATTTATAACAAACAATTCCAACTTCCAACATCAGTGAGGACATCTCCAGAAACTTTTTTTTTAATTTTCCCATATTGCAAAAATAGATTCATTCGCTCGTATATCCGGGAATATGCAAAAAAATCACAGAGAACAAGAGAGAGAGAGAGAGAGAGAGAGAGAGAGAGAGAGAGAGAGACCTTAAGGCTGATATCGGCTTTGGATTTTCGCCTTTGTGTACAAATCACAGAAATTAGCCCTAAAATCACAGTTAGGGTTTTGATAATCATAGAAAACGAGAGAGAGAGAGAGAGAGAGAGAATGAGAAAGAGAGGGAGACACCTTAGCTTCGGTCGTCGTTCGTCGTCTTTGCTTGGGTCGCTTGTATATCGTCGCCTCTGTTTTTAATCACAGAAATTAGCACAAAAAATGAGAGAGAGAGAGAGAGGGAGACACCTTGGGTCGTCGTTCGTATACAGTCGTCGTTCATCGTCTTTGCGTGTGTCGTTCGTACACAGTCGCCTCTTTTTAGTCTTCTCTGGCGAGAAAGAAATGGGGCTGGAGTGGGGAAATCCCTTTTTCTTTCTCTTTTATTTCCACAGCCGTTGGATTGGATGGAGGAGATCCAATGGCCAAGACCCAAATCCGGACCATAATAAAATCCGGGCGACCGGATATGAAAAGCACTGTGTGTGTATATATATATATAGATGTGTGTGTGTGTATGAGCATAACACTTTCCCCCCTCTCTCCAAACTCACGGCTCCCTCTCTCTCCATCCCCCTCTCTCACGGCTCTCTCCTCTCTCTCACTCTCTCTCGTGAAAACTTCACTCAAGACTTGAAACCCACAAAGTTCAACCTTCATTCCACCCCCTAGACGTGATTATAAGCTCGGGGTTCGTTGGTTGAAGCCCGGAAAGAAGTATTCTTGGAGGAGTTTGAATTCCAAGTTCTAAGGCTTGATTGATTGGGCTTTGATCTTTATTTTTGTTCATTGAGGTAGGGATTTCTTGCTCTCTCTATGCGTATATGAGTTGATTGTGTGCTTGAATCGTGCCTTGATTCGTTGTTGTTGTTGGGGTTTTACCATTCGAAGTCTTAAAATTTGTAGAAAAATTCCGGGGTATGGATACCCCAGCCTTCTCTGGACAGCAGTCGCCCAGGTATCGATACCCCTTTGCTTGCTGGACAGTTCTGATATGTTTTGCTCCTCTCATGCTCGTTTGAACCCCGATCACTTCTAGCACTCTATAAACACCTTTGAATCCCTTCTAGACTTGATTGTTGGTATCTCGAATGGTTCATTGATTTCTCAAACTCCTTTGGCCCTCGTTGGGGGATAAGAACATGTAGAATTTAATGAACTTAGTATACGTTGGTCGTTATTGTTTTAGAGAACACATGTGGCATGTTGGCATTATCGTATTAGAGTGGATATATGTTAAACTTGAGCTTATTGAGGATTGAGAAGTGGTTAACATGAATGAATACGAAGGAACAATATGAAGAAAGCCACGGATCCACCGATGGGTGCGATGCCGGAAATGGGACGCACGGGGTCCCGAATGCCCGGAAGTGCACAAGCAAGCCACGGATCCGCCAAAGGGTGTGATCCCGGAATGAATATGGGATGCACGGGATCCCAAATGCCCGGAAATGGGATTCAAACAGATAACTTAGCGAATGTGGAGAACTTGGGAGGTCATTAAGCTACTTGTAGTTGTATGGAGTTGGTTTTCAAGTCTCATGTCCTTATTGTCGATCATATGGAAATCTTGTTGTTGCTTATGTTCCTCTCGGAGCATTGATAATCTCATTTACTTATAGCTTGAGCATAGTAATTTCTACTGGGCTAGTGTAGCTCAACCTATCATCATTTTCAGGTACACCACAAGGGTCTTGATTTCAGAGTGCATGGAGTGCTTGTTTGACATCAAATCTTTTGGAAGCCTACATCGAGGAGTTATTCTAGCATCTTTTGTATACTCCCTTTTGAAAAGATGAAATTGTAACTTCATTTGAACTCTTTTGACTTTGGAAATCATGTAATCGCTAAACTTATCGTCTTTTGACTAATTCTAGAAATTGGGTCGAGGTGCCAATATTGTAACTTTGTTTAAACTTGATTTTGTTCTCTTGCATGGATTATGGGAAATATTTTGGGGTATTATGATGTAATATTACGATGGTCCTTTATTGAAAATACTATAATTATTATGTTGAAAATTCAGGTCGTGACATGCTTGTTTTTCCTTGTATGGCTCTTTCTTAGCCTGTCCATACTCTTTTCGTTCCCTATATGTCTTGGGCTCTGGTTTATCAACCTTTTTGGCTGGAACCTTAGGCTGTTCGGCGACGACCTTGCCATCCTCTCGGAGTATGTCATCCTCCATTTTGGCATGTTGCTCAATTCACTCCATTAATTTTGCCAATGTTACTACCGGATGCATGTTTAGTGACCAACGAAGTTCTCCCTGAACAGGCAACTCAGTTTTGAATGTTGCTATTGCGTATTCTTCATTACAACTTTCAATCTCTTTGAAAGTCTCCCAGTATTTCTTAGCGTAGTCTCTGATCGGCTCGCTTTCCCCCTGTTTCATCGTGGAGAGGCCTTCAAAAGTCTTTGTAGACACCCCAATTTGGCCTAACAATTATTTCAAGTCCCACCTTGAGGACCATCCCGATGATGAAATGGATACAGTGATTGCTGATTGACTTCCTGTGAACCTTAGGACTTTCGGTAAGAACTTTTAGCCACTTAGAGGACCCAATCCAGAGCCAAATAGCCTTTCAGACAGAAACACAGTATCTTAGGAGAATCCATCTGTCGGCCGTGACATTGATCACACGGCCTCAACTTTAATTCTTCACCCGTGAAGCCAGTTGCTTGAAAAACTCCTTGAGAGATCGATTAGCCGGCCGCAAGGTCAATCCCTCGGCCGCAACTTCAATTCTTCGGCCTCCACATCCTTATCTCGGCCGCTAGATTGTCTATTTTCCAGATTCTGGAATGTTCTTTCTGTCGATCGTTTGATCCGTTTGCAAAACCCTAGCAGCCTTTTTCCGATGCGTTCGGGCCACGTTCAGGGATTGCCATGAAGAGTTTGTATCACTCCCCAACTCCAATTCCCACCGTGCGTTTTGATTGGACGAGTTGTGTCATCCCTAGTGCCTATATAAAGAGGGCCTCGGCTCCGAAATTAAAAAAGGAACACACCCCCCTATCAGCCACGAATCTCTGCAGAAATACACTCTCATACCCCCTCTACAAAAGCCCCAACCTCCTGAAGGCAGCCATAAATCCGACGATCCAAACCCCGAAATTCAAACCTTAACCCTAGGGTTTTCAAGAAGCAATCAGTCAATCACCCTCAATCCGAAGCAATCAAGCCACTGAGGGATCAAGGTGGTGAGGCCTAGGGGCCTCTGGTTCGATTTAATTTCCATTATTGTGCTTAATCATAGTTTTCTGATCATCTATTAATCGTATAGTCTGGTGTGAGGAAGAACATCGGTCGGATCTTCGATCCATCGGCCGATACATCGAACCAGGAGGATCCCTCGGCCGTGACATCCATTCATCGGTCGCGAGATCCATCTCCCTGGGACATGTTGTTTTACTCTGCTTTCTGATGCATGTTTTACTTATCGTTTCGGCTCACCTTATTCACTGTTAAAGGCTAATTAATCAGTTTACTTGCTAGAATTACATAAAGCATGCACTAATCTTATGTCGAATGATTATGGGCCAGTCTCACGACTGGGCTGAGAGGGGTGCCTAACACCTTCCCCTCATTGTACCTTTGGCTCCTGTGCCCATAATCTCTATCTATTTTTCCTAGTTTTCTTAAACTAGGTGGCGACTCTGTTTTTATGATAACCATTATCGTGTGGTGATGTTCCTAGCCATGGGAATGTCCATGATTTTGGTTTACGAAACAAACAACCAATCAAACAGCAATGATCAATCTGTATGGCGATGCCACGCTTCAGGGAGGTGTCTACAGTTTTTGGCGACTCTGCTGGAGACTTGAGAGCCATAATCAGAAAGTTCGACATAGGACTAATACATGCTTTATTTGATTCATTTATCATATGCATTGAGCAGGCAACCTCGTTGAGTTTACCTAATATCTCGGCATGTCACGGGCTATATTAAGGGTTCCAGCAAACTCCACAGTCACTTGTACCTAGTGGTATATCAAAAAGGAAACCGCCCGATCGCCGCCTATAATGGGCCGATGGAAGGACTGGTGCCCTTTGACAACGGAGCACCCCGAGACTACCTAAACCTTACATGTTTTAGAAAGCCATAAAACTTATCAAAATAAGACAGGAACCTACAGGCTAGGAACCTACTTGCATTTAATTGTAAAAGTTCTTCCTCACACCCATTGTATATATGTATGTTGTAAAGCCTTCTTTTGCAGGTCAAACCTTAGGAGCCCCAAACAAAAGGAGGTAAGATAAACTAATCTAACTAAAGCGCAATTTTTCAGGAAAAATGACTGCATCATTGCTCATGTCGAATTCGCACTTTCAAATTGTCACCAAACTGTCTAGCCCGGTCCGCCCTGCTGCCAAGGTTTTCGACCCTTCCAAATACATCACTCCGGCGAATCAGCCAAAGCCTATGGTAATTATCACTAAAGACGATCACGTTATGTTCGTAGGGACAGTCTATGATGAAGAAGTAGAAGGCATAATTGAAGAAGAAGGATTTCGTAGGGTCCCAATCTATTTCTATGACCCTTATGCACCTACCGATGACTATTGGCCAATCGATGACGTCAACAACTCTAAAGTTGGAAAAGCAAGGGAAGAAGAATCTGCTGGCAATGATCCACTTGACGAAATGTCACTAAACCTACTCTTTGACGAGGGGGTCACCGACAATGAAATAAGGGTGATCCACCCCATCACAGATAGCTTTGGTAATTGGTGGGGATTTGTTGGCACACGAAGAGTTGACAACACCGACGAAGCAGAGATTGAAGCTCAATTGGAAGAAATAACGGCAATAGCAAACCAAATGGCCCTCCAAGACTTGCAGGGTGACAGTGATAAAAGTGCGAATCAAGATGATAGTGAGGTGCTGATGATCAACCTTGGTGATGAAAAATACTGCTCTGAGCTAATTATGGATGCTGAAAAAGGGGCTTACCCTAACAGGACCATGGAACACACTCTAAAATACAAAATGAAAAATGTTGATTTTGATCTTAGTTCCGATTCCGATTCCGACTCCGGATCAACTCAATCCGAGTCTAGCTTTTCATCTTTTCAAACTACTGAGTCTAGTGAGGAAAACCTGGTCAAAGCACCAAGGCATAACATTTATTTTGAATTTGACTCTGAAATGTCTTTTGACAATTTTAGCAATGAGAATGAAGATTTAGAGTATTTCACTTTGCCTATGATTAACTGTGTGGATTCCGACAATTCAAATTTTGAGGAAGAAATTTCGATAGAAATTCTAGAATTCATCGAGAGAGAAGAAGAGAGCCACGCAAAACCTTTTTCTGAGGAAATAATCACAGCAAACATAGGCTCTGAAAACAAGCCCAAACTAGTTAAAATTGGTGCAATACTGTCTTCTCAAGAAAGTGAAAAACTAATCCTTTTGCTAAAAGAATACAAAGATGTTTTTGCCTGGTCTTACGAGGACATGCCTGGAATAGACCCCAAAATTGTTCAGCACAAAATTCCCCTCCATCCTGATGCAAAACCTGTTAAACAAAAGCTAAGACGTATGCGTTCCGATTGGGTCTTAAAGATAAAAGAAGAAGTCACTAAACAAATCAACGCTGGTTTTCTCATGGTCACCGAATATCCACAGTGGGTAGCCAACATCATTCCGGTACCAAAGAAAACTGGGGGAATCAGGGTCTGTGTAGATTTCCGAAATCTCAACAAGGCTAGTCCAAATGATGACTTTCCATTGCCACACATAGACGAATTAGTGGACAACACCGCAGGGCATGCACTGCTATCTTTCATGGATGGGTTTTCTGGGTATAATCAGATTCTGATGTCTCCTGAAGATAGAGAGAAGACCACCTTCACCACGCCATGGGGAACATACTGCTACCGAGTAATGCCGTTCGGGTTGAAGAACGCTGGAGCCACTTACCAAAGGATGGCTACAACACTGCTGCATGACATGATGCACAAAGAAGTTGAGGTATATGTCGACGATATGATAGTCAAATCAAAGGAAAGGGAAGGACACTATGAAGCCCTTCAAAAGTTCTTTGAGAGGATTAGGCAATACAATCTACGTCTTAATCCTCAAAAATGCACTTTTGGGGTAACGGCCGGCAAAATGCTAGGATTTCTCATCACTCAAAGAGGAATCGAAGTAGACCCTTCCAAGATACAGGCTATCATGGAGATATCACCACCAAAGACAGAGAAGGAAGTAAGGAGCTTTCTGGGGAAAGTACAGTTCATCAGCCGGTTCATTTCCAAACTCACAACCACCTGTGAACCTCTTTTCAAGCATTTGAAGAAGGATACTGATTTTGAGTGGAGCCAGGACTGTCAACAAGCATTCGAGGCAATCAAGGAGTATCTTCAGAGTCCACCTGTATTATCACCACCCATCTCTGGGAAACCACTAATTCTGTACCTCTCAGTAACAGACACATCCATGAGATGTATGCTAGTGTAGACACTCCAATCCGAACCTCGAAGGGTCTTTGTCCACCCCGATGATGAAATAAAGAAAACGGAACCTTTGCGAGCTTAAATGAAGGATTCCCTCAGCCCCGAACAAATCCTCAGCCCAAACAAACCCTCAACACCAAACAAATCAAAAGCCCAGAGAAAGCCCAAAAGCCCTGGACTGAACCTGTAGTGCCACACGTGACACCTCTACACCGCACGGCATATCAAAAGTCATTACGCCACACGCGATCATGAGGTTAGCCGCACGACATTTTGGGTAAAGTTCTGACTGGCTCAGAAAGCTGTCGGCCACGCCTATTTGAGCCACAGCTGCAAAACGGCTCAGCCGAAAGCACACTTCTGGCCCGCCCAGAACATGCCTCCAACATTTGAAATTCAAAATCCATGGCTCTTGCCTATAAATACACCCCTCCACTCAAGTGAAAAGGGCCATTGATCACTATTATACCATTTCTCTCTCTTCTTGCTTTCACACCCATTTTCCCATTTCCAAACCTTGAGAATGTTGTTTCCAAAAGACATTCTCTAGGCCTTTTACTCCATTTTTCTCCTCACCATTAAAGTTAGTCCCTTACTAACTTTGAGACCCCAATCACCCAATACACCCATCTACTACACACACCCATATTTCTCTTTTCTTTTCCAACCTTGCCGACGTCCATCCACCATCATCAATCTTCATTCAAACTCAAGATCAAAGGTAAAAAAATAAGTTTCCTTGGGCTAGGCTCTGCCCTGGCCCTGAGGGGACCCTTCTATCGTCAGGCTTAACCCTTTTTGGTTAGGATCTGACCTAAAAATCACTTTTACAAAACCAAGCTAGTTTTCTGTGTTGGGTACGCTAGGCCGCGCGGCGCTTTGAAGCGTCGCACGACGTAGTGGACTCACACGTGCAGCATTTTCGGTTAATTGTTGTTTTCTTGTTCAAACTGTCTGGATCATGATCGTCTATTGCTGGATCTGTTTCTGTACCCCAAAAGCAGTCTCGGAATGAGACCATATCTACAAGCCATGTTTTATTACCTTGAGGAAACTCTATAAATCTTTTCAAATGAACAAATGTGTCAAAAGTGATTTTCTACTTGTGGCTTGGAGGAATGGTACAGTTCTAAGATGATCTGACGGCTGTGAGCTTTCTGAAGTTTTAAAAGTAACACCGTGCGGTGTGTTGGTATGCCGCGCGAGGCTTTGGAAACTATTGACAGCCTGAGGATAGGGTCGGAACAACGCACGGCATATCTTATGGCTGTGCGTTGTATAGCGGTACGCCGTGCATCAGACGACGGTGATCCAGACAACTTGTTTACAAGCTTTCCTTATTTATAGCTTCGTCGCATCATCTTTTGCCATTTCTGTACAGTAAGCACCACTCGCACGACAACGTGATATACTCCATCTTGTTCCCCTTTCCCGTATGTGTTTTTGAGGCTTTCCAAATGGTATTAAATCCCCCATTTAAAATGCTTAGTAGAGACTGGCTTTTACCGGGCGAGCGGGGTGCTTTTTCAACAAAACCTTCCCCGCTCGTAACGTGGCCCCCAGATCCAAAATCTCAATGGTTTCACTAGATCAAAAACCTTTCTTTTCAAAACAAACTCTCGGTTTCTCGGATCATCCATCTCAAAAATCCGGGTGGCGACTCTTCGAACGCGCCGGGCGCGGGAGCCCACAGCTAGCGCAAGAAAACGACGCCAAAGCAGAGTGCGCCATATACTACCTTAGCAAGAAAATGATGGATTATGAAACAAGGTACACTCCCCTCGAGAAAACCTGCTGGGGGCTAGTATGGGCCACAAAGAAACTAAGGCACTACCTATTAGCACATCCGGTAGTGCTGGTTTCTCGTTTAGAGCCAATCAAATATCTTTTCGAGAAGCCAACACTTATCGGAAAGCTACCTAGGTGGTTATTGCTGTTGGCAGAATTCGACCTCAAATACATGACAAGGAAATCAGTGAAAGGAAGGGCTGTGGCAGAATTCTTGGCAGATCACCCTGTGACAGAGGCCGAGGCAGAAGACTTCATGTTCCCCGACGAAGACATCCTATGTCTTTTAGACAACACCTGGCAGCTTTACTTCGATGGAGTATCAAACCAACGTGGATATGGCATAAGGGTACTGCTAGTTTCCCCAAGCGACTCTCATATCCCTCTATCATATAAACTAAGGTTTGAACTCACCAACAACCAAGCTGAGTACGAAGCCTGCATTGCTGGAATGGAGGCGGCCCTGGAACTAGGGGCAAAAAGGGTAGAAGTCATTGGAGATTCAAACCTGGTAGTGTCCCAAGCAAGAGGAGACTAAAAGGTCAAGGAAGACACGCTAAAGCTATACCACTCTGTGTTGGAAACTTTAATTCCACAATTTGACTCAGTCATCTTCACGCACACTCTACGAGTGAGCAATAGGTTTACAGATGCGCTAGCAACACTGGCCTCTATGGTCGAGATACCCCTGGGATTCACGATGCAGCCTCTCATGATTGAGCAGAAGGTCAAACCAGCATGCGAATGCGCTTTCACCGAAGAAGGTGAGGATGATGGAAAGCCATGGTATGAAGACGTGAAGAAATTTCTAGAAGAAGGAGAATATCCCTCCGAGGCCACCTCAAATGACAAAATGGCTCTGCGGAAGTTCGTCGCCCGATTCGTAGTCTATGGGGGGGCACTGTATCGAAGAGCACATCTGGGCCCCAATCAACTTTGTGTCACCATGGAAGAAAGCCGTAAGATAATGGAGGAAATACACGAAGGAATCTGTGGGCTGCATATGAATGGGGCAACAATGGCAAAGAAAATCCTGCGTCAGGGATACTACTGGACTACAATGGAGGCTGACTGCACTGACTATGTCCGCCGATGTTTCAAATGCCAAACTCACGCCGATCGCATGCGTATTCCCCCTACGGAATTATATAGCATGACATCCCCTTGGCAATTCTCCACCTGGGGGATAGACGTCATTGGAAGTATAAATCCAAAGGGAAAATACAAGTATCAGTTCATTCTAGTAGCTATTGACTACTTCACCAAGTGGGTAGAAGCAGCTTCTTATGCTACCCTCAAAGCCACCCATGTGGCCAAGTTTATCCGCACCAATATCATCTATCAGTATGGCATACCTCACGAGTTCATCTGCGATAATGGATCACACTTCAAGGGAGCAACAAAGAAGCTTTTTGCTGAATTTGGAATACAGAATCATCGGTCATCTACTTATCGACCTCAAACCAATGGAACAGTTGAGGCTGCAAATAAGAACACCAAGAGGATTCTGCAGAAGACTACTGACACCTACACAAACTGGCTAGAAATGTTACCTTTGGCACTATGGGGTTATCGAACAACTGAGAGGACTTCAACTGGGGCTACTCCATATTCCCTGGTCTATGGGATGGAAGCTGTCTTGCCTATCGAACTAGAGCTACCCTCACTACGGGTTCTAGCTGAGACTGGAATGATCGAAGAAGACTGGGTTCAAAACCGCTACGACAAGTTAGCATTGCTAGACGAAAGAAGGCTAAGAGCGTTATACCATGTGCAAGGGTATCAACGTCGCATCGCACGAGTCTTCAACAAAAAGGTAAAGCCACGAGATATCAAGGTGGAGGATATGGTGCTCAAAGCAATCCGTCGCCACGTTTCAGATCCGAGAGGCAACTTTAGACCAAACTGGGGAGGCCCCTACCTTATCAAACGTATACTGTCCGGAGGAGCAGCTTATATTACAGACCTGGATGGAATGGAATTCCCAACACCTGTCAATATCGACAAGCTGAGGAACTACTACCCCTGAGAGACGCTCGTTGGGTCGACAACCACAAGGGTGGGCGACCCAAGCAGAAATTAGAGCAGCCTGCTAGGTCGAAAACCCGCAAGGGCGGCTTAGGCAAAAACTAAGGCACAAATAAAAGTGCTCGCTAGACTGACAACCCGCAAGGACAGTTTAGGCAAAATCAAGAGCACAAAAGGAGAGGAAAATACCCGAGTGAACCCTAACAAAAACAAACAAATCTTGTTGGAACTACGTTTATGGCCTGATTTCCTCCATGGGATACGTAGGCAATCTCTAAAATTGAGATCCAGCCACTACTATCGTTGTCACTTCCAAATTTCTAGGTCTATCCTAAAGCATGCTCACTATCGAACCATGGCAACATCATTTTCAATAAAACAACCAAATGTTTTATTACTTCCAAGGAAAAAGGAAAAGCAAGCTCAAACAATTCTCAAATCTATGAAAGCTAGAATCAAACAAAGAATATCTTTTGAAAAACATAAGCAATTTGTCAATCTCTAAGTCTTCCTTCTCTTCGCACTTTTGTCCTTCAAAAAGTTTTTCTCCAACAAGCGCTTATACGAACCCGATAGTGTAGACACCCCAATCCAAACCTCGAAGGGCCTTTGTCCACCCCGATGATGAAATAAAGGAAACAGTATCTTTGCGAGCTTGAATGAAGGATTCCCTCAGCCCAAATAAACCAAAAGCCCAAAAGACTAGTGAAAGCCCAAAAGCCCTGGACTGGACCTAGAATGCCGCACGGGACACCTCTACATCGCGCGGCATATCGAAATTCAGTACACCGCACGCGATCATGAGGTTAGCCGCACGACATTCCAGGAAAAGTTCTGACTGGCTCAGAAAGTTGTCGGCCACACCCATTTGAGCCACATCTACAAAATGGCTCAGCCGAAAATACATTTCTGGCTCGCCCAGAAAATACCTCCACCATTTGAAATTTAAAATTCTTGGCTCTTGCCTATAAATACACCCCTCCACTCAAGAGAAAAGGGCCCTTGATCACCATTCCACCCCCTTCTCTCTCTCCTTGCTTTCACACTCACTCCCTACTTCCAAACCTTAAGAATGTTACTTTCAAAAAACATTCTCTAGGCTCTTTCTTTCTGAAAGTCCTCCATTTTTCTCCTCATCATTGAAAGTGAGTACTTTTACTCACTATAAGATCCCAACTACCCAATATACCCATCTATTACACACATCCACACCTCTCTTTTCTCAACCGACCTTACCAACGCTCATCCACTGTCATCCATCCTCATTCAAGCTCAAGATCAAAGGTAAAAACCAAGTTTTCCTGGGCTAGGCTCTGTCCTGGCTCTGAGGGGACTCTTCTGCCGTCAGGCTTAACCCCTTTTGGTTAAGATCTGGCCTAAAAAAATCATTTTTATAAAGCAAAACAGCCTCTGTGTGGGGCAAGCTACGCCGCGGGGCGCTTTGATGCGTCGCACGGCATAGCATGTTCACGCGCACGGTATTTTAGTTCACTGTTGTTTTCTTGTCCAAACTATCTGGGTCATGGTTGCTCTTCGTTGGATTTGTTTCTGTCTATCATCAGTGACTTTGGAATAAAACCATATCTACAAGCCATGTTTCATTCCCATAAATAAGATTTTCTTGATCATTCTGAATGAATAAATACATTAAAAGTGGTTTTCTGTTTGTGGCTTGGAGAATGGTACTGTTCTGAGGTGATCTGATAGCTGTGAGATTTCTGGTGTTTTTAAAGAATGTCATGCGCTGTACTCAGTACGCTGTGCGATGTCCTGAACACTGTCAACAGCCTGAAGACAGGATCGGAACCACTCACGACATTATATATGGCCGTGCGCCATACTATGGTATGCCGTGTAACAGACAACAGTGACCCAGACAATTTGTCGAATAGCTCTCCTTATCTATATTTTGCTGCATCATCCTTTATCATTTCTATACAATGAGCACCACGTGCACACCAACGTGATATATTCCATCTTATGCCCCTTTCCCGTATGTGTTTTTAAAGTTTCTGAAACGATATCGAATCCCCCATCTAAAATGCTAAGTAGAGACCGGTTTTTACTGGGCGAGCGGGGTGTTTTTTCAACAAAACCTTTCCCGTTCGTAACGTGGCTCTCGGATCCAAAATCTCAACGTTTTCGCTAGACCAAAAGCCTTTTACTCAAACAAACCCTCGGTTTCTCAGATCATCCATCTCAAAAATTCGGGTGGCGACTCTTCGATCGCACGTCGGGCGCGGGAGCCCACAGATAGCTTGTTAGCAGAGTTCCAAACAACCTCTTGCATCACTCGGTGCGACCAAAAACGAAGCATATTGCGACGGAAGCTGGCATCGTGGACTTTGGAAATAGCATACTCAAGGTCACCCAGGACTTTGACTTGTTCAGCCTCAAACTGTCTTTGAAAGCGGGCAGGAAAGTAGAAGGTAACCTGAGTGATACCGATCATCACAACGCCAAAATGGTTCATGGTACTCGCAGTCATGCTCTCAACACCATACCAGGGGCAAACCCATTGAATCCAATCGCCCTTGCGAGTCTCCATCCATGCCTTCCAAGCAACCTCAGTTGGAAACTGTCTGGTCACACGACACTCCTTGCAGTGGTCTGAACTATAGGGAAGCTGCTCTGGCGCATCCTATACTCTCAGCTTTTCATAAAGCCATACCTGTGGAAAACCAGGAAAAATTGTGAGTTGTGAGAACACGTAAGTCAAAAGAAAAGAGTGATGAGCGAAAAGATAACTTGACAATAAACAAGTAAGGAGTGAACCTGTAGTAACAAAGGACTGCCTGAGAACTGGGCTGTGGGATTACCCTTCACTGCATCGAGACCCATCAAGGTCTCTGCCAATACTAAACCAGCAAAGCCTACACGGTTTCCAATCTGTTGAGCAAAATCAAGCAGCATAGAATCAGCATGGCCAGATGAAGGACCAAGCAAGTAATAGTGGAGTAGACAGATGCACAACGCATGAAAGCACCCTTCCTGTTGAGGAACTTGACAATGAGCTTCGGCTGTACCAAAACGCTGAACAAGTTGTAGGGTTTCCAGCCTTCCATTCACCATAAAGAACCTAACTTTGTGTTTCTGAACTTGGAGTAGAACCTTCAAAAGGTTACCACGATTGAACAAAGGGTTAGGAAAAATAAAACCTTCTCTATCCGAATGACCCATAAAAGCTGCAAACTCCTCGATGGTAGGACATAATTCTTCTCTCCTAAATCGAAATACATGAAGAATAGGATCCCACAAGCTAGTGGCTGCCCGAAGGAAAGCAAAATTCACAGGAATTTGGTGAAGAGGGAAAATGAAGTCCATACCAAAGGACTTAAAGTGTAAACGGTCAAGGCCATTGAAGGAATCCAACCACTGATCAAGGACTGGTTGTGCCATGTGAAAGCAACTGTTGCTGACAATACTACCGAGTTTATAGAAAGCGTACTTATAGGCTGAGTCGAGTCCTAGTTCGAATCAGAATCGGATTCTAAATCTACATTAATCGAGTCAGTCTCTCGACCGACACTCCGATGTAATGGTCGTAGGATCGATTCTCCAGCCATGAAAATCAAGGTTGACTCAAAATCAAAACCAGGTAGAAGAATCAATCCTCCGGCCGCCTGAACGGCTATTTTACAGAGAACTTCCGCGGTTCAGATCAGTTCACCGAATTTTCATCGAACAAACCAAGATAATGCTGAACGAAACGACACAAATATAGCACACACAATCACATATCAGAGTAAAAGACTTTGTTTCATATAACAAAAGCTTTTTACATCACAAGGTGAATCATCTCATATTTCCTAAACAAACTATACATTAGTTTCCTGTCGGACTAATCTATGTAGGAAGAAAAAAGCTGAAAAGAAGGAGAAGAGGATGCCGAATCCTCTGGTGGCCCGAACACCAGAGACCAGCTGTAAAAAAGAAAAAGGACACCTCCAGGGTGATGTGTACCAAAGAAGCACTGTGGCTCAAAAGAATCACCACGTGGCCCAGAAAAATCATCATGCCTCGTACGAGCGCCACCCTGGGAGTTCTGCGTCACAAAAGTAAGCCCCCCATGCGAGGGTCCCTGATTAAGCATCAAGACAAGACCGAGAACATCGTGGACTCCCTCCGCGATTGCTGACCGCGCGTCAACCATGACCTGGACCTGACGGGAATGAAGGAGAGAAGAAGTGAAGAGGTCCCCGGTGGAGGTCTTCGGTAGAACGGGACGAAGAGAGAAGGAGAGAAGTAAAAATAAAAATGCTAAAGCCTCGGCTTTTATAGAGCTCTGGAAACCAAGCGATTACGCAGCCGAGGCTTTGATCCTTCGGCAGAGGTATCCATTATTCGGCCGTTGGATCAATTTCTTGGCCTCCTAACCTATCTTGCTTAGTACACCAACTCAAGCGAATTATGAAGTTCTGGGTCCATGACCAACAAAAGCAGAATCAAGTCAGCCTTGAGGGCATACCCGAGCAAACGCAATATGGTCAGAACTAGCCTTGGGAGCACATCCAAGTAAAAAGAAGCTCTCTCTCCGTAACAGCAAGCTCACAACAACTAGTCGCTTAACCACTAAGGATTATCAAATCCGAGCTCTCGTTCACAGAATCAAAGGACTCTTGATACATCCAACTCGGGCTTTATGCCCATCAGCCCCGAGCCCATCATCTCAGCATCTTAGAAGCATCTCTCCACGGCTCATATCCCAGCAATTTCAAAGTCATTCAACAGCTCTACGCTTGCTACTTCAGCTGCTCTACGCTCGCCATCTCAGTGGCTCCACGCCTATATCCACCATCTAAGCGGCTCTACGCCCATCTTTACTTGCTAAGCGGCTCAACGCCCATCTTTACCATCAGCAACTCTACGCTCACTAAACGGCTTTACGCTCGTATTCACCAATTCAGCATCTCAACGCTCGTGTTCAGCTATCTCAGCGGCTCTACACCCGCATCTTTCATCCCAACAACTCAACGTTCACTATCTCAGCAACTCCAAACTCACTATCGATCAGCAGCTCTACGCCCACAAGCTTAGCGGCTCTATGCCCATTATCTCAACTGGCTCTACGCCGTAAACAATCCTCAACTGGCTCCACGCCTCAATCAAGATATCATTTGTTCTCAAGCTCTACGCTTGAATGCTCAAAATCCAACATTTTGAATGCTCGAAGCTCTTCGAATGCCCAACCACTGTGTACTGGATGCTCAAGTTCTACACTTGAATGCTCAAGCTCTATACTTGGATGCCCAACCACTGCGTACTAGATGCTCAAAGCCTGTACTTTGAATGCTCAGATTCTGCCGTTCGAATGCTCGTGCTCTACGCTCTGAATGCTCAAGTTCAGAACTTGAAAGAAGCTTTACGCTTAAATCAAACACACACGCACGGGCCCGTGCACATAAGCATCAATTGCATCATCACTATCACATCGAGTCTGCATCAATTACATCACCATCATCATATTTGTTCACATCTAACCAATCATCATCATCATCATATACACACTCTGCATGTCTATCTCTCATGAAACAGGTCAATCCTGCAATCAAACGGCTCTACGTCTCGGTTTTATTGATCGGTCCAGCGCCTCGATCCTTTGGCTCTACGCCAAAACTTATGATGAGAAAGCTCCGTGCACAAACCATTAGAATGCAACCGGCTCTAAGCCTCGGTTCAAATCACGTCAAGCTCTAAGCTCCGACACCTTAGGCTCTCGCCTTGTGAATACAACTGGCTCTACGCCTCAAATCTGTCAAACTCCTCAGGCTCTCGCCTTGTGACCACGACCGGCTCTATGCCTCGGTTCCATCATGTCAGAACTCTAAACTCTTCAGGCTCTCGCCTCATGACTACAATTGGTTCCGCGCCTCGGTTCCCTTATCTCAATGCCCCACGCTCTGGTTATTGGCCTTACGCCCCCCCCCCCCCCATATCTCAAAAATAGCATCCAACTCGTCTCCAGAAGATGGCTTGGGGTCCACCCCATATCTCAAACAGGCGTCCGATTCATCCTCAGTAGATGAGTTGGATTCCACCCCATTACATCAATTCCTTCTAGCTCATTCGCAAGGATAGGCTACTCTACCGAGCTCCCCTCAGTCAAAGAAAGCATGATCAAGAAAAGTAAACAACTCACCCTCTGTGTATTGATCTACCCTAAAATTCTGAAAACGCTCACCGCAAAAATTCCCCTGGCAGCCCCGCGCTCATTCAACTATCCTCCGCCAAAATCCTGGCTCAGCCTAGGTACATCACACTATGGTTTTTTAAGCCTGATGGTACGTCTTCTGTTTCTAACCCTCCAAACTTTTTATCTTTCTTTATTGCCCTTTCGAACTATGACTGGTCTGAATTTCCCTGTGGAATACGTAAGCAGCCTCCCGACCCGACCAAAACAAAAACCTTTTTCGAAAACCCCTTGGAATAGTGGTTGGACCAAATTGAGTTGCTTTTACAGCTTTGACTCTAACTTAAACATGTCTCGCGATCCGTCTAAGTTCAGTCAAAGAGGGGCATCTGTAGACACCCCAATTTGGCCTAACGATTATTTCAAGTCCCACCTTGGGGACCATCCCGATGATGAAATGGATACAGTGATTGACTTCCTGTGAACCTTAGGACTTTCGGTAAGAACTTTTAGCCACTTAGAAGACCTAATCCAGAGCCAAATAGCCTTTCAGACAGAAACACAGTATCTTAGGAGAATCCATCTATCGGCCGTGACATTGATCACACGACCTCAACTTTAATTCTTCACCCGTGAAGCTAGTTGCTTGAAAAACTCCCTGAGAGATCGATTAGTCGGCCGCCAGGTCAATCCCTCGGCCGCAATGTCAATTCTTCGGCCGCCACATCTTTATCTCGGCCGCAAGATCGTCTATTTCCAGATTCTGGAATGTTCTGTCGATCGTTTGATCCGTTCGCAAAACCCTGGCAGCCTTTTTCCGACGCGTTCGGGCCACGTTCAGGGATTGACATGAAGAGTTTGTATCACTCCCCAACTCCAATTCCCACCGTGCATTTTGATTGGACGAGTTGTGTCATCCCTAGTGCCTATATAAAGAGGGCCTTGGCTCCGAAATTAAAAGAGGAACACACTCCCCCATCAGCCACGAATCTCTGCAGAAATACACTCTCATACCCCCTTTACAAAAGCCCCAACCTCTTGAAGGCAGCCATAAATCCGACGATCCAAACCTCGAAGTTCAAACCTTAACCCTAGGGTTTTCAAGAAGCAATCAGTCAATCACCCTCAATCCGAAGCAATCAAGCCACTGAGGGATCAAGGTGGTGAGGCCCAAGGGCCTCTGGTTCGATTTAATTTCCATTATTGTGCTTAATCATAGTTTTCTGATCATCTATTAATTGTATAGTCTGGTGTGAGGAAGAACATCGGTCGGATCTTCGATCCATCGGCCGATACATCGAACCAGGAGGATCCCTCGGCCGTGACATCCATTCATCAGTCGCGAGATCCATCTCCCTGTGACATGTTGTTTTACTCTGCTTTTTGATGCATGTTTGACTTATCATTTCGGCTCACCTTATTCACTGTTAAAGGCTAATTAATCAGTTTACTTGCTAGAATTACATAAAGCATGCACTAATCTTATGTCGAATGATTATGGGCCAGTCTTACGACTGGGCAGAGAGGGGTGCCTAACACTTTTCCCTCATTGTACGTTTGGCTCCCGTGCCCAGAATCTCTATCTGTTTTTCATAGTTTTCTTAAACAATGTGGCGACTCTGTTTTTATGATAACCATTATCGTGTGGTGATGTTCCTAGCTATGGGAATTTCCATGATTTTGATTTACGAATCAAACAACCAATCAAACAGCAATGATCAATCTGTATGGCGATGTCCCGCTTCAGGGAGGTGTCTACAGTCTTGGGTGCTCCCCTGCTTGTTAAGAACCGAGCAGTGAACTTTTCAGCTAACTGCGTCTATCCTCTTATGGAACCAAGATAAAGTCACCTTCCCTAGACTCGATGGGAACATCTTGCATATGATGGCATTATCCCCATCATGCATGAACATAGCCTGCTGGTAATGTTGTATGTGAACAACGGAGTCCGCATTTGTCTCGTAAAGGATGAACGCACCATGCTTCACTCTGCTCGGCAATCGTGCATCCTGTAGCTTTCTTGCAAATGGGGAAGCTGCTATGTTACTTAGGGCCTTCCTTGTTGCTTCTCGTGCAGTCATGGTCCCATCCTCGCGTTCCTTCGTTTTGTTCCAGTCGGAATCGGGTCTCTCGTACCTATCCCTGTGATGCTTCCTAGTTCCCCCCACCCTCTTCGGGGTAGCACTTCGGCTTCTGCTCCTCCTTTTTCTGGGAGAAGCCCTTCGATGTTCAAATGTTCGGCTTCTACTTCTGCTCCTCCTTTTTCATGGAGAAGCTTTATTACACCTCGGTGTGGGACTCCTGGTCCTGCTCCTTCTTCTTTGTGAAGGAGCCTTCTCGTATTCCACCATGGTATACCTATTTCCTCTGGACTTTCTTCATGAAAGCCCAGAATGCTCGAGATGCTCTTGGATCCATTCCAACTCTCAGATCTCATGTTCTCATTTTTTTATCAAACGAGCAAACTCCTCGATTTCTTGCCTCTTTTTATCGAGGACATCTTCATTATTATGCATGCTCCTTGAATGCGCAACTGACTCTCTTTCATGGTGGAATTTACTCCTTCGTGTGGACCCAGTGGCAGTCCTGCCCTCCACTTTCTTGGAGCCATCTTGGATGGTTAGGGGATTGCCCTTGCTGGTTGTTTTCTTTCTGTGTCCGCCATCGGGCTTTCTCAAGGCGTCTGGTGGGGTTCTATCTCCTCCCCCACTTAGCTGACTCTTCGGGTCGTGCGGCGTTTTTGGATCTCCTTCCACCATGGTCATTTTTCTTAGAGAACTCTTTCATTTCCCACAGACGGTGCCAATTATAGGTGGGAAAAAACAATCAGTACCTAGAATAGCTCTGGACTGCAACAGAACCTCGCACTGTTCAATTGGAACCCTGATGCCTTCGCCAGAACCCTAATCTGCAAGACAGAAAAAGGGTGAGCGCATCCTTGCCTCTCATGGCAAAGGCCCTCCGATGCCTAAGTTAGTATCTCGTACTGGTGTAAAAACCCTAATTATCAGTAGGAAAGTAAGGAATGAATGCAACGTATTGCATACATTTTACCTCTCAGTTTACCTTGTATTTATAGTTATACGTATGCTTGCTGCCCAAGCATCCTTGTTGCCCTAGTTTTCCTACCTCATATAGGAAACCCAGTACCTTTTGGATTCTCGTTCCTTTATCCATCTATTTCGTTAGTCCTTTTAGGACTCCTTTCCATGGCTGGCCAAACATCCCACTCCCGTTGGGTCTGTCTCGAAGATCCTACATTCTTAGGATCTTATTCTTTACGGAATACCATTGTTCTGAAACCTTCTAGAATGTTCCTTTCGCCTTAGCACTTAAGGCAGTATTTTATTTAGAGATCTTCCTCTGTTCGTCTATGTCTTGGCCGAACAGACTGCTGGTCCAGTAACGTCTCATGTTACTAGACCCTAAATGCCGAATAGATAGTCTGGACCAGTGACGTCCCATGTCGCTAGACCCTACCGCCGTCCACCGTCTTCCACGGTATCCTTACCTTACCTTTATTCATTACACGGCCCTCCGTATATCACGTGTTCAGCTCTTAATTGTACATGTTCGGGAATACCTCCTTACATTAATTTGCAAAAAACCCCTCTTGGGGGTCGATCAAAGAACCTCTTGATTCAAGCAAAAAACACCAACCACTGATGCTAGTACTCAAACACATTATAGAAGGCACTAACAATAATATATATAATATATAAATGTCTTATATGGAAAACGGGACCTTGATTATTGGTTTAATTTCGGAGGCCTAAAGCCACCGCACCTCTCGCTTTACCATAGGGCCAGTCTTGATGAGTCATTAACCAGCTGCACCATCACTCGCATATATAGTCTGGATTTGACGAAACCTAAAGAAGGTCTTTTGATTGCCTCGAAAGACCCTTCTAATGCCCATATTTCAGTTACAAATTCTGAAAGAATCCCAACATGTAAATCATATAAAAAGTACTAAATCATTAGAAAATAGAGGTGAAACTAAAGCAAGTGGATTTGAAGGGGGGCTGCTGTCCCCTTGAAGAACAGCAGGCTACTGTGGCGGATAAAACAACATCGTCCCGAGTCCAAAAAACTTGATCCGAAATGTTCGCTTGAAAGATCTCATCGCATACTATGGCCATTCAAAAAATCAAGTCGATCAAAAATCGATAACCAAGTGAACGAATCACCTGTTTACAGTGTTATTATCAATGTCCAAAATTTTAAGCCAAAAATTAAGTAAAAAGATTGATTTGTTCACTAGGTTATCGATACTCGATTGACTTGATTTTTTGTAGGGCCATAGTAAGCGATGAGATTTTTCAAGTGAACGTTTCAGATCATGTTTTTGGACTCAGAACGATGTGGTTTTGGCCGGTACAGCAGCCCCCCTTCCTCTGGTACAATTTCCTTGTCAGGTGCTGCCGTAGCAATAGGGCATCGGTCTTATCAAACAATAATATACTACCAAAACTTAAACCCGATGAATGCATGAACAACTCAAAATAATATTTATGTGAGGAGGTACAAATTTACACTAAAAATATTATTACCCGAGTAGGACAACGAGTAAAACAACTACTACTGTGCATACAACTGCTCCATAACTGTGCATAGGACAACGAGTAAAACAACTACTAAACAACTACTCCATAAGTTAACTGTGCATACAACTACTCCATAACTGTGCATAGGACAACGAGTAAAAACAACTACTAAACAACTACTCCATAAGTTAACTATGCATAGGACAACGAGTAAAACAACTACTCCATAACTGTGCATAGCACTCACCATATTTATTTTTTTTTTGATCATTACTCACCATATTTATTTGAACTAAAATTTTCAAAGACACCTCTTGAGGTTTGTCTTAATGACGGATAATGAATACCCCTTCACGTATGATAAATAATAATGAATTCTCTGTGATATCTATGTGCGTTTCACCGACAACCCCCATCGACAATTCTCCCTCCGAACACTTGATGGAACAAGCCCAAAGTGACTTATTATATATACAAATTCAATTTTTTTTTATAATAAAAGTAATAATAAAGCATGCACATAATGTACAACTGTGTTTCTTTAATAAAGCATGTACATAAACAACGTTTATATTGCATAATGTTCTTCTATTTCATCTTGCTCCAAAACAATTCAATTGAATCGCTTATTTAAATATGAACGAGTACTGCGAGGGCAATGTGGGGTGTTTAACACTTTCACCTCTCGTAACAGTGAATTGCCGAACTCTTTCTTTTTTAACTTTGCAGACGAAAACAAAACATAGTCATTCATTTAAAAATTGGCCCTTCAGGCTCACGGAATTATTTTCAAAACACTTGAATTATTCGAAATAATAATTCAAGGGATGACGTGACACACCTAAACTCTATGCCTGATGGCGACTCCGAGTAATTTTCTAAATGCCTGGTGGCGACTCCGAGTAATTTTCTAAAAGCATTCAGCGCTCACAGCTGCAAAACCCCTTTCCTTCAAATTACTTTCGACCTGACTCTTCCTCGTCCTGGGGATAAGTAAGCAACTCACTGAGGGCTCGGTTAGAATATTTTTCAACTCTCTCTCATTTTCTTCTATAAGTACTGTTAAACCTTTTCAAACATATTTTCTACAAATTTTGTGCGAAATCCCTTTTTATAAAACACAAAGCTCTTTTTCAAAACTACGTCGCATACAATGAGTTTAGATCACTTCCTTCCTCTCAAACGACCCTCTTAGGTCAGCTAATGCGAGGAAAAATCCCAAGCGCAACATCGCCAAAGTCACTTGAGCACATTGAATTTCTCTCGAGAGCTTTGAGTTTCGCTCGAGGACTTTGTCCACACTTTGAGAGTTTCACTCGAGCACTTTGGATTCAATTAGGGTCGTTTGGAAATTGGGCCTGATAGGAGCTCGAGCCATTTTTTTGGAAAACTAATGCATGACACATCGATTTCATTCCACATAAACTCTGAATGAATAATAAAAAGAAAAGTACAATTCGATGAACCGGATACAGAAAATTATGTGCTGCGTCAATGAAGTTTCCAACAAAAAAGAGCTCAGCTTTTTGGTGCTTACAATGGAGATAAGAGTTATTTACGTTCTGCCATGGCCAACAATTAAATAAACTTGTTTCGATCTTGTAGGCTACGGCAAGTAAAATTAAATATAAAAATTAAACAAACTTGTTCTTATTAAATATTGTGGGGTTTACACTTTGATCAAATTTGTTAGAGGGATATAGGTGAGTTTATTACGAACTGGTGAAAAAATGAGAATTAAACTAGTGGATGAGTTACATTCTGTTATTCCTATGTATATAAATGCATGCAATCAAGGATTAATTTCACGTATAAGTGATATAGAATTGAATTATGTTTTCTCTTATCGCTCGGGTTGCGTCCACATTCCTTGAGCGACTGGACCGAGCACAACCCAAACCAAATTGGAGGTGGGGTGACCGTAGGGTTGAAGTGAAATGACCCGCTGATCAATAATGTTTAGCCTTCCAAAAGGTCTATTTTGCCGTTTATAGTAATATTTAGATATTCGCGTTCCCTTTTTTGATGCAGGCGCTCCACTTTCAACGAACTTCATGAATAAAGTGGAGTGCCTGTATCAAAAAAGAGAGCGCGAATATCAATTTCCTATTTAGATCACTAATAACTTTTGATAGGAAATTCCATTTTAGTTGTTGGCAACCTTATATTTCTTCCCATTATTTGATTTTTCAGTCAACGTAGAATTTTCCGTTTTTATTAATTTTCGTATTTTCTGCGATTAAGGACTGATTCTCGGCCCTAATTGTTTTCTAAGTTGTTTAGGGTTTCTATCACCCTATTTATATTCATTGTCAGCCTTAGGGCACAGAAGATTTTTAATATTGAATTAATAAAATTTGAGATTTATCTCAAATTCGTTTGTTCAAAGAGAGAATACCTCTGACTCAAACATTGTTCTTCTTTTTTTTTTTTTGCAATTAGTTTTGTAAAAGGAGGCTGCGCTGTATCAAATTCCATTTACAAAATACATATTTCTTTGTATCCTGTTGCACCATCAATCGCATAGTCCAAATTTGATGAAACCCAAAGGAGGCCTTTCGGTTGACTTGACAGGCCCTCCGAATGGCTCGATTTCAGTCACAGGATTCTGAAAGAATTCCAACACGTAAATCATATAAAAAGTACTAAATCATCATAAAATAAAGGTGAAACTAAGGCTCTGTTTGTTTGGACGTAAAATATTTTACCTATTTTCCGGTGTTCGGTTGTGTAAAAAATAAGAAAAACATTATAATTACATGTAAAACATTTTTCCTTAATTGGATGAAAATGACTTACCCTTAAATCTTCCGTAAGTTATTTTTCGAAATGAACCCGCTGCCTTCTACTGCAATTTTCCCTGCTCAGTTTTCTTGATCCTCATTTCTGACACACGTTCAATTCCAATATTCTTATATCTCTCCACCGTTTAAGTCCCCCCTGTAACGCCCCGAATTTTGGGAACGTTAAATGAACATTTTTATTGAAAACCTAAATAGAGTCTGACTCATTATTATTACAGCATAATTCTCACAATAGTATATTTATTCAACAAAGGGAGGGAAACTAGGATTCGTATCTACTACTCCGCCTGCTTCTCCATCCTAGCCAGTTTCTCGACTCCGAAAGCCTCCAAAGTGTAAAGCTCACCCTGCTCATCTACAAACTCTGACACATTATACCGGCGTCGCCCCTAGTATAATATGTCAGGGTTACAACAGTAACACCTTGAACTACAAAAAATTCAGAAGAATAATCTCATACCCGCTAACCCATAATTTCTAATAACAGAACATAGTAGCAACATACTATAGCAGGTAAATAATCCACGACAACATGTCAATAACACGTGCATTCAACAACTTTCAATTCAGAGATTAACAATAACACATGCACATTCACTATTCAACTGGCGTCAGTGTCCGTGTTATCAGAGTTTCTCCTACGCAATATTTTCGTAGGCCGTGTCTCCATTTTTCAATATCGATTCCACTTTCCATTTTTCCAAATCAACATTTCCAAAATCGTTTTTAAACACCCAACCTCGGTTCCACCGTTCCAGGCTCCCGAGTATTTTTCATTCTTAATCCATCGACTTGTCTATAAATTCAATAAGATATGCACATAACTCAACATTAAGACAAGTAAATTAAGAACGAAAAGACATGTATACATGCTCATAACCTCTTTCAAGTGAAATCTAGTGACCATGCTACCAATCAAACTATTGTTTCTTGCATTTCAAAAATCCGTTCTTTCTTCCTTTTTGGGAAGTTCAAAACAACATATATTTTCCGGAATAAAAGTCAAGATATTCAACATGATCATATTTTATTTCGAAATTTTAGTAAAACAAGTTTGCGAGTTATTTTTAGTACTTTAACTTAACATGCATTTTTTAAACACAAAAAAATAAAACTAAAATTTTTGCTAGAGAAAGTGAGTAGAAATATTCTACCGTTCTTCTTGGCGGATGGTATGGCTACGGAAAAGAAAATACGTCAGCTTACGGAAGGTGAATGTGGCTATTGACAATTGTCTATCAACACGTGATTTAATAAGCCCAAAGCGACTTATATTTACAAAATTAACCTTTTTATAATAAAAGTAATAATAAGACTATCACCGCCACTTATTTTGAATAATAAAAGTAAGCTTCTTCTTTTTCTGTGTCACTAGAGGAGCGGTAATGATAAATAAAAAAAAAAAGGATTAAATAGATTAATACTAACATTTATGTTTTACTATTTGAAAGAACTTTTTTTTTCTAAGTAAAAGGATTTATTAATTGTTATAAAGGATTACAAAGATTAAAAGCATTAAGGGCATACTGGCAAAAAGCCACCCAAGACCTAAAGGAAAGTAAGACGCCAACCGGAAAACAAAAACCAGAGAAGACCGACTTGAAAATACCAGGACCTAGCAAACATAAAGAAAATCAAAGTATCAAATCATCAACACCAACCCAACTACATTTGGAAAAGCAGCCCAAGCAACGAAAAGAGAAAAACCAATTAACGCACAAACGAGCAAATTAAGGGGCAACCCAAAGGCCAAACCTCGGGATTAAAACTCCAAGGAGAGAGAAGCTCCTTCCACGATATCATTAAGATCCTCCAAGTCATCATTCTCCTCCAACTCATCGAAAGCGTTGATCCTTTCTGGTCGTTCTCCTGCATTTCAACAAGTTTACTTAACAAGAAATTCAAACCCCTCCCCCCTCTAGGCTCAATGCCTAACCTATGACCAAAATCTAGTGTTTTTCGAGCCTCCTTGATCAGAAGCAAAGAAGAAGGGCCCTTCTTTTTTCTAAGGATTTGGTTATCGATTTAACACCAAACTCCGCGATATACTCTTTTTTTTTTTTTATAATCTTTCTCTTAGAGCCTCCGTTTTTTTAGAAAGCCCTATATTATTTATTCTAAATTAAAGATGGTGAATTTGTTAGTGCATGCAAGACACTTTTGGCTATTTGTATCAGGTGTTTGGTTGAACAATTTTTGGTTGGGTGTCAGTGAAATAAATATTGAAATAGAAGAGGTTTATAGTTATTTCTCATATATGAGAGGGTTTTTTCATTAAAGCAAACCTCAAGCGATGTCAGCGAAATTTACCCATTAACTTTTGTTAAAGCGAGTTGGTATTTTTTAGCTTTTAGTTAGCTTTTTTTTTTTAAAACTTTTGTGTCCTAGTTTCTGCACCACATTAACATTCGTCTCTACAGGGAACTAGAAAAGTTTAAAAACATAGACTAAAGTTGAAAAAACTCCTATAAGACGACAATAAATACGTACACTAAAATATTTTTGTTCTTTTAATCAAACTTTTATCTTCTTTATATAGTAAATTTTGTCAACTTATTTTGTTATCTTTATACATTTTTTATTCGTCTTGTCCAGATGAACTATTAATCTGAATAAATTGAATTAGAAAAAAACAACCATAAAGATACAGTAAAAAAGATCCCAAAATTTAGGCAGGAGGGGTTCTATATTAACTGAGTTAAGGAAATCTATATTCTTTTGATCAATACTATAGTGATCACATTTAATTATCACATTTTCGATATCATGTGATATATATCATCAATGTTTTGATAGAATGTGCCTCATCATTTAACAAATAAGGCACGTTCTATTAGTATATTGGTGATAAATCACATGATACTCAAATGTGATTACTAAAATACTACTCCCTCCGTCCCATTTTCATTGTCCATTTTCGTTTTTTGTGTCGTTCTTTCAACGCTTATATATTCCAATATGAATCTCTAAAAATATGCAACATAGATCTTGTTTGATAGTTCTCGATTAGATCTATAATACAAAATTTTTAAAATTATGAAAAACATTGTAGATTGGGAGATATAAACGTTGAAAGAACAACACGAAAAACGAAAATGAACAATGAAAATGGGACGGGAGGGAATATTATTTTATCCTTTATGGAAGCATGCCATGTCAAAGTACGTAAATGAACGAGGTCTCGAATCTCGATCAATATGGTCGAAGCCAACTTTCCATTAGGATTAAAATATTTGTTCAAGATACATATGACCCTGTATGCGACCCTTACCAAATGATTGCTAAAACGGTTAAACCCACAAGTTGGCTAGAGCGGGAATGTAGTTTTGATATAAGATGATGCCAATTATATATTTTTTTTTTTATCGGCAAAAGAAAATTTGATTAAACTCGAAAAGGGTACATCAAGTAAAAGGGAAGAGAGAACCAGAAAGTTCAACCCAATCCTACAAAGATAAACAAAGACAAGGTAAATAAAAGGAAAAATACACCCAAATGCTCCTAAATAATGAGACGCTCCTAAATAATGAGACATCTAGCACCATCAAGATTTCTTTTAATATCTTCCACCGTATACACCTTGATATCAAATCTGACTTTGATCCATAAAGCTGCTCTTGTTTCGGTTAGCTCTACCACTTGGTTACGATCCGCAGCTTTGTTGTTGAAAATAGCATCATTCCTTGCAATCCAAATAGACCATAATGTTGCATAAAAGCAACATTCCCACATATGTTTTTCCAAATTTTTGAACCCAGACGAAAACCACCAGGAAGATAAATCCAACAAATTTGAATGAGCCACCCAAGTTAGGTTCCACCAATCTGCTATTTTTGTCCAAATGTATGTAGAAAATGGGCAAGAAAGAATCACATGTATTGGTTTTAGAAAAATAGTATTTTATTTTACGGTTTTGGTTTTAGTATTTTGTTAGGAATCTTATAATTTAGTATTGTTAACATAGAATTATTTAGTTTCTTAATTTAGGTAGAGTCAGTTTCCTAATTTTATCTTTTCTTGTTTTACAAGAATTAGGGTTGCTTCATAATATTTTTATTCCTTTTTAATTCTAGCGTGGCTACTACTATATAATAAGATTGTAGCCATTAGGGCAAGGGAGTTGTTTTATGAATTATTAATGAAAATTTGAGAAATTTCTCAATATCGTTTGTTCGTAGAGAGAGTATCTCTAGTTCAAACTTATTCGTGATTGTTCTTTTTACACGTTCTTCTATTTTAACACGCATCCCTGAATCATAAGCAAACCATAATCGTTAACTCTCTCTCTCTCTCTCTCTCTCTCTCTCTCTCTCTCTCTCTCTCTCTCTCTCTCTCTCTCTCTCTCTCTCTCTCTCTCTCCTATATATAGGTATTGCCTAGACAGTGTATTCTTGCAAAAATCAGAGTCTTTCTCAATTGTTCTTTTCTTTTTGTACTTAGGAATTTCATAAAACTAGAACCACGCGAGAGACCGCATCAGAATTGCTAGAAGTTCAAATACATAGACAGACTAGGAAACATAGCCCTTAGTCAAGAATTTGCCTAATATTAAGACTGTCCCGTATTACGAATTCCTTAATGGAAAGGGGAAGGTTAGAAGGGGCAATCGAATTGTCAGGTCGTTCAGCACATACTCGAGTCACAGACGGTGAGGGAAACACAACTGAGACGGCGGGTGAAAGGAACACTCGAGTCACAAACGGTGAGGGAAACACAACTGAGACGGCGGGTGAAAGGAACACTCGAGTCACAGACGGTGAGGGAATCACAACTGAGACGGCGGGTGAAAGAAACACGACGAGACTGCATGAAGTTAATAACGCGAAGAAGTTGGAGTTGGAGGGACTCAACACAGTTGTTGAAAAGCAGGGTCAAACAATCAATGGTCTCCTAACTTTGGCATTCCAACTTGCAAATTATTACTGCGTCTCACAAGCAGTCGTCTTTAGTGCACTACCCGGTGACTCATCCTCTCTCAAATGCCATGATGTCTGGTTCCCCTTGGTCCTTTCTTTGTTACCTGGCTTTCTCAACCTTTGTGCGTTATACGTGATAGGAAACAAGTGCATAGAAGCCTATACTAGACGAGATCGAAATATGCGCCATCGTGACGCACTTACGTTAACGATGAGACCTGAAGCAAGTTCATTTACAGAGGATGAACCCAACCGCGAGCAGCTTATTGAAGAAGATCCTGCACTGAAAAAACGGCTTAAGACTTTTTTCTATGCATGCATTATTGCTTTTGCTTTCTTAGCAATTGTCATAGCTTTCGGTAGTGCTTGGATTCTTTGCTTGGAGAAAATAATTGTGAAGCATCATGACGACGACGACGCTAAATGTCTGAAGCTTTGTGACGGAGGCAAGTGCATTAGAATCTGCCCTGAATCTTAATTATACTACTGCATGCTATGATTAATTCTTGTTTTTATTCCATTATTACCTATGCTAAAATCAAGGATTAATCTCTCTCTGTATGTGTGGGTGCCGTGTGACTGTCATGGATTTGTCATGCAGGATTTTCTTTTCAGTTTTCTCCTGAGTTATGGTTTTTTTTTTGGGTTGTGCTAGGGACAAAGCTAATGGGCAAAAAAAAGACTCTTAAAGTGTACATGAATAGTTCAGATTCGTGCAGTGAATCTGAGCTGTTCATTTACACTTTAAAGATATTTTCTTTACACCTAGTATTTCTCTCTTCTTCTTTTTTAAATAGCTTCTCTCCTTTGTACAGTAGAGTAGTTATTTATGTTGGAGTTGTAGCGGACCCACGAATTTATGTTAGTGGGGACACGAGAAATTTTGGGTGCCAGGTGGGTAGCTGACGTGGTGCCCGAGCAACATATCGGGGCCGTCCAAAAGTGTATTGGACGGCCTAGATTGAAACACTCTATCTCCTCTCATCCTCCCAACACACTCTCTCCTCTTTCTCTCTTCAAATCCGAGCCGTCCAAAATCGAAATGAACGGATACCACGTGATACCCGCTCGGCACTTAAAATCATCTCATGGGGACACATTATTTACAGTGATAAATAAGAATTTCACTAAAAAAGGATGGTAAATTTTAGAGGTGGCAAACGGGCGGGTTTGGGCGGGTTGAAACGGGTCGTGGGTCAAATATGGGCGGGTCGAATATGGATCAAAAAGTAAACGGGCTGAAACGGGTCGGGTCAAATATGGGTCAAGCCAAACCCAAACCCGCCCGACCCGACCCGTTTTCCTCCCCTCTTTTTTTTTTTTTTGGTTTTGGTTTTGTTTTTTGTTTTCCTTTTTCTCCCTTCCCCCGCGGGTGATTTGTCTCAATAAGGGAATTCAGAAAAGTAAAATTTTATGATTAAAACTCAATTTTTTGTATTTGTTTGTTTTGCGACAAACTTTTTTTTTTACTTTTACCCTAATATTTTTTGTAATATTCAAGATAAATCCCAACAACCGGTTTTTTGGGCTTTATCTTGGATGTTTTCAAAAATATTTGGGTAAAAGTCAAAATTTTTTACTCCGTACTTTTCTGATTGGAGCGAATCAAAAATCGTAAAATACTTGTCGCTCATAGGAGCTCAATGGAAAAGTAAATTTTTTTGTCCTTTACCTATATATTTTTGAAAAAAACGAGTGCCAACGGATAAAAGGGAAGTTTTAAAATCATTTCCTAATTGAGAAGGAATTACATCTAGGATAAAAACAATGAAATCCATCAATTGACAAGTATTAATAGTAAACAGACCGTTCCAAGGCGATCGGCGGCAAGATCAGCGTCTTCGAGCGCCTTCTTGCCAGCAACAATGCAGTAGCGAAGGCTATCATCCAGGCGCCTGTCGTTCTGGGCCATTTTTAATTCTGACCCATATTTAACCCACTCTCAACCCATCTAAACCCATATAAATATGGGTTGAACCCATATCAACCCATTATATAATATGGGCGGATTGGGTTGGATTATAAGTGGGCGGATTTGGGCGGGTTAAGAAATATGGATTTGGATTGCCACCTCTAGTAAATTTCATCAATCACTTTTACTTCGTACGTATGTTATAATTTCTTTCAAGTGAACATACAAAAAAGTTCTTATACGTATAATGCTTTACAGCAATATTTATAAGCGAAGACATGGACCATTCATATTTGATTACTAGACTGGAGTGTGTGGAGAAAAGAAATGTGTAAAAGGTGAAAGAAAAGTTCGTTTTGTGCTTTCCCTAGAATATTCAGCATCATCTCAATCAAGGATGAATCTATAGCTGTTATCTTTCAAAGGAAAGAAGATCTGGACTCGTGGGGTTTTCAATTCAGAAGAAATTTGTACTCCTGGGAAGCGGAAGGAGAAAGTTTTGGTTGCAAGTAGGGTTCGAACATATCCGGGCTGTTCAGAAATCCAACCGACAGTCTGGATTGAAAATACCGAATGGACTTAAATAAAATTGAAAAAAAAGAAGAAGAAGAAAACATGTGTTTCAATTCGGATCATCGGTTTTCTTTCTTGACAGTCCGGATGTGCGCGAAGGGTACCATGTTAGTCGTACCCTACTTGCACCCAAGAGTTTCGCCATATGGCACTACAAGAAAAATGAAAATTGGTGACGAAAAAGTGGCGACGAAATTTAATTTCATCACTAAATGAGTATATTTGGTGACGAAAAAATAAATTCGTCACTATTTTGACAACTTCCATGACGAAATAATTTCATCACCAATTATACCTGTTTAGCGACGAAAAAAATATTTTCGTCACCAAAGGTACCCATTTGGTGACGAAATATATTTTTCGTCGCCGAAAGCTTAAAAAAGGTGATGAAATTATTTTTTTTCACCAAAGATAATCATTTGGTGACAAAAAAAATATTTCGTCGCCAAATGTGACCAATTTAGTGACGAAATATTTTTTTCGTCACCAAATGCGTAACTTTGGTGACGAAAAATAACTTCGTCACCATTTTAACGCTTTCAGCGATGAAAAATATATTTCGTCGTCAAATGGGTACCTTTCGTGACAAAATTTATGAATTTCGCTTTGTCACTAAATGTATTTCGGACATAACTCTTTACTAAAAACTCCGATTGAGATAATACAAATTGGGTTTGAACAATAACTCAATTGCCTACAAATTTCATGTTTATCAAAATTGCTAATTTTAATGTTTAAAGGTTCAAAATTACATTCAAAATATATTTTCATGTTAAACATATATGTTATATATTAGATATTTCAAATATTTACTGCAAAGTGTGTCTGGTGCAGTTGGTCGGAGCTTGTGCGAAAAACTCAAAGGACTCGGGTTCGAAACCCAACAGGAGCAAGAAAGAAGGATTTTTTTTCCATGTGAAAACGTCTTTTTACAACGAAAAATTTCGTCACCGATTTCTTATATTGGTGACGAAAATTTTCTCGCCAAAAAGCACAATAAGCGAGGAAATTTTTTTGTCACCAATTATTCACTTTTTGGTGACGAAATATTTCGTCATCAAAAGGCACTATAGGTGACGAAAAATAGATTTCGTCACCAGGTAGGAATCCTCGACAACCTTTAGTCGACAAATTATTTTTCGTCACCTATATTATTTGTGATGAAAAATATGCAATTTGTGACGATTTTCATTCGTCACCCAATGTAATTTTTCTTGTAGTGTGGAAAGCCTGCAAATCAAACAACTTCTCTGTTTTATCTATATATGTACAAACTTGCAGTCAATTTGGGCCCCACAACTCTGTCAATAAGAAAAGTAAGTGTTGGGACTAGAGGGACACCACGCACACGACCCACACGCTGATTTCAGAGAAAAACTCACCCTTCCATATATACACACCCATATACAACGGGTTGAAAAATCTCTCCAGGAGCCACGACCCATGCACCTATTTCGGAGAAAAACTCACCCTTCCGTGTGTATATATGTATATATATATATATGCTAAGGTTTGTCCGTGCTTGAAGGCACGGCGCAACGCATTTTGAACACAATTAAAATGAATTACTGAAACTATTGACCACTCCCACCAGCGAAGCTGATTTATACAGGATTATAATGCTACTTTCGCAAATTTTGAATCTTACCATGTGCTACCTAATCCAAATCTGAGGCACCGACATTATTGAGTTTGCATAGAACAACTCCTCACGGTTGGATCTGCTACCCTAAATAGCTCTATTTATGGAAATCTCTAATACTGCTCCACCATACATGTTGATTTATTCAACTACTTTCATATTCAGATTCAAACATCCGCGAGCAAATGGTTTGTTGCTCTCTTCTTCCCTAACCAATGGGTTAAGGGCTAAGCATTGTACCTTAGTTTAACAAAATAAGACAATAACACACAATAAGCAAAAGGAAGTGACTGCTAAACAGATATGCCTATTCCATTGGCACATATACCAATATTGATATGCAGGAATAGATCCAAGGGGTGACAACTTCAAGGTCATTCACCGTGTGTGCGCGTAGAAAAAATGGAGGAAGGAATAGATGAAAAAACTGAGTTGGGTTTAACTCAATCGGAGCGTTTTCCATTTACATCAACAATTCCTCTTCCATCATGGTCTTCCACCTGGGTTTTCTTGGTAAACGACGACGGATCAGCGCCGCCGCCCCCAACGAACTTTGTTCCTCTCTTCCTCCAATCGATTCCATTTCATCGGGGGGGGGGAATAAAGAGAAAGAAGGAGAATAATGGAGTACGTGCGTTTCAAATTTTGAATGAAGATTACTGTATTCTTTTTTTGTCCAAAAAATGTAAGCTATTTACAAAAATGCCATTGAAATTCTCAACCCTTGGATTTATGTGTGGATAGATTTGAACCCTTGATTTATGTATAAAGGATTCAAATGGTGAGCCTGCAAATCAAACAACTTCTCTGTTTCATCTATGTACAAACTTGCAGTCAATTTGGGCCCCACAACTCTGTCAATAAGGAAAGTAAGTGTTGGGACTAGAGGGACACACCACGCACACTATCCATGCTGATTTCAGAGAAAAACTCACCCTTCCGTATATACACACACATATACAATGGGTTGGAAAATCTCTCCAGGAGCCACGACCCACACACCGATTTCAGAGAAAAACTCACCTTTCCATGTGTGTGGGTATAAACACACACATATACAATGGGTTGAAAAATCTCTCCAGGAGCCACAATCCGGCTCCCGGCTGGCTGCCCCTCTCACCTCACCCCTCAGCCTCACCTCCGTCTCACTTCGGGTGCACTCTCTGGGGGAGCCACAACCGGCTCCCCCTCACGCACACCTAGCTCTCTCTCTCTCTGCACACTCTCTACATATATGAGATAGAAGAAAGAAAAGGAAAGGAAACACTGTGAGCAATGGGGAGAGATGCCCTACATCTCACACATGTGAGAAACCCAACAATCACCCCCTCTCATATGTGAGGTAATCAGTGCATTCATTTAGCCTCTCTAACAAGCATCTGTATCACTCCAAATATGACATCCAGCACCCCCACATCGGAGTACCCCTGCCTGACTGAATGTCTCCTTGCTTAACTAAATCTTCCGAGGCTAAATCCGCAGCGCTGTGCAGAGTTGGGGTGTTGAGCGGGATAGGCAGAGGGGTGGGCTTTCGGGGGTTGCGGCTCTAGTGATGGGATCCGGGCCTGACAATGGTTTGGGGGTGATGATCGTGACGGCAGCGAAATTGAAGGCGACAACAGTAGCAGTGAAAAGCGATAAGAGCAACCACAGGTACAGACGCATAAATGGAGCTTATTGGGCTAGGGTTGCTGAGGGTTTTATAGTGGTGTGGGCCGGCGTAATGCAAATGGGCTTGGCCCAATTAGATTGCATTTGGGATATTTTGATTTGGTTTGGGGCGAGTTGGGGTTGGTTCAAACATTAGAGGTAGTTTGGGTCTTGTTAGCATCTTGCTAACAGGATTTTTATCAAAATTGAGGGGTGAAATAGTAGGTTAAGATCTCACAAGAAGAAGTTATTCAATGCATTTTTTTCCTACTTTATTATGCTGATTTTATTTTGTATCTTTCGGGATGAATGGAATTAATTTGTCCTATAAAAAAAAATGAACGAGATCAATCATCGTCCCTCCCCCTCTCTCCCCTATTCTTTAACTCGATCACTTTCACTTGCGAATCCAAAGGTTACATGCCAAGAGCTCTGTTTAATCACATTGACTACTGAAACAAGTTGAATAACTTCCACTCCTCTCGAAATATTTTTGTTTTGACATAGATTTCTTTTATTCAAGTGTAAAAGGTAATTTGTAGATTTAATAAGGTAAGCAAGACAACGTAGTTTTGGTAAAGTTATAAAGCCAAGCCCATCTTATCCGTCCATTGTAAAATAGGCGAGGTGTTTACTCATTAAATGGAATGGAGATAATGCTGATCCTCTAGATAAATGGTTAATAATGCTACATACACAAATATTTACTACAACCAGCCACAATTAGCTACTAGCTGACTCAGCTAGCTCTCTCTCTCTCTCTCTCTCTCTCTCTCTCTCTCATTGTGGCTGGTTGTGGTAAATTTTTACGTATGTACCAGTACCATTACTGATAAATGGTCTTCAACAATAATTATCCATTACAAGAGTTTCAAAACATCAACCCATCATCAACATCTTTCACAGCTCCTCGTAGTACCTTTTGTCCAAGCATTATTAATACATATTACAAACCAAGGAAAAAGCACTAAAATGGATACAAACCACTAGAGGATCATAGCGGCATCTTAAGAACTAAAGAGACTTCAAACAGATACGTCATCAGTCGAGTTATTCAAGGCAAGCTACGTCCCCTTAATCCTCTTAATTTCCTGAGAAAACATGGAACACAACAATGAGCTACCGCATGTACGGGATATTGCATACAAAGGTTGCATAACCATGAGTGATTAAACAGTTCTTATAATACACATTTGTGAACCGACTAACTTGTAAGTTTTTCAGGCCAAATTATAAACAAGAAAGATCGGTTCTGCTGCGGCTTTGAGAGGCTTGTTTGTGGTGTTTGTTTTTGGCTTGTGTAGTTTTGGTTTGTTGCTGTATCTGTAAGCTGCTGGTTGATTGCTATGCTTTTGGATCAGCTTTGTAGATGTTTCTGCTGCCTGTTTTTTGAGTTTGCTTTTAGGTGCAGATGGTGATGTTTTGAGTAGTTTTGAAGGTTGGGGTGTTTTGTTGCTTATGGGCTTTATCTGGTTTGTATTCCTTATCCAATTTTTCGTTGGTTTTTATCATTTTTTTTCGGATTTTCAATTGCTCATGTGTTGTTTCACTTAGCTTGGATTTCCTTTTTTCTCGATGTACTCTTGTCGTGCTAGCTCATAATAATATAGATCTTCTTGCCTATAAAATAAAAGGCTGCAGAAAGATCGTTAGTGAAGAGAACTAAATGATGCATATGCAAGGAGAGAGAGAGAGAACTAAATGATGCATATGCATGGAGAGAGAGAGAGAGAGACACCTATATATTGTCATTCTCATCTGACAACAAATTGAGCACTTTCAGGGTCATACGTGATAGTTATCGTTTGGGAAGCAATGAAATTATTTGCAATTAACGGTGTCGTTTGCGCATAGGTTCCATCACACCAAATCCTCAGAAGTGAAACTTGGCGTCCGGTATGGAGATAACTCCTCCCGTTGACTCTTGTGGTTGCACCAGCGCCACGAGCGCTCAGAGGAATCTTGCTACTGTAGATATTGCCTAGAGGCTCAGTTGGATCTACCACAAGAAACTCCCTGATCTCGATATTCCTTCCTGTACGGTTGATCAGTTTAGTATTTGCAATTCCCATCGTATGAAACCCAAACCGCGGCAAACTGATCACTGCTTTCGTGCTGTGAAGTGATCAACGCTGCAGGTTGGGTTCTGTGAAGTGAATGCAGCGCGGAGGGGAGATTTATAATTGGTCCAAGGGATCACTGCTTTCGTTTCTTTAACATTTTTTTCGTCCAACTGCATGCTTGCGTTCTCCTGGGCATTCCATTCTCCCATATTCCTTAGACTAGGAATCAACCCATTGATTCCCATATTCCTTTAGACTGGGGCTTTGCTTAGTGCCCGCCTCCTTTATTCTTCCCTTTGCTTACTGCCCGCCTCCTTTATTCTTCCCTGTTTTATATATCCACTTCCAATCTGCATGCAAATTGATTCCTATCGATCGATTACGTCAGGGTGATTCACTATCCTTACGTTTGTTAGACGTTGCTGGCGGGCTTATTCTCCTATTTCACTTCTTTCCTTCTCTTTTCTTTTTTGGGAAAAAAACCGAAATGGTCCTTATAGTTTAGTGTTTGTGTCAACTTGGTCTCTGCAGTTTGAATTGGCTCGATTTACACTCTGTAGTTTTTATTTTGTTCCAACTTGGTCCGATTACTAACTGCAGTTAGACTCCATTAACCTCAGACACGAATGGGTCCCCTTTTTTAGGGTTAAAATCGTAATATGTCATTCTCCTCTTATCCTAATATACCTCTGAATCAAAACACAGAGCCTTATTGTTCCCTTCTCCATTTTTTTTCATAGCTTCCATTCTCCATTTGTCATGCCCGGGATTTTACCTTTGACCGAAACGTGTCTCGTTCGCCTTTGGGGGAAGGAGTGAGGGATTAGGGCCTGAATAAGTGGTCCGATTCCTATATATTGCGACGTGGTTCTTGAAAAGAAAGGAAAAATGAGGAGTTTTATGTCCTATAAAAGGGGTTCGGATATTTTTGAAAAATGTTTGAATTTTAGAAAATGAAGTGGGTTTTATTTTAAAAAGGGATCGAGCTTTCATCAAACTGCCTACATATCTCCGGGTAAAGGAGAATCAAGTTCGGCCATAGTTCTGGCCACAAAAGGGGTTTAGAAAAAAACTTAGAGTCTCCACCGAGCATAGAGTTTAGGTGTGCCTCGTCACCTCTTGAATATCAGAAGAATAATTCAAGTATTTTAGAAAAAAGAACACGGGCCAGAGAACCCGATTTTTAGAAAAAAGTGACTCCGTTTTGCTTTTTAGGAAAAGACTTTAGGTCTGTTAGGTTAGAGAAGAAAGGGTTCGGTAATTCACTAGAAAAGTGACCCATTTGTGTCTAGGGTTAACGGAGGCTAACGGAAGTTAGTAATTGGACCAAGTTGGAATAAAAATGAAAACTACAGAGTGTAAATTGAGCCAATTCAAACTGTAGGGACCAAGTTAACACAAACACTAAACTACATGGACCATTTCGGTTTTTTTCCCTTCTTTTTTTTTGTGGTGTTTCTTGGAATTTAGGCCCCGTTTCCACTAACAAAAAACACTAAAAGCTTAACGCATTTTACCATCTCGTTTTTACTAACAAAAATATTTTAGCATTTTACCATCTTGTTTTCACTAACAAAAAACATTCAACAAAAACTATTTTTGCTACAGTAACTCTACTCACAAACTTATCAACAATTTATTCATTACCAGAAACAACTTGACATTTCTCAGCAACTTATTCACTATCGAAAACACCTAATAACTTCTCAACCAAAAATAAAACCTATAAATTTTTCACTACCGAAAACACCCCCTTAATTTTGTGTTTATTATCGTAACACTCTTCGTTCTCCTTGAGGAAAGTACTTCCTTTTCTGACAAAATGAAAAAGATTATATTAATAATACTTCAACAACACTTACATAACGGAGTTCATTATAAATATCTTGGGTAAAGCCAAACTAATCACATCTAACGTAAAAGAGAAAAACATCTTGGCCATGTTCATTTTGGATTTAGAGAGTGTTTTTTGAGATAATGTGTGGATAGAGATAGATAGAAAAATGAGAGTAATAATTCGAGATAATTTATTAGAGACCATGCGCAGAGAGAAAAGTTTAGTTTGGGTATCTAGAGACCCAAGATGAACATTGTCAAGGCAGTTGATGTCTTTCACTCCGACCCAAACGGTGAGTCTGATGCAAATAGCAGCACTCGCAATCTGCTATATATTCATATCTAGAATTAGCAGTCTCAAAAGAGAGAAAATGTTAGTCAAAGATAAAAGACAACAAATAGTCAAACAATCAGATGAAGTCCCACCAAGTGAACACACTATTGAACTTTCAAAAACAATAGATCTAACAAGCCACCATAAGTTGCCCCACCAAAAATATCATGTAGGGTAAGAGCTCATGGATATTATTGTGAAGCAATATCGTCTCTAAAAGAACCTGATCTATAAACGAAATACTCGTCCAAAGATAAAATTAATAACTCTCAAAAAGACGAGAGACGAAACTCTCACAGATCACGAGAAGTTGTTGATTTGAAGAGACGAGAGATAAATAAAACATAGACAAAACTATACCGTAGTCTTCCCCTCCCACCGCCGTACAAGAGTATGAAACCCTAGGGGGAAGAAAAAGAGAGAAAAAAAGATCAAGATATTTGTGACAATTAGGGTTTTGAGAGAGAGAGGAAATGTTAATCTTCTCGCTAACTTGTTACCTTAATTAAAAAGTAAACATACAACAATCGAAAACAGATAGTAGTTTTTTCCTTTGGCAGTTTTCAGATTCCTCTAGTCAACAAGAATCAATAATTCAAACAATTAAATTTAAAACAAAATTAACATAAGTTCTAAAAAGACAAAATTGGGCGAGATAAATGATCAAATAGGCCAGACTTGGAGAAATTTTCGTTTTTCTTGATCCGTATTTCAGTTCGACATTGAAATTTTTTGAGGTTACGCTATTTTTTAGTTCCGTGGTAAATGTATAGCCTTCAGATTATCTTTGGTAATAATTGTAAAGACATCATTTTTTTTTTCTACAATTTCTTTTACAACAATAATATCCTATACTGAATTACAAATATGATCATAATGGCCCTAATACACTCGCTGATGAGCATGAAAAAGCTCCAACATCATGTGTATTTAGTTCTTAATTACGCTCAGGGCATCCTGACATGGTTCAAATCTTAGGGACCTGTAGACACCTCAATTTGGACCTATTAATTATTCTTAATTTGTGCCCTCGAGGCTCCCCGATGATGAAACGGAATCAAAATATGGCTCAGCTAAAGCTTGAACGATTCTTCTTGGTCTTTTTCAAAGCTAAAACGCATTTTTTTTCTCGACACTCTAAAGTAAAATTGACACACATTTCAGTGTATAAAATATATTTGAATGAAACCAACTGGGTTAGAAAGAGGACTTTACTAGCTTTCCAACGCTTCGAAAAACACCCAAATCCGAATTTGAGATTGTCTGTGACGCCCTTATGAAGTTGGGCAGGTACTCTTGAGCGCTCAGGAGTGGCACTCTTCAGCGCTCGGGAGCTCTGACAAGCCATTGGATGGTGAGCTTGACCATTGACCATGTTTTTTTTAGAATTTTCCGTACATTCAAACCTGCAAATCAATCATGCATGTCTCAGAAGACCAGCAGGGCAATTATCACGTTTTTCCCTCCCAAAATCATTTTCCATTTGATTTTCTTTTATTTTTCAAGTTTCAAACATATTTTTCACTCCCCTATAAATACCCCCCATTCAACACTCCAAAAGGGGCACGAAAAATCAGTCTCTCCCTCCCCCTTTTGCTGCCAAAAATCAACCTCTAAAACTCGATCTCTTTCAAACTCTTTCAAAACAACCTCCATTTTCTAAAAAAAATCATCAATTCTCAAGGAAAATCTCTAAGAGAAATGGAGGCCTAAACTCTCTCTTTTTCTACTGTTTTCTACCCATTTTCAAGCATCCAAATCAGTCCAAGAAGCTAAGTTCAAGTCAAGCAAAGGCACAAAGGCTCACTTTATACTTCAAAATCTACTATTTTTTCTACTTCTGAGGGGGATCTAGGGCCCATACCAGTTCCTCATACTGGTTGTGAGCCCATTTGATCTTAGTTTAAGTAGCAAGAGCAAGAGGAGCACAAAGAAACAAAACCTTTTTTGGGCACTGTATTCACTCCCTAGCGTTCGGGATCATTCTTGAGCGCTCAGGAGTGTTGCCAGCATCAAAATCCTATTTTGTCACTAAATATTATTTTTCCTGTATTTCAGTAGATACTGGGTGTACACTGGTCCTTCCAGAGCCCAGTTACTTTTATTTTCAGTTGCAAGGAAGTAAGGTTTGGATGGTTAAGACCAGTTCTTAGTTGTTTAATCCATCTGCTGAGCACTGGCGTGCATTAATTAATAGCTTTATGTTTCTGTTTTTAGCATCAGAATATGTATGGATCTAACCAAAAATTGCAGGGTGGCTCAACAGTACTCTCGAGCGCTCAGGAGTGATCTTAGTGACACCAGTCTTATTTTCTGTTATTATTCATATCATCTCATCCTACTGTTACATTTTGTACATATGCACGTGTATACACTTTTATTTGTTGCGCCTGTGAATATGTGCTAGCTGTTTTTAATGAAATAAAATATTTTTAATAAAAATCCCGCAAACTTTGAGTAGAAACCGACTTCATGTCAGGCGAGAGGGGTGCCGTAAAACCCTTCCCCTCTCATAATGTTGCTTCTGAACCCAAAACGATCTCTGGTTTTCAATTTCAAACTATCATTTTCGAGTAAAACGGTTTCTCGGGTGGCGACTCCTCAATTTTTCAAATCCGGGCGTGGTAGCCCACTGGATCTTTCTTTTTCTTCTTCGTAAAAATTATTTTTCATGTCACAGACTCACATTACCAGGGGAATTTTGATTGACGCAAAACTAGACCAAAAACTATTATCTATTGAAACAATGAAACGAATTGTGGAAAGAGACAAAATATGGTAGTGAGTAACTATCGTTTTGTGGTTAGTTTTATTTTTATTTTTTTTTAAACAAAACATAGGGCCCCAATTTTACAACTCGTCTTGGGCTTCAAGAATCTCAAGGCCGGCCCTAGTTACGCATATTATGTTGTTATTCCGTTGTAATTATATATTTTGTTAGATTATGCAGGAAAGAAGATAATAGAAATTATTTTGGCCGCCTTTGGTGCAAAGACCAACCCGTAGAGGTCAAGCCTATATATAGTATTACATGGTGTTCGACTAAAGCAATTGGTGCAAAGACAACCCGTAGAGGTCAAGCCTAGCTATATATAGTATTACATGGTGTTCGACTAAAGCAGTTCAAATTAAATCAATCAATTGGTGGGTCTATCTATTGTTCTTTTTTGAATGGCGGAGGATAGCTTCATTACTCATAAGATCAAAGATGAAACAATTGAAAACTCTCGTTTTTGGCAAAGGCGTGAATGTGTTGAACGCGGGCGTGCCAAGACTTGTAGCGCCTAACTTAAATTTGATGAAGATTCCCGTGAATCTTGACTTCTAACGTATGAACGTTGCGTGTGACCCAAAGATTAAATATCACAATGAGGTTCGTAGTTTGCCACACGGTCGTGGACTTAAAATTTCCTAGTCGTATAGGAAATGGACGTAGAAACGTAAAAAACGTGAACTTTATTACTCCGAGATAATAAAGTTTGATTACAAGAAAAGTAAAAGATCCAAACTACTTGATGAAGTGAGTTTAAATGGGATTTGAGCACGTGGTACTCGATAAACTACTTTGCTAAAAGTAGAAAAGTTTTTGTAAGCGTTGAGCTTTGATTGGTGTTGGACCTTTTTTTTTGTCCTGAATCCTTGTATTTATAGATGAAATCTCACACAAGCCGAGCAATGGAAATCAACTCTCACCTCTGAAATTGAACAAGTGTCCCACGTTGCCATGCATGGCAGTTTGTAGCAGTTTCAAAGATCATGGGCAAATGTCTTCCCATGGGTTGCCATGTGTCCTTAATTGCTTCCAATATCAAGTAAAAAACCAAACTGATTTTTACATCGTGGGGCACTCCACTTCGGCAGCAACAAGCACGCGCCAACATTTTTACCCAAAGCTCCGAATAATAACTTCCATGGAAGATTATTCGGCGTATCTCGCTTCATTTGGGCTTCAATTTATTGGCTCTTGCTCCAAACCACAAAATTAATGTGACCCATTAATTTTTAGCCCGAGAAACTCATAAATATCGGCCCAATTTAATTAATATCTAATTAAATGGCCTTCTAACGTTGGTTCGAGATTATGTGCCAAAAATGGGCATAAACAACAATACAATAACCACAAAAAAAAAAAAAGGCATTGAAAGAGCTTCAAAGAGTAGTGTTCAGAGATTAGTTAGCGAAGGAATCCGATAGTGGTTGCAATTGGCCTACCGAATTTTTAAGGGGATATTTAGTTAGCGAAAGGAATGAAATCAACAAGGAAATATTCAAGATAGTGGTTGCAAATGGACCGAATGTAGCGAAGGAATCCGATTCCTTAAAGGCATGCGTACGGACCAAAGGGCTTCACTAGCACAAAACCACATCACGAGAGAGCAGGAGGGAAAAGCCAGGAATAATAAGAGAAAAATTAAAATAAATGATTTTTTTTTTTTTTTAATTACGAAACTGAACACGGCTGTTGGTACGAGAGCGACAGCAAAGCAGGGTCCTGGTTTCATGGACTAACTAAACTAAAAGTATCCAGAGCCCTTCTCTCTCTCTCTCTCTTCTCTTTCTCTGACCTAAACCTGTTCCGCCGCCGCCTTGGGGGGGGGAGGTGCCCACTCCCTCCTCCCCCGGGCCTCTTCTTCTCATATTACCCTTTCCCTTTCCCTTTCCCTTTCCTTCTCAGATTGAGCTGTCCCTCTGCTCTCCTCCACCCGTTCAACTTCTGCCTTTCTCCCTTCTTTTCTTGTCGAACGGCCGCCGGTCTTTTCCTCTTGGGGTTACCGGTTTGGCTTAACGGCGAGGTCGTCCGGTGAGGGAGGTGGTGGTGAGGGTGAGGCCTGTGTGGTCACCCGTCGTGTTCTACTCATGGGTAGTCACGGTTTGGGCTTAACGGCATGCGGCGGCTTCACAGCAGGCGTTTGGATCTGGATCGTAGCTCGTTGCGTGGGCGGTTGAGGGTGACGTCAGCTAGCGGCGTACGGCGGCGATTGGTACCTCCGTTGGCGTTTCCTCAGGTCGTTTGTGGGAGCCGATTTGGCGGTGTCTCGGCGGTCATTTTTGGGGCTTTGGCAGCACGTGGGGCTCTTGTTGACGTGGGCTGTTGGCTGGCGTTGGGTGTGGCTGTTCCGATCCTGGTTGGGTTTCGTGGTGGGGTGTGGTGGTTCCTGGGAGGTTGGTCGGCGTTTTGGCTGTTGTGGAGTGCGGCTGCTCTGATCTATTTCGGTTTGGGTTAGGTGTTTGGTCCTCCTCTCCCGTTCCCTTTTTGTGGGCTTCCCGGTGGCTGTGTTGTCGGCAGCTGCGGGTCGTTCGGGGTGTGCTTCTCGGTGGCTGTGTTTCCGGCGGCTTCAGGTGGTGCAGGTGGAGGAGGAGATATTTTAGGTTTGGTGTATGGCGGCTAGGTGGTTTTCCTTAGGTGGAGGAGGGCTTGAGGTCCGGTGGTGGTGATGCGCTGGTGGTGGCGGGGGTTGGTGGTTGGCCGTTCACTGCTTATGGCTTTTTAGGGTTAAGGTTTTTCTTGGGCTTGCCACTGGTTTGGGCTTGGCCCCTGGATGTTTTGAGCTTCAATTTTATATCTGGGTTTGTGTGGCCTATAGGATGTTTTGGGCCTTGCCCAATGGGTGTTTTGGGTTTTGTCCCAACAGGTGTTCATCCAACTTTGTGTTGGATTCTCCTTCCTCTTTCCTCAACTTGATGTACCATTTGTCAAGTTTATCAATAAAACTTTGTTGCCTATAAAAAAATTAAAATTAAAATTAAAAGAAATGAAGGCTCTGTTTGGAACTTATGGAAACTTGGCCATCGGTACTGAGATACCTCCTCCCGTTGACTCTTGTGTTTGCACCAGCACGCAGACAAATCACGCTACTGTAGAAATTGCCTGGATGCTCAGTTGGATCTACTACAAGAAACTCCCTGATCTCGATAACCCTTCTTGTAGCGTTGATCAGTTTAGTTCTTGTTCCCATCGTATGAAACCCAAACCGCAGCAAACTGATCGATATCTGCTTTCGTACGTTCTGTGAAGTGATCAATGCTGCAGGTTGGGTACTGTGAAGTGAATGCAGCGCGGAGGGGAGTTTTATTTTTGGTCCAAGGGATTAGTACTGCTTTCGTTTCTTTAACATTTTTTTTCGTCCAACTGCATGCTTTCCCCTGGGCATTCCATTCTCCCATATTGCTTGACTAGGAAAATCACCCCTTTGATTCCCACCATCTGTGAAGGACGTTGTGTGGGACTGGGGCTTTGCTTAGTGCCCGCCTCCTTTATTCTTCCCTTTGCTTACTGCCCGCCTCCTTTATTCTTCCCTGTTTTATATATCCACTTCCAATCTGCATGCAAATTGATTCCTATCGATCGATTACGTCAGGGTGATTCACTATCCTTACGATTGTTAGACGTTGCTGGCGGGCTTATTCTCCTATTTCACTTCTTTCCTTTTCTTTTCTTTTTTTTGTGGTGTTTCTTGGAATTTAGGCCCCGTTTCCACTAACCAAAAAACACTAAGGCTCTGTTTGTTTCGATGTAAAATGTTTTACAACTAGGGTTTGCCCGTGCCTGAAGGCACGGCGCAACGCATTTTCAGCACAACTAAAATGAATAATGAAATTATTGACCACCCCTGCCAACAAAACTAATTTATACGGGAAGATTTTTTCTTAAATTAAGTTCAAACAGAGTTCTTCTAGTGCATGCCCGTGCCTTTGGGCACGGATCGAACAATCAGCACATGCAAATCAACACTGTCTTCGTGAACAAAGTATCAACTTGTTCATTTAACACCAAGGGGTCGCTTAGTTTCATGTAACACCGACATTTCTAAAGATTGCCGTATCCGTGTCAGACATGTACGTGACACGACGGAGACACTTCGCAAGACCCTAGATCATATGAAAACAGTATCAATGTGTTTATGTTACCACAACAAAAAAAAATTGTTACCACATTAGGTGCAAGAAATACAGATAAGGAACAATTACCAACTATCAAAAACTTATTAATAGCACTCAAACAAACAGAAGAGAAAAGAGAGAAAATAGGAAACACAATTTAATTAACATAACAGAGTTACCTAAATCTAACATAACCTTCCCAAGCAAATAACTAAAAAATCAAAGTTGTGTAATAGTGAGATGGAGTGATCACGGCTCTAATTTGTGCGCACATGCAGTGAAAACCTTTAAAAAAAATTACATTAATTGGCTACTGGTACACCACAATTAGCTACACATGAAACCATAAAAATATTGAAACCAACCAAAGCAATCAAAAAATGATGAAATGCAGCAATCATAAAATTGATCAAGGGGAGATCGGTATAAAAAAATGCTTCACAATTTCTCTACTTAACTGTCCCGATAATAAATTAGAACCAACCATCATATGAGTTTTTAATCGAATGAGATATTGCGCCAAATCCATACCACCACACCATCATTTGAACATTGAAAATTCTACAGCAACTAAGAAGAGCATTATTCATGGGTACCTTACAAACGTATTTGACCATTATATGTTTTAGCAAAGGTTCTTGGGATTTATACACACAAAATCGGCATGGTCTGTTGGCTTAATCAAGATACTGGTGTATTTTCATTTCCCTTAATGCAAGTTGCATGTATTTTCCTTCCCCTTGGTTGTAGTTCTTGTCCTTAATTTGTGTTTCTTGAGCCATCGATTCTCCTTTTCGTAATAGAGTTATTAGAATAAGCATAAGAAATTCAAAAATCCAAAAAATAAAAAAGATATGCAAAACAAATAGCATTCCAAATATTGTAATAATGAATTTGAGTTAGATTAGACAAACTGGTTTGTGATTATTGTGCTAACAAAAAAAAAATTACGTACTAATAAAGTGTGGAATCTAACGCATACTAAAAAAAATACGTACTAAAAAAATACGGTAGGGGCAACCAAAAAAAAATCAACATAGAACATAAAATATAAATCTGTTAGAAAGGACCAGCATAGACTTACCCGCACGTTGGGTTTATCACCGCCTACATATCTCTTTTAAATTCACAGGGTATCATGATCACATACCAACTATTCATAATCCCAATTGCTCGTCGGGTATTGATCACACTACCAACTATTGATCACAACTGACAAAACCAAAAGCAACAAAGATAGCGAAGGCTCCACTCAACTGATACTACACGTGGAAAATATTGTGAAGGAAAAAAAAAAGAACCACCTAAAGGACAATGCAATATAAAACAGAAAGTCTACTAGTACAGCAATATGTGCACAGATTGTGCACATATTTTTTTGTGGAGTCCACTACGGGTCCCACACAAGTGATCCAAACCGTTCATTATGTTTAAAACATTTTTTCAAGTGCCCCCGCGAAAAATCAGCTCAATCTGACACCTATAAATACTTGATCTAATCGTCTAACTTTTCATTCTCTAAAATCCCGAATGAAAAGTTAGATGATTAGATCAAGCACTTATAGGTATCGAATTGAGCTAATTTTTTAGGTATCGAATTAACGGTTCGGATCACTTGTGTGGGACCCGTAGTGGGCCCCACAAAAAAATCTGTGCACAATCTGTGCACAGATTGCTGTACCAGTAGCAAGGATGAATATAAAATTCTTAAAGTTCTGAATGCCTAAAAAAAATTAAAAGATACGTTTTCCTTCTTCCACTTTATTAGCTAACACAAAGATTCAATAACTTTCAAATTTTCCTTACGTTTTCACTCATAGTCAAACTTCTTCGGCTAATAGTATGATTTCACAATCCTAGATCAACTTCATCTAAAATTACCCAAATCCACTACCCTGTGACCTGTAACCACTCACATGCACTTTCATTCCCAAATCTAAAGATCTCTCAACCAAAACATAGTGACTTCAGATAATCCAATTAGGGCGATAGAAAAAAAAAAATCAAGGGTTGGCCGGTTAACATTCTTTTGCAGATAAATCCAATGGGGTTTTAACAAATTGAGATCCGAATACCCTTAAAGTTTTTTAAGAAAAATACGATAGGGGCAACCAAAAAAAAATCAACATAGAACATAAAATATAAATCTGTTAGAAAGGACCACCATAGACTTACCCGCACGTTGGGTTAGACACGGAACCCAAATGGAGGTAAACCAAGTTAAGATTAAACAAAAGGGTAGATAGAGAGAAAATCGTGGTTGGGGGTAAACCGAAAGAAAACAATTTCTATATACAGTTAAAATAATGGAGTCACTCACCTTAATTCTTGTAGTCTTGAACTCAGAAGTAGAGTTCAGTGATTTTCAATGGTGTGGTACTATTGTAACTGAGGTTGAGAGAGAGGGGGGATGGGGGAGGAAACAAAAGAAGAATGTACGCCTCAATTTGGAAAACCCAAAGTCAGCCCGTGACTTTGGAAATAGTTAAGGTTATAGAAATTGATTTTGGCACTCCCCTTTGGAAGTGCGGTTATCAAGTTGGGGAGTCCCAAAATCACTCCCCCGGGTTTTATTACCTTTTTAAGTTTCAGACTTTGGAAATCATATGCCTAATTTTTCGGAAATAGCCTGTGATTTTGCCCTTTCTTTCTTGGCCTTAGGATGAAACCAATCCACGGCATCTACTAAAAATGTCAGACAACTTCAAATTAGGACCAGATTGGTTTCTCCATAAACTTTCCATTTATTGTTCTGTTTTATTCTAGAAAATGCAAAGTATTTACAAAAATGTCAAGGGTTGAATGAAGGGTGGAGATTTGTGCAAGGAAAATGTGTGTTAAGCCAACGGTCAAGATTTATGTAGGAAAAATGTGTAGGCCACCACACCGTCGCGATTTGTATTGTAGACTAGAGTTTGCCCGTGCCTGAAGGCACGGCGCAACGCGTTTTGAATACAACAAAAATGAATTGCGAAACTATTGACCACCCCGCCAACGAAAACTGATTTATACGGGAGGATTTTTTTCTTAAATTAGGATCAAACAGATTTTTTTCTTACCCTTTTATTTAGATTACAAAAACAAAAACAAAAACACACACCAAAAAAATTGAAATTGATCAACGATAAACAAAAGTATTTCTTACCTTTTTGTTTAGTTTACGATATGTCTTGCACTAATTTTATACATGAGATTTTATTACTTTCTATCTTTCCATAACAAAAGAGAGTTGAGATAGAAAAAGTTAGAGAAGATTTCGCCTTGCTTCGGAGAGAGAGAGTGCTAAGGTTTCAAAAATTACTTCCTTTTCTTATTTCAAAATTCGGCTCTTGTTTTTGGCAATGAAATTTTTTTGCTTTCTATCTTTCCATAACAAAATAAAGTTGGAATAGGAAATGTTAGAGAAGATTGAAAATAGGATTTTTCAGCCCTAGGACTCTTCTCATCCGTAGGATTTATGAGGGATAAGTTTGGGCCGTTAGATTTATATACATAGGATTCAAATACTGAGCTGTTTTATTATATAGATAGGGTTTGCCCGTGCCAGAAGGCACGGCGCAACGCGTTTTGAACACAACTAAAATGAATAATGAAATTATTGACCATCTCCGCCAACGAAACTAATTTATACGGGAAGATTTTTTCTTAAATTAAGTTCAAATAGAGTTCTTCTAGTGTATGCCCGTGCCTTCGGGCACTGGTCGAACAATCAGCACATGCAAATTAACACTGTCTTCGTGAACAAAGTATCAACTTGTTCATTTAACACCAAGGGGTCGCTTAGTTTCATGTAACACCGACACTTCTAGAGATTGTCGTATCTGTTTCAGACATGTGACACGACGGAGACACTTCGCAAGATCCTAGATCATATGAAAAAAGTATCAACGTGTTTATGTTACCACAACCAATTTTTTTCGTTACCACATTAGGTGTGAGAAATACAGATAAGGAACAATTACCAACTATCAAAAATTTATTAATAGCACTCAAACAAATAGAAGAGAAAAGAGGAAACACAATTTGATTAACATAACAGAGTTACCTTAATCTAACATAAATTGGCTGACTATAACCTTCCCAAGCAAATAACTAAAAAAACAAAGTTGTGTAATAGTGAGATAGAGTGAATATGGCTCTAATTTGTGCTCCAAATTGCTACACATGCAGTGATAACCTAAAAAAAAAATTACATTAATTGGCTACGGGTACACCACCATTAGCTACACATGAAACCATAAAAATATTGAAACCAACCAAAGCAATCAAAAAATGATGAAATGCAGCAATCATAAAATTAAAGGAGAGAACGGTATAAAAAAAAATGCTTCACAATTTCTCTACTTAACTGTCCCGATAATAAATTAGAACCAACCACCATATGGGTTTTTAATCAAATGAGATATTGCGCCAAATCCATAAACCACACCATCATTTGAACATTGAAAATTCTACAGCAACTAAGAAGAGCATTATTCATGGGTACCTTACAAATGTATCTGACCATTATATGTTTTAGCTAAGATTCCAGGGCTTTATACACACAAAATCGGCATGGTCTGTTGGCTTAATCAAGATACTGGTGTATTTTCCTTTCCCTTAACGCAAGTTGCATGTATTTTCCTTCCCCTTGGTTGTAGTTCTTGTCCTTAATTTGTGTTTCTTGAGCCATCAATTCTCCTTTTCGTAATAGAGTTATTAGAATAAGCATAAGAAATCAAAAACCCAAAAAATAAAAAAGATATGCAAAACAAATAGCATTCCAAATATTGTAATAATGAATTTGAGTTAGATTAGACAAACTGGTTTGTGATTATTGTGCTAACAAAAAAAACTACGTACTAATAAAGTGTGGAATTTCACAAAATTTTACGATGTTCCTTGAGGAGCTTACACTATGCCATGGACCAATAGAACCTGAGAAAACCAACCCACGTTACAAAGCCTCTCAATTCCCAGCAAGGTTAACGCATCTCTCTTTTAAATTCACAGGGTATCATGATCACATACCAATTATTCATAATCCCAATTGCTAGCTCGTAGGGTATTGATCACACTACTAACTATTGATCACAACTGGCAAAACCAAAAGCAACAAAGATATAGCTAGCGAAGGCTCCACTCAACTGATACTACACATAGAAAATGTTGTGAAGCAAAAAAAAAAAAAAAAAAAAAACCACCTAAAGGACAATGCAATATAAAATTCTTAAAGTTCTAAATGCCTAAAAAAATTAGAAGGTACGTTTTCCTTCTTCCACTTTATTAGCTAACACAAAAATCTTCCAGTATAAATCAGTTTCGTTGGCGGGGGTGGTCAATAATTTCATTATTCATTTTAGTTGTGTTCAAAACGCGTTGCGCCGTACCTTCAGACACGAGCAAACCCTAGTGATTTCACAACCCTAGATCAACTTCATCTAAAATTACCCAAATCTACTACCCTGTGACCTGAAACCACTCACGTGCACTTTCATTCCCAAATCTAAAGATCTCTCAACCAAAACATAGTGACTTCAGATAATCCAATTGGGTTTTAACAAATTGAGATCCGAATATCCTTAAAGTTTTTAAAAAAAAATACTTTAGGGGCAACCAAAAAAAATCAACCTAGAACATAAAATATAAATCTGTTAGAAAGGACCACCATAGACTTACCTGCACGTTGGGTTTTACATTTTGTTAAAAAAAAAATATGGATGGTAGGGAAAACAAAAAAAAATTTGTTAATTAATTGCACCGAAAACCCCAACAAACACACCCCCCCCCCCCCCCCCCCCCCCCCCCCCCCCACACACACACACCATAAAAAAACAGATTCAAACCCACCCTTTTCTTATACAAAAAATATGGATGGTAGAAGAAACAAAAAAAATTGTTATTCTTATACAAAAAATATGGATGGTAGAAGAAACAAAAAAAATTGTTAGACACGGAACCCAAATGGAGGAAAATTTGAACCAAAAGAAAATAGGTAACGTAGAAGAAGAACCCCAAATCTATTTACTCAACTGTTAAAAAAAAAAAAACAGATTAAACAGAAGGGGAGATAGAGAGAAAACCGTGGTTGGAGGTAAACTGAAAGAAAACAATTTATATATACAGTTAAAATAATGGAGCCACTCACCTTAATTAATTCTTGTAGTCTCGAACTCGGAAGCAGAGTTCGGTAATTTTCAGTGGTGTGGTAGTATTGAAACTGAGGTTGGGGGGGGGGGGGGGGGGGGAAGGAAACAAAAGAAGAATGTACACCTCATTGGGGGAAGGAATTGAAACAAAAGAAGAATGTACGCCTCAATTTGGAAAACCCAAAGTCAGCCCGTGACTTTGGAAATAGTTAAGGTTATAGAAATTGATTTTGGCACTCCCCTTTGGAAGTGCGGTTATCAAGTTGGGGAGTGCCAAAATCACTCCCCGGGTTTTATTACCTTTTTAAGTTTCAGACTTTGGAAATCATATGCCTAATTTTTCGAAAATAGCCCGTGATTTTGCCCTTTCATTCTTGGCCTTAGAATGAAACCAATCCACGGCATCTACTAAAAATGTCAGACAACTTCAAATTAGGACCAGATTGGTTTCTCCATAAACTTCCCATTTTTTGTTCTGTTTTATTCTAGAAAATGCAAAGTATTTACAAAAATGTCAAGGGTTGAATGAAGGGTGGAGATTTGTGCAAGGAAAATGTGTGTTAAGTCAACGGTCAAGATTTATGTAGGAAAAATGTGTGGGCCACCATACCGTCGCGATTTGTATTATAGATGTAAAATGTTTTTTCAGAAAACAAACTTCAAATTTTTTATTTTTCAGTGTTTGGTTGACACTTGAAAATATTTTCAGAAATCAACAAAATAGTGTAGAGAGAGAGATGGGAAGCTTAAACGGTGAAGAGATATGAGATTATTAGAATTGAACATGGGTTGGGACTGACGATCGAGAAAACTGAGCAGTGAGAATTGCAGTAGAAGGCAGTGGGTTCATTTCGGAAAATAACTTACGGAAGATTTAAGGGTAAATCATTTTCATCCAATTGATGAAAAATATTTTCCTCATTTTTTACACAACCAAACACTGGAAAATAGGTAAAACATTTTACGCCCAAACAAACGGAGCCTAAAAGCTTAACGCATTTTATCATCTCGTTTCCACTAACAAAAATGTTTCAGCATTTTACCATCTCGTTTTCACTAACAAAAAAACTGTCAACAAAAACTATTTTTGCTATAATAACTCTACTCATAAACCTATCAACAACATATTCACTACCGGAAACAACTTGACATTTCTCAACAACTTATTCACTACCGGAAACACCTAACAACTTCTCAATCAAAAATAAAATCTATAAATTTTTCACTATCGAAAACACCCCCTTAATTTTGCATTTATTATCGTAACACTCTTCGTTCTCCTTGAGGAAAGTACTTCCTTTTCTGACAAAATGAAAAAGATTATATTAACAAAAGCTCAACGGCCCTTACATAACGGAGTTCATTATAAATATCTTGGATAAAGCCAAACTAATCACATCTAACGTAAAAGAGAAAAACATCTTGGCCATGTTTTTTTGGATTTTGAGAGAGTTTTTTGAGGTAATGTGTGGATAGAGATAGATAGAGAAATGAGAGTAATAATTGGAAATAATTTATTGGAAACTATGCGCAGAGAGAAAAGTTTAGGTCTCAAGACAAACATGGTCAAGGCGGTCGATGTCTTTCACTCCGACCCAAACGGTGAGCCTGACACAAATAACAGCACTCGCAATCTGCTGTATATTCATATCTATAATTAGCAGTCTCAAAAGAGATAAAATGCTAGTCAAAAATAAAAGACAACAAATACTCAAACAATTAGATGAAGTCCCACCAAGTGAACGCACTAATGAACTTTCAAAAACAATAGATCTGATAAACCACCACGAGTTGCCCCACCAAAAATATCATATAGGGTAAGAGCACACGGATATCATTGTGAAGCAATATCGTCTCTGAAAGAACCCGATCTATAAATGAAATACTCATCCAAAGATAAAACTAATAACTCTCAAGAAGACGAGAGACAAAACTCTCACGGATCACAAGAAGTTGTTGATTTGAAGAGAGGGGAGATAAATAAAACATAGACAAAACTATACGGTAGTCTTCCCCTCCCACCACCGTACAAGGGTATGAAACTCTAGGGGGAAGGAAAAGGGAGAAAAAAAGATGAAGATATTTGTGACAGCTAGGATTTTGAGAGAGAGCTAGAGAGAGAGGAAATGTTAATCTTCTCGCTAACTTGTTGAAGAAAGTACCTTAATTAAAAAGTAAACCTACAACAATCGAAAACAAATAGTAGTTTTTTTCTTTCTCAGTTTTCAGATTCCTCTACTCAATAAGAATCAATAATCGAAATAATTAAATTTAAAACAAAATTAACATAAGTTCTAAAAAGACAAAATTGGGCGAGATAAATCATCAAATAGGCCAGACTTGGAGAAATTTTCGTTTTTCTTGATCCATATTTCAGTTCGACATTGAAATTTTTTGAGGTTACCCTATTTTTTAGTTCCGTTGTAAATGTATAGCCTTCAGATTATCTTTGGTAATAATTGTAAAGACATCATTTTTTTTCTATAATTTCTTTAATTTGCAACAAAAATATCCTATACTAAATTACAAATATGATCATAATGGCCCTAATACACTCACTGATGAGCATGAAAAAGCTCCAACATCATGTATTTAGTTCTTAATTACGCTCAGGGCATCCAGCTGACATAGTTCAAATCTTAGGGATCTTTCTTTTTCTTCTTCGTAAAAATATTTTTTCATGTCACAGACTCACATTACCAAGGGAATTTTGATTGACGCAAAACTAATATGACCAAAAACTACAGTATTATCTATTGAAACAATGAAACAAATTATGGAAAAAGACAAAATATGGTAGTGAGTAACTATCGTTTTGTGGTTAGTTTTGTTTTTATTTCTTATTTTAAAGAAAATATAGGGCCCCAGTTTTACAACTCGTCTTAGGCTTCAAGAATCTCAAGGCCGGCCCTAGTTGCGCGTATTATCTTGTTGTTCCATTGTAATTATATATTTTGTTAGATAATAGAAATTATTTTGGCCGCCTTTGGTGCAAAGACAACCCGTAGAGGTCAAGCCTATATATATATAGTATTACATGGTGTTCGACTAAAGCAATTGGTGCAAAGACAACCCGTGGAGGTCAAGCTAGCCTATATATAGTATTACATGGTGTTGGACTAAAGCAGTTCAAATTAAATCAATCAATTGGTGCGTCTATCTATTGTTCTTTTTTGAATGGCGGAGGATAGCTTCATTACTCATAAGATCAAAAGATGAAACAATACAATAACCGGAAAAAAAAAGGCATTGAAAGAGCTTCAAAGAGTAGTGTTCAGAGATTAGTTAGCGAAGGAATCCGATAGTGGTTGCAATTGGCCTACCGAATTTTTAAGGGGATATTTAGTTAGCGAAAGGAATGAAATCAACAAGGAAATATTCAAGGTTGTGGTTGCAAATGGACCGAATGTAGCGAAGGAATCCGATTCCTTAAAGGCATGCGTGCGGACCAAAAGGCTTCACTAGCACAAAACCGCATCACGAGAGAGCAGCGGGAAAGAACAGGAGGGAAAAGCCAGGAATAAGAGAAAAATTAAAAGAAATGAAGTCTCTAACATTCTTTGTATTTTGTAGGACTTATTTTCTTCAATAGAGTTTTATTGTGCATGATCAGGGCCAGACCAGGTAAGCCCCGCAAGCCCGCAGGCTTGGACAACACCCGAGCTGGGGTTGTGTATTACATTTGGAAGGCTAGGAATGACTCAATTTTTGGCAACAAACAATACTTTCCGGACTCCATTTATGAGCAGATCGTTAAAGACGTGCGTGATAGAGTGTTCTCTTGGAGAAATTGTGACCGTAGCCCTGTGAATAGAATCTTATGTAGTGATTGGAACATCTCGGAGAAAGTTTTGTAGTTAGGCTAGTCCTTTGTTGTTGTTTTCAGTGTTTTGGTTTCCAGTTTTGCTGGATATGCCTATTAGTTTCTTTGTATATTGTCCCCTTTTTTGGTAATAAAATCCCTCTTTACCACCCAAAAAAAAAAAAAAAAACACCCGAGCTGGGACAACCGCCAAAAACAAAATGCCCCAACCAGTTCCTATGAATCCCAACTCTATCCCATGCCACCCACTGTTGGGAGGTTAATTCCACCTTGAACCTTTTCCTTCCTTCGTCCTGGGTTGAGAAGATGAACAGGGTCCGCCTGAGTACCTGCAAACCGAAGGGGGGTGTTCCTCCGGGTAGAAGCTCCAACGACCTAGTCAGTAGGTGGAGGAGAAGTAAAAGAAGAAAGCTTTTTAGAAAAGTAGATAGAGAGAGTGTGTATCAGAGAGGAACCTGGTTGGGGTAGCCCTCTATTTATAGGCAACCTGGGAGTGTAAAACAAATTAGACCGCCTCCACGTGTCATGTTGTTCGGCTGACGTCACGTGTCAGAGATATTTAGCGAGTCACCGTCCCACGTGGGTGACAGAGCTGCACTATTCAAATGTCAGAGCCGTCACATCGGACAGAGACGTCACTTTCGTTCTGACACTGTTTGACCGTTGAATGACCGTAGACGTGCACGCTGACTGTCGTTTCAAAAAAAAAATGTCTATGTAGTTAGCAGGCGTTGGATATTTAATTCTCTTTTCTTTTTTCTTCTCTTATCCCCTCTTTTTTTCAAAAATACACTTGCAGAGGAGTGGCGTTAACAAAAAAAGGAGTGGCAAAATCATTTCCCTATATTTATTAAACTCAAATTATTTATGAAGCATAATTATCTCTTCCATTTTCTTAATCGAGTTAATCACAATTCGATATTGAATAGTTTTATTTTTTTATGCATCATAATCTGAGCCCCATGTTTATCCAACGGTTCCACGAACAGTTGTGTCCGGAGTTCTATAAAAATTCTCCATTGCTGGACTTTTTTATATCAGAGGAATTTTAAACAATGTTTCTACTCACATAGCAACTGTGTACAGATTTTGTGAACAAATTACAGTATGGGACCCACTACGGATTCCACACAAACGATCCAAGTCGTTTATTAAATGTAAAACATGCTTTTTTGCAAGGGTGTCCCAAAGAATCAGCTCAATCCGATACTTATAGGTGCTCGATTCAATCATTTAATTTTTATTTGGATTTCAGGATAATGAAAAGTTAGATTATTCGATCAAGCACCTATAGGTATCGGATTGAGCTGATTTTTAGCAAATACCATTGAAAAAATATTTTACATTTAATGAACAGTTTGGATCATTTGTGTGGGACCCGTTTCTGATCGAGAGATTTTTCAGTTCCGAGCAGGTATATCCTACGTGGTACCCGCTCGGCGCATCCGAGCCGTCCGGTATACTTTTGAACGGCTCGGATTGAAACTCTCTCTCTCCTCTCACCCCAACACTTTCTCTCTCTTTTTTCTCTCTCCAAATCTGAGCCGTTCAAATACGGAATGGACGGCTCGGATGTCCGAACGGGCGGCACTGAAAAAAATTTCTGATCTTAGAATCTGGGTCAGGGATCTCGCTTGTCCCTCATCAGACCGTAGCATTAGCAAGACGAAGAACCACACAAACAAAAAAAAAAAAAAAAAGCCCTAATTCAATATCAGCTTCTTCTTCTGCAGCAATGGTGGGGGCGCCAAGCACTTGGTCCCATGCTCTTATGCAAATCTCACCTTACACCTTCTCCGCCCTCGGCATCGCCATCGCCATTGGCGTCTCCGTTCTCGGCGCTGCTTGGTATACCCACCTATTTAAAATTACTCTTATATATCCTCGTATCTATTCAGAAATTCTCGATTTTTTTTTTGGTTTTATCTGTGACCTCGATTCTTGGCGGTTTTCCTCTTAGGGGGATTTTCATTACGGGTAGCAGTTTGATCGGTGCGGCAGTCAAAGCTCCACGCATCACTTCCAAGAATCTCATCAGGTAACTCCCTTTGTCAGAATCCCACGATTCTTGCATAAACAATACCAATCTATAGGTGAATCAAGGTTTAGACCAAATCGGTAATAAATCGTACTGAATCGGTTTGATTCACGATTCGATTCATGCAAATATAAAAATTGTTTTGCATTTGACGAATATGAAACCACATTTACCTTAATTTTCGTATGGGAAATCAAGAATAAATATTCGTAGTGTTGAGTACGAAAAAATCTGTATTTTCATGCAAATTTGGATAATCATTTGTTGATTAGTATTTATTCTGATTCAGAGCTTCTTCTTTTTTTACCATATTCGAAGGATGTTGTTAACCCTTATTTCACATTTGTCTCGAACATTAAAATAATCATTCTAAAGAGGTTTAACGCTAAGATATTTTAGGCTACATGATTTGTTCAAAACAAACTTTTATTGTGTTTAGGGTAGAGCTTTCATTTCTATAATGAATCTTTAATATCTATATGCACATATACATTTTCCTATTATATCTATTTTCTACTATGTACAAGGGTGTTTCCTATTATTAGACCACGTGCTCATCAATGAATGAGAAAACAAACTTTATTGTTGATTTAAGCTTAAATGTATCACAACAACAACAACAACATAACATAACCCATCTAGTCCCCAATCATTGGGGGTATGGGCAGGGGATGATTGGAGACAGACCTAACCTTTGGCAATATATGCACAAAGTGGCTGCTCTCAAAATACCATTGAAACAATGGCCCCCTTAAACCTCCAAGAACCGAGGAGCTACAGGGACGTTTTGTTGTAGAACCATACCCCCAAATCAAAGCCAAATGGCATCAGAGAGGGTAGGCTTAGAGACCCAAATCAATTTATGTGCACATTACCATGCTTCCTTCATTGATAGTCCAGAGCATCGGTATGCACGCAAGCTTAAATGTATCAATTTTACAATTTATCTTTATTATGTAGATATATTTTCCAATGTATTTTTGAAATGTTGACCAAATCGTCAGATTCATCGATTCGATTCATTTCGCGATTTAGAGAAAGGTCAATTCAATTCCCCATTTTATTCACGACTTGACAACCTTGGTTCGGTGCCCCATGGAATGTTGTGAGGCATAAAACGGCAACGTGGCACCCGGCTTATGTGGAGGGTGGCTGATGTCATTAATATGGAAAGAAGGTTCATGTATCAGATAAGGAGGACCACATGAGAATTTCCGTGATACAGGGGATAGGGCATGAGGCTGTCAGGCTCATGTGTCGAGCACGTGATGTTGCGGAAGCAAGTTAAGTTCCATAGAAAGGGGCTGTTACCACTTACCGGTACTTTTCAATGGAAACTGACTTCAGCATCAGAGTGTCTTCCTGCCATTCTCTGACCGGTAGTCGATGACATTACGCTGTGTTTGTGCAGTTAGCTTGCTAAGGCCAGAAGGTGTTTGGGATGTTCATCCAAGGATAGGTGATAGATAGCTTGATATACATGGTTAGTCTTTTAGAATTAGGATAATCGGTAACTTGACATGGTATCAGAGCTTAGGGAGAGGTCTTGTGTCCAACTCTTCCCATTTGCATTGCACTTCTCCCGTTGGTATTTTTTCCCCCTCTATCTACAGGTATTTTCATCTCCACCTGCAAAACAAGTTGTGCGTGAGGGAGGATGTTGAATAGATTGATATAAATTGACGGGCCCATTTTTTAACAGTTTAAGCTTTTAAGGCAATTGGTAACTTAACAATGACGGTATTAGTTTCGGATTTCATCTAATCTGAGTTATCTTGTTTTGCGTCATGTCATGATTGATAAAGTATGACTTCGGGAAGTTTTTTATTTCTACTTTGGACTGAATCAAGATAGGTGTACATTGCTTATTTGCTTTTACAAAGTTCATGCAAGTGAAGATTTGCTCTCCAATTCCATATGATTCCTCTCAGGCTTTTGTCATGATTGATAAAGTATGATTGTAGTGCTTTAAATCAACACTCCTTTACTCGGAAACACGGTCAATCACCTTCCCTAATCCTCTATGATTATGTAAAGAGAAAGAAATTGCTATGTCACAACGTACTAGTCCAAGTCCTAGACTCTTAGGTGACAAATGACGTGTTTATTCATGAAGATGGCTTTGCTGGGACTGTAAACCTATGTTACACGGGCGTGGGTGCGGATGTAGAGTCTGTGTCCACATCTCAGGATCAAGCACCTAGAATTTAGCCATAGAAATATGGGGATATGGATCCTGCATTCTTGTGATTAATGTTAAATGGACTTCCGTGCATGCATCTAGACATTGTAATTTGACTCTATACCTTATGTTGGTACTGTAATCTTCATTTGTTTCTATGTAATTTCGACGTGACATGGTTATGTAAGCCATGTCTTCTGAGCTGTTTAATTTTGATGCAATTTCCTGTGTTCTGTCAGTGTAATCTTCTGTGAAGCTGTTGCTATATATGGTGTTATTGTGGCAATTATTCTACAAACAAAGTTGGAGAATGTCCCGCCGTCACAATTATATGCTCCAGAATCTCTTAGAGCGGGTTATGCTATCTTTGCCTCAGGGATTATTGTGGGATTTGCGAACCTTGTCTGCGGGTTTGTTCCATCTTTTACTTTGGTTTCTCTCTAAAATCAGCTAATAAAAACTTATACTTCATTTCAAACAACTTTTGCTTAAAAGTATTTTCTATCGCGACTTATAGTTGATTTCTAACAACTTTTGCTTGGTACAGGCTATGTGTAGGCATCATAGGAAGCAGTTGTGCATTATCTGATGCCCAGAACTCGTCGCTTTTTGTGAAAATTCTTGTGATTGAAATCTTCGGCAGTGCACTCGGGTTATTTGGAGTGATAGTCGGAATAATCATGTCAGCTCAAGCCACGTGGCCTTCTAAATGAGCTTAAGTTTGATACTTTTTTAGCACTAGAACCATCATGAAGCACCAGAGTCTATATCTTTCTCAGTTTAGTTGGAGGGTTGATGTTCTGTTTGTTGCTTGTTACCAAATTTAAACTGCTTTAGTTCTGGTGGAGTGTGGCAAATAGAAGTAAGCTTCAGTAGCATTGTTGTGGAATAAGATAGGTGATGATTTTTTTTTCCCTTGTATTTATGTAATCGTCTGTTAAGTCGGGTGTCGTTTTGAGAATGCTCTGGTTGTTGATATATGCAGTATCAGTCGGGTGTCGTTTTGAGAATGCTCTGGTTGTTGATATATGCAGTATGAGTAGTTGATCGAGAATGGCTACTCGTCTCCATTTGTAGAAAGAGAGTCAAAATACTAATAGGTAAGCTTGTTTACTGTGAATGAGGAGGGAATTTCCTTCTCTTGTGGAAGGATTGTATAGATTTTCTTGCTTAATGAAAAAGTTGGTAATATCAGATATCTGAGGCCATTTTATGTGACTGATACGATTGTCGTACTATGTGCCAGGTAAAATACAACACAACAAGGCTCTGAGGAAAAAGGAAATAAAAGTACCTAGGTAAATACCATGATATCTTATGAAGAACAGAAGAGTACAATAGTGTATTCTCCCCAGACCATTTCAACCAGAAGCCAGTCTGAGTTTTATCACCAGATCAGCTGCAGGGTGCTTGGCTTTCCTAGCATTCATGGTGTATTCTATCCCCCTCTATATGATGCAAATCCTAAGGCTGCCAACCATGGACTAGAGAGACTAAAGAAAGTGGATTGTGAATGCAGGGTGCCGGCACCTCAACTACGTTTAGTCGTAAATCTGAATGCCATTTATGCACCATTTTGCAGAGAAGAGAAGGAAAGGAAATTGTGATTTTTTTGTTTTTTGCCAACAACATATACATCTACATCTGGAGGGGGGTACGGGGGAGTTAGTGGGTTAATAACCAAAAGAAATTGTGGTTGAAAACCGGTACATTCTGTAAAAGACAGTGATATGCATCTCAGGCAAACATCCCCCTCACTTTGTTTCCCTCTCGCTTCGTTTCGGTCATCGTGGAAGAAAGAAATAAATGGTCTTCCTTTGATGCAACCATCATTTGTTCCCCTAATTGCAGGCCTGACGAAGACACAAATTGGATACAAACCAATAAACCTAAACTACCAGGGCGCACAACGTTCAATGGTTTTCAATGGAGTACACCCAAAGACTTGGCCGGTTTCTTGTGACTCGTGGATGGTCGCAAAGGTGTCAAGGCATGCCCAGAAGAAGTGGGTCCAAAGTGCCTTCGAAGGATTCATCGTTCCGAGCCAAAAAGCAAAACAATGGTCCACTATTATCACAATACGCGTGCACGTGCGTTTGCAGGAACGAAAGCATGAAATTGTCTTTCAAAAGCATCTCACAGCACTAAAATTTGCGAGAGCGATGGTTGAGAACAAGAGCAGAGGGTCCTACTGAAGGATTGTGTGACTTCTTGTGCAATGGTCCTAGTGAGCTTCCGTCGAATGGTGCCACCTCCTATTCAAAACCTTGGTTCGCCACGAAAACAAGAGATGATCCAGACACGGAAATGTTGACAGTATGTTCTATGGTTATCCACCCAATTTTGTGCATGCTAGAGGCACTTATTTTCGATAGCCTTGATCAAGGCCATCTGACCTAAACATGGTTATAGTTCAGTTTGGCATTCTCATCGCGGTTGAATAATGGAAGCATTCTTGCCTAACAAAGATGTCCCGCTACCCCATACCTCAAAATTCGAATAAATCCAGGGCCATTCAACCGCTAAGAGCACGCGATCATCGATATAGCCCGGACACGTGGAATGAATGCGTCGGCATGTTCTCCAAATTGTGGTCCTCGCTACACGATATTCCGGCAAAGACGTTTACTTGTTCGCAACAATTTTGACGATGCTCTAATCAATTGTAAGGCTTCTTACCTCACGTCGTGCTTATCTCGCACGTATGTCGTGTGTATCCCGTGCACGGGCCATGCCGTGTCCGTGCCTAATCAGACCTTGCAAAAGATAAAAATAACATTTAAATAAAAATTGTCAATTTCACTTTTTTGGTTGAAACGAAGAATTGTCAAGTAGCTATGGTTGATAAAATATATTAAATCTTAGGGGTGTGATTTTGGCACTCCACTTTTTGTTTTGTTTTCTCACATGATCAATTTCGGCTAAAATTGGAGTGTCAAAATCAATTTCCTAAATCTTATAGCCATCATTTAATTTTTATTATCATAGTGCAAATTTGGCTCAAACAAAGCATAACCCAATAAATGTGCACCTTGGTGATGCTTTAGATGTAATTATACTAGTCCCACCACCTATTTCAATGAAACATTTAACTTCATTTGAATTAACCTAGTCTGTTAATCTTCTTCTTTTTCATACAGTATACATCAGCAGTGGTTAGCGGAGTGTTCGTATGTTAGTCAACGGGAGGTTCAGAGGCTATCCATAGCCCTAGAACCCAAACTTGCTCCCATGGGACTCGAACTCAGGTCACCTCCGGAAAGAAAAATGAGACAACCAACTTGACAAACTTGATTTCCCATACTTTGTTAATCTCAGTCACAGGCAATATGTCTTGTCTATAAAGTCCGTTCTCTTGAATGTGGTCTCAGCTATCATGGTACATGTTTCTATACAAGTTTAAGTTAACAGATAGTAATACATGAGTCAATGGAGACATGAACTCGGGTTGATTAACCAATATGACAATCCAATCTGCATATGATTAACAGGCCCGATGACGATAACTTAGCAATCAAATGGAGCATGTGTCTGCCGAAGTATTGAAGGAACTTCACCAAAGAAAGGCATCTTTTTCTGCTGAAGATCATGGTATTCCTCTGGAGTGGCCACCTTCGGATCGAAAGGCTTGCGATCAGACAGAACTAAACCTTGTTTGATGCGACCCATTTTACGAGAATGCAGCACTTGCATAGAAGTCACCGGAAGCCTTATAGACTGGAATTCTTCAAGCGCTGAAAGTAGACTTTCCACTCCCCACTTCTCAAGGCACTTGCCTAGAACAGCAGCATCCAATATTGTCATGTTCGTGCTCCTCAAGCCATGAGGGGTTGTCGGATGAGCAGCGTCTCCGACTAATACAACATTGTCCCAAAATATCTGTTCTAAAGGGTCACAATCGTAGATGACATTTATGAAAGGTTCCGCTGTTTCTTTCATAATTCTAGCCAATTCAGGAACCCAAACTTTCTCTGCAGCTTCGTACATTTTCTGGATCATGTCACTGCTTACCTTCATGGTCACTGAATTCCCCTATGTTATTGATCCAAATCAGTTAAACATTTCCCCAACACTAAAACCCTGTCTGACAATATTTTCAGGTCAAATTTCCTTAGACTCTCTGGCCTATCAAGCAACATGTACTAATTAACCATTGTCCTGTCCTGCAAGGCCATATTTGTTTCAGGGGATAGGATAAGGGCGATAAGTAACACTGTGGGACGTACAAGTTTTTGCTACCATGGGATATTAGACAGGTCAATATATATGAGAAATGCAAGGCATACATCCATTCTTGTACATATACATGTATGCATAAATAGATATATGTAGTACGTTATACTTTTCTTGCACAATAAATCCTAAAAAACCAAGGATACACAATGCATTAGGGACATTGTATTGGTAGTTTCCTCACCGTTAATCTGATAGGAGTATTCATTATATGGAAATTCCAAACCCATTTATTATTAGTCCAACCAATCAAACATGGCCTACTCGTACTATGTTAACAACCCTAGGAGGAGACAAATAAACATACTGGCCTTACTTGTCCCTAAATCCAATCCCCCGAAACAAACGTGCCCAATGTTTTATAAACGTTGACACTATAGGCAGGAGGCAAAATCTGCAGTCTATTGGCTTCGATGGCAAATCTAAAAATTTGCTTCTGAATGCAATCCTACTTTGTATCATATTCTTTAACTCTTTCTCAAGGGCTTCACGCGGGCCATATTTAAATGTGGGGTGAGCATTCTTGTTGTAGTGGCAATTCTACCGTAATAGGAAAAATGTAAATGTGTTTGCATGAGAAGGAAAAAGTAACTACCTTAAGTTCTGGCTCTGGTTGATTGATATACCAAATCCAATTAATCTTTTGGTTCAAAAGCTCATAAAGCACGCTATGCGTTCCATATCCTAAGCTGAAGTATAAGCATTTTCCAAGATCTGGATAAATTTTCCTAAGGCCTGTGATTGCTTCTAAATACTTGTTATCTGAAAAATCTAGTACCCCTCTCCATGCACAGTAACCTGAGTACCTGCACAAGTTGATGATAAGTACCTCGCATCCATAAACACTAATTTCAGAATTGCAAACATGATAAAAAATTCACATTTTTGTTTCAGTAAACAAACCTTAGTTTGCTTTCTGGAAGAAATTTTCTTCTGATCAAAGAAAGACACCCGTCTGCTGCAATAAGCAGATCGCCAACTATTTCGATGATTTCGCCAGTTTGGAGAATTTTAGTCTTCAGTTTAACGTTGGACTTGTCATTAGACACACAGAAAGAGAGGTACAAGTGACCCCAGAGAAAAATATGTGGTGGCAGCGCACTGTACAGAAGACTGTGGAGGTCAACCCAGTGTGCTGCTCTAAAACTGAAGCTCTCATCTCTTGTAAGCGTCCAGTTGATATTGTTTTCACCATCAGTTGCTTGATTCTATAGACAAAAAGAAACTTGGGATGAAAAGCAAAAAGAGGAAAAGTTAACTGTCTTTCTAGAGTTGAAATTCAATGACGACTATTGGTGCCACATTATCTGTAGGTCCACATGAGTGGCTGTAAAATGAAGAAAATTTATACGCAAGAAGCTTTTAATATAGATTTTTCTATTATGTGGTCAAACCTCAAAAGCCAATTTAAACATTTGTACTTCACAAGGAACTTTAAAGACGAAGAGTTTCACTAATTGAACCATTTGTAAACTGCAATACCAGTTTGACAAGGGGATGAGCAGCTTCGTGAAAAGAGAGGAGCTGCGGTGGCACCCCCCATACTGCCCTGACCCACGAGCAAATCAAGAGTTACATCCACAATAGTTGCCCCATTCTATCCTCCTGTGACGGAATTTAGTTTCACATCCCGAACCGAACAAGAGAATTGCATGATACTAAGGTGCTAACGAGAACATCCAGGTTAAACGCTAATGAACTGATCTACATCTCAAGGTCACACGCTACGGGAACATTACACTAACTATGTGGCTGAGAGCCCTCGAGGTCCACAAATAGCAACACAATTATCAGAAAAGCGTTCTACCACTGAGCTGTCAACCGTTGTCCGAATCTCCCACCGAGAGCCTGATATGCCAAAACCAGAGGTGCATGAAACTGTCTTTAGACACACCAAGCAAAGAGAAATCCTCTTCTTCTCCTTCTAAATCTTCTTCCTCTTTGGTTTCGAGTTCTTCGAACTCTTTTTTCCAGTGAGTGAGAAAGTTCAGTTCGCCAAACAATTCTAGGGCGGTGCCACTCCAATTGTTCAATAGCTTTGTCAGCTTCCTCATATTGTCACGATTTCTCATAGATACTTCTACAATGACATATTACCGTAGTCAAAAACTGTTTTCGATAACCACATATCTCAACCAACCTTCGTCCCCCTATAAAACTCGGGGAACCCTTGGGGCCCAAACCCAAAGGCTCCTTTGGACGTATAGACCCACCAAAATTTCTTTCTTTCATAAAATACTTTCTCACATCGTAACCCGCTTCAAAAGTAGCCCACTTAGAGAGTCAATTTCTCATTCAATTCTTAGTGAATGTTGTTCATTCTTTTCATTGATTAAACTCCTTACTTAGAGTATTGAAACCCACTTGGATTGACCTCAATTGGTATTTGAGACCCACTTAATTTTTGGCTCAAAGATCCCAAAAAAATTTGTAGAAAATCCTTTTTTTCTCCCAACACTTTCAACATTATCATACACATAAATTTGTTAGAACATAGATGCAGCTAGGTACTACCGTACTACAGTGAGGATGTTCAGAGCAACTTTTAAGTGTGACGTGAGTCGTGAAACACGTGATAAAGAGGTAACCTAGCAAGGTAGCAAGTGCTAGCCTTGTCACAGGGGTTCCAGAATCAACTTATCATCACTGAAAAGGAGTAAGGTTGCTTACCTTCATAACCAAGTGTAAGCCTAAGTCTTACCCACTGGGTGTTACCTTAGTTTTATAATCTGGCGAAATAGGTCATAAGGGAAGTTCCAAAAAAACACAATGTCCATTCAAAACAATGTGGTTGATTTGGTCTATCACGCACCACCACCACCATCAACAATCCAGAAAGTAATACTCCACCGTGTACAGAAAACTGTACCCATAAAACAGCTAATATGAAAATTTGTAAAAAAAAAACTAGGGCGGATTCAAACTTGCTTCGAAAAGTTAACGAGCTTCAAAAATCTGTTCAAACTTCTTCTTTTTTTTTAATCATACGAACCAATCTTGAACAAGTTTTAACAAGCCAAAGACGAACTGAACTTGAATAACTTGGTTTTTTCAAACATTGTAACCTTATCGAACCGAATAATAGCTGTTCTTGAGTACTTTAATTAAAGAATCTAACATATGCGTTCTATTTTGACTTGTTCATCAGACCAACTGAACCAATACAAGAGTATTTAACCCAAGTTTCCCTACGTAGCTAAAAGGGCTTATTTCTCTTTGCATTTTGTAATTTTTGTTTATCATACGAACCAATCTTGAACAAGTTTTAACAAGCCAAAGACGAACCGAACTCGAATAACTTGGTTTTTTCAAACATTGTAACCTTATCGAACAGAATAATAGCTGTTCTTGAGTACTTTAATTAAAGAATCTAACATATGCGTTCTATTTTGACTTGTTCGTCAGACCAACTGAACCAATACAAGAGAATTTAACCCGAGTTTCCCTACGTAGCTAAAAGGGCTTATTTCTCTTTGCATTTTGTAAAGCTCATTAGAATTAAAGGTGATAGTATTGTGAGAGAATGATATCGTAAAGCGAAAAATAAATAATTAAAATATAAAAATCATAGCATAACTGGGCTGTCCGTCTATCCCATTTAAGGGAAACTGAGCCTTAACAGCCGAACACTAGTCGAACTCGAGCAGTTTGGTTTACTTATTTAACAGCCCTGATTAAAACTGAGAAGGGAATAACAAAATGGAACGAATAGTATGTACCTGATCGATGGTGAGAGGCAAGGTGGAATTGTAGAGAAGATGGGTTCGACCGAGCCACGACGCAATGAGTTCCTGAGCGAGTGGGTCGAGACCGAGTCCAGCACCGGTTGGGCTTCCAGTTGGGGGCCCACTTGATTTCTCAATCACCACCACTTCCCACCCTGCTGCTATGAGCGCGTGCGCACAGGATAGTCCTGCTATGCTGCCTCCCACCACCACTGCCTTCCCCTTCTTCTTCCCCTCATCCATCTCTCTCCTCTCTCCTCTCTCTCTCTTGGATTTGGAATTATGTTCTTCGTATGTTCTATCCGTTTAATGTCTCCCACCAAAAATCTTTGATTATCGGAGCAAAATAGTTTTGTGAGGTAATTTTTCATTGTTTTATTAATTCAAAGAATTACAATAAAAATCTCTCGAAGAAATTTGAAAAAATAATCCACGAAACTAATTTTATTTTTTACATTGGTTACGGATGGGTCCGCCAGCGTTTGAGCTTGTCTTCTTCCTGTGTTTAACTTAAAAAAAATCATAAGAGATTCTACATACGCTACTGTCATCCATCCACTACATCATCCACTATATTTTTTGTGGGGCTCATTTCGGATCCCAAAAAAATGTTCATAAATTTTAAAATAATATATTATAGGGCTCTGTAAAAAATCAGCTCCAACAGATATCGGTAAGTAGGCCTGTCAATTGATCGGATTTGATCCAGACCCGATCCAAAAAAATCCGATCCGGATTCGATAACGTCAATCCGAATCCGAACTTTATTTTTTTTAAACTTTTTATAAAATTTTTAAAATTTTTTAAAAAAACAGTAAATTTTTTATTTTGAAAAAAAATGTTTGAAAAGTTCTTTTTTTATTTTTATTTTTTAATTTTTTTTGGGGAAATAATTTTTTTTTGAAAAAAAATTTGCTATAATTTTTGAAGTAAAAAAAATTTCGGATCGGATCCAATTTTTTCGGATCAGATCCGGATTACCACTATCGGATCCGGCCTGTTGACAGGCCTATCGGTAAGTATCATTTCTGTATTTTTTTGGGACCCAGAGTGGGCCTTACAAAACATGTAGTGGTTGGATGTAGTGTACCTAGATTTATTGAAAAGTCATGTTCGTCTTGTGTGGATTTTTCTAATTGCAATCAATTTGTTTATAATTTCTTTACCTCTAAATAAGTAAATAAAAAGGATGCTGATTTTGTCACTCTCTTTTTAGTTAATACTACTCCCCTGTAAGTGTGCAGGAGAGTAGCGTTAACAAAAAAAAAAAAGTGGCAAAATCATTTCCCAATAAAAATCACTAAACATCAATAATACTCACTATTTTTTTGAAATGATACCCGCCAAACACACCCAAAGCATTGTGAACTAAATAGGGCAACTTTGTTCATTTACAATGGAAAATGATTTTGCCATTCTTTTTTTTTTGTTAATGTCACTAAAAATACACTTGCAGGGGAGTGACGTTAACAAAAAAGGGAGTGGTAAAATCAGTAGCCTTTACAATTTCTAAACTTATCTTTTTATTCTCTGTGCGATTTTTAATAAATTTGTCTATCTCTCTCCATTCATTATACCAAAAAAAAATTTCGAAACTCAAAACCAAACAAAGTGCGGATTTGGTTTTCTTGCATATCCATTGAGGAGCAGGAATTCTTGCTGCCATTGACATATGGCAGCTCATGAGAAGGGCCATGTTGCTTCAATTAACAACCCCATTATTCTCGGCTCATGAAAAGGAACTTTCACGTCTTTCGTAATCCAATCAAGATCTCAAATTTATTCTAGCCATTGAGGCTCCGTTCTTGCAAACTTTAATTCTGAAATTTATCTCGGTATTTTTTATTTTTCGTTGCTCTTTTTTTAGTTTTTGTCATAATTTTTAGGGTTAATCGTTCGAGACGAATCGAAAAAGTATAAAAAAAAAAAGAACCGATGTTGAAAATTTTTCAAATGAGACGACATTTTAGACAAAAAAACAAAACAAAACAAAACAGTTGTTTAATACTTTTTTCGTTTTTAGTGAATTATTTTTTGCTTTTTGTCATAATTTTTTACTTTTAGACTCCTTCCGTCGAGACAGATGATTAATCCAAAAAATATAAAGCAAATCACAAGAAAATTTTAAAAAGACAAACAAAACACATAATACGAAGGAAAAAAATGTTACAAGAACCCACCCAAAATCATAAGATTGGAGAATTTGTTTTGATTCGAGTTTACCATCAGAGTTGATTAGATGCTTGCTTTTGTAGTAGGAAAGAGGAAGTTTCCAAGAGGACCAAGACACATCGTATTGCTTTTTTTATGCTTGCTTTGGACGAGTTGAAATCATCTCATGTGACACAAAGTAGAACCGATCATGAATAATGGCGGCGAAGGATCTCCATCCTTCGCCAAGGATGGTGACTCGAGAATTTCCGAAGTACAAAAAAAAAATGATCACTTGAATACCCAAAAAAATTCTTTTCATATATAGAATACATGTGTAATATTTTTAGTTTGATTCTAGTTTAGCCCTTCTTGAATACCTTGTCCAAAATATTTGAACATTCAATCCAAAAATCACGCAGTTGTGGTTTGAACATTTAATGTATACAACCCAAGTAATAGATGAATTTTGTGTATACGCAGTTGTGGTTTCTAGAGGCAATTAGGGCTGTCCAAGAAAAACCGAAAACCGTGAAACCGGTCCGGACCGAACCGATCCGTGCCTTTTGGATTTTGTCCGTGGATTAATGGTCCGGACACGGATTTGAAAATTAAAAAACCGTGAGATACGGATTAGGATTGGATTTTTATTTCAAAACCGTGGATAAACCGAACCGAACCGTGAGATATTTAAAAAATAAAAAAATAAAATATATATATATATATATGTATATATACAAAATGTTTCTCTTAATCCAATTCAAGATTGATGAAATTTGGTTGCTGGAGCCTGGAATGATGAAACCTGGACTGGAATATGTAAGTTTGTAACAATGGCCGACTGAAATTCCTTACTTTTACTTCACCTGCCTTCCTCATCTGATTTATAACTTGTAGTCGATTTTTAGGAGGAACAAGGATAACAGAGCTAAAGCCTGTCAGAGCCTGAGTGATGAGCTAGAGTTGAAGCTATGGATAGTGACTGCTATCTTTCTTTTTTGATCCTCCTGCTATCTTTCTATATGCATTCCTAGTAGGGTAGCTACTACCACTGTGTAAATAAAACCTCCGTGGATTTTAACAATGGCTGATGAAACTTGGACTGGATTTTGGACTGAAATTTGGAATGATATGTAATTCAGTAGTTGAAGTAATTTTGCGTTTTTTAGTGTTTAATGTTTTTGGAAGGAAATCCGTGGATAAAACCGGACCGAACCGTGACTCATGGTTCGGAATCCAAACCGAACCGTGAGACTTTTGGATTAGGATTGGATTACATTTTCTAAAAACCGTGAGATACGGATTAGGATTGGATTCATACGAATCCGATCCGATCCGGACCGTGGACACCCCTAGAGGCAATAGAGATTTCGGAACACCCTAATCAGAATTTCTGGAGCCGCCACTAATCACGAGTCCATTTGACTATCGGAACAGTTCATTTTCTTTAGTCTCAATATATTTAACGTGGTTGCAAAAAATTAATTTAATTGGACATAAATATTCAATTGAACCAATCATAATTGTCACAAGTAAAATAGACGGTTAGAGTTTGACTTCGTATTCCGTTCGATCAAGTTCTTCGATAAACTCGATTTTTTGCATGGACATTAAACACTTCAAGACCTATTAAATGAATGGTTCAAATAATGAATTAGAACAGTAATGAGTCCCATTTTGCATCATGAGGAACCACATAATGGAGATTCATGGGATTAGGAGATGTGGCCCTTCGGCTAGTTTTTGGTTAAAAAATTAATTTTAATTTTTTTCTTTATTCAAATATTTTTTGTATTTGTTAATTTTGCATTAAACTTTTTTGAATTATTGATTCATCTCAAGTGGCAGAATTAGGATTTGGATCCAGGGATGACAAAATTAGAAAAAACTAACCACTAATCATAAATTCTTATATTTAACATCTAAAAAAAAAGAAGAAGGTCCTTATATTTAATAATAAAAATAATTTTTTTCCAAAACTAGGGGTGACCCGTGTAACCCCCCCCCCCCCTGTTCGTCTTAACGAAAGAAATCAAAAAAGTAAAATTATGATTGAAACTCATAATTTTTTTAAAAAGACAAAAAAAAATAAAAAAGACTGTCTTTTCGACTTATTTTTGTATTTATTTAAAAAATTATAACTTTCTATCATAATTTCTTACTTTTACTTTTACTTTTATTTTTTTGATTCTTCTCGTTGAAAATTTTATAAAAATTTGACGCAAAATTAATAAATATGAAAGCAAAGACCAAAAAAAAAAAGTCATCTTTAGTTCTTAATAATTAAAACCATGGGCTGCCATCTGTTCATGGCAGCAGAAATCCCGCTGGCGCTGCCGCTGGGTACGCAGGACGGCAGGAAAACCAAGTCCAATACGGAATCAGAAAAGGGATAATATCCATAGCCGTCCATCCGGGTCAACACAATCCGTGTTTTTTTTGCAATCTTAACTGTCAACGTTGCACAATTCATGTGTTCCTTGCCTTCTCCATGTGGTCCAACACCTCTGTATATCTACGTATGAATAGTCATAATGGTTAGTTTTGGTTGGTTGGTAGATTTACTCGACACGATTGACCAGGTAAGATTCTTGAGGTCAGGTCGTAAGTAAGTAATATCTTATGAATTTACATAGTCTCGACGTGAATGGTCTGCCTCTAACCAAACTAGAGGGACAATTAATTAGAATACGTGTAAGCTGACCTCGAGATTGTCGGAAAAAAAAAAAAAAAAACATACGTATGAATGTATATATAAATGTGTATTTTCTATGACCGGGAGTGCATTTCGGCAAACCAGTCCCTCTCTCCCTCTCTCTCTCTCTCTCTCAAGTATAAACGCGGTAAACCGTACCCTCGCAACAACAAAGTCCCTCATTTTAAATTTCTCTCTCCCATCATCATATTCACATGCATTATTGATATCTCCGGAGAGCAGGCGGCCATCTGGTGGCATAAGTTTACGCCGCCCAAGGTAACTACTTTTCCCATCTGGGTTTAATTGTTGCAATATTTATTGGGCTTTTTTTGCATATGGGTTTTGATTTGTGTTCCTTCTTGTATGAGATATGTTTGGTTAGATATCATGATTAGGTATAAACAGATTATAAAAATTTGTTTGCTTTTTGGTTGCAGGAATTCATTTTCCTTGAGCTTGGTTCTTGGATTTTTCAATTCCCTTTTTTAATTGGTTTCCCACCTGTACCATACCCAATTTAGCTGGTAGTATTTCTCCTGACAAACCCAGTTCTTAGATTCCCGAATCTCTTTCCCCTTTGTTCATTCTGTTTTTGAAAGTAGAGGAAATTATGTGGGTTTTGACCTAGAAATCCTAACCATCTTGTCCGTCCTATATAATCCCTCTAATGACGCCCAGATCATAGACTCCTACATCCCTTTTCACTCCATTCATTTCTTGTGGAAAGTAGAGGAAATTCTGGTTTTGGAAACTCAGGTGTCCGGCCAGCTTAGAAATCTGTGGTTTTTGATCCGGAGAAATACCCATCGATTAAGTAAGCCCTTTCTTCGAAGTCGGTTGAAAATGAGCGAGTCAAAACCGAAAGAACCCTCGATGCCATTCTCTTCGTCGCAGAAGCTTCCTGATTTCAAGCAATCTGTCAAACTGAAGTATGTTAAACTCGGATACCATTACCTCGTTACCCATGGGATGTTCCTATTTATAACCCCTATGATTGTTCTCATAGCGGCTCAGCTATCAACAGTCTCACTTCAAGATGCTTATGTTCTTTGGGACCATCTTCGCTTCAATCTCATATCGGTGATCCTGTGCTCGACCCTCCTGGTGTTTCTGTCCACCCTTTACTTCCTTACTCGCCCTCGTCCTGTTTACCTTGTGAATTTCTCGTGCTATAAACCAGAGGACGCTCGCCAATGCACTAGGAAGATTTTCATGGAAAGGTCACGTTCGATTGGAACATTCACAGAAGAAAACCTCCTTTTCCAACAGAAAATTCTTGAGAGATCCGGTCTTGGGGAAAAGACCTATTTGCCTGAAGCTGTTCTAAGTGTACCTCCAAATCCATGTATGGCGGAAGCAAGAAGAGAGGCGGAAATGGTAATGTTTGGTGCCATTGATGAGCTTTTGGCCAAAACCCATGTGAAACCAAAAGACATTGGGATTTTGATTGTGAATTGTAGCTTGTTCAATCCAACGCCCTCTCTATCTTCTATGGTTGTAAACCATTATAAGCTTAGAGGGAACATTATTAGCCATAATCTTGGTGGGATGGGTTGTAGTGCTGGTTTGATCTCAATCGATCTTGCTAAAGATCTCCTTCAAGTTCATCCCAATACTTATGCTGTGGTAATAAGCATGGAAAACATCACGTTGAATTGGTACCCTGGGAATGAAAGATCAATGCTTGTTTCCAATTGCTTGTTCCGAATGGGAGGGGCGGCCATTTTGCTTTCAAACAAAAGGTCAGACCACCGCCGATCCAAATACCAATTGGTTCACACTGTCAGGACCCACAAAGGGTCTGATGACAAATGCTTTGAGTGTATTTTCCAAAAGGAGGATCCTAACGGAAAAGTTGGAGTCTCGTTGTCAAAGGACGTAATGGCGGTGGCCGGAGATGCTTTGAAGACTAACATCACCACTTTGGGCCCACTTGTGCTTCCGATGTCTGAACAGCTGCTATTTTTCTCCACATTAGTGGCGAAAAAACTTTTGAAGATGAAGATAAAGCCCTACATTCCCGATTTCAAGTTGGCTTTTGAGCACTTTTGCATTCATGCTGGAGGAAGAGCTGTTCTGGACGAGATAGAGAAAAACCTGCAACTCTCTGATTGGAACATGGAGCCTTCGCGGATGACGCTTTACCGGTTTGGAAACACTTCGAGCAGTTCTCTTTGGTATGAGTTGGCCTATACAGAAGCCAAAGGGAGGGTGAAGAGGGGTGATAGAATGTGGCAGATAGCGTTTGGTTCAGGGTTTAAGTGCAACAGTGCAGTTTGGAAGGCTTTGAGGACTATTAACCCGGAAAAGGAGAAGAACCCATGGATGGATGAGATAGACCAGTTCCCAGTTGATGTTCCAAAATTTGCAGCCATCTGAATTCTACTAGTAGCCGGTCAGTCACCCGTTGATTTAGCAGCAGCATTCTGGGGGGTTTCTTGTTCTTTGACTTGATGATTGAATCTGCTATGGAAAGCTTCAAGTAAGGGTGATTCTTGGTATTGTTTTCTCTTGTGTTTGGGTCTTTTCGTTTACCTTTTGCTTCCAGTGTGGATGGGTGGTGTTTCTTTGTTGGGGTTTTGGGAAAGTCAAGGATGTTAATTTTATGTTTGCAGGTGTAAGCTGGGTCTAATCCCAGGATTAATTTCATTCTTGTGAGAAGCTGAAACTTTGATATCAATTATTATACATGGTTAAGGAATTTTATATGATTTATTTTAAGTTTGGGTCACATACAAGTAGAGGTTGTGCTTCTCATGTTTGTTTTTTCATGTCTTGCAATTCAAGAGTATTTGTATTTCCTCCTCTTCTTTTTTTTCCTTCCTATTTTCAATGATTTGAGAGTGTTTTTTTTTTTTGGCTTTCACAACTATAAGGTGCTTGTTGCTTTATTAAAGATGTAGGAACTTGAGTCTGTATGGCTCCCCCCTCTAAATTTTTTGAACCATGTGTACATCTGTGCTAGATATAGGATACAGACTGTGTCTGCAGCCGTTCGTTGTGTGTGGAACCATGTGTACATTTGTGCCGGGCCAAATAAGGTATAATGAGTAAATTATTTGACATGAAAATATTCTATCCTGAAACAAACGGAGTAAGGAATAGATAAAATAAAGAGGCATATTTTCTTTCGTTCTCTTACCATTTTTTCCCTCAATAAATCTTTGTGATTTAAGCACAAACCAAAGTGTATAGACGGGGTGGATCCCCTCAATTTGCTACCGACTAGTTTGGTCAAGTTGGTATATCTAGGCCATCCAAAAGTGTTTTTTATTTATTTATCCTATCCAAAAGTGTTTTGGACGGTCCAAATTTAAAGAGGGTGTTTTGGATCATCCAAAATACTTTTGCATGGCCCAAATGCACCAACTTGACCGAACTAGTCAGTAGCTAAATGGACCGGATCCGACCCCGTACGGACTGCCCCAAATTATGGGTCTAAAAATCAATGCAAATGGTTCGGTGAGCAGTGAAGGTACGCCAGTAACGCCACAAAATGAATGATATTAGTTCAACAAGGGTTAACCCAACAATTTACCCAAAAAAAAGGGGTTAGCCCAACAGGAAAGAATACCGGTACAAATAAACATGTACAGTAGCTGCGTACAGCAGGGTTTTGCGCCCGTCTTGAGTTCAACAAAGATGATCGGAGTCGCTCATTTTGTTCAAAATATTTAGTTTAGGGTCCCTATAAAAAATCAACTCAACCGGATGTTGGTAAGAGCACTTACGAAACATCAAACTTTGCTTCAGAATTCAGGCTTAAATTTTGAAGCAAAATTGAATGTTTCATAAGTACCTTTACCAACATTCGGTTGAGCTGATTTTTTACAGGGACCCTAAACTAAAAACTCCATTTCTTTCTCTGATTTTATTTTTTTCAGTGTAATTCTACCGTCCATAAATCAATCTTATATAGACAAGAGAATTAAAGATGATAAATAAATGAAAACACTATCACCACAACTATATATGCTACTCCTACTAGTTTTACTCTACACTTCGAGTACTTAATGGTGAAATAAAGAAGACTTCCGTTACAATATCAAAGTTGTAAATATTTCGACAATATTTAGCCCTTAATCTCAAGTTCGATTCTCCTTGCCAACAACTTTTAGGGTCACCTCATCTCCACGCGTAAGCATGTGAAACGGCTGTGGGAGGGGCTGAACAGTTCATTTTCTTTAGTCCCAATATATATTTAACGTGGTTGCGAAAAATTAATTTAATTGGACATAAATATTCCCTTGAACCAATCGTAATTGTCACAACTGATAAGGGGGGATTCGGTTTCAGTGGGAGATGGGGTAAAAAAGTCCCAAGTGATGGACAAGTTTTTATGGAATTGCTCAGATATGAAACGGCAAAAAGAAATTCCATATACATGAAATGGACAAAAAGAAATTGCCCATACATGAAACGGACAAAAAGAAATTCCCCATATATGGAGTCGGTTTGTAGTTGAATCTGGATTTGGACATAAGTTGCCCCTTGTATGAACCAAAGTTGCCCCTTATTTTTTCGAAATAGCACCTGAGAACGACTGAATTCGGACCTAAATTGCTCCAAATTCTCCATGTGCTACTTTGAAAAAATATATGGGGAATTTGGAACAATTTATGTCCAAATTTAGTCGTTGTCAGGTGATACTTCGAAAAAATAAGATGCAACTTAGGTCCATACAAGGAGCAACTTAGGTCCAAACCCAGATTCGACTACAAACCGACTCCATATATGAGGAATTTCTTTTTGTCTGTTTCATATATGAGAAATTTCTTTTTGTCCGTTTTATATCTAAAGAATTCCGTAAAAACCTGTCCATGACTTGGGACTTTTTTACCCCATCTCCCTGAAACCGAATTCCCCCAAGGAATAAACCCATAGCCGTCCATCCGGGTCAACACAATCCGTGTTTTTTGCAATCTTTTTTTTTGAACCGAAACACTTCCGACACATAGACTTTTTACACAGACATTGCATAGATTTTTTGTGGGGCCCACTATGGGGTTCTACAAAATGATCCAAGTCATTCATTAATTTTAAAATACTTTTTTAAGGAACCTCGTAAAAAATCAGCTCAATCGGATATATGTAAGTGCTGGATCTAATATTACAACTTTTCATTCAGAAATTCAATCCAGAATTTCTGAATGAAAAGTTGTAATATTAGATCAAGTACTTACATGTATTCGATTGAGTTGATTTTTTACAAAGTCCATCAAAAAAATATTTTTAAATTAATGAACAGGTCGGATCATTTTGTGGGACCCCATAGTGGACCCCACAAAAAGTTTGTGCAATGTCTATGTAAAAAGTCTCAGTGTGGGTAGAAACATTCTTTTTTGAACAACATGTTTTTTGCAATCTGAACTGTCAACGTTGCACAATTCATGTGTTCCTTGCCCTCTCCATGTGGTATATACGTATGAATAGTATCAGTAGTTAGTTCGGTTGGTTGGTGAATTTACTTTCGACATGATTTATCAAGGTCTGATTCTTGGAGTTAGGTCGTATGAAAGTAATATCTTGTAAATTACGTAGTTCTGACGTGGATAATCTTTGACCAAACTGGAGAAAGAATTAGTTAGAATGTGCGTAAGCTGGCGCAGAGATTGTTTGAAAAAAAAAAAAAAAACATACGTATGAATGTACGTAAATGTGTATTTTGTATGACCCGGAACTCATATACAAAGTATTTATATTTTATACATTTCGGCAAACCAGCCACTCCACAACCAAACCCACCCCTCAAGTCCCTCATTTTAAATTCTTCTCTCCCATCATCATATTCATATGCACTATTGTGGCCAGTTTGGATGGAGGATTTGATTTTGGGTGGATATAGAAGGAGGATGGATATATAAGAAGGGTGAATTTGTAATCCAGTATTTGAATGATTTTTTGAGAAGAAGGATTTGAAGGATAGATATGATAGGATAAGATGTGAAATGACTGAATTGCCCCTGATTTATTAATTTAATGTACAATATAGGTTAATTTTATTATAATTAAAATAAATACATATTTATCATTAATTATGGGATAAAATAAATTCATTTTATCTTAATAATGTTTAAACATTACTTTTTATTAGAATAAAAAAAATTTGACAGAAAAAATGATGTATATGACCAGTTTGCTGTGCTTTGTTATTTTATGCAATATATCAATAAGTCGGTGCATAATGTAATTTTGAAAAGTTATTTGAAGTTATGTAGGGTTAACAGCATAAAATATGATATACGTATTTAGGCTAAACTGTAATTTGTAATAGTTATAAGGTAAATTGGTAAATACAATATAGATATGTAGATATCTATATCTATATAAAATAGAATGGTTTTTGTCTATCCATACGAACCTAACACTCTCTACAACCATCGGATTCAATTTTTAATAGATCATATTCGTCTGATCGAGAGCATACTTCCTAATATAAAACCTCCTAACTTTATGACTGGTAAATTCTTTCAATTGATTGTTTTTAGGTTATTTCCTTAAAAAGTTTGATTATCTTTTTGAATTTAAATCAACTCAATAATTGATTTATGTCTAAAGTTGATTTCCTTACATTTAATTCAATATTTGCTTTTAATTTGTTTCCTTTTAGTTTGATTTTTCTACAGTCATATACGACAAGAAAATAATATAGGATCTTATGAATGCAACATGGTATTGGGCTTGAATTTGTTGGCTCGAATTTATGTGATTTAGATGCTAATTGGTAGTGTCGTACACTACCAATGAAAATAGCGATGAGGGATCGAAAACAAAAATCTTTTTATGATAAAAAAACTTTTTGTGCTTCAAATGCATTGCTTCGTGCCAGGCAATCCCTATCTATCTATACAGGTGTATAGGTTTTTTTTTTTGGGCAAAATACAGGTGTATATTTCAAATACAATATAGATGTGTAGATATCTATCTATACACGTGCATAGTTCAAACCTCAGAACCATCAACAAATCCCCTCTGTTTCTACCTCTCTCCAGCCCTAATTTAATCGATCAGAACGAGAAGCTTTGATACCACTCCGGCAACGATGGAGGCCCCGACGATGATGGGTACAACACTCCGGCGATGATGGGTACAACGATGGTGGGTTCGGCAATCCAATCAGACCACCCCCTAATCTGCATCCAAAACTCCGGTCACGACGACGGCTCAGGCGACGAACAGTACTTCTCTCTCTCTCACAGATAGACACAACGCGTGATGAAGTAGAAAAAGGAAGGGCAGAACGATAATTCACCGAGGCCGCTTCACCAACGACAGGGTACCCCTGTCGTTGCCTAATCCGGGAAGAGGTGGATTTGTAGTCCAGAGGCCTCAAATCCCCCTTCCAAATCCATCTGCAATTTTCTCTTCCAAAGACCGGAGATGACGAGGCAAACGGAGACGTAATCCCCCTCTTGGCAAATCCACCTTCAAATCCGGCTGCCAAACAGGCTGATATCTCCGGAGAGCAGGCGGCCATCTGGTGGCAGAAGTTTACGCCGCCCAAGGTAACTACTTTTCCCATCTGGGTTTAATTGTTGCAATATTTATTGGGCTTTTTTTTGCATATGGGTTTTGATTTGTGTTCCTTCTTGTATGAGATATGTTTGGTTAGATCTCATGATTAGGTATAAATAGATTATAAAAATTTGTTTGTTTTTTGGTTGCAGGAATTCATTTTCCTTGAGCTTGGTTCTTGGATTTTTCAATTCCTTTTTTAAATTGGTTTTCCATCTGTACCATACCCAATTTAGCTGGTAGTATTTCTCCTGACAAACCCAGATCTTAGATTCCCACCAAATCTCTTTCCCCTTTGTTCATCTTCTTGTTGAAAGTAGAGGAAATTATGTGGGTTTTGACCTAGAAATACTGGCCATCTAGTCCTTCCTATATAAACCCTCTAATGACACCCACATCTTAGACTCCTATATCCCTTTTCACTCCATTCATTTCTTGTGGAAAGTAGAGGAAATTCTGTTTTTGGAAACTCAGGTGTCCCGGCCAGCTTAGAAATCTGTGATTTTTGATCCCGAGTACTACCCATCGATTAAGTAAGCCCTTTCTTCGAAGTTGGTTGAAAATGAGTGAGTCAAACCCGAGAACACCCTCGATGCCATTCTCTTCGTCGCAGAAGCTTCCTGATTTCAAGCAATCTGTCAAACTGAAGTATGTTAAACTCGGATACCATTACCTCATTACCCATGGAATGTTCCTATTTATAACCCCTATGATTGTTCTCATAGCGGCTCAGCTATCGACGGTCTCACTTCAAGATGCTTATGTTCTTTGGGACCATCTTCGCTTCAATGTCATATCGGTGATCCTGTGCTCGACCCTCCTGGTGTTTCTGTCCACCCTTTACTTCCTTACTCGCCCTCATCCAGTTTACCTTGTGAATTTCTCGTGCTATAAACCAGAGGACGCTCGCCAATGCACGAGGCAGATTTTCATGGAAAGGTCGCGTTTGATTGGAACATTCACAAATGAAAACCTCCTTTTCCAACAGAAAATTCTTGAGAGATCCGGTCTTGGGGAAAAAACCTATTTGCCTGAAGCTGTTATAAGAGTACCTCCAAATCCATGTATGGCGGAAGCAAGAAGAGAGGCGGAAATGGTAATGTATGGTGCCATTGATGAGCTTTTGGCAAAAACCCATGTGAAACCAAAAGACGTAGGGATTTTGATTGTGAATTGTAGCTTGTTCAATCCAACGCCCTCTCTATCTGCTATGATTATAAACCATTATAAGCTTAGAGGGAACATTATTAGCCATAATCTTGGTGGGATGGGTTGTAGTGCCGGTTTGATCTCAATCGATCTTGCTAAAGATCTCCTCCAAGTTCATCCCAATACTTATGCTCTGGTAATAAGCATGGAAAACATCACGTTGAATTGGTACTTTGGGAATGAAAGATCAATGCTTGTTTCCAATTGCTTGTTCCGAATGGGAGGGGCGGCCATTTTGCTTTCGAACAAAAGGTCAGACCACCGCCGATCCAAATACGAATTGGTTCACACTGTCAGGACCCACAAAGGGTCTGATGACAAATGCTTTGAGTGTGTTTTTCAAATGGAGGATCCTAACGGAAAAGTTGGAGTCTCGTTGTTGAAGGACCTGATGGCGGTGGCTGGAGATGCTTTGAAGACTAACATCACCACTTTGGGCCCACTTGTGCTTCCGATGTCTGAACAGTTGCTATTTTTCTCCACTTTAGTGGCGAAAAAACTTTTAAAGATGAAGATAAAGCCCTACATTCCCGATTTCAAGTTGGCTTTTGAGCATTTTTGCATTCATGCTGGAGGAAGAGCTGTTCTGGACGAGGTAGAGAAAAACCTGCAACTCTCTGATTGGAACATGGAGCCTTCGCGGATGACGCTTTACCGGTTTGGAAACACTTCAAGCAGTTCTCTTTGGTATGAGTTGGCTTATACAGAAGCCAAAGGGAGGGTGAAGAGGGGAGATAGAACGTGGCAGATAGCATTTGGTTCTGGGTTTAAGTGCAACAGTGCAGTTTGGAAGGCTTTGAGGACTATTAACCCGGAAAAGGAGAAGAACCCATGGATGGATGAGATAGACCAGTTCCCAGTTGATGTTCCAAAATTCGCAGCCATCTGAATTCTACTAGTAGCCGGTGAGTCGCCCATTGATTAGCAGCGGCATTTTGGGGGATTTTTTTTCCTTTAACTTGATGATTGGTATTGTTTTCTCTTGTGCTTGGGTCTTTTTGTTTACCTTTTGCTTCCAGTGTGGAGAGTTTTTGTTTTGTACTTGCTTTCACAACTATAAGGTGCTTGTTGCTTTATTAAAGAGACAGATAGATGTAGGAACTTGAGTCTGTATGGCTCCCCCCTCTAAATTTTTTGAACCATGTGTACATTTGTGCTAGATATAGGATACAGACTCTGTCCACAGCTTTTCGTTGTGTATGGGACCATGTGTACATTTGTGCAGGGCGAAATAAGGTACAGTATAATGAGAAAATTATTTTACATGAAAATATTCTACTCTGAGAACAAACGGAGCCTAAGGAATAGATAAAATAAAAAGGCATATTTTCTTTCGATCTCTACGGAGTACCATTTTTTCCCTCAATAAATCTTTGTGATTTAGACGCAAACCTGAAAACTCTTGTTTTAGGCAAAGGCGTGAATGCGTTGAACGCGGGCGTGCCAAGACTTGTAGCGCCTAACTTTGGATGAAGATTGCCGTGAATCTTGACTTCTATCTTGTAAAGCGATTGCATGTGACCCAAAGGGTAATGATCACAAGGAAGTTCATGGTTTGCCACACGGTTGTGAACTTAAAATTTCCTAGTCGTATAGGAAATGCGTAAAATGTAAAACGTAGACTTTATTACACCGGGATAATAAAGTGGAGTACAAGAAAAGTAAAATTCAAACTACTTTAAGAAGTGAGTTCGAATGGGTTTGAGTACGGGGTACTCGATAGTCTACTTTGCTGAAAATAGGAAAGTGTTTTGAAGCGTTGAGCTTTGATTGGTGTTGGACCCGTTTTCTGTCTTGAGAACTTGTGTTTATAGGCGAGAGGCTTTATGATTTTGCATGCAAGTGTATCTTCCAGCCTTGCTCTTATGGTGCCAAGTGTCCCACGAACCAAGTTGTTGGCAGTTCCTAGCAGTTAATTGAGTTGCCCATGTGCTTTTCTCCAATCATGGGTATTTACTTGCAGTTGAGCCAAGATCATGGGCTCCCTGGTTTTCCTCTTCCGTGGCAGGTAAATAGGTAATGGGCCTTCAAAAGCTCCCAATGAAACACCAAAGATGCCAAGTGTCCCACGATGGCTTGCAACTTCCAAGTAAAATGTCAGCTGCTCCTGATCGTGGGTCATTTCACATGCCCAAATTCTAAAATAAATCATAACCTCTCCGAATAATTACTTCCATGGAAAATTGTTCGGTGTATCTCACTTTACTTGGGCTTTAATTTATCGGGCTTTGTTCCAAATCACAAAAGTAATGTGACCCACTAACTTTTAGCCCGACAAGCTCGTAGAAATCGGCCCAATTTAATTAAAGAATTAATCAAATGGCCCTCCAACGCTAGTCCAAGATTTGGTGCAAAAAACGGACATAAACAAAACCAAAGTGTATAGATGGGGGCGGATGCCGTGGATCCCATCAATTTACTACCAACCAGTCCGATCAAGTTGGTGCATTCGAGTCGTCCAAAACACATGGCCCATATTTTAAAAAATATCCTCTTTAAATCTGGGCCGTCCAAAACACTTTTGGACGATCCGGATGCAGCAACTTGATCGATCTGGTCGGTAGGCCAAATTGACCGGATCCGACCCCTGTATGGACTTCCCCCAAATTATGGGTCTAAAAATCAATGCAAATGGTTCGGTGAGCAGTGAAGGTACGCCAGTAACGCCACAAAATGAAGTATCGTTCAACAAGTGTTAACCCAACACCAGCCAAAATTGTGGCCACCCTTTTCAAACATTCTTGGCTTTTATGTGAAAATGTATGTTAAAGATAGTTGCTTTAAGAAGTTTAAAAAAAAAAAAAGGAAATTGATTTTGGCACTCTCCAAATTAATAACCACACTCCCCAGGGAGTGCCAAAATCAATTTGGGGAGTGCCAAAATCACTCCCCAAAATGAAATAGATAATGGATACTTCAGGCTAGTAGAATTTATTCTGATTATCTAAAAACTTCATTTCTTTCCCTGATTTTATTTTTTTCAGTGTATTTCTACTGTCCATAAAAAAAAGCAATCTTATATAGACAAGAGAATTAAAGATGATAAATAAATGAAAACACTATCACAACGTCTATATATGCTAGTACTTGTTTTACTCTACACTTGAGTACTTAATGGTAAAATAAAGAAGACTTCCGTTACAATATCAAAGTTGTAAATATTTCGACAATATTTAGCCCTTAATCTCAGGTTCGATTCTCCTTGCCAACAACTTTTAGGGTCACCTCACCTCCACGCGTAAGCGTGAGAAACGGCTGTGGAAGGGGCTGTAGCCTGTAGGGGTAGTCATAAAAAAAAATACTACTAGATTTTAGGAATTCAAAAAAATCTGTTTAGTTACATGCGATATGTTTCTCCATTAAAAAAAAAAAAAAAACCCTCAAGCCTTAACGTGGAAAATGTGACGTACAATTAGTTGAGATAAACTTGAATTGATGTCACATTTAAATCATGTTCAGTTGTTAGGAAAGAAAGACAAATACGAGTGGTTCAGTAAGGAGGAAAAAAAAATACACGTTTTTTTGTTGTTGTAGTTTTCGATTAAAGCACGCTAACCTTCTTTTATTTTATTTTCTTTTTTTGATAAAAGTGAGAAGTTGTATTGATACGCTAACGGCACTTACAATACAAAATTCATTACAAATATTTTGGACAAAACCAAATTAATCGTCTAACCTCCAAAAGGAACAAGATTTGACAAGAATCTTATTGTTAAGATTAGTTGTCAACGTAATTAAGCTGTTTAATTACAAAAATTCTTTTGTCAATTAATGAACACAAACGAGAATTATTAGTTTCTTTATTTAGTTCACTTCGCGACACTATTTCAAGAATATTGTTTATGTACAAAATTGTTGAAGATAAAATTGGGCAGTGTTTAGAATTTTGACTTTTTTGGTCCCCAAAGTATTTCTGCCGTGCTATTTTGGTCCCCAATATTTCAATTGCTAATATTGCATCCCCAAAGTATCAATTTTGTCTTTAAATGGTCCCTGCGGCTGACGCCGTTCGTTCCCTCCATCAAAACCAAGGGCAAGCTTGGTATTTCACCCCTCTCTCCCTCAAAACGGTGTCGTTAAATTGGTTGGAATTTGGAAAGATTGATTTTTGGTTCTCTTAGGGTTCTCATTGAAAGCCTTAAAGTCAAAAAAATAATTATGACTCTTTAGGATAAAATGACCAAAAAATTAAGATCTTCATACAGGTTCAAACAGATTGAAAATTTGAACACTTAATTTTTTCACCATACTCCCTCCGTCCCTTTATTACAGTCCAGTATTCTATTTTGGGTTGTCCCTTAATAAGTGTCCATTTTGTAAAGTTAGTGGGTAAAAGTTGGTGAATTGTCTATTTTGTCCCTAAAAGTAGATTCCATTTTGAAAAGTTAGTGAGTAAAAGTGTAATGATGATGGGTAAGTAGGAAAAGTGGAGGAAAAAGTTGATGTGAAAGGTATAATGATGATGTCTTTTTAATAAGTTGGAGTTACGAAGCAGGACATTTAAAAAGGGACGGATGGAGTATTTTTTAATATATAAATAGCCTAAAAAAATCAAGTGTTTGAATTTGCAACCCGTTTGAACCGGTGCGAAGATCTTAATTTTCTGATCATTTTTGGTGGGCCCAAAAGTTAATTGCTTATTTTAACTAATAAGAGTGGGGCCCAAGACTTAACAAATTAAGGTGTCGTTCCGGATGCGCAGTAAAAAGAATTTTAGAAAAAGAAAGGTTTTTCAAGCTTAAATATAATGAAAATGAAAAATAATTTTTTAATTTTTTTTGCACCGTTTAAAAGATCTCAATAAGATCTATCAAGCAAGATCGACATTGATAGGAAAATTATTTGCGTAAATACATGATTTTTAAGCTTAAAAAACTTTTTTTTTCCTAAAGTTCCTTTTACTGCGCATCCGAAACGGCACCTAAGTCAGCTGGGATTTGGAAAAGAAGAAAGAAAAGAGGGGTTTTGTTAAGTCACTCTTAAGTCGAAAACAGCAGCATTAAAAAGGAGAAAAACGCAGCAGAGTTCGGGGAGGAGAACAAAGCTTCAGAGGAGACCCGCGGCTGGAAATTAGAGAAGAGAAGAGTCGGTTCTTCATGTTGGCTCTCAACCAAACGCCGATGGGTTCCACTCCGATCTCAAACACCTTGCCCTTTCTGCTATAGTTCTGTTCATCCTTTCTGCCACCCCATTCTGCTGTAGTGTCTTCCGAACTGTAAAGTGTCGCTGAATCCTCTGTTCCTCACAAAACTTCAGAAAATGCCCATTCTTGAATTCCTTCTCATTATCTGTCCTGAGGCACTTAATCTTTTTCCCTGTCTGGTTTTCCACTTCAGCTTTCCACACTCTGAACTTAGCAAAGACTTTAGATTTGTGTTTCATGAAGTATACCCAAACTTTCCTCGAAAAATCATCGATAAAGGTCAAGAAATATATAGATCCTCTTTTCGAAGCTACCCTCGCTGGCCCCCAAACATCTGAATGAACGTAGTCAAGAATTCCCTTTGTTCTGTGAGTTGCATTCCTAAACTGCACCTTACATTGTTTCCCTAGAACACAAAACTTGCAGAAATCCAGTTTACACGATTTAATCCCTTTCAGCAGATTCCTCTTATACAGCTCTAACATCCCATGCTCTCCCATATGTCCCAACCGCATATGCCAAAGCATGGTATCATCAGTATCGTCAGTTGTGGTAGCAGCAGCAACTCCACCTACAACTGTAGTTTCTATCAAACGATAGATATTACCAGCAATCTTAATACCCTTCATAATCACCAAAGCACCTTTCGTTACCTTCATGACTTCACCTCCTATTTTATACTCACAGCCATTAGAGTCTAAGGTTTCCAACGAAATCAAATTTTTCCTCAAATCTGGAACATGCCTAACATCACTTAAGATTCTTACAACACCATCAAACATTCTGATCTTAATTGTGCCTATTCCAATGACTTCACATGATGCATCATTACCCATTCGAACATTACCACAATTTACTGACCTGTAGGTGTCAAACCACTCCCTGTTAGACGTCACATGAAACGAGCATGCTGAATCCAGAATCCATGAGTCTGCCAAATGACCCGAAGTCGCTGAAACCGAAAGCATGTCACCGTCATCTGATTCCTGCTCTACAAGATTCGCAGAATTCGATGACCCATCTTTCCTCTCCCCTGCCTTTCCTTTCTTCTTCCAGTCAGTTCCATTTCCATTCTGCGGACAGTCTTTCTTCATGTGCCCCGGTTCATGACACCTGTAACACTTGAACTCAAACGTGCCCTCCGACCTGTTCTTTGACTGAGACCTCCCACGCCCCGAAACTGATTTACCCTTGTCCTTCTTCCAGCCACGATCCTCGTACCCCTTAACCACCAGACTTTCACCCTGCAGCGACTCTGTTTGTTGCTTGCATTGATTATACGCCAGAAGGGCTGCAGTGACTTCCTCCAGTTCTAGGGTTTCTTTCCCCAGAGTAAGGTTGTAACAAGGTTTTCGAGAGAAATCGGTAGTGAACACAGTAACATCAGCGCTTGGTCTTCCTCCTCAAACTTTACGTCAATCCGTTGTAGGTCGCTCACAACCTGATTGAGCGTGTTGATATGCTGAATCAGATCAGCGCCCTCGGCCATCTTCAACCCAAACAGTTTCTGCTTCAGAAACAGTTTGTTCGTCAACGATTTTGACATATACCTGCTTTCCAGTTTAGTCCAAACCCCAATCGGCGATTCATCACCCAATACGTGATACATGACTTCGTCTGCAAGACACAGACGAATCGTACTCACCGCCTTCATATGGAGTTCTTCCCAATCGTCATCCGACATGGCCTCTGGTTTCGCCTTCAACCCCTTGTACAGACCCTGCTGCACTAACAGATCATTTACCCTCTGTTGCCACAATCCGAAATTTGAAGTTCCATCTAACTTCATAACATCGAACTTCGAAACAGACGAACTCGCTGACATCGTTCTTCGTGTGATCGAAAAAACAGCCCAAAGCTCTGATACCACTTGTTAGGATCGTCACACACACGCCCACGATTTACGAGTAGAAAACAGTAAAGAAATCGACACAGCAATATACGTGGTTCCCCAAAACCGAGTACGTCCACGGGAGCGAGAGCGGTTACTGTTCTTTTATTATCACAGTTACAGGAATAGGGTTTACAACATAGAGTATTTATACCGACTCTATTCTAACCCTAATATGATATTTGGTCTGAATCCCAAAAATACCCTTGTACGAACCGTACCGTACCGCGGGGGGCATAGCCCCCTACACCCCCTAACTTCATGGGCCTTCGGCCCAATCAACTTTGACTGGATTATTAGTGATGGGTCAGATGCCGTCACTCCGCTCCAGCATCTGGCCTTCTTTCTAGAGCTCCTTAGTATCTCTTCATACTTACATATGAGCCATAGTTTTAACATGAACATATGTTCTTCTACTTCAAAGTTCAAAATCAAATCATCAATTGTATCTGTACAATCACATGACGGTTGATACTCAGTACTTAAATTTTAACTTTGATGAACCAAACAATACGATTACTAGGACGCCCTTCCAATCATGGAAAAAAGCCTAATCTGATTGAATCAATATCGATCCGAGTTTCATGCATATTAATTATTAATAAATTAAACCAAGAACAATAAATAAATAGAGAAATCATATGCATGAAAATCATTCCATAACGTTTATGGAGGTTCGTCCTCGACCCTAGCTTAGAAGTTCTAGCCACTCACGAAGCCCAAATATATGATCATGCAAGTATTGAAATCCATTGAAGAAAGTACAGAGTACTCTTACAAAAATCCGGCCGTGATTCTTTTTGATCCGGAGAATTCGGTGATGCGTAGTGAAGCTTCTGAGCGATGCTCATGTATTCCGTTGTACGGTTGGGTTGTGTCAAAACAAAAACTCTTGACTTCCTTTTTATAATGTGGAATTGTGGTTTGCCCAGCCTCATTCCTTGCCGAAGAAGGAGAAATTTTTGGGTGCCCAGCGGGTACCACACACATGGTATCCTATCAACAATCCCAGCCGTCTAATTGCATTTTGGATGGTCTGGATTTTAGAAAGAGGAAAAGAGGAAAGAGAGTGGTCGGAGTGAGGGGAGAGAGAGAGAATAATCTCCTAGATTAATTTTTTGAATTTTTTTTCGCCTTGTAGTGAATTTTTTCTTGCAACTAAGTTCAATCACCAATGAAAGATACTCTTGAGCATTAAGGGTGTTAGACTTGTCTCATATCGCTCATCTAAGCCACCCAAGCTTGGTTAATAAATTTTAGAGGCTACTCCACCTATTGTCAATTGGTTTTAGGTTGGAACCTTCCAAGAAATCTAACATGGTATCAGAACTAGGTCTTGGGTGGCCTCACCTTGCGTGGGAAAGTCTCTGTCATCTCTATCGCCCGAGTCAGTCAGTCAGCTCCTGGTCTGTCACCTCCACGTGCATCCGGGCTGCACGTGAGGGGGAGTGTTAGACTTGTCCCACATCGCTTATTTAAGCCACCCAAACTTGGTTAATAAATTCTAGAGGCTACTCTACCTATTGCCAATTGGTTTTAGGTTGGAATCCTCCAAGAAATCTAACAAAGGGAAAAATGACTCTTTACAAGATAGCATAATCCAGAAAATACAGAAAATACAGAAAAATGACATTTTCAAAAAAAAAAAAAATCCAGAAAATACACACTTATTCGTAACTATACCAAAAGATTTGTCTAACATAAATTAAAAGTAAATAACATGTGCACCATAACTTTCTCCCATATTAAGTACTGAATCCCCCAAAATAGTAAGCTTTTACTAGCAAACTTAATCTCAAGTATTCTCTTCATTTATTAGAAGAACTCCATCTCAAGTTAGAATTTCGACAACCTGTGTAACGCCCCAAAAATTCGGAGACATAAAAAAAATATTAAATTGAGATTTCTAAATAGATTTCCATTTTGAAGCATTAAAATCCCAAAAGTTCTATCAATTTCAATCAAATCACAACGTATCAACCTTAAAGTTTTTTGCCAGTATACAATGGAGTATTAAAATAGTTAAATTGAAATTACAGAGCAACTAAGGGTGTAACCAGAGTTTGATAATATCTTTTTCGGTAAACGTCAAATCATTCTTTGTCTATGCCCTTCTCTTCCATCTTCAATACCTGGCGTTCGAGTTACCAGGGCAACATAGTACCGTGAGCGATAACGCTCAGTAGCTAAAACCTACCTGAAACCCATAACTTACACATAACAAGATAAAAAGTGCAATGCAAATTAACAGCGCTTGATTTTGTTACTATCCTTCAACTTATATGAAAGTCTAGGATCTCCACCTCGAGATCCGTCCTACCCTCAACCTCCAGCGTAAGGCAACCCAGTGTGCTTCAGACTGCTCCTTGTTGTGTCCCGCTAATAGCTACCAAATTATTTACTCGGATTTACAGTCGACGCAACCACGCAAGGAAGAAATCAAACCTGTTCTCGCAGCCAATCACCACTGTGCCCTACCTAGGGTTATGTTTCTCAAACAACCTGGGCCCTGTTAGTACCCATTAACACAAGACTGGACCCCTGTTAGCACCCATCTTAACACAAGACTGGGGCCCTGTTAGCACCCATCTTAAAACCATAGCTCAATCACCTTCCGATTTATCCCTTACTTATCAACGTCTATGTGATCCTCTAATCGTATACCACCCCGTGAACCTAAGTCCGTTCTAAGTTCTCGCAAGGCGATAACATTTATCAAGACAAATAACAATAACAGTAATGGATGTCATTAACAATGATACTGACAAATATACAAAAAAAATTATAATTAAACCTTTGTTAACTAATAGAAAGAAATCACCGTAACAGTAGCTCATCCTTTAACGGAAATTTGTTAACTAATATACTAGTAAAACATTAAGCATAAAAAGGGAGGATATCAAGGCTAGTAATGGCCATACGAAAAGGAACAGAGGACATATTTCCATTTCATCAATCCTGTCTAAGTTAACAATTCCTAAGTGAGCATGATTTCAAAGGCCCTTAAACATGGAATATTTAGCTAGCATTACGAAACAAAAAATTTCGGAACTCGAATAATCTGACCATTCTTTTATTTATCATACATGGTTCTCTAAACCAACATTTTTAGCACATAAACTTAATTATTTATCACATCATTAATACTCTAACTCAATACCATTTAACTTGATAATTAGGCAGTAAAGAGAAAACTTTTCAACAAGGCACTAATTTCATTGATCTAAAATTTCACCCAAATTTATGTTCCAGGAGCCTACCATGCCAGTTCTACACCATTTGTTCCGTAGGAAAAATATACATACACACAACATTCAAATCTCTACATTATCCCACTATTGACAAATATTGTAATAACCCGTAATTTCGGTAATTATTAATAGCATTAAAAAGAATTATTTTAAAATATGTTATTAGTTCTAGTATTATTTATTTCCTTAGTAGATAAATACTAGATAATTATAATTATCCTATTTATTTCTTTATTAGATAATTACTTGATAATTACCAAGAATAATTATCCTATTCTTAATTATCCCTTTTAATATTTTTTTTAGTTGCATGCATGCATGCAAACTCTTCCACCTCCCCATCTCCTACTCCTACTCAATCTCTACCACTCTCCTAGCCATAATTTCGTCCATAATTCCCGTCCATATTAAGCCAATAATTAGAATCCCATTCCAATACGATTTCATCATCCTTATCATCGAAATCCTCCTATATATACCTCATAGCCCCGACCCTAGAACTCACCACAAAATTATTCACACCTCACCAGTCCAGAAAAGAGAGAGAACTCAATAGAAGTCGAACTCCAATCCATGGAGTTCTAGAGAGAGAAAGTGAGAGAGAGAAAAGTGGGTTTGCGTTCTAGAAACCCCCGAGATCCGAATTACCCGTTCCAACCTTCTGCTACAATCCCAAGCATCCACAAGCACCGTCCAATTCGAGCCCAAGGTCCCCCGTTCACTCCAACCGAAGTCATCTTCTTCAAAAAGTTCAAGATCCATTCTTTTTCAATTCAATCCGATTCGAGGTACTATAATCTGTTCCAACCTCCTCTCTATGTATATTTATTGTTTTTAGGCCTAACCCATAGTCCCCCATGGTCCCATGCATCGAAAACAGTGAAGAAAACCAAAAAAATCAAAACTGGACAGAACCTTGCGGCCGCAACCTGCGGACCGCAAGAACCAGGCCTCTGACCTCGCGGCCGCAAGGTCAACCCGGTCAGACCTTGCGGTGGGTTCTGTTTTGTTCCGAATCGACTTTTTGACATCCCGAACATCGTTTTCGACTCCCGATTTATTTTTCCTAGACTTCTAACACCTCAAAGATCATAACTTGTTAATTTCATATTTTTTTTTTATTTTATTATCTATTTATTAATTATTTATTTGATTTCATGTAAAATTTTGCAAACGAAAAATCCATACGACCTTCTAGACCATTTTATTAATTCCCGAAATATTTTTCTTAAATTCTTTACATTCCAAAGATGATATGTTGTTAATCTCGACATACTTTATTTATTAAATAATTTATTATCTATTTATTCTACTTTTGATAATCTTAAAAATCATTTTTATTTTAAAAATAATTCCGTAACCCTCCGGAACCACTTGTTGATACTTGAACAGGTTACGTAGGACCCTAGGACTCTTTTTAGAACCATGCTACCTATTCTAGTGTTATTAATTACTTATTGTATTTATTATGATCATTAATCAATTTATTTTCCTAATTAAAAAAATTATACAAAGCCTAGATTATATTCTTTTTATTAAAACTTTTATTTAATAAAAGTTCCTGACTTTATTAATAACTTGTTGATCATACAGAACTAAGGGCAACGGCCCATTCATAAAAGGTTATGTGATTTATTGCATATTGTTTATTTCAATTATTATTCTGTTTGCTTAATTATTATTTCCAACTGCTGATTGATCTGATAGATTGGACCCTAGAGACATGGGGTGGTATGCGAAATAGAAATCACTTAGACGATGTTAGTTAAAGGATGAATTGGAAAAGTTTTTGTTTTTAGATTGCCTGCAGGCGTGATTTCGAGTTGTGATGAGATTGTGATGAGATTGAAACTGGCGGGTGTCCAGTGATGAATTGATAGACTGGCGGGTGTCCAGTGATGATTGTGGAATGGTTGCGATGTGGTTTATAAGATAGGCGAACCCTAGTTGTGATTCAGGCATGGTAAGCTTTCTTTTGTTGTATTGAGAGGGATACACACTGGGTACATAACTTAGGTGCAATCCGCGACAGCAAAATAAAGTGATCCCATGGGACCGAGCATGGCTAGAGGTTGAGGGAGGAAAGATCTCGCGGTGAGATCTTAGATCACACGTCAGGTTAATGAATAGTAATAAACTGATTGATATGAAATGCTTCTGTTATATTCCTCGTACCATGTTTATCTTGCTTGATTGCTAACTGTAAAGTAAGAGGGGTGGTTGGGTTAGATTATTTTACTGGGTGATTTATCACTCACGGATACGTCTGTATCCTGGTAAATCGATTGCTTCGGCGATCAATTTACCAGAGGACACAGGATTCAATGGAGAGGATCTCGCAATAGCACAGTACCAAGAAGAGACACAGAACCCCTTGGGCGAGCAATTTTATGCGGAGGAAAATCCGGAAGTAGGAGCTGAACCCGAGTACGCTTGGAATCCCTACCAAACCTAGAAGATGGTTCTGTTGATTGTCCCTTTTTAATATTTCAAAGACTATTTTAGTATTTCCCCTGTGGATTGTAATAAGTGAATCTCGATGTTGAGAATTCTGTTTTAAATTGTTTTTCAAACTTCAAATTTAGGAAATGTTTTCTTTAATTAAATACTTAAATGTCTTCGATTTTATTTCCAAAAATCGGGGCGTTACAACTTGGTATCAAAGCCTTAGGTTCAACCCTCGGCCTTGGGTAGATTGGGTAGTTTCACATTAGATTGAGTTTATCCTTACTCTATTAAAATAACGTTATTTGAAAAATACCGAAACCTAACGATAAATATACTTTCTTTACTTTTGTAGATGGACCCCACCTTCGCAATCCAACTAGCCGACGAATGGAGCAAATTACAAGACCTTTTGGAGAACACCGTAGGATCCGACTTCTCTTTTCGAGACCCTTACGTACCTGCTGAGTTCCCAATTTTGTATACCCAGTATCAGCAGCTGATGGCGAATCAGCCAAACCAGAGGGAGGTATACACAGCCCAGCATCCAAGCCCATGGAGAAGGGCTAGACTTGAGAGGGAAATCCGTGATATTTTGGAAAGCATACCAGGCTTTGACATTAGAAATGACCCTTACTATCCACACTATAGAGATATGGATAGTCAGCCTCCGATTCCTACCCCGAACCAACAACACCACCCTCCCAACACTCAAGAAGAGGACGAGGCGACCCACCTAACTGCAGAAGTAGAAAGTCTAAGGGCATTCATGACCACCACCCCAGACTTTCCAATGGGAGACGACTACTTGGCTGGGATGTTTCCTATTCTCTATCAAATGAGGCAGGCTCACCAAAGGCTTTTAACTCTCGTCGACGCCATCACTCACACCATAGTTGAAGACCGCGAGAGGCGAGACATGCTAGCCTACATTCTCGGAGTGGAATTAGGACCACGAGAGGAACCCCCTGAAGAAGAAGAAGAGCCTCCTGAGGAAGATGAGGATCCCGAGGAACCCCCTGAAGAAGAAGAGGATCATGAGGAGCCTCCTGAGGAAGATGAGGATCCCGAGGAACCACCTGAGGAAGAGGAGGATCCCCAAGAACCCGCTGAGGAAGAAGAAGACCCCGAAGAGCCTCAGGACCAAGACGAAGAAATGGACAATGCTGAATTGGAAGGGGATGCAGGTAATAGTACCGACAGTGAAGATGGATTTTTGGAAGAACTAGAGATGGACGACTATGGCTGGATGTTACCTATAGATGCACCAAGAGATATGGATGCCGAACTACAGTGGTGGCTAACAAACCAACGACTCGAAATGCAGGAACCTCTACCTCCTCCAGCCCCTGTACCAATGGAAGAATCCGACAGTGAATGTGAGGTCATAGATGCCGACCCTCCACCTCGCCCTAAGATGACCCGTGTAGACACCTCCCAAACGGGGCATCGCCATACAGATTGATCACGTTTGTGTTTGCTCGATTGGTTGCTCACTTCATAAACCAAAATCATGGACATTCCCATGGCTAGGAACATCGCCACATGATAACGGTTATCATCAAATAGAGTCGCCACCTAGTTTATTAAAACTAGGAAAATGGATAGAGATTCTGGATTCGGGAGCCAAAAGTACAGTAAGGGGAAGGTGTTAGGCACCCCTCTCTGCCCAGTCGTGAGACTGGCCCATAATTGTTCAACATAAGACGTATAGATGCTTTGTCTAATTCTAACACATAGTCTGTTTAATTATTCCTTTAAACAGTAAGCAAAGTGAGCCAATGCGATAATTGAAGCATGCATCAGAAAGCAGATAAAACAAACAAAATGTCCCAGGGAGATGGATCTCGCGGCCGGTGAATGGATCTCACGGCCGAGAGATCCCCCTGGTTTTATTTATCGGCCGAGGGATCGAATCCCCGGTCGATGTTCTTCCTCACACCAGACAGAAAAGCTTAGCGAATGATTTAGATGCTACGGTTAGTCATAAACATGATAAATAAAACAAACCAGAGGCCGTTGGGCCTCACCACCTTGATCCCTCAGTTGCTTGATTGCTTTGGATTGGGCGTGATTGATTGATTGCTTGGTCGAGAACCCTAGAGTTAGGGTTTGAACTTCGGGGTTTGATCGCCGGATTGACGGCTGCCTTCGGAAGGTTAGGGCTTTTGAAGAGTGGGATTGAGGGAGTATTTCTGCAGAGCTTCGAGTTTTGATTGAGTGTGTGGGTATCTCAATTTCTGTGTGTTAATTCGGAACCCAAAGGCCCCCTTTATATAGGCATAGGGATGACTCACTCCGGCCAATCAAATCACGAGATGGCAATTGCAATTGCAATGCATCTCTAACTCTACGTCGTGATCTCCGAACGTAGCCCGAACGCATCGGAAAGGTAGTGTAGTTGGATCAAACCAAACGTCTGACAGAACGTTCCAGAGTCTGGAAAAAGGTCAATCTGGCGGCCGAGCAATGGATGTCGCGGCCGTGGAATGGATGTCTCGGCCGAAGGATGGATCTTGCGGCCGAGGGATTGATCTCTCAGGGAGATTTTGCTGGCAACAGGTTGCTCGGGCGAGGGATTGAAGTTATGGCCGTGGGATCAATGTTACGGCCGTCAGATGGATTCTCCTAGGCTTCTGTACTTTCTGTCTGAAAGGCTGTATGGCTCTGAATTGGGTCCTCTAAGTGGTCAAAGTTCTCACCGAAAGTCCTAAGGTCCTCAAGGAAGCAATCATCAATCATTGTATCCATTTCATCATCGGGATTGTCCCAAGGTGGGACTTGAAATAATCGTTAGGCCAAATTGGGGTGTCTACAGATGCCCCTCTTTGACTGAACTCAGACGGATCGCGAGACATGTTTGAGTAAGAGTCAAAGCTGTAAAAAGCAACTCAATTTGGTCCAACCACTATTCCAAGGGTTTTCGAAAAAGGTTTTGTTATGGTCGGGCCGGGAGGCTGCCTACGTATTCCACAAGGGAAATTCAGACCAACCGTAGTTCGGGCAATAAAGAAAAGCAAAAAGCTTGGAGGGTTAGAGACAGAAGACGTACCTTAGGGCTTAAAAAGCCGTAGTGTGACGTACCTAGACTGAGCCAGGGTTTTGGCGAAGAGTAGTTGAAGGAGCACGGGGCTGCTGGGGGAGTTTTTGCGGAGAACTTCCTTAGTTATTTTGGGGTAGATCAGTACACTGCAGGTGCGTTTGCTTTTCTTGATCATCCTTACTTTGACTGAAAGGAGCTCGGTAGAGTAACCTATCCTTGCGAATGAGCTGGAAGGAATTGATGTAATGGGGTGGAATCCAAACCATCTACTGGGGATGAATTGGACGCCGGTTGTTTCTGAGATGTAGGGGAGGCACAGGGCCAGTAGCTGGAGCACGGAGCTTTTGGTGATGAGGGAACCGAGGCACGGAGCCGGTTGTAGTCATGAGGCGAGAGCTTGGAGAGTGATGGAATCGAGGCGTGGAGCCTGTTGTAATCTTGAGGCGAAGGCCTGAGGAGATTGGTTCGATAAGACCGAAGTGCGGAGCTGGTGTTGATCATAAGGCGAGAGCCTGAGGTGATTGCCAGGACCGAAGCGCGGAGCTGGTGTTAGTTTTAAGGCGAGAGCCTTTTGAGCTTGATGGGACCGAAGCGCGGAGCTGGTGTTGATTATAAGGCGAGAGCCTGAGGTGACTAGATTGAGGCATGGAGCCTGCTGTGGTTGTGAGGCGAAAACCTGAAGTGAGCTTAGAGCTTGATGGGACCGAAGCGCGGAGCTGGTATTGATCAGGATGAGAGCCTGTGGTGTCAGAGCTTTGAGCTTGACGTGATGAACCGAAGCGCGGAGCTGGTATAAGGCAAGGGCCTGAGATGAAGGAACTGAGGCATGGAACCTGAAGTGATTGAGGCGTGGAGCCTGTATACAGTCTTGAGGCGAGGGCCTGAGGTGAGCTTAAAGCTTTGATGGGACCGAAGCGCGGAGCTGGTATTTGATCATAAGGCGAGAGCCTGAGGTGATTGATAGGACCGAAGCGCGGAGCTGGTGTTGTGGTGTCAGAGCTTTGAGCTTGACGTGATGAACCGAAGCGCGGAGCTGGTATAATTCTGATGGTCTGTGCACGGAGCTTTCTCATCATAAGTATTGGCGTGGAGCCAAAAGATCGAGGCGTCGGGCCGATCAATAAAACCGAGGCATAGAGCCGGTTGATTGGCAGGATTGACCTGTTTCATGAGAGATATGCAAAGTGTATATGTGCAATGCTTGTTGTTAGATGTGAACAGATATGATGATGCAGACTCGATGTGAAATGTTGATGCAAATGTGCACGGGCCCGTGCGTGTGTGTTTGTTTTAAGCTTAGAGCTTCTATCAAGTTCCGGACTTGAGCATTCAGAGCGTAGAGCTCGAGCATTCGGACGGCAGAATCCGAGCATTCAAAGTACAGGCTTTGAGCGTCCAGTACACAGTGGTTGGGCATCCAAGCGTAGAGCTTGAGCATTCAAGTATATGACTTGAGCATCCAGTACACAGTGGTTGGGCATCCAAGCGCAGAGCTTGAGCATTCAAAAATGTTAGATTTTTGAGCATTCAGGCGTAGAGCCTGAGAATAGATGTCTTGATTGTTGGGGCGGCTTAGAGCCTGTTGCTTGTTTACGGCTTTGAGCCAGTTGAGATGATGAACACAGGCTTCGAGCCTGTTAAGAACTTGATTGTGTACGGCTTCGAGCCAGTTGAGACAATGGGCTTGGAGCCGCTGAGATTGGTTGTTTATGGCTTCGAGCCATTTGAAATGGTGGACTCGGAGCCGCTGAGTTACAGGCGTAGAACCTGTTGCTGTGATAGCGAGCGTAGAGCTGCTAAGTCGAGGGCTTGGAGCCACTGAGATGATGGTTATGGCTTCGAGCCAGTTGGGATAGCGGGCTTGGAGCCGCTTTGGTGTGATAACAGTCATAGAGCCTGCTGTGTTGAGGCAATGGGCTTTGAGCCGCTGAGTTGATGGCTTCGAGCCGCTGGGTTCATGGTTTTGAACCAGTTGAGATGGTGGATGTAGGCTTCGAGCCTGTTGAGGTAGTGGGCTTCGAGCCGCTGAGATTGTGATAGCGAGCGTAGAGCTGCTGAATAAGTACAGGTGTAGAGCCTGTTGATAATGGGCCTCGAGCCGTTGAGTTGATGGCATTCGAGCCGCTGAGTGAACCGATAATGGATATGGGCGTAAAGCCGCTGGGTGTTTCAACTTGCTTTGGCTAGCAGTTTGTGGAGAGAGATTTTCGATGCTTGGGCATGCCCCCAAGGCTAGTTTGGATTACATTGCATTGGCTTGGGGATGCCCCCAAGGCTACTTTGATTGGTTCTGTTGGTCACGGACCCAGAATTCATGATGGCTCGGATTGGTGCACTGAGCATGATCTGATGTTGCTAAGGGAATTTGATTAAGGGGCCAGGAGATCGATCTCTCGGCCGCATAATTGATTAGCCGGCCGAGCTATCAATGTATCGGCCGCGTAATCCCTTTATTTCCAGGGGCCTATAAAAGGTCACAGCGTCGACCGTTTCATTTCACTTTTTCCTCTTTCTTTTCCTCTTCCTCTCCTCGTTTCGAGAACTCCGTAGCCGAAGACTCCCTTCCATCTATCCTCGTTTTCGACAGCTCCGGGCCGTGGGTGGTATGCCGTCGTGGCTAGTGTGCGCGGAGGGAGACCGCGTTTGCTTTTGGTCCTGTCTCGACGCTTGATTACGGATCCTCGCATGGGTATGCTTGATTAGGGGCCCTCGCATGGGTGACTTGCTTCCGCGATGTGGAACTCCTGGTGTGGCGGTGGTACGCGGTGTGGTGGTTTTTCTGGGCCATGTGGTGTCCCTTCTGCACCGTAGTACTCCTCTGGTATACACCGTCCCAGGGGTGTCCTCTCCTTTTTTGCAGCTGGTCTCTTTTGTTCGGACCACCAGAGGGTTCGACATCCTCTTCTGCTCCCTTTTGTTTCTTTCTTTGCTTTTTGTTCCTGCAAAGGTTAGTTCGACAGGAAATCGATGTATAGTTTGTTTAGGAAATGTGGGATGATCCACCTTGTGATGTAAAAAGCTTTCGTTATATGAAACAAAAACCTTCTTGCTCTGTTTGTGATTGTGTACACTGTGTTACGTTTGTTTGCGTGTGATATTTCCGTTAATCCAATGAAACGAACTGAACCGCGGGAACAGTCTGTAAAATAGCCGTTCTGGCGGCCGACCAAATGATTACGCGGCCGAAACTTCGATCTAGCGGCCGAAGGATCGTTTCGTTTGCCTGGGTTTGACTTGTAGATCAACCCTATTATCTACGGGCCGATGGATTGATCCCACGGCCGCCGAATTGAAGTGCCGGCCGAGAGACCGACTGAATTTCCGAGGATTAAGAATCCGATTCCGATTCGAACTAAGACTCGACCTAGCCCTATAAGTGCGCGTTCTACGAACCCGATAGCATCGTCAGCAGTGATTTCCTTGCACATGGCACAACCAATCCTTGATCAGTGGTTGGATTCCTTTAATGGCCTTGACCGTTTGCACTTTAAGTCCTTTGGCATGGACTTCCTCTTTTCTCTTCGTCACATTCCTGTGAATTTTGCTTTCCTTAGGGCAGCCGCTAGCTTGTGGGACCCTGATTTTCACGTCTTTCGATTTAAGAGGGAGGAATTATGTCCTACCATCGAGGAATTTGCAGCCATCATGGGTCATTTGGATAGAGAGGGTTTCATTGTCCCTGATCCTTTGTTCAACCGTGGTGATCTCCTAAAGGATTTACTCCAAGTTCAAAAACATGAAGTTAAGTTCTTCCTAGTGAAAGGGAAGCTGGAGATTCTGCAACTCATCCAGCGTTTTGGTGCAACTGAGGCTCATCGCCAAGTTTCCTTACAGAAGTCGTGCTTTCATGCATTGTGCATTTGTCTCCTTCATTACCACTTGCTTGGCCCTTCCTCTGGCCATGCTGATCCTATATTGCTTAACCTTGCTCAGCAAATTGGAAATCGTGTGGGTTTCGCTGGTTTAGTATTGGCAGAGACCTTGATGGGTCTAGATTTGATGAAGGGTAGTCCTACAACTCAGTTCTCAGGCGGTCCCTTGTTATTGCAGGTTCACTCTTTTATTTGTTTCATTTGTCAGATTTATCTTTTCACTCATCACTCTTTTGTTTTGACTCACATGTTCTCTCAGCTCACAATTTTCCTTTTTCTCTAGGTATGGTTGTTTGAAAAGCTAAAAGTGTGGGATGCGCCGGAGCGACTTCCTTACAATCCAGACCAGTGCACGGATCGTCACATGGTTAAACAGTTCCCAACTGAGGCTGCTTGGGCAGCGTGGATGAAGACTTGCAGAGGTGATTGGATTCAATGGGTTTGCCCCTGGTATGGTATCGAGAGCATGACCGCGAGTACCATGAACCACTTTGGTGTAGCAGTGATTGGCATTACTCGAGTCGTTTTCTACTTCCCTGCTCGCTTTCAAAGGCAGTTTGGGGCTGAACAAGCCGCAATCTTAGGTGACCCTGAGTATACCGCCTCTAAGATCCATGATGCCAACTTCCGTCGCAATATGCTGCGTCTTTGGCCAAATAGAGTGATGCAGGAGATTGCTGAGAACTTTGCTGCTAAGCTATCGGGTTCTTACAAACGCTGGTTGAAGAAAAACCTTTTGGAGGATAGAAGTGCAAAGAGAAGGAAGACCTAGAGATCGACGCTTTGCTTATGTTTTTCAAAAGACGTTTGTTTGATTCTAGCTTTCATGGATTAAGAATTGTTTAGGCTTGCTTTGTCCTTTCTCTTTGGAAATAATAAAACATTTGGTCGTTTTATTTGAAGATGTTATTGCCATGATTTGATGGTGAACATGCTTTAGGATAGACCTAGAAATCTCGGAAGCGATGTTGATAGCAGTGGCCGAATCTCAAGCTTAGAGATTGCCTACGTATCCCATGGAGGGAATCAGGCCATAAACGTAGTTCCAACAAAGGGGATTTGTTTTGTTTTTTAGTTAGGGTACACTCGGGTATTTTCCTCTCCTTTTGTGCTCTAATTTTTGCCTAAAAACCGCCCTTGCGGGTTTTCGGTCTAGCGAGCGTTTTATTTATGCCTTAGTTTTTGCCTAAGCCGCCCTTGCGGGTTTTTGGCCTAGCAGGCTGCTCTAATTTTTGCTTGGATCCGCCCACCCTTGTGGTTTTCGGTCCAACGAGCATCTCTCAGGGGTAATACTTCCTCAACTTGTCAATGTTGACTGGCGTTGCGAATTCCATTCCATCCAAGTCTGCAATGTATGCTGCTCCTCCAGAAAGTACGCGTTTGATAAGGTAGGGGCCTCCCCAGTTTGGTCTAAACTTGCCCCTTGGGTCTGAGACGTGGCGACGAATTGCTTTGAGCACCATGTCTCCTACCTTGACGTCCCTAGGTTTTACCTTTTTGTTGAATGCTCGTGCAATACGGCGTTGATACCCTTGTACATGGTATAAAGCCCTCAGTCTCCTCTCGTCTAGTAATGCCAACTCGTCGTAGCGGTTTTGAACCCAATCCTCTTCGATCATTCCAGTCTCAGCTAGAACCCTTAACGAAGGTAATTCCAATTCGATGGGCAAGACAGCTTCCATTCCATAGACCAGAGAGTAGGGAGTAGCCCCAGTTGAAGTCCTTTCGGTTGTTCGATACCCCCATAGCGCCAGAGGTAGCATTTCCGGCCAGTCTGTATAAGTGTTGATAGTCTTCCGCAGAATCCTCTTGACATTCTTGTTTGCAGCCTCAACTGCTCCATTAGTTTGAGGTCGGTAAGTAGATGACCGATGATTTTGTATCCCAAATTCGGCGAAAAGCTTCTTTGTTGCCCCCTTGAAGTGCGATCCATTATCACAGACAAACTCGTGAGGTACACCATATCGATAGATGATATTAGTACGAATGAATTTGGCCACATGAGTGGCTTTGAGAGTAGCATAAGAGGCTGCCTCTACCCATTTGGTGAAGTAGTCGATGGCCACCAGAATGAACTGATGTTTGTATTTCCCCTTTGGATTTATGCTTCCAATGACATCTATCCCCCAAGTAGAGAATGGCCAAGGGGAGGTCATGCTGTACAATTCCGTAGGGGGAATACGCATACGATCAGCGTGAGTTTGGCATTTGTAACATCGACGGACATAATCAGCGCAGTCGGCTTCCATAGTAGTCCAGTAATATCCCTGACGTAGGATCTTCTTTGCCATCGTTGCCCCATTCATGTGTGGCCCACAAATTCCTTCGTGTATTTCCTCCATTACCTTGCGGCTGTCCTCCGTTGTGACGCAAAGTTGACTTGGACCCAAGTGTGCCCTTCGGTACAATGCTCCTCCACAGATTATAAATCGAGCAGCAAACTTCCGCAAAGCCGTCTTGTCCTTTGAGGTGGCCTCGGACGGGTATTCTCCTTTTTCTAGGAATTCCTTCACGTCTTCGTACCATGGCTTGCCATCGTCTTCACCTTCCTCGGTAAAGGTACATTCACATGCGGGTTTAACCTTTTGTTCGATCATGAGAGGCCGCATTGTGAATCCCAGGGGTATTTCGACCATAGACGCCAATGTCGCCAGTGCATCTGCAAATCTATTGCTCACTCGAGGAGTGTGTGTGAAGATAACAGAATCGAATTGTGGAATTAGATTTTCCAGCACAGAGTGATATAGCTTCAGTGTATCCTCCTTGACCTTCCAGTCTCCTCTTGCTTGAGATACCACCAAGTTTGAATCCCCAGTGACTTCTACCCTTTTTGCTCCTAGCTCCAGGGCTGCCTCCATTCCAGCAATACAAGCCTCATATTCAGCTTGGTTGTTAGTGACTTCAAATCTTAGCTTATATGACAAGGGGATGTGGGAATCGTTTGGGGAAACTAGCAATACCCCTATGCCATATCCACATTGGTTTGATGCTCCATCAAAGTAAAGTTGCCAGGTGTCGTCTAAGAGACATAAGATGTCCTCGTCGGGGAACATGAAGTCCTCTGCCTCAGCTTCTGTCACAGGGTGATCTGCCAAGAATTCTGCCACAGCTCTTCCTTTTACTGATTTCCTTGTCATGTATTTGAGATCGAATTCTGCTAGCAGTAATAACCACCTAGCTAGCTTTCCGATAAGTGCTGGCTTCTCGAAAAGATACTTGATTGGGTCTAAACGAGAGACCAGCACCACCGGATGTGCTAACAGGTAGTGCCTTAGTTTCTTTGTGGCCCATACTAGCCCCCAACAGGTTTTCTCGAGGGGAGTGTACCTTGTTTCGTAATCCATCATTTTCTTGCTGAGGTAGTATATGGCGCACTCTACCTTGGCGTCGTTTTCTTGCGCTAGCATACATCCCATGGACGTGTCTGTTACTGAGAGATACAGAATCAATAGCTTCCCAGGGATGGGTGGCGATAGTACAGGTGGATTCTGAAGGTATTCCTTGATTGCCTCGAACGCTTGCTGACAGTCTTGGCTCCATTCAAAATCCGTACCTTTCTTTAGTAGTTTGAAAAGAGGTTCACAGGTGGTTGTGAGCTTGGAAATGAACCTGCTGATGAACTGTACCTTCCCTAAGAAGCTCCTTACTTCCTTCTCTGTCCTAGGCGGTGATATCTCCATGATAGCCTGTATCTTGGAAGGATCTACCTCAATTCCTCTTTGAGTGATGAGGAATCCCAACATCTTTCCAGCTGTTACCCCAAAAGTGCATTTTTGAGGGTTAAGACGCAACTTGTAATTCCTAATCCTTTCAAAGAACTTTTGGAGTGCTCCATAGTGTCCTTCCCTTTCCTTTGATTTGACTATCATATCGTCGACATACACCTCGACCTCTTTGTGCATCATGTCGTGCAGCAGTGTTGTGGCCATCCTCTGGTAAGTGGCTCCAGCATTCTTCAACCCAAACGGCATTACTCGGTAACAGTAAGTTCCCCAAGGCGTAGTGAAGGTAGTTTTCTCTCTATCCTCAGGAGACATAAGGATTTGGTTATATCCAGAAAATCCATCCATGAAGGATAGCAACGCATGGCCTGCGGTGTTATCTATTAGCTCGTCTATGTGAGGTAATGGGAAGTCATCTTTCGGACTGGCTTTGTTGAGATCTCGGAAATCTACGCAGACCCTGATTCCTCCGTTTTTCTTTGGTACGGGAACGATGTTTGCTACCCATTGTGGATATTCAGTGACTATGAGAAAACCGGCGTTGATTTGCTTAGTGACTTCTTCTTTTATCTTTAGGGCCCAATCAGGGCGCATACGTCTCAGTTTCTGTTTAACTGGTTTTGCATCAGGACGAAGAGGAATCTTATGTTGAACAATTTCGGGGTCTATTCCAGGCATGTCCTCATAAGACCAGGCAAAAACATCTTTGTATTCTTTTAGCAAAAAGATTAGTTTTTCACTTTCTTGAGGGGATAGTGTGGCACCAATTTTAACCATTTTGGGTTCGTTTTCAGAGCCTATGTTTGCTGTGATTATCTCCTCAGAAAAAGGTTTAGCGTGCCTTTCCTCTTCTCTCTCGATAAATTCTAGAATTTCTTTCGGAATTTCTTCCTCAAAATTTGGTTTGTCGGAATCCACACAATTGATCATAGGCAAAGTGAAATACTCTAAATCTTCCTTCTCATTGCTAAATTTATCAAAAGACATTTCAGAGTCGAACTCAAAGTAAATGCTATGCCTTGGCACTTTGACCAGGTTTTCCTCACTAGACTTAGTAGTTTCGAAGGATGAAAAGCTTGACTCGGACTGAGTCGACTCGGAGTCGGAATCGGAATCGGAATCAGAACTAAGATTAGCGCTTTTCATTTTATATTTTAGAGCGTGTTCCACGGTCCAGTTGGGGTAAGCCCCTTTTTCAGCATCCACAATCAGCTCAGAGCAGTCTTTTTCATCACCAAGGTCGATCACCAACACCTCACTGTCACCTTGATTCGCACTTTCATCATTGTCACCCTGCAAGTCTTGGAGGGCCATTTGATTTGCTATTGCTGTTATCTCTTCCAATTGAGCTTCAATTTTGGCTTCGTCGTTGTTGTCGACTCGTCGTGTGCCAACAAAGCCCCACCAATTACCGAAGCTGTCTATGATGGGATGGATCACCCTTATTTCATTGTTGGTGACCCCCTCATCAAAGAGCAGGTTTAGTGATATTTCGTCTAGTGGGTCATTGTCGACAACCTCTTCTTCCTTTGCCTCTTCAGTCTCGAGGTTGTTGACCTCGTCTATTGGCCAATAATCATCGGTAGGTGCATAAGGGTCATAAAAGTAGATTGGAACCCTGCGAAGCCCTTCTTCTTCAATCAGGTCTTCTACCTCTTCCTCATAAACTGTTCCAGCGAACATGACATGGTCATCTTCAATGATAGCCACCATAGGCTTTGGTTGATTTACTGGAGTGATGTATTCAGAAGGGTTGAAATCTTCAACAGCAAAGTGGAGCGGGCCAGACAGCTTGGTGACAACTTGAAAGTGCGAATCAGACGTGATCAATGATGCAGTCATTTTTCCTGAAAAAGGTTTTTGCTTTAGTTAGATTGATTAATCTTACCTACTGTTTATTTGACTTAGGGAGATTCCTAAGGTTTAACCTGCAAAAGAGAAACTTTACAACATACATACATACAATAGGTGTGAGGAAGAACTCGGAAATAAAAATGCAAGTAGGTTCCTAGCCTGTAGGTTCCTGTCTTAGTTTGATAAGTTCTATGGCTTTCTAAAACATGCAAGGTTTTGGTAGTCTCAGGGTGCTCCGTTGTCAAAGGGCACCAATCCTCTCACCAGCCCATTATAGGTGGTGATTGGGTGATTTCCTTTTTGATATACCACTAGGTACGAGTGACTGTGGAGTTTGCTGGAACCCCCAACATAGCCCGTGTCATGCCGGGATATCAGGTGAACTCAACGGGTTGCCCGCTCGATGCATATGATAAATGAATTAGACAAGGCATGCATTAGTCTTATGTTGAACTTTCTGGTTATGGCTCTCTATTCCCCAGCAGAGTCGCCAAAAACTGTAGACACCTCCCAAACGGGGCATCGCCATACAGATTGATCACGTTTGTGTTTGCTCGATTGGTTGCTCACTTCATAAACCAAAATCATGGACATTCCCATGGCTAGGAACATCGCCACATGATAACGGTTATCATCAAATAGAGTCGCCACCTAGTTTATTAAAACTAGGAAAATGGATAGAGATTCTGGATTCGGGAGCCAAAAGTACAGTAAGGGGAAGGTGTTAGGCACCCCTCTCTGCCCAGTCGTGAGACTGGCCCATAATTGTTCAACATAAGACGTATAGATGCTTTGTCTAATTCTAACACATAGTCTGTTTAATTATTCCTTTAAACAGTAAGCAAAGTGAGCCAATGCGATAATTGAAGCATGCATCAGAAAGCAGATAAAACAAACAAAATGTCCCAGGGAGATGGATCTCGCGGCCGGTGAATGGATCTCACGGCCGAGAGATCCCCCTGGTTTTATTTATCGGCCGAGGGATCGAATCCCCGGTCGATGTTCTTCCTCACACCAGACAGAAAAGCTTAGCGAATGATTTAGATGCTACGGTTAGTCATAAACATGATAAATAAAACAAACCAGAGGCCGTTGGGCCTCACCACCTTGATCCCTCAGTTGCTTGATTGCTTTGGATTGGGCGTGATTGATTGATTGCTTGGTCGAGAACCCTAGAGTTAGGGTTTGAACTTCGGGGTTTGATCGCCGGATTGACGGCTGCCTTCGGAAGGTTAGGGCTTTTGAAGAGTGGGATTGAGGGAGTATTTCTGCAGAGCTTCGAGTTTTGATTGAGTGTGTGGGTATCTCAATTTCTGTGTGTTAATTCGGAACCCAAAGGCCCCCTTTATATAGGCATAGGGATGACTCACTCCGGCCAATCAAATCACGAGATGGCAATTGCAATTGCAATGCATCTCTAACTCTACGTCGTGATCTCCGAACGTAGCCCGAACGCATCGGAAAGGTAGTGTAGTTGGATCAAACCAAACGTCTGACAGAACGTTCCAGAGTCTGGAAAAAGGTCAATCTGGCGGCCGAGCAATGGATGTCGCGGCCGTGGAATGGATGTCTCGGCCGAAGGATGGATCTTGCGGCCGAGGGATTGATCTCTCAGGGAGATTTTGCTGGCAACAGGTTGCTCGGGCGAGGGATTGAAGTTATGGCCGTGGGATCAATGTTACGGCCGTCAGATGGATTCTCCTAGGCTTCTGTACTTTCTGTCTGAAAGGCTGTATGGCTCTGAATTGGGTCCTCTAAGTGGTCAAAGTTCTCACCGAAAGTCCTAAGGTCCTCAAGGAAGCAATCATCAATCATTGTATCCATTTCATCATCGGGATTGTCCCAAGGTGGGACTTGAAATAATCGTTAGGCCAAATTGGGGTGTCTACAACCCGGCCTGCAGGAATTCCATGGGTAGGACACCATTCCGGTTATGACCCGAACACTTGGGTCTATATCCAACTAGAGCCACTATACCCTTGCCCATTCAAGATCCGAGCGCAGTCCGCTTACTTAGGACCAGTAAGGACCATAGCCCCCTGCTATAATGGCTACTACCTCATTGCCGTACCCCGAGGATTCCAGGAGCATTACACCGACCGCATCCACTATTCTCGCGTCTCAAGGTCCCGTCCCGAGCAGGAACATCGTATCATTGCAGAGAATGTCGACTTCACCGATCACGTCACCTTCGCAGAGATACCCATCCGTCTAGAGCCCTACAACAACCCAAACCCTAGCGAGGAACAACAGGAACCACTATGGCGAGTGACATGGCGTTGCTACGGGCTCACAGAGGATACCGTTGAAAAACAGAGTCTTCTAGCGGAACATTTTCCAGTGCTTTTCGATTGATCGATTTCCCTTAGCATTTGTTTTAGGAAAATAATTGTGGTAGTAGGAACTATCGTAACTTTTAGTAGCGTGACTTTTAATAGTTTGATTATTTTTCCTTTATCGTGACTTTTAGGAAATTTTGTGTTTATTTTTGTTTTGTTAATAAAAGAAAGTTTCTTATGATTTTCTGCTTTCGTTTATATAAATGTAAATAGATATATGTTCTTATAATAAACCCCCCCTTAATAAAATATAACATAACGGTATCTAGATGGAGGAAGGAAGAAACAACCAGAATAACGAGCAAAACAATGGACCAAATGGAGCCAACGGCCAAATGGGGACTCCCGAACTTGTCCAACTCATGCAAGCATTCATTGCTGCTGCGACTGCAAATAACCAGAATCAACGCGGAGCCCCGCACCCACCTAAAGGACCAATGACCAGGAGTCAGGCACTAAATGAGTTCTGCAAACGTCGCCCGCCCTATTTTCAGGGAGAACCTAACCCCACAGCTGCAGAATCTTGGCTGGAGGAGATCAAAAAGATTCTTGAGACCCTAGACATCCAAGAAGCCAGCAATCGAATTGCTCTAGCTACCTATCAGATGCAGGGTGAAGCTCAGCATTGGTGGAACCTGATGAAAAATACTCATGAAGTGGCAACAATGACTTGGGAAAGATTTGAGGAAATCTTCCTTGACAAGTATTTTCCAACACCTGTCAAACAAGCATTGGCCGTAGAATTCATGAACCTCGAACAGGGCACCATGACCGTGACCCAGTACGCGGCACGATTTGAAGAATTGTCCCGCTATGGCGCAACAATCATACCTACTGATGATGACAAGGCAAGGAAATTTGAATGGGGACTCAATGAGACACGCCGAGCAGTGGTGGCACAGACACTTCCCACTTACTCGCGAGTGGTGCAATGCGCACTCAAGATGGAGAGAGAACACCTGGATTTCAAGACAAGGCGTGAGCAGAAGAAGACCACACCTACAGTTGGAGGACCTATCCGCACCAACCCTAACAACAGGAGTACCCTAACCTTTCAACCCTACCCCCAAAACTACCCTCGCCCTCAATCGACACAGTTCAACCCAGCATGGAGGAACCCCAACCCAGGGTTCAACCGAAACCCGAACCCAAACCCGAACCAGATCCAAATACCGAACCGAGGTCCAAATCCTAATCCTGGACCAAACCGCAACCTCTTTCCCCAGAATCAAGAACCAGATAACCGCTGTTTTTACTGCAAAGAGGAAGGACACATCAGGAGATTTTGTCCCAAGTTAAACGGCGCTGGAAACTATGGAGGACTGCCGCAAAATCAAGTCAGGGCTGCAGGACTTGGAAATCAGAATCAGAATCAAGCTAGGCCAATTGGGAATGGTAACCAACCAGGAGGGCAGAACCAGCCTCGCGGTGGGTGGAACCAACCACCAGCTCGTCCTTTTCAGAACCAAGGACTAAACGGACCAATCCAGCCCAATGCTGGAAGGGTGTTTGCACTGCAAGGAACAGAGGAAGAGATGGACCCTGCAGTAATCCAAGGTACCCTCACTCTTTATACTACATGCGTTCAAGCACTATTTGATTCTGGAGCTTCGCACTCATTTATATCTGCCGCATGTGTATCTGCACTTGGATTAGAAACCGAAACCCTAAAAACAACTATGCATGTGACCTCACCATTAGGGGGTAAGATTTCGGTAGAACTAATCTGTAAAGGGTGCGAACTAGGAGTATCGAGTTTACGATTAACGTGCGACTTACGAGTAATCGAAATGACGGACTTTGACGTCATACTTGGGATGGACTGGCTGACTGCACACCGAGCTGTCATAGACTGCCATCGAAAGATGGTGACAGCTTATTCACCAGATGGAACTTGTTTCAAATTTAAGGGGGATAGACAAGACCCTTATGCACCCAACACACACAAAACAAAGTGGCATAGAGGACTTTCGGGCTGGTTAGCAAGCCTCATGTTGGAGGAAACGGACCGAAAGGAGTTAGGTCTTCCTCACATCGTCTGTGAATACGAGGATGTATTTCCCGAAGAGTTACCAGGATTACCGCCGCCAAGGGAATTGGATTTTACCATCGAGTTACAACCCGGCACAGCCCCTATCTCTATGGCCCCGTATCGGATGGCGCCAGCAGAACTGCGAGAATTGAAAACGCAGCTTCAAGAACTCTTAGAAAAGGGTTTCATCCGACCTAGCACCTCACCATGGGGAGCCCCTGCTCTTTTTGTCAAGAAGAAAGAGGGAACACTCCGACTTTGTATCGACTACCGCCAACTCAACAAGGTCACAATCAAAAACCGATACCCCTTGCCGAGAATAGACGACTTGTTCGACCAACTGAAAGGGTCGACCTGTTTCTCAAAGATTGATCTAAGGTCTGGATATCACCAATTACGAATCCAAGATGGTGATATACCTAAGACGGCGTTCCGCACGCGCTACGGACACTACGAGTTCGTAGTCATGCCGTTCGGTTTAACCAATGCACCTGCGGTTTTCATGTGTCTAATGAACCAAATTTTCACCCCGTACTTGGACAAATTCGTGGTAGTGTTCATTGATGACATTCTTATTTACTCCCCCACGGAAAAAGAACATGAGGACCACTTAAGAATTGTTCTCCAAGTACTTCGAGACAATCATTTGTATGCAAAGGCAAGCAAGTGCGAATTTTGGATGAAAGAAGTAAAATTCCTAGGACACGTGGTGTCAGAGAAAGGAATTTCAGTCGACAACAGCAAGGTAGAAGCAGTCATGGACTGGAAAAGACCTTCTTCGGTGTTCGAGATTAGAAGTTTCTTGGGATTAGCCGGTTACTATAGGAGATTTATCCAAGACTTCTCCATCTTGGGAAAGCCAATGACGCGACTAACCCAAAAGGGAGTTAAGTTCGAATGGAATGAAGCATGTGAGAATTCGTTCCAAGAACTCAAGAAGAGATTAACCAGTGCGCCTATATTGATCGTTCCCGAACGAGACGCTGGGTATACCGTATACTGCGACGCATCCAAAGATGGATTGGGAGCTGTACTCATGCAGAACGGAAAAGTCGTTGCTTACGGATCCCGACAGTTGAGGCCACATGAAAGGAATTATCCGACACACGATTTGGAACTGGCAGCAGTAGTATTCGCCCTGAAGTCCTGGCGACATTATCTATACGGAGTGCAGTTCGAGGTATTCACGGACCACAAAAGTTTGAAATACCTGTTTACCCAGAAAGAGCTAAACATGAGACAAAGGAGATGGGTGGAATACTTAGAGGATTTCAATTTCACTATGTCCTATCATCCTGGAAAGGCAAACGTAGTCGCTGATGCGCTGAGTCGCAAGAACCGAGGACAAGTGGCTAGTTTAGCTATAAGAGAATGGAAGATGATGGAGGATCTTAACGGATTCAAGTTGCAGCCAACCGCAGAAGGCATCAACGCGTGTCTCTTCGCCGTAGCCGCAACCCCAGCCTTACACCGAGAAATCCTTTTAGCCCAAACCTTTGAACAAGAGTGTGATTTCATCAGACACCAATTCTCAATTGGAAAAGCAGCCGCTGGATGGACAATCCACACTGATAAAAGCCTTCGTTTCCAAGGAAGAATTTTTGTACCAGACATCGGTACCCTCCGAGAAGCAGTACTTAAGGAATTCCACCATTCCAATTTCGCCGTCCACCCAGGAAGCACCAAGATGTACCAAGACCTCCGCCGACAGTACTGGTGGGCTGGAATCAAGAAGGACGTAGCCAAATACGTTTCAACATGCCTCACGTGCCAACAAGTAAAAGCAGAACACCAGAAGCCCGGTGGAACCCTACAACCTTTGCCTATACCCGGATGGAAATGGGAACACATCGCTATGGATTTTGTGACAGGACTGCCTAGGTCTCCGCAGTCAAACACCGCCATTTGGGTGATAGTCGATCGTTTAACAAAATCCGCCCACTTTTTACCCATGAAGATGACAGACTCGATGGACACTCTCAGCAGACTCTACATTCGAGAAATCGTACGATTACATGGTGTACCCGTATCCATTGTGAGTGATCGAGATTCGAGGTTCACGTCGACCTTTTGGGAAAGCCTACAGAAAGCGTTGGGAACCGACCTTCGTCTTAGCACCGCATTCCACCCACAGACGGACGGACAATCCGAAAGGACAATTCAAATCTTAGAAGACATGCTTCGTGCCTGTGCTTTGGACTTTAAGGGAAGTTGGGAACGACACCTACCCTTAGTTGAGTTTGCCTATAATAACAGCTATCAATCCAGCATAGAGATGGCACCATACGAAGCTTTGTATGGGCGACCTTGTCGATCGCCAGTTTGTTGGGCTGAACTGGGAGAAGCAAGCTTACTAGGGCCAGAGTTAGTCCAAGAAACGACAGAAAAGATCATAACCATTCGCCAACGGCTCCTGACAGCACAGAGTCGACAGAAGAGCTACGCCGATAAGAGGACCAGACCATTGACCTTTCAGGTTGGAGAACATGTGTTCCTAAAGATCCGACCACGAAGAGGAGTTATCCGATTTGGAAAGAAAGGAAAGCTATCACCACGATACATCGGTCCTTTTGAGATCCTAGAGAAAATTGGAGAAGTGGCGTACCGCTTGGCACTACCGCCACAATTAGACCGAGTTCACAACGTGTTCCACGTGTCGATGCTCCGAAAATACATGACGCATCCTTCCCACATCATCAATTGGGAAAACGTCGAACTCAACGAGGACGTCACTTTAGAGGAACAGCCAGTGGAGATCCAAGACTATAGTGAGAAGTGCATTCGGGGCAAAACCATTCAACTCGTCCGAATTCTTTGGCGACATCGAGGAATTGAAGAATCAACCTGGGAACGAGCAGATACTATACGCGCCAACTATCCGAGTCTATTTCCTCCAGAAGGTACACTTTAATTTCGAGGACGAAATTTTGTTAAGGGGGATAGGTTGTAATAACCCGTAATTTCGGTAATTATTAATAGCATTAAAAAGAATTATTTTAAAATATGTTATTAGTTCTAGTATTATTTATTTCCTTAGTAGATAAATACTAGATAATTATAATTATCCTATTTATTTCTTTATTAGATAATTACTTGATAATTACCAAGAATAATTATCCTATTCTTAATTATCCCTTTTAATATTTTTTTTAGTTGCATGCATGCATGCAAACTCTTCCACCTCCCCATCTCCTACTCCTACTCAATCTCTACCACTCTCCTAGCCATAATTTCGTCCATAATTCCCGTCCATATTAAGCCAATAATTAGAATCCCATTCCAATACGATTTCATCATCCTTATCATCGAAATCCTCCTATATATACCTCATAGCCCCGACCCTAGAACTCACCACAAAATTATTCACACCTCACCAGTCCAGAAAAGAGAGAGAACTCAATAGAAGTCGAACTCCAATCCATGGAGTTCTAGAGAGAGAAAGTGAGAGAGAGAAAAGTGGGTTTGCGTTCTAGAAACCCCCGAGATCCGAATTACCCATTCCAACCTTCTGCTACAATCCCAAGCATCCACAAGCACCGTCCAATTCGAGCCCAAGGTCCCCCGTTCACTCCAACCGAAGTCATCTTCTTCAAAAAGTTCAAGATCCATTCTTTTTCAATTCAATCCGATTCGAGGTACTATAATCTGTTCCAACCTCCTCTCTATGTATATTTATTGTTTTTAGGCCTAACCCATAGTCCCCCATGGTCCCATGCATCGAAAACAGTGAAGAAAACCAAAAAAATCAAAACTGGACAGAACCTTGCGGCCGCAACCTGCGGACCGCAAGAACCAGGCCTCTGACCTCGCGGCCGCAAGGTCAACCCGGTCAGACCTTGCGGTGGGTTCTGTTTTGTTCCGAATCGACTTTTTGACATCCCGAACATCGTTTTCGACTCCCGATTTATTTTTCCTAGACTTCTAACACCTCAAAGATCATAACTTGTTAATTTCATATTTTTTTTTTATTTTATTATCTATTTATTAATTATTTATTTGATTTCATGTAAAATTTTGCAAACGAAAAATCCATACGACCTTCTAGACCATTTTATTAATTCCCGAAATATTTTTCTTAAATTCTTTACATTCCAAAGATGATATGTTGTTAATCTCGACATACTTTATTTATTAAATAATTTATTATCTATTTATTCTACTTTTGATAATCTTAAAAATCATTTTTATTTTAAAAATAATTCCGTAACCCTCCGGAACCACTTGTTGATACTTGAACAGGTTACGTAGGACCCTAGGACTCTTTTTAGAACCATGCTACCTATTCTAGTGTTATTAATTACTTATTGTATTTATTATGATCATTAATCAATTTATTTTCCTAATTAAAAAAATTATACAAAGCCTAGATTATATTCTTTTTATTAAAACTTTTATTTAATAAAAGTTCCTGACTTTATTAATAACTTGTTGATCATACAGAACTAAGGGCAACGGCCCATTCATAAAAGGTTATGTGATTTATTGCATATTGTTTATTTCAATTATTATTCTGTTTGCTTAATTATTATTTCCAACTGCTGATTGATCTGATAGATTGGACCCTAGAGACATGGGGTGGTATGCGAAATAGAAATCACTTAGACGATGTTAGTTAAAGGATGAATTGGAAAAGTTTTTGTTTTTAGATTGCCTGCAGGCGTGATTTCGAGTTGTGATGAGATTGTGATGAGATTGAAACTGGCGGGTGTCCAGTGATGAATTGATAGACTGGCGGGTGTCCAGTGATGATTGTGGAATGGTTGCGATGTGGTTTATAAGATAGGCGAACCCTAGTTGTGATTCAGGCATGGTAAGCTTTCTTTTGTTGTATTGAGAGGGATACACACTGGGTACATAACTTAGGTGCAATCCGCGACAGCAAAATAAAGTGATCCCATGGGACCGAGCATGGCTAGAGGTTGAGGGAGGAAAGATCTCGCGGTGAGATCTTAGATCACACGTCAGGTTAATGAATAGTAATAAACTGATTGATATGAAATGCTTCTGTTATATTCCTCGTACCATGTTTATCTTGCTTGATTGCTAACTGTAAAGTAAGAGGGGTGGTTGGGTTAGATTATTTTACTGGGTGATTTATCACTCACGGATACGTCTGTATCCTGGTAAATCGATTGCTTCGGCGATCAATTTACCAGAGGACACAGGATTCAATGGAGAGGATCTCGCAATAGCACAGTACCAAGAAGAGACACAGAACCCCTTGGGCGAGCAATTTTATGCGGAGGAAAATCCGGAAGTAGGAGCTGAACCCGAGTACGCTTGGAATCCCTACCAAACCTAGAAGATGGTTCTGTTGATTGTCCCTTTTTAATATTTCAAAGACTATTTTAGTATTTCCCCTGTGGATTGTAATAAGTGAATCTCGATGTTGAGAATTCTGTTTTAAATTGTTTTTCAAACTTCAAATTTAGGAAATGTTTTCTTTAATTAAATACTTAAATGTCTTCGATTTTATTTCCAAAAATCGGGGCGTTACAAATATACTTAGGGAGATAAGATTTAACTACCTCTCGTCCGGCGAAATAGGGTTCGGAGAAATTTCGGTGGTGGGTCGGAGCGGCGGTGGAGTTTGGAGGTGGTGATGGTGTGCACGGCAGTGGGTGATCTCGGCGGTGCTGATGAAGTCCGGTTGTGGTGGTGTCCGGTCGGTGGTGGAGCTCAGTCTCCTCTCACGCTGCTCTCTCTCTCTCTCTCTCTCTCTCTCTCTCTGCCGTGTGGTGTGTGTTGTGTCTCAAAAGGGAAAGGCGAGAGAGAAGGAAAAAGAAAGGCTGCTGATTTTGCCACTCCATTTTTTGTTAACGCCACTCCCCTGTAAGTGTATTTTTGGTGCAAAAATACACTTGCGGGGAAGTGGCGTTAACAAAAAAGAGAGTGGCAAAATCATTTCCCAAAAGAAAAGGGTAAAGTGTGTACCTGGGAAGAAAGAAAGAGTAGTAGGTGGAAGCATTGGCCAAGGGAGCTAGGGGCCACGTACCAGTAGAAATGGTTGGCTGGGGATATTAGTTTGGCCTGATAGTAGTTTATAGAATGAGTTTTGTGTATCCTATGGCTATGGACATGAGAATGAACAGTCTATTATCCAAGCTTCCTATTAGAACTAATGGATAGTTGACTATCCGTTTCGTTAAATAAGTTAATTGGTTTATTTTTTTGTTTTTATTTAATTTTTTTTTGTATTTGTTAATTTTTCGTCAATTTTTTAGGAATTATTACATCGTCATAACAAAAGGAATCTAAGAAGTAAAAAATTATGATAAAAATTCAATTTTTTTTGAATAAAGACAAAAAAATTGGCTTATTGGCTTATTTTTATCTTTATTCAAAAAAAATTAGGTTTCGATCGTAATTTTTTACTTTTTAGATTTCTCTTGTCATGACGATGTAATAATCTCCAAGAAATTGACAAAAACTAACAAATACGAAAAAAAATTGAATAAGGACAACAAAATAAGCCAGTTGGCTTATTTAGCCGAATGGAAAGTTTTCAACATTTCACTTCATTGAGACCCCGTTCCAGAACACTTTCTTAAAAAATAAGTATTTATTTCACATTTTCAAACTCAAAAATAGTGTAAATGAAAAATATATTTTTTTATTTTTTTGCACCGTATAAAAGATCTTTCAAACAAGATCCATATTGCATATTTTTAGATTTCAATAAGTCCATTATTTTTAAGTTTGAAATTGCCTTCTTAAAAAGAGTGCTTCGGTGAGAAGGACATATATAGATTAATTATGTCATAAGGACATGAATATTTTCCTTTCGGGCGCCAGGACATCTAGTACCCACTAGGGCTGCTCAAAAAATCCGGTGAACCGTGAAACCGGTCCGGACCGAACCGATCCGTACCTTTTGGATTTTGTCCGTGGATTAATGGTCCGGACACGGATTGAAAAATTAGAAAACCGTGACTCGCGGTTCGGTCCACGGATTCTCATTACAAAACCGTGGATTAACCGAACCGAACCGTGAGATATTTATTTTATATTTAGAGAATGCATCAATGTAATCATAGTAACTATATGGTACTGGGTGATTTGGGAGTTCTTTGAGTTGGGAAGGGTGTCCCCATTAATAATATATATAAATATATATGTGTATTTATATAATAAATTGTTAGTAATGTTAACACTTTTTTCTACCAATTTTAGTATTTTATCTTAATAATGGGATATAATGTAGATGTACATAAAATATAAGGAGTAAATTATAGTGTTTTCATATAAATAACGGGTAACCCTAGTTGAGTTTCACTAGTTTGTTTCTATTTCATTTTTTTAATGTTATGTACTATAATGATACAATTCTACTAGTGTTTAGATTCTTTTGAATTTGATTTTTTAAATAGGTTTTTGGTAGTTTATGTAACAAGTATTTTCTGGTGGTGTTAAACTTAATTTTGAATGTAACATTCTTCCCTTTTAGTGTGGGATATATGCTTAAGCTTTATTTTTGTTAAAATCCGTGGACAAAACCGTAACCGATCCGCGAGTCACAGATCGGATTTTATTTTGTAAAAACCGAACCGTAGGACTTTTGGTCCGGACAAGGATTTCATTTTATAAAAACCGTGACTAGCGGTTCGGTCCTCGGATTCCTAGAAATCCGAACCGAACCGGACCGCGAGCAGCCCTAGTACCCACTCTCCAAAAACGAAAATGCTAGGCACACAACGTACGGACGCACAACCATTTACACAACCGCTGACGTCACTCAAAACGACGTCGTTTTGATTTTTAAAAAAAAAAAAAACCGTCCCTCCCAGGTCTTGAAACGAAACTCCCTTTCCCTTCCATCCCCCACGTTCACGATGAGAAGAGAATCGAGAGAGAGGGTTGCTCCCACCACCACCACAACCGGCGACGACGCTTCCACCTCCACCGGTGACCACGCTTCCCACCTCCACCACCAGTACCCAACCCCAAGTCTTCTGTTCTCAAATCCCCTCTCCCTATCTCGGACTGATTCTCCTGGTCACCGCAGACACGGCTGCGCTCCCCACCGCCGGCGACCGCCACCACAACCGGCTTCTGGGCAGTCCGACGTTACCCCCACCACGAAGGTCTCTCTCTCTCTCGCTCTCTCTCTCTCCTTAAACTAATTGCTGAGTTGCTGGGGGAAAAACCCTAAATTGAGTTTCTTGAAAAAAAAAACCCCTAATCAGAAAGTTTTCAATGTTCTCGACAACCATCTCGCTAGAAAATGAAGATGATATGGAAAGGATGAGTGTTCATTCTACAGAAAATAAAGACAGTTTGCTGAAAGTTAGTCGTGAAAACTGCAGCCAAACTAATTGTTTTTTCTTACTAGAACTAATCAATTTTTAGAACAAAACATAAACAAAGCCTGTAATCCTGCACTTGATTATGGTGATGACATGGTTGATTGAATCAGGGCAAACATACATGGGTGGCAAGATACTTATGTGTTCACAAAGGCGATGGGAGAAATGTTGATTGATAGCATGAGAGGAGAAATACCGGTTGTCATAATCAGGCCTAGTGTTATTGAAAGCACTTACAGAGAACCTTTCCCTGGATGGATGGAAGGAAATAGGTATGAAATTTTCACATCAAAAAATTCGTCAATAAAACAAATTGCTATAACTTCTATTGTTTCTGCATATGCTTCCAAATAATCCTTTGTTTCTGGCCAGGATGATGGACCCTATAGTGTTGTACTATGGGAAAGGGCAGCTCACTGGCTTTCTGGTAGACCCAAATGGGGTCCTTGATGTAGTAAGTACTCCAGTAATCATCTTGTTTCATTTTGGAAGCAACAAACTGTTTGCTTTTTTATGGTGAAGTAGTCTTTTATACCAGAAGAGAACCAAGCTACAGAAGCAACACACTGGGTAACATCTCTGCACCAAAATGAGAAACAAAAGAGAAGGTCTTAAAGCCTAACACCAAACTGTTTGTTTGTTGGAGTATCAATTAAGTAGGTTAAATACTTTTTGAAGATCAGGAGTTTGCCTTGCAAAATTTGGTCTTGGTTTAGTTTTGTAATACCAACTACCAAGTAAGCAGTGCAAAAGTTGGATGCTTGATTTCTTTTTCCACTTTCTTAGCTTAGTTAGAGCATATTTACATGAAAATTCTTGGGCATTTCTTAGTGAATGATGGGAATTTGTTGCAATGTGAAATTTTACGTGATTTTCTATGTTCTTTAGGTGCATGAACTTGTGTCTGGGGGTTGAAAAACTCGACGACAGAAGTATTTAAACTTACAGTATTTAGAATCCTTTGTTCAAAATTGAGACTTAGTTAACCTTGTACTGAGGTAAAATAGATCAGTGAAATTGCTTAAACTTTGCAATTTTTGATGAATGGATAAGGAACAGAAGGGGACATGGCACCATGACCTATGACTGAAATCCGGATCACACTGATAGCAGGCCATACTGTAATGTATAACAGCTAGCAGTCCACACAAATGAACAACCACCAAAACAGTTATCATTGCTTCCAGGCCACTAAAACAGGCCAAGATAAGTCACAAAACTTGGTGATTTCTGCAGCTTTGATCGACTAGCAGATCATGCTCATAAGATAATCACATAGTGCATGTAGAAAGGTGTAAGAGATGCTTCATCTACATGACAGTTCACAATTACAAAGATGCTTCATCTTTTATTTTTTATGGCTTGCTACTCTGTCTCCAGTTTAAGTTGGTCGCATAATGCTCAACTTTGTAATGTTATTTTTTTCATTACTGTAGATGTTCGTTGGTGGAGTTCGAGCGGAGTAAAAATATGGCGCAGCCAATGGAGAGAGTCATCTCTTAAATCTAGAGGATGGGAAAAGAAATCATCTGATCATGCAACTATAAAGGATAGCTCAGCTGCTGCGAAAGTTAGCTATGGAACCAATAGCTTTGCAAAGACTAGTGGAAACTCGAAAAGGCAGTGAAAGAGATTGAAGCTATTCAAGTGAATCAAAGGCCACGAAAATGATCAAATTTATTGTTGTAGTTTGGAATATCAATATGTACTAAGCTTTGTAATATCAAGTTGTAATATTGCGAAACCTAACTTCATATGTAATTGATATTTGTGATGAGAACGGCCCGGCGTGGGTTTTAAATTTATTGTATTATGGTTTTCGTTGTGAAATGATAATTTGGCAATAGATTTTGGCTATGAATATAGCTTGTCACTTGTGATTTAGAATGAGAAATGCCCGGGATGGGCTTGTGCGTAACCTCATGTTGTTTCTATTGTTGTTATTGTTGTACGGACTGAGACGTTAGACGTCGGGCTAGGACCAAAAAACAGGGGAGACTATGCCGAAATTTTTCAAACCATCTACCTTATGAAAGGTCATTACAAGACCAACAAGCAATCAGCTCTTTCAAGGACACAAAAAGGGACACAGGACACGATATGGACAGCTTTCAAGGACACAAAAGGGGACACAGGACATATGACACGATATAAAACAATACAAGCAAGTGAACTACTCAACACAAGGTATTTTCTAAAAAATTTGACAGAGTTTCCCTTGTTTTCAATCTAGCCCGACGTCCCAGTCAGCAATAGCAACAGAAAAAAGAGCAAACCAGCAATTCAATTGCAATTGAAACGAAAGTTTTAAATTTAGCCGACATGAATACATAATGTTTTACAAAGAGGCATGAGCCGAACATCATCATCATCGTCTACCCTAAGCTATATTACAAGCAAAATAAAAAAGAAAAATCCTAAGTGTCGCTAACATCTCTTCTTGGCTGGACGCTCCATACACCAAGGGGAACTTGATTTTGGAGTTGTGGAACTGCTTTGTGCTCTCCCTCTTGCTGGTATAGTAGCAGTTTTGATGATCAAGGAAGTAGTGATTTTGATGATCTAGATGCAAAAAGGAGATCTCCCTCTTACATAGCTTTGTCCTTACCCTCTTGCATACCACCATTCAGAGTGGAGTCGCGGCACTCCTTGTTCTTGATCTTGATAGGATTCTTCTAAAAAATCTGAAAGTAGATAAACAAGTGATCAACACACCAAGAATAAGCATACCATTCAACATCTAGCCAAAAAATTGCCAACAATGTATCATCCTACCTAGAAAGGGTAAACCCTCACAGTAGCATGCTCAAAACACACAGAGATCACTCAACTGTAGTTGAAGTGTTGAAATAACAAGTAGGCTAGAAAAAACAACTACAAGACTAGACTAATAGTTGAGTGCAAACAGTAGTTAAGACCAAATACCAGACATGGTGGTAACAGATCGTATATTTCTGCTCATGAATGCTCAGTCAGTCAATCTTGGATTACCATTCCAATCCAAAACAAACAAAAACAAATAAAAGAATACAAATCCAGTCAAAGAAGCAAAATTTCCACAATTGGATGCCTGAATTTAAACTAATCGTACACTAGAATGTCAAGTATATAAGACAAGACAAGAACTAAACTTTTCATTTAACAAAACAGAACTGTTACAATGAATGCAGAGTATACAAGACACAGAACTATATTTTTCAGATGACAAAACATAACTATTACAGTGACATTCAAAAATGTGAGTGAGCGATACATAGCAAATATCCTTGGGTGGCTTGCTAATATCAGGTTCAAATATGATAAACAAGACAGAAGGGAGCCTGGTTCTTTGTAAATACATGAATCAAATGGGGATGTTAGGATAAAATGAATCTCTATTATCAGATAGCCAACAATTATATGAAGTAATTCTAAAAAGTTAGAGCAAACTGATTTTTTTCTATAAAATGAAACAAATCTAGCTATGTAACAGTTCTAGGCACAAAAGCCCTAATTTAAGGAAAGAAAGTAGGATACAACAATACCTTCAAAGCCCTTATTTTAGAAAAGCCCTAATTTTCGAGTAAACCTAATCTCAGAACAGAGGATTTTTTTTGGAAAATTAGGGCAAACTGATTTGTATTAAAATCAAAGAAGTCTAAGGAAGAGACACAAAATGGGGAAGATTAGTAGGAAAAAATGAGTGATTTACACGTTTCGGATCAAGCCATCTAACTTTGAAATTTTTACCTCTTCAAGTTTCATTCGATTTTGTTGGAGAAAGTGTACCAACGGTCGAGAGAGAGAGAGAGCTGGGGTACCCAGAGGCCGGTGGTGATGGCGGTCTCCGGCGATGGGGGAGCGCTGGGTTGGGTGGTGGTGGTCGCCCCTCTCTCGCTCCTCGTGTCTGTATTCTGATCGTGAAATGGGGAAGGGGAAGAAGGGCGACTGTTCCTTGCGACCTCTTTTTTTTTTTTTTTTGAAGCAAAACGACGTCGTTTTGAGAATGACGTCGGCGGTTGTGTAAACTGTTGTGTGGGAGTTGTTGTGTTAGTAGCATTTTCGCTCCAAAAATACCCTCGACAAAACAAAAGGAGGGAAACCCAAGAAAAACAGTACGCACGAACACAAACCAACTGATCTCAACGACGCATCGGCGTAGAGGGTGTTCTGCAATGGCAGTGGCTCCGGCAACGTCAAGGCCGATAAGTTCAAGCAGATGATCGTGGAGCCACTCGTCGTGTCCGACGAGTTCAAGCAGATGATCCTCTCCTTCGTCGCCGGCGAACGATGACCCGAAGTAGAAAATCCTCAATTCTCTCCCAAAGCTCACTTACACTGTCGAATACACCGATAAACTCTCCGATTGCAGAATTTACTTGACGGAATTCTTCGCCGGAGACGAAATCCGATCGTTGATCATTGCCACAGTGATGAAATGCCGGATCGACGCGACGTTGGATCTGAAACCGGTTAGAGGAAGTTTCCCGACGTTTTTAGGCGGGTCATGGAAACAATATTCGAGAATGGTTATGCAATGTAATTTTGGGGATTTGATTGATCCAGTTGGGTAGGATGAGTAGATACATATTAGTGTTTTAAGGGGGCGGCTATTCGCAGCCCCGTATTTTTCCCTTAACCCATTAAAAATTTTCAACTATACTATTCGCAGCCCCGTATTTTCTCCCTTAGCCCATTAAAAATTTTCAACTATACTCAACAGTTAGTTACCGAAATTGAAATACATTTTTAGCATCCAATTACCGAAATATAATTTTTTTTTCAACAGCTATTTACCGAAAATGTATGTTCGGTAGTTGTTTACCGAATGTTGAACATATTTTTGACATGTAGTTACCGAAATATAGTCTTGTTTTCAACAGCTATTTACCGAAATGTTATGTATGATTTTAAACAACTATTTACCGAAATGTAGTGGACTAAGGGAGAAAATACGGAGCTGCGAATAGTCGCCTCGTATATGAAGGAGAGAGAGAGAGAGAGAGAGAGAGAGAGAGCTCTTAGCTGAAACGAGATAATTGTAAGTGGCTTACCAATATCTTCCTATTAATACCAAGTTTATAATATTTGATGTTAAAGTATAGAAGTTTTGGATCTATATTTGAAAATGATTTTGGATCTTCATATTTTGAAACTCACAAAAGAATAGAGAGTTCACTTCAGTTTTTGCTTTAGCAACAGTGACTTTCATATTTTAAAATCTGGTATTGTAAAGTTGGTATTAATAAGAACATATTCATAAGACATTTAAAAGGAGGTCCATATTACAAATGTCCGGTAAAAGTATGTAAATTCTTTCATTTGAACTTTTGGAGAAAACGTGTGAAATGTTTGTATTTCTTTGAAAATTGAGATTTGAGTGGGAGTTGTAATGAATACTAGTGTTCTCTATACGGACTATTTGAACTAAAAAAAATTCCCGGTGGAGATGCTCCTAGCTTGATTGAAGTGTAGAACAATATACATTTCTACGTATATACACATGTATGGCCCCACCTCCTTTTTTTCTCTCTCTTCCCTTATCCCAATCTCTCATCTCTGGCTCTGTCCATTTATCTGACAATGGCTCCTCTCTCTCTCTCTCTCTCTCTCTCTCTCTCTCACACACACACATTTTACTATACTATTAACCTTAGGATTTGAGTTAGCAACTAATGAACTTCTGCTTGTTAACTCTCCGGTTAGCAACCACATTGGAGCATATTTTGTTACCTTTGCCAGTTATTTGTCTAGTTGGCAGCTTATTGATGACACTAAAAGGGGTTAAACGTCATTATGGAGATGACCTTAGGACCTTGTTGACCCTATTCCAGAGGTGCTGAGGCTTCTATGTGATTTAGTATCGACTTCGCGGAGAATTGGAATGTGGACTTGTATGTGTTCTTTCGACCATGGTATTGACTTTGTATTTAGATTATTCCTTGATGCAGTTTTTTTTTTTTTGGGTAAAGGAAGAAATTATTAGAATGAAGAAACAGGATACAAATCAAAGGGGCATCTCCCAGATTAAAACATGGTCAACATGACCACCAAAACTAGTAATTCTTCAAAGCAAAACAGACAACCCAAAACAACCTGTCTTACACTTTGAAAACTCGAAAAAAGAACATCAAGCTATCACAAATTCGAGCTGGAAGGTGCCAAAGGGAAGAGAGAGACAGGTTTGCATCTGACTTCTGGACTCTTCTCCATGAACAGAAGCAAGCTCTAATATCAGTTACAGTTTTTGACTCCAACAGCTGAAAACTAAGGCCACAATGTTGAAATATTCTTCTATTACACTCACCCCATATATGGTAAATAGCTGCTGCTAGTATAATTTTTGAGACCAAGCTAGGGAACTGAGAAACACTATGACCTTGTCCCATCCATTCCATAATCTCAGCCAAACCCATTGAATGGACAAGGATCATTGAGTTTGGTCTGCAAACCCCTCTGAACCTGTAATCTACCCTGGTAGATAATCTGTCCAACACAGTTAACCACTGGATAATGGACCATCTGGGGTCCTGGGGATAGCACGTTTAAATAATCTACCCAACACAGCTAACCACTGGATAATAGACCATCTGGGGATAGCATGTTTAAACCAAACAACCTTGTACAAAGCCACCAACGGTTTAGGATTCCTGAAGGCATGCCAGGCAGACGGCACGAAGAACTTTCCATTAGGGTTCAGATTCCACACTACAGAGTCTTCATGAGATACCTTAGACACCAAAGAGTTTGGGGTGGTCCTCAAAATTTCTCTAATAGCTGGATTTCTGGCCCTAGCTAGGCCACTGCCACTGATTGTTCACAATCATAAAATCAACTTTGGTTTGAAGGCTCCTTCCTAAATTGTACACAACTCTTGAACCAAACTTTGCAAATAAAGGCCCCAGTGGGTGCCAGTTATCCAACCATAAGAAGGTGTTTCTTCCATTCCCTATCACATAAGTAATCCAAGGCTGCACCATAGGCCTTAGCTTGAAAATCTTTCGAATGGTCCAGGAGGCAAAAGTAGGAGTGTGCATATTCCATAAACTCTGATCCTTAATTACATATGTATGAATCCATTTTATCCACAAGGTGTCATCTTTTAGTGCAATAGCCCATACGGTAAGGGCAGCTATTGCATTTTCTGATAGCTTACTACCCAGCTATTAGATTCTTAGACAGTTTTTATGTATGTAATTCAGGAGTGCGTCCTCTCATAATCTATAACATGTTTAACCTGCTTTCATCTTGCAATCCTGTTAATTTGCTCAAAAAGCTCCTTTATATTTTGCAGCTAGTTGGAACTGATCACTGTGCCTTCAATTCCACACAAAAAGCAGCTTTCGGCATTGATGATTTTCGTAAAATACCAAATGGGGTCAACGGTAATTACGTGTTTTAATGGTTCTTAATATCTCTCTAGTGAGTTGTCATGACATGTGTCAAACCTATTCTACCTTCTAATTTGTGCATGTTTTGTAGGTATCGAAGAGAGGATGCATTTAGTTTGGGATACGATGGCGGTAAGCTTCCCTGAGTTTGTGCTTTGCCTATTGTTCTGAGCAGTTTCATACACAACTGTATTGTGTCAATACTTTCTACAATCAAATATTTCTTTTCTTCCAGGAATCAGGCCAAATATCAGTCACTGATTACGTGCGGATAACAAGCACTGAATGGTAAAAGTTTCTGTAATGTCATGTTTCTTGCGATTGCGTCCCAGTACCAGAATTATGATAAGATGAATGACAATGTTTTATTTTGTTCAGTGCTAGGATCTTTAACATCTATCCAAGGAAAGGAGCAATACTTGTTGGATCAGATGCAGATATAATCATACTCAACCCAAATTCAAGCTTTGGAATTAGTGCAACTTCTCACCACTCTAGATCCGACACTAATGTCTTTGATGGAAGAAGCGGAAAGGTAATAATTGGTGCATGTGTTGCTAACTAATTTGTTAGATAACTCTGTTAATGTTAAAAGAGAAAGGACCTCTGTTGCATCTAGACTATCTAGTTATCCCTGCGAAGGGGTATTTTGCATGCTGTTGTGGATTGTTCTTTTTGTAAGTCAACTCATCAAACAATAAACCAATACATTATCACAGGGCCGGGCGTATACTCCACGAGTAGACAAACAAAACAAACGTTTTCCATCTTGTCTAAGTTTGTTCTTCGTGTTAGATCCATATTTCCTGAAATCTTTGCAGGTGAACACGCTTGCAATGGTTTATTTGGTAAAATCAAAAATGAAGTTTGATTAGTAAATTTAGTATTAAAGTTGGGTGGATGCAAAAAATTTGCCGGTGGAATTTTAGTTTTTGGATCCTACCTAAATATGCCATCATTTGAATGTGTATCTCATTTCATCCTGTATGATTCAGTATCAACATTGGATGTAGAAAAAATGATGCAAATTTAGTGATGACTGAATAGATGTTAATTTAAGACAAGTGATCCTAGATGTTATTTCATCCTTTGAAGGCCAAATGTCATTACATGCATATCTGGAATCTTCAGCTTACCCTTCATGTTTGCCTCATATGAGTTTAATTGCTTATAGTTTCTAATTTGTAAGCGGATGTGCTTGTTTGGCATACTAGTTGTCGGTAGAATTGTAAGATTCAACTCATATTTGTGTATATACATTACAGATATATATATATATATACAATCCGGATCAGGTCAAAATCGCGTGAACAAATTATCCACGGATCTGGACCATTAAAAACACAATCCGACGGCTATGGGAGAAGTCTGGACCTAAGCTCCGGTCAGGACGTCCTGACCTGAAAACCACTGTATATATATATGTTTCTCTTTGATAATATAGTTTTATTGGAAGAAGTAAAAGGAGAAGCTGCCCATGTATAGCTTCTATGATTACCTTTTGAAACAAAATGTTTAATGCAAAATGAATTACCATGCCATTGCACAAGCATTGCAACTATAGATAATCCTGATACCTGCTGTATGCTAAGAACATGCTTTGATTTGAGCTTATTTAAATGTCTGGCCTGTTTCCCATGGTCTACTTTATGTCAAATTCAGTGAATTTTGTGTTATGTTTCTCAGGGAAAGGTTGAAGTAACAATTTCCAGAGGAAGGGTTGTTTGGGAAAATGGTCGGTTGAACGTTGCCCCGGGTTCTGGAAAGTACATAGAAATGCCGCCTTTTGGTTATCTTTTCGATGGAATTGACAAAGTAGATTCAAATTATCTCTCTTCCCTCCGAGCTCCAGTAAAGCGATCCAAAGCCACAAGTTGAGTTGCAGGTTCTCTTTCTTTACTCCTACTAGATATATTACCTTAGTGGGAAAAACTTGAAAACCTAGTACTGAGCTCAAGTTCATGTAAATACAAGCTCGAATAAGATAAAAGAGACGGATGTCAATTCTGATTATATCCTGTGCGTAAAAACTATATGCAATAATAATAGGAATTATGTAATAAATTCCTTTAGTTTAATTAGTAGATTTGATAAGAACAAAATAGTCATATTCCTTAGATTTCCCATATATATATATATATATATATATATTCAAGAAGTGTAAGTTTCAGAATACTATAAGAACAGGATACGTATGGCTCACTGAACATTACTAAGCCTCTCTTCGTGTCTACTCTTCCAAATGTTGTTACACGTATAGGCACAGAACATAATGCAATAACCAGCACTTTATATCGTTTTTATCCTCAGAATTTGCAGATTTATCGTCAGGTAAATCAAGGCCAAATGCAACAAAAGTAGTTCAGACCCTTCTTTTTCCTCTGCACAAAAATATAAGTTTGAAGAGATTAGATTGAAGAATGTAGCCGTAAATGTCATTTTATAGTATCCCAACCAAATTGAGCAATTATATGTTGGCTTACTGTTAGTATGTTACCAAGAGGGTCCTTTCTTGTGCTGGGGAACTCATTTTTCGAGGTACTTGGATGCTTTTTGTGAAATTTAAAGGAAACTTCTGGGATTGTCTTAGTCATTTCACTAACTCTGGCAATTAAAGAAACCTATCTTACATTTTTAAAAACAAAATTCTAAACACTTTAGGGGGTCATGTATCTCATGATTTTTACTGTTTCTCATGCTCTGAACTCTGGTTTTCCAATGAAAGGTATTGATCCAAGAGGCTTATTTTATTGTAGAAAGTGTAGGCATTGGTAGGTAAATTAATCTACAAGTTTCTAATAGTTCCTATCATTACTTTTAAGGTTCTTAATAAACCCTAGGGTTAATTTTACTTAGCACCCTTGTACTTCGATTCAAATTCCGCTTTTGCTCTTTAACTTCAAATGTTGTCACTCAAAACCTTGCACTTCACGTCAAGTTCCTCTCTCCACAAGTTAGTATTTCGTCCAAGCCACTAACGACACAACTATACCTTTCCCCATTTAATATTTGCTCCAATTCCTAATTGGGGCCTTAAAAGTCTTAAAATCATGTTATATAGAACCTCTAAATTATCAAATTCTTGTCAAAAAAGACATAAACCAACGTTGTCTCTATTTTATCAATGCTCGAACCACATTGGAACCCAAAGCAAATCAACATAGCTAATGCTCTCTCTCTCTCTCTCTCTCTTCCCAATTGGCCGACCTTCTCACCACCACCATCACTGACTCTCCTCCATCCCCATCCCCACCCCCACCATCACCCACTCTTTTCCTTTTCCCTTACCCTCTTCTCTCCTAATCCATGAAGCATTTCTCTTTGTATCATCATTAAACACCTTCCACAGCTGTCTCAACATCGGCACCGTTGCGACCTGCAGTGCGTTCCCACCACTGCCTCATCACCAACTTGACCATCATAACCCTAACCCACCACCACTTCACTGCTCAGTGGTGGCTCCAAAATTTGTCTCTGGTAGTAAAAGATTGTAGTTCACCGAGTGTAGTAAAAAGTATGAATACAAAAGAGTGCTTATATATTGAATTAATGTTATAGAAACATCATATAGATAGAGTAGTTATAGTTTGATATTATTGCTTGCTCTTACCGCTAATTTTGTAGTATACATCTCTTTCAATGTTCTGAATCTAAATTGGTTATACAAGAGTAGAGTTGAAGCTAAGTTGGTGTTGGAGTAATGAAGTTGTTTAAAAAATCAATTTCATCAAGTTTTAGTGAAAAGGGCTTGACGTCCCTTGACTTCCTCGATTTTAGGAGGTATAGGGGTGCTGCTAATTTTGTGGTAAAATCCTTTGAGAGAAGCCACTTTGTGCATATATTATTAAAAGTTAGGTCTGTCTCCGGTCCTCCCTCCCCATACCCCCATCTGTTGGGGATTACATGGGTACTTTTTTTTTTTTTTTTCTGGGGACTTTTATTGCGCGTAAAAATTGCATGCCGTTAGGGTATTCGTTACTTTTGCTGCAATACTGAAACAGGGTGCAAAGAACCGAAAGCCCTTCATTTAAGTTCCTCCCAGCTACATGGCGATGGCATACATACCCTGCACAGCATTCTTCGAAAACCATCGAATCATGGACCTGAACTTTGAGGGCTCAATCAGGAACTAGAGGAAACGTTATTGGGGGCAAAGTGTTCTTTCGCTGTAACTTGACCTGAAGTGCAGGGTTTTGACTGAGACTCTTTTGAGTGAAGGGGTGAAAGTGGTATTTGAGTCAAAAGTGTAAGGAAGGATACAAAGTCAAATTTACGCTTACTCTTATATCACATACACCTAGTATTTCTTGTCCCCTATATTTCTGGACCACGTTTCGTGCTTCCGTTCCCCAATCGTTTCCTGTTTTCATATCCAATATTGGCGACCGTGTTATCCTTAGGCCTTATTAAGGGCATATTCATTCTTCCTTTGATCCACATGCATTAAAATCGACCAAGGGGATGAGGATCAAAAGGTTTTCATATCTTATATTGGCGACCGTGTTATGCTTAGACCTTATTAAGGGCATATTCATTCTTCCTTTGATCCACGTGCATAAAAATCGTCCAAGGGGATGTGGATCAAAAGAAGACCTAATTTAACCAATTTGGGATATCATCTTCACATGTATAATTCAGTCAAATGCAGAATAGTGATTGGAAAGTGTGAAATGATGAACAATAAAAACAAAGACACTAGAAAATAGAGTATTACCATAACAGAATCATCCTGCTGATAATGTTGATGTTGCTGCTTTTTAACCATAAGCTCCTGTTCATTTCCCAGACTATGACGATTGACGTCATTCTTTTGCTGCTTCTTGTTAGCACGAGCTCGAGAAAACACCATCGAGTAGTCAGTAGCCCCTGGAGTCTTGCGATCCCACCCTCCGAATTCAGGAACAGAATTCCAACCAGGTTTCTGGAAACACAAAATATCAAAGAGTTTGTGAATATCATGTTCTGAAGCTCCTAATCCTTGAATGCAAAATATATGCACAATCATGTCACACTACTGCAACAATAAAGACGAGTTTTTGTCTTTGAGTACACCCTAGGAATATCTGTATGCAGAGATAGGCTTGTTGCGTAAGCAAGCCAAACTTGTGTAGTAATTAATTAATTCCCTCGACTTGCATACTTGGGCTTGGATTGGTCGATATCCCCTTGGTTAATGCACATCGACCAATACAGCTCAAGTATTTCCACGGTAAAAATTATCGAAGCTGATAATAACACACAACAGACTACAGAGCAACGGTGTGTAGAATTATTAAGATGAAAGGGTGATGTCTTGAACAGGAACCCTGCATAGAGAAAAACAGTTTTGCACAGGTAAGAGCCTCTGAAAAATGATTATACAAAATGACAACTAAGTAATGGAAAAGTTTAGGACACGATTTCTGCACAATTACTCATCAATGTATTCATGTGATACTGGGAACTGGATGAAAATGCAGAGTGCAGTAGTTTAATTTACTTGAGAATGTGAAATTTTTGCGGCCTTTTGGACCCGGTCATGTATAAACATAGCATAAGCACCGCTGGTGCAGGATTAGTATGATTGAAATGGCTCAGTCTTCTGGAGATAGTCTTCCATTTGAAAGAATAATTGAGTTGTTGTATGATAAGAGGTTTGTTTTCACAACTTGAATGTCCTGGTGTTGACTCAGGGGCCGGCCTATGGTGAAAGCTGGGGGTGCCATTGGCACATGGCACCCCCAGCTTTCGACTTTGTCCGGTTATTTTGTAGTACTATATGAATGTATGGCTTCTTCAATTTAACATCTTGGCGGGGCAGCGCCCCCAACAAAAGCAACTTGTTTTAAGCATTCTGTTGAGGTGGCATAGGCTTTCACCCCACATGCTATAAAATGTTCTTAGAGTTCATTCTCCAAGCAAAGCTTGCCATTTTAGTTGGCAACAAAGAACATAATGCCAGTGAAAAGAAGTGGCACATCTAGATTTTGTCTCTGTGTTAGAAGTTTTGGCATACCTATATATATTGTTACTTGGATTTAAAATTTGTGCTTGCACTAAGATAGGTACTTCCTACTAGAGAGAGAGAGAGAGGCGTTTGTGTTTGTGCCGCTCTAAGAAAGTTGAGAGAAGGAGGAGCTCCCGCTAGTTGAGGGAGGGGAAGGTTTCGAGAGAGTGAGCAAGGCGTGCGTGGAGGTGATACCGACTTGTTCCCCCAAGATCCAAATCCTAGTTCCGCTATTGTAGCATATATTTAGTTGCTCAAATGCCAAGATTACAAGTCTTTCATTGGAAAAAAAAACCCTGCACGAATGACTGACGAATAAATGCAGAAAAGATTATTGGTGTACGGAACTTTAAATGGATGATCGTATTATTTTTTTCTCCAAAGAAGTAAAGGTGAACGAGACATATTGGATGAGGGAACTACAATTACTAGATAATAATCATGCAGACAATAGTGAAACTGAACAAAAACAAAGTAAAGACATTGAAGAAATTACTTGTCAAATGTCTACACAAGACCATATCATGTCAACCATGTCATATCAAAATAGTACCTGGGGATATAACAAAAAGAAAAATTGGAATTTTTTGAGTTTTTTTTCTTCTAAATAGTCCACCAAAATGGTTATTTTCATTGAATCGTTTGCTGCACGCAAACCCCTTCAGATGATGTTCGGATGATAACTAACGATGAGGACATTGAAAATGTTCGTCGGTTTGATTGAACACCGAGTTAATGACAAAAAAAATTTGATCAAGGTAATGAATATTCAATCATAGAAGGTGAAGATTCGAGACAAATATTGTCAAATCATTTCATCAAGTGATGTTCGGATGATAACTAACGATGAAGACATTGAAAATGTTCGTCGGTCTATTGTATTGAATACCGAGTTAATGACAAAAAAAAAAAAAAAATTTGATCAAGATAACGAATATTCAATCATAGAAGATGAAGAAATTTCAGAGCTAGAGACAAATATTGTCAATCATTTCATCTTTGAAAATGCATCGACTTACCTCCTTGTGCTTTCCCATGGTCATTCAGAGGAAAAGACAGGAGAAAGGAGGGGAAATCGTTTGAGGAAACAAGAGAGGACAATCTTCTAATAGGGTGTGACTCTATTTTGGGACAATTTGAGGTTTAAAAATTTTGAGGTTGCTTTCTGACCATTCATTCAGGACCTCAAAACACACATTTTTTCGGTTAATAACCATCGGTAGAAGATTAGAGAGAGGGAGGCAAAGAAATGGTGGGCTAAAAAAAATTCACATAAAAGGAAAAAAAAATGATGCTAGATTTTAGTCCAAATTTCTACGGCGTGTTTCGGTCTTTGATTTGTAGGTGAAAAGATAGGAAACGAAATTGAATTATTGATGATGCAAGGTTAACCGCCAAAGTGTTGGTTCAGTGGGCATGTACTTGGAGGTTTTTCGCTCAATGCTTAGGTTCGAGTTTCTATAACGGTTTGGTGGAGCTAAACATGCTTGTAGCCTTGTAGCAAGCAGTGAGCAGTGAGATTTTAGCTTCGACTTCGACGTAAATGCAGAAGTTTGATTTCCAAATTAACATGCACTCAATGATTTCCAGACTAACATTAAATATAAAATTTTCATTAAAAGTGAGTTTAATTGTGAGGGGAAGTTTGAAAGTTTTTTTTTTTTTCAAGTTAAGTTAGAATTAAAACGAGAGGACTTATGAATTTAGTTGATGTGATTTTCCGTGCGATTTTTTATTTAAAAAAAAGAGCATACCACATGTCACGTACTTACTGTCAAACAAGATTTGTTGGAGATTTATATTGAAATATATAAGCAATTGAGAATTGACACAATTATAAAAAATGGACAAACAAATAAAAAAAGTCACCAAAAAAAAAATCATCGGGCCCATCGGCCATCCTCTAGGCCGGCCCAAGCAACTAGGTCCATAGCAGTCATCCAACCCGGCCCAACAAATCCCCACTTACCCGAACCCAATAAATCTCCCTCCACCGACTCACACTCCCCATCACATCAAAAACCCCCAAATCAGCCAAAAAAACCCTAATGATAAAAAGAAAAAAAAAACCCTAGTCTCAATTCTGCATCAAATTCACCCAAATCCAAACTACTCCCAACAATGATGACGATCTCGGCTGGTTTACTTTAACGAGTTGAGCTTGATACTTAAAATCTCGGCTCAACACTTGTTCATATAGATTTGGCTCATTTAAAGAAGCTCGTTCAGGGATCGGCTCCTTTACAACCAAGCTTGACCTCAAATTTTAAGTTCGTTTAGTAAACGAGCCGAGCTCGAACACTACAAAGCTCTCGCCCGGGTATACACACCCCTACCTAAAAGCATACCAATAATCCAACCCGACCCGACCCAACAATTCCCCACTTACCCGAACCCATTAAAATCTCCCACCACCGACTCATCCTCCCATCAAATCAAAAAAAACCCCAAATCAATCAAAACCCTAATTTTTTACTCTTTCTTCTCTGTCAAATTCACCCAAATCCAAACCTCTCCCAAATCCAACAATGGCGACGATCAGCCTCCGCAAGGCCAACGCACGCCTCCCTCCGGAGGTGAACCGCGTCCTGTACGTCCGCAACCTCCCCTTCAACATCTCGAGCGAGGAGATGTACGACATCTTCGGCAAGTACGGGGCCATCCGCCAGATCCGCATCGGCAATGGCAATTAAGGACACCCGGGGCACCGCCTTCGTGGTCTACGAGGACATCTACGACGCCAAGACCGCCGTCGACCACCTCTCCGGCTTCAACGTCGCCAACCGCTACCTCATCGTGCTCTACTACCAGCACGCCAAGATGAGCAAGAAGTTCAACCAGAAGAAGAAGGAGGAGGAGATCGTCAAGTTGCAGGAAAAGTACGGAGTCTCCACTAAAGATAAGTGAATGAAACTAGGGTTTTATTTTGTTTGTATTAATAGCCCCTGGATTCTACGATTAGCTAAAAGGAAGAAAGACAGAAACAGTTTGTTAGTCATGATTTCGATAACCTTGGAATTGGCTGTGTGGAAGGATTATAGTGGTTTCAGTGATTTGTTGATTTGCATCTATACACATGGCTTAAAGGGGTGAATTAGTATTTTGTTTCCATACTTGCATTTATTTCTGCCTAGCTTTGCTTGATTCCATCGATATATAAAAAGTCATGCTCTGTGATGCATTGAGGGTTTGCAGGAGAAGTACGGCGTCTCCACTAAAGATAACTAGGGTTTTATTTGTTTGTATTAGCTAAAAGGAAGAAAGACAGGAACAGTTTGTTAGTCATGATTTCGATAACCTTGGAATTGGCTGTGTCGGATGATTATCGTGGTTTAAGTGAGGCGTATTGATTTGCAGCTATGTGCAAGAATTAGATGTCTATATGAATCTACTGGCATGCTTTTATGTATCTCTGCGTAGATTGCTATGGTTTTGTAAACGTACAAAGTGAAAACAATCTTGCACTGTGATGCATTTAGGTCCTTTTTAAGGGTTTTGTAGACACCCCAATTTGAACTTATTAATCATCCTTAATTTGTGCCATCGAGGCTTCCCGATGATGAAATAGGGTAATAACAGGCCTTGGACAAACTTGGACGATGCTTCTTAGGCTTTTTCAAAATCAAAATCCTCTTTTTTCCGACACCTTGAGGGTAAATTTGGCACACATTTCAGCATATAAAATATATTTGAATGAAACCAATTGGGTTAGAAAGAGGACTTAACGAGCTTTTCAACGCTTCAAAAAACACCCAAAACCGAGTTCGGGAGTGCCGTGGCGCCCTTCTGAAGTTGGGCAGCCACTCCTGAGCGCTCGGGAGCACTCTAGAGCGCTCGGAGTGCTGACAGGCCAATGCATGTTGAGCTTGACCATTGACCATGGCTTTTTCAGGTTTTCAAACCTGCCATTCAAACCTGCACGTAGCAGAGGCCTGCTTGAGCCTGCAGGGCATCTCATGATGCCATTTTTCCCCCAAAAACATTTTTCTTTTTATTTTTGATTTGATTTTCAAACTAAAACCCTAATTTTGGCTCCCCTATATATACCCCTTCATTCTACACCACCAAGGAGGAGGAAAAAACCAGTTTCTCTCTCCCCTGTTTTCTGAAAATCTCAGTCTCCAATCCTCTCTCAAACATTTTCCAAAACTTGAGTTTTCAAAAGAAAAGTTTCAAACAATTTTCAAACCTCAAATCTCTAGTCCATCTAGAACTCTATTTTCCTACTGTCTTGACTAGAGGAGTTTAAAAAGTAAAAATTTACGACCAAAAGCTATAAAAAAGTTCACAATGACGAAACACATATAACTTGACAATAATGAGTTCCAGTGGATTTGATCCAGTGTTTCGGATTCATTCTTTTCAAGATAAAAATGTTCCGATAAGGCACTTAATGATATTCGATCGAGCTAATTTTTGGTACACTCGTTCTACATGACGAGCTATACGAAGTGAACATTTCCTATCATCGAAGCGAGACTGGACCGAGCCCCGCTCGGCCGGGACAGCAGACTGCTGCCCCTCCCCGCGTTCGTTTTTTCCTTTCCTCAATGTACTCCCTCCGTCCCAATTTGATTGTATTGTCGAAATTCGTGTCTTTCAAAAATATACTTATATCTTACTCCCTCCGTCCCCTTATTACAGTCCAGTATTCCATTTTGGGTTGTCCCTTAATAAGTGTCCATTTTGTAAAGTTAGTGGGTAAAAGTTGGTGAATTGTCTATTTTGTCCCTTAAAGTAGATTCCATTTTGAAAAGTTAGTGAGTAAAAATGTAATGATGATGGGTAAGTAGGAAATATGGAGGAAAAAGTTGATGTGAAAGGTATAATGATGATGTCTTTTTAATAAGTTGGAGTTACGAAGCAAGACACTTAAAAAGGGACGGAAGGAGTACATTTTATAATTTTTTTTATGATTTTGTATAATAAAACTAATTGAAATCTACCAAACAAGATCCATGTTGCATATTAAGAACATTACGAATTGAAAATTATAGACAATTTTTTAAGAGGTCAAACGCTCTCAAAAAATTAAAAAAGGAACAAACAAATCGGGACGGATGGAGTACCATTTATCGGAGTCTGGTTCCTCTCCAATCCATAGGAAATTGGAGGATTCTCCAATTCCAATTCAATGGTCAGGATTATCCTAGTATCTCTAGCCCCAAAGCTCATATGGTATTTTACGGGCACCCAATTACTCCCCAAATATTTTTCAATTATCACATTCCAAGCACCAATTTACCAAATTCCAAACATCAGTAAAATTTCATATCGTAACTTTAATAACAGGTCTAGGTTCAAAGAACTATCAGATTCACAAGGTTAATCGAAGAACTCTTTTAGCATTTCTTCTAAAATATTTTTTCTGTAAAAATTATCTTACCACTTACTCTTACAATTTCTTTCTAATTTTCATAACTGAATCTTAATTTCAACTTTCTTACATACAAGAACTACTATATCAATGAGCACATGATACATTGCGTAGCATACGTGGAGTGAAAAAGGGGTGTTCGGATCAAGCACCTATATATATACACGAAAAAGGGGTGTTCGGATCAAGCACCCTAGACACCTCGGATGCCGTTGATTCTCGCGTTAGCCCCCTCGTTTTTTTTATAGAATTTTTGGACGGCTCGGATCGGCCGTCCGGTGGCCGGAGACGGCCCGGCGCGGCCGTTCCTACGATTTCGGTACCGACTCGTCGATACCAATATCATTTTCGATATATATAGGAGAGATAAACTTATTAACAGATGTTCCGTTAATTAGAGATTTGCGGAGACCAATGAAAAGCTGACACGTCTGCAAAACTTAAACCCCACCTTACCCTTTCACCTCTAACTGTAGTCCTTTTTCTCACCCAATAATTTCCCCTCCCCCTTTTCTTCTCTGTATTCCGTAGTATCGGTACTCTCATTCCTCCCTCCTGATCATACCGCCACCCTGTTTGATAACAGTGATAGATGAGTGAGATTTGTAAGATGAGATTGAGATTGGTAAGGAGAATGGATTAGTAATGAGAAAGGATTAATAATGAGTACGTTTATTTGGGATGTGATTAGATGATGAGATTATTAATATCATGTTTGTTTCCATGGAATATGATTGGATTGATAGTATATATTTCTATTTTTGCCCTTATGCAAAGTAGCTTTCATTACTAGTCCAAGGGCAACTTTGTATTTTGGCATCAACTTACTTGGGATTGGATTTCCTATACCAAGTCCCAAGGGCCCCGTTTGTTAATCTCTTTCAGCCTTGAGATTGGACTGATAATCCCAAGAGATTACTAATCCTTTGTTTGTTTTCACAATGAAGGTGTGGACTATTAGTCCCATGGGCATGTGAATCCCCTCATTAAGGGGTATTACCAGTACCTTGGGGGACTTGGTATTCATAGTCCTAACCCAGTGTTCTAAATGGCGGCCGCCGAGGCCGCCTAGGCGGCGCCTAGGCGCTTGGAGGTACCCCGCCGCCACGCCAATACCCCTTGGCGTTTGATTTGGCGCTCAAGGAGGTTTGGCGGTGTTTGGCGACATCTTTGGAGGCCTAAAATGTATACTATTAACCTAAAAGGACTAGGATCAAAAGTACAAAAACTAAAAGGGCTTATTACTTAATTTTACAAAATCATATCTATATATATTACAATTACGTTTGCATCCCCCATTCAACACTCCACACTCCAGTCGATCAGAGCTTCGGAGGCGGGAGACGAAACGAAAGTGAAGAACTCCAGTCGATCAGAGCTCCAGTCGACGCCATCGTCTCTCTCTCTCTCCTGCCGGTATGTCTCTCTCCTTCTCTCTCGCCGGTATGTCTCTCTCTCGACTCTCTCTTCAGTCGTGCTCTCTCTAGGCGCTTTCTCTCGGCTCTCTGAGTCTCTCTTCAGTCTCTCTCTCTCTCTCTCTCTCTCACAGTGATCTGCTCACACACACAGTGATAGTTCTGGTGTTGGGTATTTCGCAGTCCCCACAAATTGTGCCTAAATTTAGTACTTTGAAGTTTGAACATTAAACTTTGCATTATGGTTATGTAGAAATTTATTGTCTTATTTGCTAGTTGCTACTACTTAATTTCATTTGGATTTGTACTTTGAAGTTTGAACTTGCATTATGGATACATAGAATATAGTTTGATTGGATAATGGTTTGTTTAAATAAATTTAAAAAAAAACGCCGAATTACTTGGCGCCGCCTAGGCGGCTTGGCGCTTAGAGGTGGGTCTCCGCCCTACTAGCGCCAAGCGCCATTTAGAACCTTGCCTAGGGGAGTAAATTACACTAACCAAATTACCCTCTGCTACTTGGCTATTTGAGATCATATGGAGCAGAAACTTAATTACGAAAGCTCTAAAAATAAAATTTAATTATGACCATTTAGAACAATATGATCAAAATAACAATATCTTCGCACCGGTTCAAATGGATTGAAAATTATAGTACTTAATTTTTTTTACTGTTTATATATTAAAAAATTAAGTGCTCCAATTTTTAATTCGTCTGATCTGGTGCAAAGATATTGCTATTATGATCATATTATTTTAAAGAATCATAATTAAATTTTGTCTCTAGGGCTTTCATAATTAAATTTTTGCTCCATAAGATCCCAAATAAAGAGAAAAACTTAATTATGAGAGCGTTAGAGACAAAAATTAATTATGAACTTTTAGAATAATATAATAAAAAAATAAGATCTTCGCACCTATTAAAATAGATTGGAAATTAGAGCACTTAATTTTGTAATTATATGTTATCCTTCAATTTGGCCTAAGGGCAAAAATAGAAATATATACTATCAATCAAATCCTATCCCATGTGAAACAATATGATATTAATAATCTTATCATCTAATCTCATTTCAAACAAACATATTCATTATCAATCCATTCTTATTACCAATTTCAATTCTAATCTCATCTCCTTACGAATCATTTTCATTTATCACTGTTATCAAACGGGCAGGGATATTATAAATCCCCTAAAGGCCACACTACTCGTCACAAGGAATTATTAATCCGGATCTATTTGGGTTACCAAACAAGGATTTAGTAGTCCAATCCCAAGGCTTAAAAGCTTGAGGGTTATCAAACGGGGCTGAAAGAACGACACCTCTCCGGTCCTCCAATCTTTCCCTGTCTCCTCGAATACACCACCGCGGCACCACCAATCACCATACATACTCGTGGAATACCAAATCTCATCCTTCAAGTCGTTTTCACCAATTCCCCCAAATTCTAGGGTTTCGTACCAGCAATGGCTACAGCAGCGATCGAAACCAAACAACAACCAGCCCCAGCATCGTCCATGGAGGCGTGCAGTTCCACCAGAGCAAAGCAAGGCGAGGGTTTGAGGCAGTACTACCTCCTACACATCCACGATCTTCAGCTCCAGGTTCGCCAGAAGTCTCACAATCTCAGTCGCCTCGAAGCTCAGCGCAACGATCTCAATTCCAAAGGTAAATACATATGTACGATCGTCGCATCTACTTCTTATACCGCAAAAACAATCCCTAGGTCTTCTTAAGCTTAGGCTGTGCGATTCTAAGGGGACACACTGTAGTCTGCCTTACTTTTGTTTATTTCGCCTGTTCGTCGCATATTTTGAGTGTCTACATGAATAGCCAATACAAACCCTAGCTTTTTGTTAGTTTAACTGGCTTGCAATTCGATGTTAGTTTTCATATGTGTTCTTAATTTCTCTTAGTAGTTGTTGTAAGGCTTTTGGGTCGCTCTATTGTGTCTTGGTTTTGCTTATTCCGTTTGTTTTTTTTGCGTAAAATCAATATCTTTTGTTTGTCTACATGAATAGCCAGAACAAACCCTAGGTTCCATTAGCTAAACTGGCGATGGAATTCGATGTTAGTAATGTTAGTTGTCTTACGTGTTCTCTAATTTCTCTTAGTTGTTGTAAGGCTTTTGGGTCGCTGTATCGTGTCTTGGTTTTGCTTATTCCGCTTGTTGTTTCGCGTAAAATCAACATCTTTTGTGTGTCTACATGAATAGCCAGAACAAACCCTAGGTTTCGTTAGCTTACTGGCGATGGAATTCGATGTTAGTTGTCTTACCTGTTCTTTTATTTGGCTTATTTGTTGTTTTAAGGCTTTTGGGATCACTGTAGTCTGTCTTATTTCTGCTTATTTGTGTTTACATGAATCACCAAAACAAACCCTAACTTTTTGTTAGCATAATTAGTATAGCGATTTGAATTATAGCTTGGAGTTTTTTCCATCTCGAAGCTTTTGGTTCATGGGCCAGAATAGTTGTAAATAGGTAGAAGAAAAAGCTGATTTTTGAGCTGTTCCATTTTTCGTGCTTTTTGGTTCTGATTGTTCAGTAATCAGCCTTTACCATAAGCTCAGCCTAAGAAGCACGGATACCGATACGGGATACAGATACAATACGATACGATACGGATACGTGGATACATGATTTTTCCAAAAAGAAGGATACAATACGTTGGGGGATACGTTGAATATAAAAGTAAATAAAAAATATATTATATATAATTTTTAATTCCTAAAATTTCATTAATAAGTTTTGCATTACACAAGTTCACCATTTCACATGCCGAGAGAGATATATTCATGTATAGTTATATATATATATATTTACATACACACAACGAGAGAGAGACGAGAGACTTACAAGGTTATCGAGGGAGAGGATATCGTCGGTGTGTTTATGGTGTCGATTGGTGAGGGAAAAAGAAAAAAATAGTCCTACTTGCAATTTTAACCCATATATTTTAAGTAATAACATATTTACCCTTGCGCGTATCCGAAACATATCCAAGCGTATCCGCACATATCAAATATGTATCCGGAGTGTATCCGGAGTGTATCCGAGAGTATCCGCGCGTATCCGAAACATATCGGGATACCCAAAAATAATTCTAAAAGCAAGATACTTTAAAAAGCATATCGGATACGTATCCGGAGAGTATCCGAGAGTATCGGTATCCGATACGGATACGATACGTGATACGGAGGCCAAAATAGAGTATCCGTGCTTCATAGAGCTCAGCAACCAAAAACACCCAATGTGTTATGTGTGGCCCGTGATCCTTGATCCGCGTTCCTCCTCTGGTGGTTCAGTGGTCGCCCAGCCTTCTTACCCTAACCTACACAGTGAGCACACGACTAAGACCTGGCCGGGGTTGCCCCGGCAAGGCCCTCCGGCGAGAGGGTAAGTATGTGCAGAGAAAGGCAGTAGACTGGAGTTTGTATCTGTATGAGTGTGTAGAAGCATGTACCTTTTAAGGTTGCCATCACTTGATATTTATAGAGCCTTCTTGACTTGCTCGCCAAGTACGGACACGTGCCTTGCACAAGCCAAGTGACGCTATGGTGACATCATGGAATAGATCTGGTAACCGTTTTGGTATGAGCTGGCACTCCCATGTGCGCTCATCATTATCCCCTGGCGTAACCGTTTCTGCACGTGGAGAGAGCACGTGACTCGGCAAGTAGCCGAGCCCCAAGCTTGGCCGAGCCTAGCCGCGAGATGAGCCTACCGACGGAACTTCCTTCCTGAGGGTGGCCGAGCCTGAGTTTCCACCGCCTTCAGCCGAACGTAAGGCGGGCCGACGGGCCTCAACTAGCAGCCGAGCCCAATCCCACGCTCATGGACCGACGGGCCTCGACTAGCAGCTGAGCCCAATCCCACGTTCGGCTACGGACCGGCCTGATGCAACTATTCAGGCTTAGTGTAGGTAATCATGTTTGGCCCGCTACATATTGTTTAATTGTTTTCTTAGGGTTTGACCTGATATAAAATCTACAGTTGAAAATAAGGGTTTTTTTTTAACTCTCTTGTGTACATTTGTTTATAAACCAAACAGGGGAACAGTTCTACGTTTTTTCTGTAAATTTTAGGACGGGGTGTTGTTTGGTTGACGACTCTTGCTGCGTGAAAGCAATGCCATCAGCAGTCAGTTGTATAGGGAAGTGAATGTTATTGGCTATATGGTTGATTTCGATGGGCATTTGCATTACCTGTCGAACAGTCGGTATTTGGTGATGTTGGATTAGACAAATCGTGATTCTTGACAAGAAGTGATGCTCTAAGTTTTGCATTATTCTGATGCAGTAGCCGTGTTGTTTTTGGTGGTTTTTATGCAATTTTTTGTACCTATCATTGTTTTATGAATGCACAGTGAGGATGCTTAAAGAAGAACTGCAGCTACTTCAAGAGGCTGGCTCATACGTTGGTGAGGTGGTCAAAGTTATGGGGAAATCAAAGGTTCTAGTGAAGGTATGCCTTCCGAAATTTCTAGTTATCATCCTAATCCTCTTGTCATCCTGCTGGCTTAGCAGCGTAAGGCCTATCTTCAAAGGGCCCCCGGGCATTTCGAACTTGCATTGTTAACAAGCTTTTATGAGTTATGACTATAGGTAGGAGAAACAAATAACCTTCACAATATTGTACGTCATCGGGAGCATCTGTGTAAGCAGAGATAAAAGACGTTTTTTGGTGATAGCGTAGGCAGTGTTTGGTTGAGTTCTATTTGTGCATTATTGATGATTGTACCATGACTATGGTGCCATTTATACTGCATTTAGTCTACTGGTGTCCGAAAATTGGTTGTTTCTCTTGTTCCTGAACTTGTTTTTCTGCATAGAGGATGATGTATCAAGTATCAGCCATTGTTGTATACGCAACTCAAGCTTGGCTTCGGCATTTGAAGAAGTTTAGCTATATTTTAGTCAGTGGGAGCAAATCTAATATGTGTTTGTAGTTCTTTCCAACTTATACCTTAGCTCACTGATTCCTGTAGCTACTCAGAAAACTTAGAACCTGGTGAAAAAACACCAAAAAGGATAAAGAAAGGAGTTTTCTAATGGCCTACTGTTTTGGAGGTGGCTGGTGCACTTAGATCACTGTTTGTTATTTTTAGAGGAGTGGAAGGTGATTGTTAGAGCCTGAACTCAGAAATAAGTAGAACATACATAGTAAGATCTTGTGCCTCTTATGCTATAATCTATGCAAGAATAGGTCCCGTTTTCATTTGCTAATGTTTATACTGTAGGAAGGGGTGGAAAAGAGACTTGGGCCTCGTTTGAGCTGGTTTACTGTTTCTAGGGAAGTCAAGGTAGGGGGGAATGGTATGGATTAGGGATTAGTAGTTAAGGTAATACCCCCTCTTGGTTAATTTGCTCTAGACTAAGACTAAGGATTAGTAGTTAAGTTAATTTTGGTCTACCCCTCCCCTTAGTGCTACCATCTACTGTAACCATATCACTCCTAATTATTGCACGGAATGACTGATGATAGACATGTCTAAGCTGCCTTAATCTTTTTTGTCTCAAGGATTGGTAACTTTTTGTTTAATTTGTTGAGATGATGGTGGCCTACGAGCATCTCCAATGCACCCTCCATTCCTCCATAATTCCATATTTTACTCTTCTAAAACACCTTTTTGATGTATTTGCTCCAATCCATCCTTCATTCCTCCATCTCCATATTTTGGTCCTCCAAACTATTTGGAGGATGAAAAAGGTTTGGAGGACCAAAATATGGAGATATGGAGGAATAAATGATGGATTGGAGCAAATACATCCTCCAAAACACATTTTTGCACCTTTTTTGGAAGAGTAAAACATGGAGATATGGAGGAATGGAGGGTGCATTGGAGATGCTCTAACAAACCCCCGAATCCAAATTTTCCTTGCTCCACTCATGTCCAAAACTGACTTTGCCAGCAAATGCGGAACTGATTTTACCTATGGCAGCTCAGCCAACATCTCATTTAATTCATATGATAAAAATGAAGTCCATCGAAGAAAAAATAACCTCGACTTTGACATTTTCATGAAAACAAAACCATTAAACCCGGACTTCCCGCTTTGCTGACCCCATGAAATTAAAACAGCCAGTTAGATAGCTTGATATACATTGTTGGGCCCATTTCCTAACAGGTTAAGCTTTTGGAACTAAACATGGTATCAGAGCTCAGGTTGCAAGAGGTCTTGAGTTCAAGTCTCTCCGTTTGCATTTTGCTTCTCCCCTTCCTATTTTGTTTCACTCTATCAATAAAAATTTGCATCTCCACGAGTCCACGTGCAAGACGGGGCTGCACATGAGGGAGGGTGTTAGATAGCTTAATATACATTGTTGGGCAGTTGGGCTCATTACCGAACAGCTTAAGCTTTTGGGACTGCTAGTAACTTAACACAACCACCATTTCTAGGCCCTTGC